>CM069928.1:2195741-2908475 GCA_036172225.1 Cryptocoryne crispatula var. balansae | reverse complement strand
AAACTTGGTCCCTAACAGAGAACGGGAGAACGGGAGGGACACTAGAAACAGAAGAGAAATTCAGGGCCCACTTAGCAAGGAGGTGGGCAGCCTGATTACAGCTCCTAGGAATAAATAAAATCTGCAAATCAAAAGCCTTGGATAGCGCCTTGCACTGGAGGATGATCTCCTTCGCGCGCCACAAGTCCAGCGAAGAGGACATGATAGCATCAACAATACCCTTAGCGTCACTTTCTATGATAGCTTTGGTATTTGCTTGGGATGCCCAACGGCAGGCATTAAGGATAGCCAAAGCCTCAAGAATCTGGGAGTCAACAAAATATTCCAAGGATACTTTCCAGTCGAGGATAGCCCCTTTAACATCTCTAACGATCAGACTAACAGAACCCATATCAGCTGAAGTACCGCAATCCACATTAATCTTTATCATTCCCTTAGGAGGTGGCTGCCAGGTTAGAGTGAATCTAGTCTTGGGTATAGTACAGTGATTCAGGAAGAAATTAGCCTCCCGATTAGCTCGCCTGTAAATATCGAGAGGTTGCCAGCAGCGGTTCCTAAAGACGAGGTCGCACCTAGCCTTCCAGATATTCCAGAGAATACAAATAGCCAGAGTGCCCAAGAAAAGAAGGTCCGACTGATCCTGCTTTATCCATTCCAGCCATTTATGAATAATATTGTGGACATACTTGCTAACCCATTTATCCGGACCGCCAAGAGGGGAGATAAGCCAAACGGCTCTACTTTTTGGACAATCAATAAGCATATGTTGAGTGGATTCCTGCTCAGTAATACAGCTTTGGCACTCGTTTGAAATATGCATACAGCGCCTGGCCAAAGCTTGATTAGTGGGAAGGTTGTTGGTCAGGCATTTCCAAAGGAAAAACACAACCTTTTGGGGACATATCCTCGCCACCTTGGGGTGCCAAACAAGCTGCCAGATAGAGGTATTAGAAGGCCCAGGAGGTCTAGATCTATCCGCCAAATATCTGTAGGCAGCTTTTGAAGTAAGAACACCATCTTGGGTGAAAGGCCAGACAAGCGAATCCTCAGCACAACTATTGAATATGGGGGTCTTAAGGATCCTCAAGACCGAATTATGCTCAAAGGAATCATGCAGAACTCTGAGATCCCAGTTGCCGTTGGTGATGAGGTCTTCAACCATGACAGGTCTAAAAGTAGCACTGGATTTTAAACTAGGGGGGCCCTGTTTATCCAGAATCCATTGGTGGTTCCATATGTGAATGTTGTGGCCATCTTTGACCTTCCATATGCAGCCCTTTAAGAGATCCCCCCTGACCGATAGCATGTTCCTCCAGATAGGAGAAGCAGAGGACGTCAGCTTGACCTCCCAAACATTGTACCGGTGAAGGTACTTATCCTGGAGAATCTTGACCCACAGCAAATGTCTGTTATGGATAAAATCCCAAAGAAGCTTCATAATTTTGGCGAGGTTCATATGTTTGAAATCTCTAATCCCCAGACCGCCGCAATTTTTCGATTGTTTGATGGAATTCCAGGAAGCCAGGTGCACCTTACTTTTATCCTGGGAGCTCTGACCCCACCAGAAAGAGTTTTGCAAGGATTCCAGTTTCTTGGTTACTTGGGCCGGGAGCTTGTGGACTGACATGAGATGAAGCGGCATCTGACTAAAAGTAGACTTTATCAAAACAGTTCTTCCTCCGGTGGACAGGAGATTTGATTTCCAGGAGGCTAGCTTGGAGGTGCAGGTAGCCATCAACTTATCATAATTGACCTTGCTGATTCTGGACTGGCTGAACGGGATGCCCAGATAGAAATCCGAGGTAGCCCCCTGGGCAAACCCAGAAGACCTGCAAATATTCTTTCTAGAATCCGTGGGAACATTTCTACTAAAAAAGATGGTAGACTTAGCCATGTTGACAACTTGACCCGAGTGCTGCTCATAGACCTTGAGGATGTCCAGAATATGATTCATCTCCTGTAAATTTGCTGATCCACAAATGATCAAGTCATCGGCAAACATGAGATGGGTAATAACAGGACCCAGCTTACTGACTTTGATGCCCGAAATATGACCTTGCTCAGCAGCTTTGTTAAGCAATAAGGTAAGATATTCAGCACAAAGAATAAATATGTAAGGTGAGAGAGGGCACCCTTGACGGAGTCCTCTGCTAGGTTTAATAAAGCCTGAAGCATGCCCATTCAAATTTAGAGAGAAAGTGGCAGTAGTTATACAATGCATGATGAGATTAACAAGCCGATCCGGGAACCCAAAAAATTGAAGGGTATCATTGATAAACCCCCACCTGAGACTATCATAGGCCTTCCGGATATCGAGCTTAAGCATAAAACAGCCCACTTTACCCTTTTTGCATCTGAAGGTATGAAGTATCTCCTGAACAATAACAATATTACCCAGACCAGTCCTGCCCGGGACAAACGCAGCTTGGTTTTCAGAAATCAGAATAGGTAGCAGAGGTTTAATTCTAGAGGCAATGAGTTTGGTTAGAATCTTGAGGGCGACGTTACAAAGACTGATGGGTCTGAAGTCTTCGGGTGATTGAGGATTTGGCTTTTTGGGAATCAAAGTAATGGAAGTGTGGTTGAGACCAGGAGGAAGACGGCCCGACATAAATATGGATGTGATAAGACTTTTCAGCTCACCTTTAATGGTAGACCAGAATTCCTGGTAGAATAAGGGAGGGAAACCATCGGGACCAGGTGATTTCTCAGGCTTCATGGAAAATAAAATACTATGAATCTCTTGAATGGACGGACAGACCATAAGGTCCCTGTGATGAGAAGCCAACAGGAGGGGGTTATGCGGATGGGGATAGGCTTGGGGATTGCTAGGAGACGGGTCTGAGAAAAGCTGTTCAAAAAAATTACAGAAGGTAATTTTAATATCATCCTCCCTGCAGCTCCAGGAGCCATCCTGTTTAGTGATCCCCATGATCCTATTCCACCTTCTTCTAGCCACAACCTTAGCTTTGAAAAACTTAGTGCACTTATCACCATAATTGTGCCAGTGAACTTTCGATCGTTGGCGCCAATAGCTTTCCTCCATTCTTTCAAGTTGGCTTAACTCAATTTCAAGCCTAGCTTCCAGCTCAATGTGCTCTTGATCCCTCGGGGCTGTGTTGAGTCTGTTCAGCTGGTGATGAAGACTGGTGATCTGATGCCTTAAATTACCAAAGTTATCCTTCTTCCATTGACAGATATAATTCCTGATAGTGGACATCTTGTTCAAAAAATTTTCGTGAAGAACCGGACTGTTATCCCAAGCATTCTTAACAGCATGATGAAACATGGGGTGACAAAGCCAAGCGCCTTCGAATTTGAAAGACTTCCGACGAGGCCTGGTCGGAGGATTAGTATTTAAATAAAGGGGACAGTGGTCACTAGCAATAGTGGGAAGGGTATGCAGGTGGGCACGAGGGAACGTAGTGAACCAGTCAGGATTAGCCAAGCCCCTGTCAAGTTTCTCACGAATATTATGAACAAAGGTCCTCTTGTTAGACCAAGTAAACACGGGGCCATCCTGTCTGATTTCCGCGAGATCCAGATTCAGGATGAATTCATTGAAATGCTGTAAGTGCGACTGAACAGGGGGATTACCGCCCCATTTCTCCGAAGGATCAGTGATGCAATTCCAATCCCCGATGAGGCAGGCTGGCAGCTTTGACCTCTGGATAAAAGAAGACATTTTCTCCCACATCCTGACTCTCCTAGCGTCGGTGATCGGGGCATAAGTAGCAATAAGAAGCCAACTATCATGATGAGCGTTTTCAGTCACCTTACACCCGATCCAAGTTTTAGAAGAAACCAGAATTTCAATAGTAATATCACTAGACCACCAAATCCAGAGACCACCAGCTCTCCCCTCAGCAGGAACAACATGAAAGTTTGTTATGCTTCTGTTTCTGAAGAATTTCTGACTGGAAACCATATCCCGTTTTGTCTCACAGGTGAAGAATATATCGGGTTTTATGGAATGGGCTAACCTATCCAGGTGTCGAATTGTCGAGGGCCCATTCCCTCCTCGACAATTCCAAGAGATAAGTTTCATTTAAGACTGGGCAGCTTGTTTGGGCCAGCTGCAATAGCCCCAGGTGACTCAGAGTTAGAAGCTTCTGCCATCATAAATTCCCCTTGGAAAACATCGCTGTCTAACTGGGTCTTCAGTAATTTGAAAGAGTTCTTTTTTGACTTAACTTTCAGGCCCCTGCGCTTAAGCGGGCTGACTGGGAGGAGACTCCTACTTGGTGGGCTGGAGTGTTTTAGGTCAATGTGGAAAACATCCGTATTCTGAGACAAATTTTCCGGATCGACAGTGGAGGTGCCAGGGCCAGGGCCAAGAGGTTGGAAGGAGATAGGGGCCTCGTTTAAAACAAGATGGGGTACATGCTGAGGCCCAGAAGCAATATTAATAGGGTACACAGGCCTGCCAGTAAGAGCGGCTGTATGGAGATTGCAGGGAGACTCGGTAGTATGGCTTTCAGTGATGGGGCTAGAAGGCGTGACATGATTAAGGTCACGGCCAGGAAAAGGGGTTTGACCTTGGAGAGTGGCCTGGTCAGGATTCTGAAAAGCAGCTTTCGGGGTGGAGTTCGTGAGAGACAGTAGATGTATGGGTTCAGTGGTCGTCCCAGTAGGGGTGTCTCCTCGCAGGTTAGCGCCAGGTCCAGGGTAATGCTCTAACGTACTGTTCCGCCGAACTGCAGGGTAAGGTTGATTTACCAGCGGTCTGGGACCTTGGGAAGAAAATCCCCCGCCAACTGTGCTCGACTCGCCAAACCTTGGTTTGAGCTGATTCCTGAGTTCCGCTTGAAGATGATCTGGAAGATCAGGCTTAATGAGAGAATTTAGCTGTTCACGCACCCCACAGTCCGCCAAGGCATGACCCAGTTTCCCACAAAAATAGCAGAATCTGGTTATCCTCTCCAACACTAAGGAGAAATATTTTGTCGATCCATCAGGGAGTTTAATCGAAATCTGAGTAGGAAGCGGTTGTTTGACATCCAGACTGACTTTAATTCTAGCAAATTGACTCCAGCTATCCACAATCTCTTGGGGAGGAGTCAGGGGATCCCCAATCTGGCCGCCCCTATATCTCGATCGCCCCCTTTGTCCGGCGCGCCCTCAACACACAGCTCAATATTAATTTTAAAACATGTATTGACCTGTATTGAATTTGAAAGAATGATGAACTAATAATTTTAAAACTGATATACGTATCCGAACACTTTGTATCATCTTCTATCTATATCAGTTTTAAAATTAATACTAATACAAGTGCTTAATAGAGTTATCAAACAGGCCATAAAGGAATGAGCCACCGTAAAGATGCACTTAGTAGGTTTTACAACACTTACCACCGAATAAATATATAATGTAACATGAATTATTCATATGTGCAGAACAAAAGTTGATGAGTAATAGTCATACAGAGCAAAGTTTACTTGCTCAAAAATAAGTGCCGCTAAAAAGTAAAATAGTTAGAACAAAAAGAAATAAGTTAGGTAACTAATGCCGACAAATAACAAAACTAATGCATCCTAATACAGCTTGATTTATCTTTTAGATTTTACTTGCTTATTAATATTGTTTATCAATTAATTTAAATACTATGCACTAAATCTAATGGGGTGTTTGGTTGCATGATAATAAAGGTTTTTGTTTTAATTTTTAAAAATTGTAAGAAAACTTGTTAAAAGAAGTGTTTGGTAACCATGATATTTTTATGTTTTAAAAGTGATTTTCTTCTTAAATAAAAAAAGAGGGTCTCACCTCTTTCTTTTTTCTTGTGGTCTCCCACTTTGTTTGGTCATGTGTTGTAGTTACTCTTTTTTGTAATCACATCCCTCCAAACATGATAATTTTATGTTGAGTTGGTTCACTTTTTATTTTAATACAATTTTTTATCATGAAAATGTACAAAAAATTATCATGCAACCAAACACCCCATAAATGTCACATGTAATATACATATTTTTATCACTTGCACAAAAATATTTTAGTATTGGATAATTGTATTGTCAAGCTCTCCTGTACATTTAAGTGATGATGCCCATAAGGACAAAACTGTGCTAACAGGGATGATTAGGTACTATAGACAAACTAAAAAATCCGCTGTGCTTGGGTGTAGGGCTATAAACGGAGCGGATATGATGTTTCCGTATCCGCTCCATTTAGCTATTTGGATAATCCGTATTCGGTCCGAATCGGATACGAATACGGATCGAATATTATGAGTCGGGTAATCTTCGGATTCGGAGCTAATACGGATAATATCCGCTTTGGAATGTTAATTAAATATTATTTAATTAATATATTTAATAATATAGAAATATATAGAAATAAAATTATAAAAAATAAAATTTATCATATATTTATTAACATTAACTTAGTATATTAATATATAGTAAAGAATACTTAATCATATTTTTAAATATAATGATTTTAAATATATACTTATATATATTATGCATATATTATGAAAGATGGATTCGGAGCGAATCTTAAACGGAGCGGAGCGGGCATTTCTGTGTCCGCTCCGATTAACAATCGGATAATATCCGTATCCGGATATTCGCTCCGACGGATATCTAAAATCGAATATTATCCGCCTAAACGGATACAAATTCGAAGCGAATCCAATTTTTCCGTATCCGTTTACGGCCCTACTTGGGTGAACTATATTTAGGTCGGGGAGCCTCAAACTAACATATTTTCGAATGATCCGAATGCAAATGTGATCTATATACATGTCCAAATCCAAATCTAAGCTCAAATATTCACATACAAATTTGCCATAGGCATGAATGTCCCATCAAATTTCAAATTCAAATGACGCATGCCATCTTAAAACAAATGAGTTTTCTAATTAGAAGCATGTATAAAATGATTTGAACAAATTCTAAATTTACATGACCCAGCATACAAATGTATGTTCAAAATTTGATATATATATATATATATTAAACTATCTAGAGCTCATATGTGTATGAAATGCTATCTCACCTGAGAACTATAATTAATTAAATAGATGATCTAATATTCCAATTCTAAATTTGACGTATTTAACTTTACAACAAATCAAACTAAACTACTTAATTAAATATAATAATTTACTAAATCATAACTAATTCTAGGCACAAATATAAAATCATAAGCAAAATAATTATAAAAAATAAGCAAGATAATGAAGTGCTATTTACTGTATAGATAAAAAGGGCTAATCACACCTTCTAATGAAATGATAAAAGACGACTTCATAATTTTAACTTACACAACTATATGAATAAGATAATACAAAATTTTCTATGTATGTAAAATTCTGAAAGATGAAAGATATCATTACATTAGCTATATAGGTCAAAACTTATTTAAACAACATCAAAACAAAATAGCATACATAGAAGGTCTCTCAATGTTTCTTTTTCCATTTTTTTAAATATGCCATATTTCTTTCTAAATGTGTCAAAGTATTTCATTAAGAATGGTTATCACAGTTTTTAGTAGGAGGATCATATCCTAAATGCACCATTTCTTCCCTACAATGGAAAAGAAGAAGCATACATGTTCTACAGCATATATGGCAGTGCTGCAGCCCCCATCCCAGCTGCCATAATCTGAAGCTTTTGAAGGCTTGCAACTGGAAGATGTAGCAAATGACAATAGCAGAGGAAGGGGTGATACTTACACAAGACAACTGGAGATCAATGGTTGGAAGTAGTGGCAGCATGGGTGCATTGTGCCCAGAGACCATCTTGTGGTTGCATTTCGAAAATTGTAGCCATGACACCCTATTGTCACTCAGAAAAAGAAGATGCTGGTTGCAACAACATCCAGAGATAGTAGTTGGATGGAAGGAGGGTCGATGGAGGGCAGTTGAGGTAGGAAGTGTTGCTTGCAGTTGGAAGGGAGTGATGGCATCCGTAGAGGCGGAGATGGAAGGAGTGGTGATGGAGGATGCTTGAGGCAAGAAGCATTCCTTGTAGTTGGATGGGGGCGATAGCATCTATTTCTACCGAGAAAGGGGTGAGGAAATGGAGTGATGATGCACATAGGGTCATTAAACAACGGTTGATAAGGTGGTGGCTTTGGAAAGGATGCACTATGAAGGGGCATGATGGGGGCGTACGTGAGGAGCAAGAAGGGACAAAAAAGTGGATACTCACTTCTAGTTATTAGTTACAAATTTTTAAACTTTAAATAATTAAAATAAATATTATTTTAATGTAAAAACAATATACATATTGTCTTTATTAATAATATAGTATTATTTTACAATTTTAAAATTAACATAAGAGTGCTAAGAGAAAGATAAAAAAAGACAATTAAGCAAGTTAGGGAGTCAACCTATAGCAAGTTATACAACAAATTGGGCACCATATAAAGGCAAGAAGGACATTTATCGATTGGCCAGGTGGAGGGATAAGAGAGATCTTAGGATCTAGGACATGTTGGTGTTTTACAGACAGGGGAAGGAGAGTGTTAGCCCGGAACGAGAACATCCAGAAATGGTGGGAGCTCAAGGAAGTGAGGATCCAAAAAGGACTGAACATACTAGGTGACAGCTTTCATTGGAAGTAGCCAAAGCTTGTTGATTACTGGATTGAGATGAGGCCTTAGGGTTTGTAGAGACCACTAGAAAATGATAGTAGGAATTAAAGAGAAGAAAAAAGTACCTTCGTATAGAGGAGGAGGCGATGGAGCTTTCTCGTGCATAGAAGGAGGAACTGAGACAAGGACTTGCCTTCAAGGGGTTCTCATGGGGACTCAGCTTCACAAGTTTCTTGCGGGACTCGATGTTGGAGGAGTAAGAGGAGGCAAGATGGGGGCTTCTCGCAGGGGACAACATCAGGGGTTGCGCGCAATGGAGGTGGGAGAGCTGCAAGGAAAAGGGGGTTTAGGGATTTGAGAAAGATATGATCTATTAAAAGTGTTATAAATGGATAGAGGAGATGGGGAGAGAAGAGAATAGATATAAGCTGTTGAATTATTTCTTAATGGATGGTTTATATAGAATCTTTGGATATAATATTTACCTCCAAAGATTTGTCCATAGGTAATTTGTAGGTATCGATAAATTTACCTACAGATCCTTATTTAGTAGGTATAAGGAGTAAGTAAAAATATTCTTTACCTACCAAACTTGCCTACATGTAGTGTTTTAAGGGGTAAATGTATACTTTCTTGTAGTGTATGGAGGTCATCTTTCTAGCTAGATCTTTAGTAGAGAAATACAAAGACTTGAAGAGAGATCTACATATATGATTTTCTTTAATTTGGAAAATGTCTTTGATTGAGTCCCAAGAGAGATTTTTTGGTGGGCTCTAGCATGAAAATGGTCTCAATGCGTACATTAACATCATCAGAGACATGTACGAAAGTATGACCACCTAGGTTTTCTCCCTAAAAGGGGAGTCAGAAGCCTTATTGGTGTTAGTCAGGCTTCACCAAGGGTTTGTTTCTCATCACATGCGTATGTTTTGTTTTAGTCATAGATAAATCAACTAAGAATATACAAAAGAGTTTACCATGTATGAAGTTCACAAACGATATTGTTTTGATTGACGAAACATGAGTGGCATTAATAAGAAACTTGAACGATGGAGAATCGAATTACAAAATAAGAGGTTCAAATTAGTAGTACGATATATGCACTTCATATATAGCGAAACTCTAGGAGTTGAAGAGATTGAAGTAACCTTAGACGGAAAGGTTCTCGAACCGAGTACTCAATTTAAATACTTAGATTCAATCTTGCATATAGACGGAAAAATGTGACGAAGATGTTAGTCATAGGATTAAAGTGTGATCGTTGAAATGGAGGTAGGTAATAGAGATTCTGTGTGATCATAAAATCTCTCAAAAATTGAACGAAAAATTTTATTGCACGTTCAAGTTCAAAATGTATACATACTTATTTATAAAACTTAAAATTAATAAAAAATTATTTATATCAAATTGAGTATTTAGTCTAGTCATTCGTGAACTTATTGAGTCAAGTAAAAGTGTGTTCAACTTCAACTCATTTAATGAATTGAATATTACTTTTTGAACTACTCCGGAAGTGTCTTTCTGGAGAAGCGGACTGAAAGGGAAGACATTGTCGCTGCCGTCTGATGGAAGGTCAGGCACTGATTTTCGGCGTGCCGGCTTTGGAAGCCGAAATGAGAACTCTGGGGAGCTGCAACTGGCATGATTGAAATTAGCTACGATATGGTAACGGAAAGTGAGAAGAAGTGAACAATTTGATTATTTCACACACATTCATCGAGTTAACCAACGGATAACCATAATGTAGATATGTCTCGTAAATTATAAAGAATCATTTCGGATGCCCCTGCTGCTGCTAGAATTAGCGACAGCTTAAGGATAAACCGTCGCCAAAAGAAGTTTAGATGACGGTCTGCGAAACTACTTTTGGGGTACTTTTTTTGTTACTGGATACGAATATCAGGAATAAATAACTTACTAATTTAAAAGGTATATGAGCATGTACGGATACATTATAAAGCTAATCTATTTTCTGGTAATCATATCTATTAATGTATTCTGCAATAACTTAATATCCACCGCAGAATTTATATTATAGATTCAACACTAGCTGATTTTATTGTTTTCCTTGTTCTATCTTTTGGACAAAAATTTTTATGATAGATATATACATGTATAAGACAGAACAATTTTTGTGATTTCACGAGTACGATAAGTTCTGTGGATGTTTTCAGTAAATATTCCCTTGTATATATATTATAATATATTAGATCTTACAAATATTATATCTTTATATATCTATCAGCTATCTGTTAACCAACCGACCCATGATCGACAACCCTAAAGTGATGTTTGGTATCGGGATAACTTGGGGATAAACCTGGTTTATCCTCAAAATTTAGGGGATAAACCAGGTTTATCCCCAAATTTTTATGGTACCAAACAGCACCTAACTGTTAATTGTTCTGTAGTGAATAACACAACGCTAGCTGCTATGCTACGTACATATGCGGCTGCAGCTTCCTTAATTTATAATTCATCCCCGCGTCAACATCCATACCCAACCCAAGTTTTGGTTGATGGTGGCCGCCTTTTGTTATCGCCAGGCTTTCTTCTCGAGGTATTTGAATATTTCCTGGGGCCAGTTAGGTTCCTCGAGTTCGTCTAGCTAGCTCTGCATGTTCTGCGTTGACAGGTTGCGGTCCTTGACCTTGACCCAACAGGGAGTAGTTGAGCAGGCAACCTAGCTAGCTAGGCTAGATACTGCCGCGGAGTTGGCGGGCTAGGGTTTGGTGTGGTTATACATTGGCTCTCTCTCTCTCTCATAATAGATGGATCTCATCTCTGACTGTCTTAATCAGTTGTTTATATATCCTCTACAAGAATTACATCTGAAAAAATAAGTGCTAAACCGATTTTAGAATGTTAATTAAGATATCAGATCAGGATATATATATATACATACAGTGGTTAATTAAAACAAAACCAAACAGTCTAAATAAAGTGGTGTTTGTTTGGTCTTAAAACACAGAAGACCCTTGGTTCGGTCGGAGGTTGGTGGATTTTTGATCATTTAATCAATTCATTATCTTAATTAATGTCTAAATATTTCTTTTACATCATTACAAAAAATAAATTATTGAAGACGACTTACAACCGTCCCTAATAACCAAAAAGTCGCTGCCAATATATATTGACGACGGCTGACTAGCCATCACCATATCACCACAAATAACTTCATCGTCAATAACATTGGCGACGGGTATAAGACAATCATCGCAACTAATGCTATTAGCGACGACTTAATTAGACATCGCCCATAACTTAATGACAGCTAATTTATTGGCGACGGCTAGGGTCAGCCGTCGCCAATAAATTTATATGTGACGGCTTAAGAAGCCATCACAATTAAGCCATCGCAAATGGTTTCTAGAAGCAACCCCGACTGTTTTTCTAGTTTAACGATGGTTGGCAGCACCATTTGTCGAAGTTGTCGCATACAAGCTTACTGGCGACAGCTGGGGCCAACCGTTGCCAATAAGTGTTTTCTGCCAAAAAATTTTAATTGGTTTGGTTGGATTGGACCGATTCTTGTCTTGAATCAAGAAGACCGATGCCTCTCGATAACTTTCAAAATGATCCCGAATCGGATCGATCAATCTAGAAACGGGTTTGGATTGGCCAATCCAACATTGGATTGAAGATTTGGATAATTTTGTCCAATCCAATGTCGGATTGCCCAATTCAATCTCGTTCTGAGTTTGAATTAGGCAATTCGGCATCGGATTGGGGATTTTGATCTTTTTGGCCAATTTGGTGCTGGATTGCCCAATTTAAACCCGGAACGGGGTTGGATTGGCCAATAGAAGTCAGGTTGAGGAATTAGATATGTTTACCCAATTTAATGCCGGATTGCCCAATTTGATGCCAGATTGAAGATTGGTTTATGGCATCTTTCGTTCCACATTTAATCCATCATTCACATTTACAATCCACATACACAAGCACACATTTACTTAACATACCAAATAATACATTTTATTCATATGCCAAAATGTTTTAATACATAGAAACATTAACACATAGGAAAGTACAAAATATATTAATTCGTCATCTTCGTCTTCATCTTCACTCTCCTCGTCTTCCTCGTAGTCCTCATCGTTGTCATCATTTCCATCATCTTTTTGTTGAGGTGGAGGATGCCTCGATGTGGATGGCACATCAGAAGCTAGGAACCTTTGACTCAATCCTTCTATAATTTGATTGAGGTGATCGAAATTATCTTGGAATGATTTTTATTGATTGTCCAATTGTTGTTTCAATGAAGCAATTTCAACTTCATAATGAACATTGAGTTCTTCTTGCCTCGCCACCTGAGCTCTAAGATCCTGAACTTCTTGAGTCGAGTTAGAAGCACCTCCACTTGACTCACCATACCAAGTGTTGCAAGTTTCACCTCGCCTACCACATCAGATCCGCCCCGGTCGATCTCTACCGAAGACAGATACAAAAGCCTCCTCCATGATGAGTGGAGGTTGCGATACCCCAGCATCCAAGGATTCAAATGTTGAGGGATTCACCAATCCAGGCATGTTTTTCTATATTAAAAAATATGACAAAAAGTAAAATTAAAATGATGAATTATAATATTAAAGAAAAAGTCATTTATAAACCAATCATTACCATCATGAGACAACTTTGGTCATTATCCCAAATGACCGCTCCATCAACCTCCTCATGTGTTTGACTCATCTTGAATACTTTTGGACGAGTTGGAGGATGACCTTCTTTTTGTACCTGGTTAAAAAATTTAAAAAATAAATAAATCGGAATGAATCAATCAACTAATATAAAATTTTAGTTTTTTACTATTTATAAATTCTCTTTCTAACTGTACGGCATTGTTAATTATCGCCTATTACCAGCATTCTTTTCACTCACTACAAATATATATAAAAAATTGAAATAATATTTCTTTACATTACTAAATTAGTTATAAAAAGAAGAGATTTGTTTATTTACCCTGACTTCATCTTAACTCCATAAATGGCACATATATGATGCCAGTGTTCCTCATTGTATTGTGGAGGAACGTTCGCACAAGCTTCCTCCACTGATCCTTCTGTAAAGTACTATAGACAAATATTATTAGCAAGAGAATAGTCTAACGAAAATTAACATGATTAATAAATTATATTCTATATTTCTTTTCAAATGATTTATTTGTTTTCTTTGAATATCTCCCATATATCTTAATATTTGTGCATTAGATTGGGGATTCTACTCAAAGGTGAAATGTTGCTACAAAAATATGAGAATGATTACAAAGTTCACAAAAATTTAAACAAGATGAACATATTGAATATTTATCATGTTACCTCTAAATCACGGAATATGGCATCCTTCTTCTCCTGTGCCAGAGTAATGTAATTGTGTTCCCACAAATCACAATGTATTTTGTTCATAACTCCTAAGTAGGAGGTAAACTCCTACTCGTGTGATCCAACGCCAGATCCTCATACTTTCTTGATGTTGTGTGACTCATTAGGCCCTAGTGTTCACACACTAATGGCTTTTGTTGAACCTCTCCCACATCCAACTGATGTAACTAATTAAACATAAATTAACAAATTAAATTAGATAATGAATATTTTTAAGAAAAATTTATACTTATATATAGTCAAATATATACCTGAAGCATGAGAAGATGGACTACTACCATCTATATGTGATGCCGTCAAAATCCGATGAGAACGAGCCTAAGATGGACTAGACACACGGGGTGCCTCCCGAGCTGGCTCAGAAGTAACACCCTTGGACGTGGAAGGTCGATCTCTGGATGCGTGAAATTGACTTTGTGATCCACCACGCTTAGATGGTGTACCCGTCTGAGACGTCCACCAACTCTTGCTAAAGAAACTCTTTATCTGCCACATTAAAATAATAGGCTACATGTTGAGTTTATTCAATTAGATGGAGGATTGCCCAATTTGATGCCGGATTGCCCAATTTAAACTATGAACGGGGTTGGATTGGGAAATTCAGCTTCGAATTGGGAACTTGGATGTTTTTTCCCAATCTGATGTTAGATTGCCCAATTCAAACTCAAAATGGGGTTAGATTGGGCAATCCAGCTTCGGATAGGGGACTTGTGGATTGCCCAATTCAAAATTGGAATGGGGTTGAATTGGGCAATCGGCTTTAAATTGGGGACTTGGATGTTTTTGCCCAATCCGATGCCGGATTGCCCAATTCAAACCCAGAATGCAGTTGGATTGGGCAATCCGGCTTCGGATTAGGGACTTGGATGTTTTTGCCCAATCAGGTTGAGTTTCCGGGAGTTGTACATCTCCATCGGTTACACCAAATGTTATAGGTATGTTAATAAGTTATTCTTGATATGGCTCAATTTCATCATCACTCTCATTTCCTGAAATGTTATAATAGTTACGAGGTAATGATCTTACTAGTAGCACTCATCCCTTAGTTATCATCTACATAAAAAATTTGTTCCACTTGACTTGCCAGTGCAAACGATTTATTAGCATCAGTTTCTAATCTTCACTGTGTGTTTAGTTATATAAAACCATAATCATTAACCTTAAAACCTCGATCCTTATTATACACATCCCACCATTCACATTAAAAAAGTATTAAACAACTATTCATATCAAAGGATATTTCAAGTATATTCAATATTCGTCCATAATAACCGTCATAACCAGATTGAAGATGGTCATTCACAATAAGACCACATAATTGAGTTGATTTGTTTGAATCAGATTCCAACGTTCGAAATCAAAATCCATTGCATATATAACCATTTAATGATGATGCAAATCTCGATGGACTGAGTGATAATATCTCCAATTTATTTGTGTATCTGGAAGAACCTACATTCCTTAACTCTTGAATCTGTGATTTGAACCACACGAAGAAGTTATCTTCTATAGTTGATCCATTATTAAGAGCATCACTGTGAGATTGACAAAAATAATCAATATCATCAATTTGATTTAACAAGTATGCATGGATTAACTGTTGTTCTCTTTACGTCAAAATTTTAGGCACATGCCTGCATCTTAATGGGTGACCAACTGGTTGAATATTGAACTATCGTCATTATCAACTTTTAATGGACCACCATCGTAGTTCCCATCTCTATTATGTTCACTTGTATCCCATATATATGTTGAAATAAAATGCGTACACTCTTCAACCAAGTAACCCTGGGTAATGGAACCTTCAACTCTCGCCTTGTTGCCCGCATAATCTTTGAGCCTTTTTAAATATCTTTCAATTGGATACATCCACCGGTATTGAACTAGTCCAGACATTCTTACCTCATATGCCAAATGCACAACTAAATGAATCATTACATTAAAGAATGATGGTGGGAACATTTGTTCTAACTTGCACAATGTTATCGCAATCTTGGACTCCTAATCTCTCAAAATGTTACTGTTTAAAACATTAGCACATATGATCTTAAAATACTGGCATAACTCTACAATGGGACTCAGTACATCATTTGGCACAATTCCTTGAAATGCCAAAGGACTAATCATTCGCATCATAACATAACAATCATGACTTTTTAATCCACTAATTGTCCTGACACTTAAATCTACACATCTACTGAAATCTGAAGAATAATCATCTGGCACTCAAATATTCTTAATAAAATCAACTATTCTTGACTTTTGTTCATTGCTAAGTCTATAAACTGTATCTGGAAACCTTGATGAACCCTTGTACGGATGTAACTCGGGGTGAATCTTTAAATCTACTCAATCCTTCCTTGAGTTCAGGTTGTCCTTGTTAGTTCCTGATAAGTTAAAAATGTCTAATATATTATCGCACACATTCTTCTCAATATGCATGACATCCAAATGGTGCCGAATGATAAGAGATGACCAATATGGTAGTTTCTAAAAAATATACTCTTCTTCTTCCAATTTTTGTTCTTTGACAAATTTTTTCTTAAGTTCTATAATTCTTTCTTGAACGGTTTTTCGAATCTAATAGTATCCATCTTTTTTTGTTGCCTCCATAGGTAATATCCTATAAGCATCTTTGGTGCTCCCTTCTCACACTGTCGACCATCAAAAAGATTCTTATACTAGTTCTTTCTCCACCAATGTCCTACTAGTAAGAATCAACGATGACCAAGGTAATATTGTTTTCGACTATGAGCAAGTCGAATGGAATGTGTTTCCTCGTTACAAATAGGACATGCCAATTTTCCTTTAATACTCCATCCAAATAAATTTGCATATCCCATAAAATCATTTATCATACTAAAAAGTATAACTCTCATTACGAAAATATCTTTCTATTCGGCGTCATAAGTCTTCAATCCGATCTCCCACAAATCTTTTAACTCTTCTACCAATGGTTGTAAAAATACATCGATATCATTTCTGAGAGCTCTTGGACCGGGTATTAACAATGATATCATTGTGTATGTGACTTTCATACACATCCATGGTGGTAAGTTGTACACCATTGTAACAACGGGCTACACACTATATTTTGAAGACATGTGACAAAATGGATTAAAGCCATCTGAAGTCAATCCAATCTAAATGTTGTGTTTCTCTAACGCAATTCTGGATAAAGTTCATGCATCATTTTCCAAGAAGGAGAATCATCAAGATGACGCATTTCACCAGTCAATTGATATGATTGTGACTGACTATGCCATGCCATCCACTTAGCCGTATTGGATGATATAAATAAGCGCTACAGCCTATCTCCTAATGAAAATTAATGTAAATTTTTTGTGCTATTTTTTATTTTAATTTTTAGGATCATTTTTATATCTAGAGATATTACAATGTGGACAAACACTTTTATCTTTATTATCTTTTCAAAAAAGAATACAATCATTTTTACATGCATGAATTTTCTCATAAGTAAGTCCTAATTCCTTAAATATTTTCTTAAGCTCATATCGATTATCAGGAACACATGTCCCATTAGGTAAGACCTTCTTAAATAAAGTTAATATCATATCCATACATTTTCTAGTGAGATCATTAATCGACTTAAGTTGAATCAACTTTAAAATAAATTTAAATTTAGATATATCTTTTACACCTTCATAAAGAGGTGTTTCCGAATCTTTTAATAATTTAGAATATTGTAAATTTTATGTCAAATATAAAATTCATTATTTTGAATATCTTGTAGCATTTTCATTAGTTCATCGTCTGCGTGATCATTTTGTGGTTCGTTTAAATTTTTAACATCCTTGTTTCTAATATTAACTTCAATTTCACCATAACATATCCATGTTTGATAATTTAACCATATGTCATCACATATTAGGTGTTCTTTCGCAATATTTCTTTTTAAAATAAATATATTGCAATATTTTTTACAAGGACATTGTATTAGATCGTTATGTTATCTATGTATAAATTGTATCCTAGAAGAATGAAAAGCATAGTCTAAAAAATCTTCGATCGCTTGAAGATACCTAGAATCTAATCTATTAGGAATATGTATCCAAGATTTATCTAAGTTACTCATTTCTTCTAATAAAAAATTTAAGTACAACGAAGAAATGATAATTTAATAAAAAATCAATATAACGAACCTCCACCAAAAGAAGTAACTCTCGAGTGAATATCTCGTTTGAAGCTTCTTGAAAAAGCGATAAAACAATATATATTAGACTTGATGTCGAGAAAGAAATTTTTATACATGCTAATTAAACAATTTAAGTCATACAAGCATTTAATCATTTATAATCGCTAAAATAGGCACAAGACACCTTCTCGAATTCTTTTGAATTTTCTTGATTTTTAATGCTAAAATATAATATATATACCTTTACAAATGGAGTTAACATATCCTACTTAATATATAATATGATTTATCCCCAATCTTAACCTTGATTTTGAGATAAACTATATTAAGTTTGGGAAAAAACTAGGTTTATCCCTGGTTACCCGTGATAAACTAGCTAGAGTATACTTGTATAAATTTTAAGTATTAACCCATGTCATATACATTAAGTACATTGTTACAAACCCATGCTATATATTACTAACCCACCTAAACTATATATTACTAATCCATCCGAACTCTCTTCTAACGCTCTTTATTTATTTACTAACTAATATTATAACTTACTAACTTAGTTTTTGTGTTATTAAGCAATCCAAAGTGACTTAGTAATCATTTGTAGCTAGTTACTAACCCATGCTATATATTACTAACCCACCGAACTCTCTTAGTAACCTCTTGTATATAGTTAATAATTAAATGTTATATATTATTAACACATCCAAACTCTCTTCTAACCTTATGTATTTAATTACTATCCTATGCTACATATGACTAACTTAGTTTATATGTTACTAAGCAATCCAAACTCAATTAGTAACCATATGTACCTATTTACTAACCCATGCTAACCCACCCAAACTCACTTATTAACACCTTGTATAAAGTTACAAACCAACGTTCTATATTACTAACTCATCCAAACTCACTCTCTTGTATATAGTTTTTGCCCAGTTATCTCACCAAACCTAATAATGACGTACTTTAGCTTTTATTAGAGTATAAAATTTATCATGAAACAATATAAAATTTATTGTGCAACCCAACACCCCCATTAGATTTGTCCCATTTCGTCTTTCTCATTTCTGCCAAATATCTTTCTTATGAATCATTTTTAACCCCCCTACGGTATAGTATTTAGAAATGCTATGTTGCCACTAACTAAATGGATTCCATTTTGGTTGGTCTACGTAACCTTTTTTGTTCACCATGGGAAAGCACATGCCTTTTAACTATTTTTATGGCCCTCATGCCATAAGTTGTAGGTTGCTTAAAAGTAATCAAATGAAACCTAAGTTGAGAAAAAAACCAACATAAGGATTGTTGAAGATGCATACCTTAAAGAATGCTCGGTTAACCCTAGTTAGAGTTCAATCTGGCACGGAGGCAGCGCCTTTGGCGGCGGCCACGACAACGATGAAAGCGGCAGCACAACGGTGGAGGCGGCACTGGCGGCAACGACGGTGGCAATGGAGAAAGAGAGAGAGAGAGAGAGAGAGAGAGAGAGAGAGAGTTGAGAGCGCGGTGGGGGGAGGGGAAAGGGGGGTGTTGAAAGATTTTAGAAAATAAAATATTGGCGACGGCTCCTCAAAACCGTCGCCAATATTTTCATAAGCCACTGTTCAACCATGACTAACACCATTAGCGACGGATGAAATCATCGCTAATAGTGTTACTAGGGACAGCTTAAAAAAGTTGTCGCCAGTAAGCAAGAAATCGATCGTGTAGATCTTTCTTACAAGATTGACAATAGCTTTGACCGTCACCAATATTTTTTATGTGACAGCTATTGTAAGTCGTCAATATTTATCGTCTATTAGCGATGACTTCAGACAAGCCATTACTTTAAAATTTATTGACAACGGCTTTGAAGAGCAGTAGCCAGTACGTTGATCCCAGCAGCATATCTTTGTAAAGCTTTCAAAATTAAGTCCTGTTACTTAAATTTTTTAGACGTAATCTCTTATTATGGGAGACAGAATTAATATATATGACATAATTTTGGTAAACATTAAATTAATTACCACCTAAACATCTTAATCACATTATATATTGATTAGATTGATTAAGATATAAATTTATAAGATAATTGAGATAAATTTTAGATAAGCACATTATAAAAAATTAGTTAAATTATAAATATTATAATTTACTCTTCAAATATACACATAAATCAGTAATCAAATTGACATTGATTTGAGCGACATTTATATGAATTTAACAACTTTGATTTATAAAGATTGTTTATAATATTATAAACCACTTCTTTTACATTATTATTATTATTATCACACTTATTTATTTGCAACCAAGGTAAAGATTGATTGATTTTAGTTAGTTATGATATATTTTTATATTTCTAGACTTACACATTCCAAATGAAAATGAAGATAATTTTGAAAGTAAAATAAGATGCGAAGAATGAAAACATCCACCACAACCTAGCAAGAAGTAAATATTACAACATAAATTACCATAGATCAATCCAAAATAGGTAGGACGAAAATATTATGTCAATTAGATATGAACTAACAAAGAGGCCACTCATGTTTTTGATACAAAACTTTTACTTAGTCATCAAAAATCTGAGTCATGATAAACTACCATCTGTGCATGAATACATCTCAAAAAAGCTATATAAAGAGGTGAGTGAGGAATATGTTTTCAAATTTTACTTTGTTCCTAGCAAGTCAGATTCCGAATTGACAACGTTAATGTGTCTCACCTGACCAACAAACTTTCCACTTCACAAAAAAAATCATAAAAGAAAGAAACTGGGATCCTCTTGCATCAGCAATAACAATGCACAAATGTTTTTGGCATATAAAAGAACTTGAATGGGAATGAACATTTAGATCTAGTATAATTTCCACTTAAACAAAACTCACCTTATGACGACATAACCCGATCCCAATTGGATTAGGAATAACAATTAATCCAAATCTTAATTGGGTCTACAAAGCCTAATTCTCTGGATTGGTCTACTACTGAGATCTATAGAAATTGCTCCAAATCCTAATTGGGTCTACAAAACCTAATTCAAATTTTCAATTAAACTTCAGAGATAGAAATTTTAAACTTGAGAATTTCCTTTTTAGTTAAGAACAAATTTTAAATTTGAGAATTTCCTTTTTAGTTAAGAACTTACATCTTACTTTATTTCATTTTTACTTTTGACATTTTAGGTTTACAATGTGAACTGACATTTTTCAATTTTAGGAGAGCGGTGTTTTCTACATGGACGAGGTGTCATTCTTCGGTGCATACACTGCTACAGATATCCTCTTTACTTCACTCTAGCAAATCTCCTTTAGAAAGGCAACACTGCAGCCTTGCACAGAGAGGAGATCGATGTTTTCTACCTAGACGAGGTGTCATTCTCCGGTGCATACACCAAGCCCATAATGCAAGGCATATGGTGTTATGCGGGATGCGACGTGTTCTACAAGAATAGATGGCTGACGGAGGACAGTTGGTGGAAGAACTGGAGGACGAATCGAGCGACTCAATGTTGATTGGACGATGGGGGAGATAGGATGAACAAACAGCATTCGCCCAAGCAAACCTACCAGGAAGGGAGAGAGGGGGGGCTACTGTTAATCGTCAACAGAAAAAGCGCGCAAGCGCAAGCGCGCGCGCGCGAGAGAGAGAGAGAGAGAGAGAGAGAGAGAGAGAGAGAGAGAGAGAGAGAGAGAGAGAGAGATGATGAGGAGGGAGAGGCGATAACAGTGAGGAGATGGGGGCAGAGATAGCGCCAAGAGGTGGAGACGAAAACGGAAACGGCTAGAGATGCCTGTAGGCATTTGTAACACAGGTGAAAATCGGACGATTGGACGAGGGGACAACACCTCTGTTCACGTAGTTTAAATAACATATTATATTTTATTTTGAATGCAATATTTTAGATAGTTTGTAGATTTCATGATTATTTATTTAAATATATTAGTTAGGTTTGAATTAGAAAGCACTTAAAGGTTTTTAATTGAATATGAGAGAGTTTGAAAATTTAGTGAAAGGTCCAAAAGTAACTACTTTGATGACTCAGTTCACAATATGTTCCATTAAAATTTTATGAGATTTAAAGTAACTACTTTGATGACTTGGTTTGCGATACAAAGTTTTCTCATTTATTTAACTCTCTCAACTACCAACATCTTCAATAAAATATGAGAGAGAAAGAGAGAGAAGTAGCTAACTCATACTTTAGTGAATAAAAAATAATTAATTAATAAATAAATAATAGAGAAATTTGCAAAGTAAAAAAAATTAATTAATGTAAAAAATATATATTATAGAAACATCAAAAATCTGAAAGTTATGAAATCTAAAAAAATTAAAAGGGTAGGGATTCATAATCTGGAAACTTTGAAAACTTGGAAATCTGAAAAGATTAGAAAAATGAAAGTTGAAAAGATTGGAAATATGAAAACAAATTAAACACCTGAAAAGTTCAAAATTCCCTGAGGTTTGAAATTCTTAAATCGTAAAAAGTAAGATCCTAAAGATACATAAAATCTTGACGGTCTAAAAATTGTGAAAGAAAGAATTTTAATCTAACCCAACCAACAGAGTTTTATTATTGATTTTATTATATTTTATATAGAAAAAATACCACAAACAATTTTCATAATGGGATGTTTGTATGCATGATAAATTGGGATTTTATTACCATTTTATATTTTTGTAACAAAACTTCTTACAAGAGGTGTTTGACAATCATTATAATTTTATAGTTTTAAAGAATTTTACTTTATGAATAAAAAAAGCAAGTGACACCTTTTTTTATCTTGTCATCTCCCACCTTGTTTAGTCATATATGGTATCCACTATTTTCTTATTATCACATCTTCCCAAACTTGATAAATATATTTTAGTGATTAGCTTACACTTTATTTTGTTACAATCTTTTATCATGAAAATGTACAAAAAATTATTGTACAAACAAACACCCTACGTGATGTAAGAGCAAGTTAGGCCGTGAATGAATACATGCCAACCAAAATTTTAAATTTTATAATAGCGTAATGTAGTTTATAAATTTTAAAAATAAAATCACACAAATAAAAAATCAAGTCCAAACACTTTATGAATACATATAATTAAGATGCTGTCAAAATTTCATGTTACCTGGGAATCTATTAGTAAAATATTTTGTAATTTATCATCATTATGTCATAAGACTATTCGACCGTTGTTGATTTCACATTTATAAAAAATATCCCGTCATATTATATTGTTGAATCTTGTTTGATAACAATAAGTACTAAGCAATAAATAGATTTATCAATAAGAATATCATTTTTAGATGCTTTCATTTGTTACCTGTATTTACTTTTCTAGTAAATACATATTTAGATATTTTAATTTTATATCATACTTTAATAATGATATAGCATTTATATTTACACAAAATGCATTTATAATACCAATAGATAAAATAATAGAATGCAATGTTAGTTTTATTTTAAAAAATAGATAATATCAACTATGCGGTGTCGACAATTATTATAAAACAAAGTTTGTAAAAAGGGTGATTAATATTGCATTTCTTACACACACAAAATGAGACCATATAAAGAATAATAATGATGTCAGATGTTAAGTTTAGAGTTCATGTACATTTTATTAGCTATCAATATAATAAAATATCATTTTAAAATGTGACGAGAGTAGTGAATTTTGGTAATAGATATTTATTATCACGAAAAGGGTTAAATTATTTTGAATAAATTGAAATTTTGTCCTAATTTTGATTGTTTATAAAAATAAAATAATTTTATTTATGAAAATATAATTTACATTAATCTATACAAAAATAAATTAATAAATGTCATATTACTATTACATCTAATCTAGCATCTTTAGTATTTACTTTTATTTTGTATTCTTTATATAACAAAATTCTAACTATTTATATATTTATTTATCACAAACCTAAGATACTATTAACCACGAGTTCACCATGAATGTATTACTATTACATCTAATCTACTCTCAATAATATTTATTTTTATTTTGTATCCTTTATATAACAAAATTGTAACTATTTATATAGTTATTTATCACAAACCTAAGATACTATTTAGATTCAAAGAAGAAGACCACGACGAGTCCATGGTAAATGTGGACAATAAAGACTATTTTTCTGAGGTATAATAAAATGGTATACATCACCAATCAATTGAATAGTGATAAATCAAAACTGTGATGAGAGAGGATGTATCTAGACAACAAGGGACAGTACAAGAAATAAAGTTATTAGGGACGGTTTAATGGCGACGGCTTTATTAAGCCGTCTCTATAAGAGTTAATTGCGACGGCTAAAGCCGTCCCTATTAAAGCCGTCGACAAATACAAAGATATAAGCGACGGCTCTATGAGACCGTCGCAATATCGCTTATTAGAGACGGCCTAAGCCGTCGCCAAACCATAAAATGCACCCGGAACACCCATCGGTCCGGGTTAATGGCGACGGCTACCGATAGCCATCGCCAACTTAGTTAATAGCGACGGCTCGAAGCCATCGCAATAAAATTTTTCGCCCATTCAACGGTCGACTAATTTTTGCGACGGCCTGAGCCATCGCTGTTGTACTTAAACGTACCAAATGCGACGGCTTCAGCCGTCGCCAATACATTAAGGGTTTACAAAACCCCGTCGGCACCTTCCCTCTCCCCCCCCCGCTTGCTCTCGACGCGCTGCCGCCGCCGCCGCCGCCGCCGCTGCGCTGCCGCCGCCGGCTTGGATCGGGCAAACCAGCCGGTTAGCTTGGAAAAATGCATAACACCCCACCCCGAGGCCGGTTTGCCCGATCGAAGCCGGATTCCGGCTTGGATCGGGCAAACCGGCCGGTTAGCTTGGAAAAATAGCATAACACCCCACCCCGAGGCCGGTTTGCCCGATCGAAGCCGGATTCCGGCTTGGATCGGGCAAACCGGCCGGTTAGCTTGGAAAAATGCATAACACCCCACCCCGAGGCCGGTTTGCCCAATCGAAGCCGGATTATGGCTTGGATCGGGCAAACCGGCCGGTTAGCTTGGGAAAATAGCATAACACCCCACCCCGAGGCCGGTTTGCCCGATCGAAGCCGGATTCCGGCTTGGATCGGGCAAACCGGCCGGTTAGCTTGGAAAAATGCATAACACACCACCCCGAGGCCGTTTTGCCCGATCGAAGCCGGATTCCGGCTTGGATCGGGCAAACCGGCCGGTTAGCTTGGAAAAATGCATAACACCCCACCCCGAGGCCGGTTTGCCCGATCGAAGCCGGATTCCGGCTTGGATCGGGCAAACCGGCCGGTTAGCTTGGAAAAATGCATAACACCCCACCCCGAGGCCGGTTTGCCCGATCGAAGCCGGATTCCGGCTTGGATCGGGCAAACCGGCCGGTTAGCTTGGAAAAATAGCATAACACCCCACCCCGAGGCCGGTTTGCCCGATCGAAGCCGGATTCCGGCTTGGATCGGGCAAACCGCCCGGTTAGCTTGGAAAAATGCATAACACCCCACCACGAGGCCGTTTTGCCCGATCGAAGCCGGATTCCGGCTTGGATCGGGCAAACCGGCCGGTTAGCTTGGAAAAATGCATAACACCCCACCCCGAGGCCGGTTTGCCCGATCGAAGCCGGATTCCGGCTTGGATCGGGCAAACCGGCCGGTTAGCTTGGAAAAATAGCATAACACCCCACCCCGAGGCCGGTTTGCATGATCGAAGCCGGATTCCGGCTTGGATCGGGTAAACCGGCCGGTTAGCTTGGAAAAATGTATAACACACCACACCGAGGCCGGTTTGCCCGATCGAAGCCGGATTCCGGCTTGGATCGGGCAAACCGGCCGGTTAGCTTGGAAAAATGCATAACACCCCACCCCGAGGCCGGTTTGCCCGATCGAAGCCGGATTCCGGCTTGGATCGGGCAAATCGGCCGGTTAGCTTGGAAAAATGCATAACACCCCACCCCGAGGCCGGTTTGCCCGATCGAAGCCGGATTCTGGCTTGGATCGGGCAAACCGGCCGGTTAGCTTGGAAAAATGCATAACACCCCACCCCGAGGCCGGTTTGCCCGATCGAAGCCGGATTCCGGCTTGGATCGGGCAAACCGGCCGGTTAGCTTGGAAAAATGCATAACACCCCACCCCGAGGCCGGTTTGCCCGATCGAAGCCGGATTCCGGCTTGGATCGGGCAAACCGGCCGGTTAGCTTGGAAAAATAGCATAACACCCCACCCCGAGGCCGGTTTGCCCGATCGAAGCCGGATTCCGGCTTGGATCGGGCAAACCGGCCGGTTAGCTTGGAAAAATGCATAACACACCACCCCGAGGCCGGTTTGCCCGATCGAAGCCGGATTGCAATTTTAAAGATTATATTGCAGATGAAGAAATTTAGCAAGAGTCGACGTACATCGAGGAGTGGGACAGCCGGTGGATCCACCGATCAGGCCGGTGGTTCTCAGGGCCCATCTCAGCCTACCCAGGATGCGATGCCATCAGGTGGACCATCCCGGGCGGTTGACACTCGCCCTACTACGGTGACGCCCCCTACAGACTGTCCATCTTCTTCCGCCTCCGGTAAATATCAATTTTTTATATTTTTAGATTTATAAATATCAATTTTTAAATGTGTTAAAATTTTTGGCATGCAGCTACAGTTGCTAGACGTGGGAGAGGTCCTGCAAAGGCGTATAATGTGCGGACATTAGCGCCTGGGGAGACATTGAACGTCCGGGTCATTGGAGGATCGGGTGTAGGCCCGAATGGCCAGGAGTTCACCTCATATCTTGGAGTTTGCAACAGGGTACATTGTAACTTATGGCAACAGGATTACATGACCCTTCCAGATGACAAGAAGGAGGCGATATTTAGAGACCTCGAGGTAAATAAAAGTACTTAAGCTTATTTGTTTTTTTTCACTTTAAAATTACTAATCTATGTATTTTTCCTGTAGCAACATTTTACATTTGAGCGGTCTCCATCCATAGATGCGGAAATTTTAAGGCATATGGGAGAGATGCAAAGAAAACAAAGGGGTCATCTTAAGAAGAAGGTAAAAATTTCATATTTATTTTTTTAGTAAACGATTATGTACTGTAACTAATACAATTTTGGCGTACAGTATTTTACAGGACGCTCACTGGAGGAGGCACTTGTCGTTGTGCCTCCACAATGCGATCCGGACCGGTGGCGTCATATGTGTGAGATATGGCAGAGGGACGACAATAAGGTAAATAATTTATTTAATTTAAAAGTAATCCACATTTGATAACTCATTTTATTAGCTTGTCTTAACAAAACTAATGTGTTATGAACTTGTTTGTAGGCACTTAGCCAAAGGAATAAAACAAACAGGGTAATTTGAGCATGCCTTATAGGCGAGGTAAAACCAACATTCATCGGTATGATTGATTTTGTAAGTTTATAATTTTTTTTATTATTCACTATTGTATATCTCGATAATAGTACTAATGTGTTCATAATGTTTTCTCTTAACAGACAAACAAAGAAGGGCATCGTCCTACCCGTCCAGAGGTCTTCGAGATGACCCAAACGAAAGAGGCAGAGAATGGATCCCTCGTATGGTGCAACGAGGAAAGTCGTCAAGTTATGGTACGCAATATGTTTGTTTGTATCAACATTAGACAATTTTTATTTCATATAACAACTGACTTTATATTTACATTATATAGGATGAGATGCGCCAGTTGATGAATGCCCCCCAGTCTGAGGAATCAGATGCTCGGAATTCCGAGCAGGCATTCTCTCGCCGAGGATGCATTTATCACCGTGTTCGGCGAGAGACGAGCCGGGACGGATCCGATGTGGGGGGAGAGGACGGACCCGCAACACCTGGTATGGTGTATGCGGTGGAGGTGCGAGTACCTCTCGCGGGTCCGGGCTACCAGGAGTTGGTGGACAAAGTCGATGCTCAAGCTACACAAATCGAGAAACAAAACTCGATGATCGACTCGCTCCAACAACAACTGGACGCCCAACGTCAACAGTTTCAAGAGTCGATGACACGGCTAACACAAGAAATGTTAGCCCAATTAAACAGTAGGCTCCCACCTGCAGATCCGTCTAGTTCGAGGCCAACCCAAGGCTATAGAGGCGCACGGGGGGACGAGGAGGAGGAGGCCGATGACGAGGACGCAGAAGACGATGAGCGTTCTTTTGGGGAGGATGAGTGAGAGAGTTTACTCTCTATTTTATTATTTCTTTGTATTTGAGATAGTTGTTGTGTAATGATACGTTTTATAAATATGAACTTTTCTTATTAAAGAATGTCAGTGTTTATTATGTATGAATGAATGTTAATGGCTTCGATCGGGCAAACCGACAAATTATTTGTGTATGTAGGTCTTGCTACGAGAATACAATTGATCGAAGGAAATTTTTTTTTAAAAAAACTGTAAGTTATTTGCGACGGCTCCTCTCAGCCGTCCCTAAAGTTCTTTTAAGCGACGGCTATTAATGTAATAGGGACGGCTCAAAGCCGTCCCAAAACCAGAAAATGCACCCCCGCCGGGGTATTAGCGACGGCTACCTTAGCCGTCGCAAAACCAGAAAATGCACCCCCGCGGGGGTATTCGCGACGGCCCTAAGCCGTCGCAAAACCAGAAAATGCACCCCCGTGGGTGTTGCCGGGACGGTAAATTGGGTATTAGCGACGGCTGTGAGCCGTCGCAAAACCAGAAAATGCACCCCCGCGGGTGTCGCCGAGGCTGTAAATTGGGTATTAGCGACGGCTCTAAGCCGTCGCAAAACCAGAAAATGCACCCCCCCGCGGGTACTAGCGACGGCTCTAAGCCGTCGCAAAACCGAAAATGCACCCCCGCAGTGTCGCCGGGGGGTAAATTGGGTATTAGCGACGGCTCTAAGCCGTCGCTAATGTCTATTACGGGTTTAAATTTATTTGCGACGGCTTAGTGCCGTCGCTAAAAACTTTATGAGGGACGGTTTCAGCCGTCTCTAATAACTTAATTGCGACGGCGTTCGTCGTCGCAAATAATACTAAAAGCGACGGCTTATCATTAGCCGTCACCATTAAAATTGGCGACAGGCTTATTTGCGACAGGATTGCGACGGCGGAAAAGCCGTCGCTATTGCCTTATGGCGACGGCGGAAAAGCCGTCGCTATTGCCTTATGGCGACGGCTTTTGTATTTTTAGCGACGGCGGTAAGCCGTCGCTAATGACCTTATTTCCTGTAGTGGGAGGTTATATACTTGTCGACGAAATAAGGACTCCCACTTCTAATAGATAATAGATTAAATATCTATTTTTTCTCATAAACCATGTTGTAATATGTGTAATTAAGAGTTCATACTTTTAGATAAAGTCGAAACAAATTCCACTTAAGTTTGAAAACCTGGACCAAATCAGAGATCAACGGTGTGTTAAGTCAAACCAGACACAACGTTAGCGGGTCATTTAAAAGGCCTGCGGCTGGGTCGCTTTTGTGATGTAACGAGAGATCTACTAATACTTTTATGAGTAAAAATTTTCTCAGTCATGCATTAAAAAGAATGCTCTCTAACACAAACACAAGCAACCAAATCTTATGCATTTTAAGTTCTATTTCTATATCTAATTATTTCGTTTGTGAATCTCATATGTTGTGTCTTTATCGACAAATACTTCCTCCATCTTGTCACCAAGGAACTACTCATTCCATTTTTACAGCTTCTCCAATACTAGCTAGCTAGCGTCATAATAACGCATGCATCAAGTATAGCTATACGATCTTCTCGATTTGGAATTGAAGGGATTTCTTTCTGACTAGCTAAACATATATAAAACATATAAGACCTAATGGGGTGTTTGGTACAGAGGTTTTTATTTTAATTTTTAAAATTTATAAGAAAATTTGTTAAAAAAAGTGTCGGGCAACCGTGACAATTTTATGTTTTGAAAGTAATTTTCTTCCTAAACAAGAAAAGAGGGTCTCACCTCTTTCTTTTTTTCTCGTGGTCCCCCTCTTTGTTTGGTCATACGTGGTGGTTACTCTTTTTTTGTTATCACGTCCCTCCAAATATGATAATTTTATGTCATGGGCTGGTTCGCTTTTTATTTTAATACAATTTTTTATCACGAAAATGTACAAAAAATTATCCTGCAACCAAACACCCCCACAAGAATATGATAAATATTGTATCGAAACCATGAACATGGATTGTATGTTATTTTTTTCTTCTAAGTTTTTTTTTGACCACGAGGTGGCCCAGTGGCCAGCGATACCCGCTGCACTGAGGGCAGCGAGGGTTCGAGCCCCTACTCGAACCCCACAGGTCACCCCCCCCACGGGGGTGCCCGGCTTGTCACCGCCGGGAGGTGAACCCTGCCCTGCGCCCCCAGGCGCAGGGACGGCACCAACCGAGCAACGCTCGGCGGGCTATTTTTTTCTTCTAAGTTGTAGGAAATTTTCTTCGACTCTATCTTTTTCTCTCTGGCCGGGGTACAAACGACAATCTATATGGTTGTATAACAAAGTAGTCTAGCTAGAGGGGGATTTTTTATTTCTTGGCATATGGGTGGAAGGGATCTTGGCTACCCCGGGGAGGCTCCACATGATCCTCTGATACCCCCAAACTTGGCCAAACTGGGTAGTTTATTTATATTGCCTCCCGTTGTTTCTGATGGCGTCAAAGCCCGTGGCAGCGCCGATGCCCTGTGGGAGACCAGGCAAGTAGCTAGGCGTGTAATTTGACCAGGTTTCCCTACCAAAATTTAAATCAAATCGAATCAAACCTGTCCAGTTAAAACTCCAAAGCAATAGTATATCTACCTAAGCAGCTCTTAGGTTTTTTTTTGTGTGAATTTTATCTATATTCAAACACATTAAAGCCACGGTTAACTAATGGTCCATTAGAAAATGACCCATAAGTCTCGAGTTGACTTGGCTGTGAAAATTATTAATTTATTAACATCATTTTTTTAGAAAAGAAAGCACCTCTTTGTTTGTGTGGGGGTGATGTATTATTGAAACTCTAGAAAATTAAAGATAATTTTTTATCTATTGGATTCGGTTCTAAATACTAAGGCGTCGTTTGGTATCGGGATAAGTTTGATGGGGATAGGGATAAACCAATCCTTGTGGTTAACCCTATCCTCATCATGTTTGGTTTAACTTAGGATAAGTTTAGGGATAACCCTATCCTATGTTTGGTAGGTTAACAATAAATTCGAGGATAACCATATATTTTTATATTTTTACTTTATTTATATTATCTTATTTTATTACTCATAACATATTCATAGACATCTTAACCCACTTACATATTTATATATATAAATAAAAATAAACTTAAACGCGGACGGAACTCAACCCGCCTCCCCTCCGGACAGAACCCGGCGGACGGTGCTCCTCGTGGAGCCGCTCCCCGCCCCCCTTCCCGACTAGGGGTGAATAGAAAACGGTTTAAATCGAGAAACCAAACCAAACCAGCTCATTCGGTTCGATTTGGGACCCCTTTCGATTTAGTTCGATTTGAAAAACCACTAAACCAATTTAAATCAAATCAAGCCGTTTAAATCGACTTAATCAAAAAAAATATAAAAAAAATTATAATATTATTAAAAAAAACAATTTAGCACCCCCTCCCCGGCCCTCCCCCCCCCCCCCCGCGCGGACGCCCCCCGCCCCCTGGAGCTCCCCCCCCCCCCGCGCGGACGCCACCCCGCGCGGACCCCCGCGGCACCCCCCCCCCGACCGGAGCTCCCCCCGCCCCCCGGAGCCCCCCGCGCGGACGTCCCCCCGCGGCACCCCCCGACCGGAGCTCCCCCCCGCCCCCGGAGCCCCCCGCGCGGACGTCCCCCCGCGGTACCCCCCCCCGACCGGAGCTCCCCCCCCGCCCCTGGAGCGCGGACGTCCCCCCGCGGCACCCCCCCCGACCGGAGCTCCCCCCGCCCCTGGAGCCCCCCGCGCGGACGTCCCCCCGCGGCACCCCCCCGAGCTCCCGCGCGTATCCTCAAAGTATTATTTTGGGAGTAAGTTATCCCAAGTATTATATAGGATGACTTATCCCTGCATTTGTCCCTGATTTTGGGGATAACCTGGATTAACTTAATCCAGGCTAACCCCATTTTTAAGTGTGTGCCAAACAGGGGATTGGGGATAAACCAGGTCTATCCTAGTTTATCCCCATACCAAACAGGCCCTAAATGTTTAAACTTTTTAATTGAGCTGGACCGTCCATTTTGATTCTGTCCGATTTGATACATCATGTAGTCGATTATTTCATCCCTCCCATGGGTAAATGTTGAATATGATATTTGTCTAGAAAAATGCATGCGTAATCTCTAAGGTCATGTTTGATATGGGGATAACTTGGGATAACTTAGGTTTATCCTCAAATTTTAGAGGATAACCCAAGTTCATTTCCAAAATTTTATGGTACCAAACAGGTCTTAAGATGCTGTTCGATATGGGGATATCTTGGGGATAAACTTGGGTTATCCCCTAAATTTTGGGGATAACTCAAGTTTATTCCCAAAATTGTATGGTACCAAACAAGCCCTAATCACCCCTCGACACACTGGATATATTTGTGTTTCAAAAAAAAAAAAAAGACACACTGGATATATATATATGTAACTTTTTAATTTTTTGTTTGTTTTTGATAAAGCTGGTGTGGGATACAAAATTACATATTCAAAATTAAAAAGGTAAATATTAAAATTTATCAAAAAAAGAGAAGCTGACTAAATATAGTTCTGATTCTCATAACTTATAGATACGATTTTAGGTTCTGAATTAATTAGTTTTTATCGAAATTAAATAAAAAATTTTGGACTTTCACATCCCGATTGCAACCCTGGTCTTCAGTTTCATTCATAATTAAAAGCCTAGTGGAAAGAAGATCGACCTGACTGGCGCAGGTAAAATATGTCGGATGATATATAAGAAGAGGAAGACTTGGACTGACACCCAGTTGATACCCGCGGGCATCTCAATCAACAGCCTTCCAACCCTTCTCAATGGCAGTCATTAATAAACACACCGGATGTGAATGACATGTATATGTGGCTGCTGGTTTTTGACCTCCGCAAAGCTGTTTAGTTAATGGTCTACTCTGGATGCAGATTTCTTTCTTTATTGCACAGAAAAGCTAGGTCCAAGTAAACCAACACCCATGTGGTCCCCTCAGTCAGTCACCGTTTGAAGACCCTCAGATTTTGGAAGCGCAGGCCATCAGGGAAGCTTGTAACTGGGTTAATGGATCAAGAGCCTCCATAGAAAGTGATGCTAATGGAGTGTTTGGTTGCACAATAATTCTTTGTACATTTTCATGATAAAAAATTATATTAAAATAAAAAGTAAACCAACTCATGATATAAAATTACCATGTTTGGAGGGATGTGATAACAAAAAAGAGCAACTATCGTACATGATCAAACAAAGTGGGGGCTCACGATAAAAAAGAAAGAGATGAGACTCTCTTTTTTTGTTTATGAAGAAAATCACTTTCAAAACATAAAATTGTCGTAGTTGTCGAACACTTCTTTTAACAAATTTTCTTACAATTTTTAAAAATTAAAATAAAAAACTCCATTAACCAAACACCCCATAAATTAAGGTGTCGTCGATGCCATTTTGGGGTCAGGACCGGCGTGCCCAGAATGTTACCCTGGGATGTAAAGAGTTTGTTACTTTTAGCAACTTGCACATCTCCTTCATTCCTAGAAGTCGTAACGAGAGGCTGTTGCCCACCTATTAGCAAAATGGACCCTGAACTATCCTTCCCCATCCTCCCTTCCTAACGAACTTTTTCACCTTGTTGAGGAATCATTTATGTATGGACTTGCCGGTTTAATATTGTTCATCTTCTTTTCCCTTCAAATAAAGACAAAATATTGAGTACCCCAGCTTGGACTTTCAGGGCAAACCAAAGAACTTGGCAGCAGAAAGATGATCCAAAAATAATGCCTCTTTCCACTCCTACCAAAGAAGGCCGGGTACGTAGGGTGTCTACTAGGAGTTGGTCGGTCCTAAACTTGACCCGGTTGGATCCGGTCGTAACTTGGATCGGACGGAGTTAGATTTATTTCTTTTTTAAAAAAATATATTAAAAAAATAAAAAGTATATATTTTACACTATATATATTTATGTATACATAAAAATATGCATACATAAATATATTTATATTTTTGTATTATTATTGAATATGAGTGTTTATTTGCATATGCAAGTAAATATATTTTATTGTGACTATGTTACATTAATATATATTGGGAATGAGCTAATCTCAAGTGAGAGGATAAAGACGGTTAAGAAATAATTTTATAAATTTTATGAATCATATATTTATAATCATAAATTTTTGTCAAAGTTAATAATATAATTAAGTGACAGTGAAATATTGTTTTACAATCAATGAATGAGACACTCGAAAAATTATGATATCTAGTGGCTCGGGACATCCAAGTCGCAAGGTCAACCTGGACTGGGTCAGTCCAACCAGGTCGTGGCCGGACCGGTCAGCCTGAAAACCAACAACATCGGCCGACCTGGCCCAGCCCTAGTCCGATCCAGCAACCATGGCTTCTACTAGTTGGGTTTCAAGATACACGCGTTATGATAATGAAAGGGTGTATCTTTATATCATACGTAACCCCCTGTCCCTCTCCTTAGTACATTTATATACATAAATATGCCCATGATACGTAAGTAAATGTACGTAACTGTATATGCTTGAGAAACGACGAGGGTAGAGGTTGTGGTCAAAGTTGTGTGCCCTCTCGTTGCCTGAGACTAGGACGTCTTTCTAAGAATGGGACCAGGCGTTCACAACTTGGTGAATATAATCATATACATGCGCACCTAATCCTTTGGCCTGTGCTGCATGCATGCGCTCAACTTTTCCAATTTGGGTTTAAATATACCTTATTTAATTTTGTTCAAGAGGTCGTCACCATTATCTAAAGAGAGCGGATCACCTCAGTCCCGGGGTGGAGGGAGAAGCCTCAGTCCCCAATCAGAGGGCTCGGTAGCGGTTCAGCCCTTTTCGGTAGCGGTTCACCGAACCGGTTCAGTAACATAACTCGAACCGCCACTTAAGTGACGGGGGTATGTGGCCGCCTCTGATTGGGGACTGAGGATTCTCCCTCCACCCCGGGACTGAGGTGATCCGCTCTCTTATCTAAAAGCAAAGTGCTACAGGGTGTTTGACTTTTCAATTTTATTTGTAAAATCAAAATAGTCTAATTACTTTGTGTTTGGCAAAATTATCATAATTTTTAAAAATTAGATAGTAATGTTTAATTAAGACCTGCGGCTCTGCAAAACTCCCCCGGGCTCCCTCCGCAGAGAGGACCTCCGGCTCCGCGAAGCCTCCCTCCCCCCGCGGCGGCGTCATCGGCCAACAAACCCCCGCTCACTCCCCCCCCAGAACGTACGCATGTCTCGCCTCCCCTCGGCGTCTATCTCAAAAATAAAACAGGACCTGTCTTACTTTTATCTTAGAAGAGATTATGTACATGGAGTATCTCACTTTTGAAAATGAGACAGTAGTTAAAAATTATAACCAAATACCTTATCTCTTTTATTTTTAAAATTTAGATCAAAAAGAGAGAAAAAAACGTAACCAAACACCCCGTTAACTTGGCCTAAAATGCAAACATAACGTGTGCCACTTGGTGTATCGGTCCCTGAGGTCCTGTGTCCACACTCAACTACTTCAAACTCCATCAATGTATAATATTGGGGAGTGAGTTTATAATATTCCGTCATGTTAGGTAAATGAATAAAAAATATCAAGTAAGATATATTAATATAATTAGAAGCTGGTAGGATTTAGTTACGAAAACTGTTTGACCAACTTTTGATTGGATTTGAATGCATGATCATCCGGAAGTGTTGGTATCGCGGACATGAGGATGGATTTATATACTCGATCGATAAGTACCAATATCTTGAGAGTTTTAATCGTCATATCAGTATAGTGTAGTGTCGGATTCATAAAATGAGCGGTTACTCCTTACATGATGATTTTGTTTAAAAGATAAGAATTTATTACGCTCAAATTAGATATACGTATAGGTATTTTTTTTAGATAGGGTCCTATGGTAGAAATTAGACGCCATAGAACTTAGCAAACTAGTGTCCGGTAATAATTGAAGATTTCACGGTAGTAGCAGAATTAATTTCTTATTTGCATAAATAAGTTTATTTAACGAGTATATATACAACACTAATCAACCAATCTACTAAAAGATACCAAATTTAACATAGTTCGGTAAGACAAAATTGTTGGATTAGCCCGATATTAATTAATTAAGTGATCCACTTATTATTGGGGTCGGCTTAGCACACTATTAGGTCTATAAAATGAACATGGCTTATTGGGCTTAATCTCTTGTTAGGCCCAAGATCCGACTATGGGCAAGATCCTAATCCTAGTCGAACTCGGATTGGTCCCTCCTCAAATATAAGCATAGATAGGACTGTGACTCTCTATATAGTTGCACCACACAGGCTCAATAGAGAGAAAACCAGAGGATCGTCTGAAGGAGACGGGCGATTCCTCTCCGGCGGATCTTCCTCGTTCTTCGTCTTCCACTGCGCAATGGAGTTTGGATCATCGACAAGTATTTCTAAACTCCAACAAAAATACTTTCCTACATATTCAAGAAGAGAAGAGAGAATCGCTATAAGAATTAGTACAAGATAGATGGAGAGATCGATCTTATATCGACAATGATTGTCTCCAGAGTAGCTCTCAGACAAACTCCTAGTATCTACTCCAAATAGTACTCCAAAAGTCAAAGAAGGAGATCCAAAATGGATAAGGGAACCACAATATTCATAAAAATAGACAACTAACCATGCCTTGTAATTAGATTGGAGAAGATGGCAAGTTAATCACGACAAAAATAAAAGCATTGCAGCATCCGTCTTTATGTGGGACACAAAAAATTCTCCACCTTTCACCTAGTTAAATCTTGGACACTATTATACATTTATGACTCTCTTGCAGACTATGTCTACTTTCCTTTGAAGCTCTGGCTCCTCAACATGCATTGATATTGGCTAAGTTCAGACAATACTCAAACTTAGTTTCCAACAAGGGTTTGGTCATCATATTTGCTATATTATCTTCAGTCAAACATTAATCATATCTACTAACAGTCGATGTTACCTTCCTTTTGCAAAAAAAACCTTGTTGTATACCTCGTTGGCTCCTTTTCTGATGAAACTTCCTTCTTTTTGTACACCCACTTGCAACTAATTGTATTCTTGTCCTTGAGAAGTTGCACTAACTTTAAAGTATCATTCTGAGAAAGTGAGCTCATCTCTTCTTGCATAGTGCGTATCCATAGTTTTCTATCCTTACTCTCGATAGCATTCTAAAATGATTTAGGGTCAAAGAAAATAGCAAGTAAAGCATAAGTTACCATATCTTGAAGCGTTAATAGAAAATTAATTTTTCTTCTTTCCTATCCTTGAGCTATTAGGTATGGCTCTTCCCGATGTGGTTATACATATGACTTGTCTTGTTGAGTAGGTTCCTATTGACTTGTGCTACCAATGTCATACTTTGTCATTAGCTCCACGTGGTCAAGTGTACTCAGAGTATTTTCATCTTGGACGGCCTATTGTTGACTCTTGTTTAGCGTTGAAACTTTGTCAAAGACCACATCCCTATTGATCTCCACCTTACATCTGATAGGGTTCTAGATATGTAACCCTTTATGCCTTTTTTTACGATCTAGATAGATACATCTCTTGGACTTAGCATCAAGTTTTGTTCTTTCATTATCCTACAACAAGACATAAATAGGACAACCAAATATATGAATGTCAGAATAATTAAATGGCTTCATAGTCTTGAGTTCATTTGATGTCTTGAGCTTCAATGTAGTTGAAGGAGATGGATTCACTAAGTAGTTGGATGTACTAACATCTTCTGCCCAAAACGATTTTGAAAGTCTTACAAACAATCTCATACAGTGTGCTCTTTTCAATAGAGTCTTGTTCATTCTCTCTGCTACCCCCATTTTGTTGTGCTTTTCCTAGGATGGTGAAGGGGAAAGTAATTCCCTCCTACAAAATAAAACATCTTATCAGTTCAAAGACACTTGATCCATTTTCCTATCTATTTATCTACATTACCCTTCTAGATTTTGAACTTCTCAAACACTTCTAACTTGTGCTAGAAAAAACACCCAGACTTTATTTGAAAAGTTATCAATGAAGATAACAAAATACCAAGCACCTCCAATAGATGTAATTGTAGTTGGTCCCACATCTGAGTGCACATACTCTAAGGGCTTCTTCTATTGATAGAAGTCACAAATGCGACTCTGCATTATTTGCCTTGTACATAAGATTCACAGAATTCCAATTTGTAAGTATTAACTCTTTTCAGTAGCTTCTGCTTTTGCAATTTTAACATCCCTCTCTCACTCATGTGACCAAGCCTATCATGCCACAATAACATAGCATCTTCGTCGAAGGAAGTAGAGACGGTAGTAGCACCTGTCACTGTCTTATCATTTAGCTTGTATAAGAATCTAGATTTTTCTCTTTTAATTACTATCATGGCACCTTTCTTTGCCTTGATACTGCCATCAATACCAGTGTAAACACATTCATTAGCATAAAGCGTGCCTAGAGAAATAAAGCTCTTTCTCAAGTCTAGCACATGCCATATATCTATCAAAGTTCTCACAATGCCATCAAACATCTTTACCTTAATACTACCTATCTTGACAGTTATACACTCGGTATTATTACCCATGAGAACTCAACCCCCACCAATAGTTGTATATGTATGAAACCACTCCATCTGAGGGCACATGTGATAGGAACAACTAGAATCAAGAATCCAAATGTTGGTTGAATCAATGCCTGTAGAGATGGATAACACAACTCCATCTTCTTCTGACTCTAAAGCAACTCTTGTCTTTTCCGATTGTTTCTGCATTTGCTTGTTCTTCTTCTTGAGTTTCTTTGGACAATCAAATTTCCAGTGACCTTTCTCCTTGCAATAATGACAACTCGACCCTTTGACTTAGATTGAGATCTCCTAGCATTCTTTTTGCCCAGATCTTTCTAACGTCTTCTTTCTTGACCTAGAACCTTTACCATCGATTCTTCACTACAATTTTCTATGCTTCTAATATCATTTGATAATAAAGTAATGTTGAGTTCCTCCATCTTCAACGTGTCTTTACTGTACAGGATGGTTGTCACCAAGTAGTAGTAGCATCTGGGCAAAGAAGAAAGAAGAAGAGATTGATCCTCTTTCTCCACTTTCAGCTCCATGTTGTGAAGCTAAGAAATTAGCTTGTCCAAATTATTCATATGCTTTAGCAAGTCACCATTTTCAAGCATATATGAACTGTGTAATAATCAAGTTTTAATAATAATAATGAATTAGATATATATTGAATATAATATTATTGTGAAATAAGATTAAAAATATGATATTTAATTATTTTATTTCTCCTTCCCTCCTATGTTAACCAGTTTCCTAGCAAGGTAAGACTTTCACCTTTAATCAAATTCTCCTCTCTCCCTCTCTCTATATATATTTTATTATTTTCACCTATCCTATTCACCTGTCGCACCGCTTCCACCTCCTACTTTTCTCTCCTGCTGCGCGACGTCGCTCTGTCTGTAGCCTCCTTCCCGGCGTGCGCACCTGCAGCAGCCAGCATGAAGCGCCTCTCCTCTCGCACCTGACCGCCTTCCTTTGCCTGACGATCGCCGCCATCGCCGCTTGACCGCCAGCTGCTCTCCTAGGCGTGCGAACGCACAACTAGCTGCCGTGTGAAGTGCCGCGCCCGGCCTCCCGCCGCCTAGCCGTTCCCCCCCTTGCTGCATCGTTCTGCACTGACCGTGCTGCACACCTTCACCATCTCGTCTCCTCCTCGCCAGGTCCCCCCCCTCATGTGCGCACCCGCGGACGTCGCCGCCCCACCTGCGCTCGTTGCCCAGTGCAATGCCATCGCCCACCAGCCCCACGGCCGCCGCCTCCGCCCAGCCACCTCCCTGTTGCCACCTTGTCTGCGCGACCAGCAGCCGCCGTGCGTTCTTCCCCTTCAACCGTCGGTACCCCTCCTTCCTCCTCCACTTCGCCGTTGTTTCCCAGCCCCCCCTTTTTCTGCAGCTGCCGCCGTTTGTCGCAATCGTGAGCCCCTCCGTCGCCGTCACCGAACCTCCCATGTTCTTGCCGGAACTGCCGTGAGGACACCTCGTCACTGTCGCCCATCAGCGGCCTCCTCCTCTCCTTACTGTCCTCCGCCGTCCGCCGACTGCCTGCAGCCCCCTCGGTCGCCGTTGAAGGCCGTCGCCGTCGGGAGCCACCGCTGTCGCCGCCTCCGACGCGAGCACTATCGCGCGAGTGCTGTCCGAGCCACCGGTCATGCCCGGATCAGTGCCCCCGAGCCACCCCGATCCAGCCAGTTGAGCCGCCTGGTTGTCATTTTTAGTTGTCATCAAACCATACCTTTTAGAACCTGTTTAGTTTAGATTATGGTTGATTACATCAGAACTTAATTTGTTTAGTTTATGCCAAGCTTGATTTAGGTTAAATGTCTTGTATATGTCTAGTTCGGCTTGTCATTTCATGTATGTAAATCATGTAAATTTTGGTTAGTTTGGTTTCAGATTATGTATTATGTCATTCATGATATGGTAATGTTCATATAGTTTGATATAGGTTTGATTTAGATATGTCAACCAAGTTGGTTAGTACAAGTCTTGTCTAGTTTATGTTAAAATAAGTTGTTTTGCATGAAAGATACTAGAAACTCATGTTTATGTCTTGTGTGCATTATGTGTGTCATTATTTGAAACTTGTTATTAATTCTTGTTACGGCATATTATGAAGGCTTCACCAGCCTATTTTAGTCAATTGCCCGTGGGCAGCAGGTAGCTTAGTTGAATCCAGCCCTCCCACAGATCCCGGATTACCGCTGTTTTTCCCTTAATGTCACCACTGTCTAGGTGCAATTTGGGTTAGCTTAGTATATGTTTTCTTCTATATATATTAAAGCTGGTAAATGCATTTTTTACATGTGATGTGAAGCAAGATGGCCAATTACTTGCTATTTGACTATGTGTTTGAAAGGAATATGAATTTGTGTTATTTGCATATCATGCATAGGTGTTAATCTATGATTAGGTTAGAAAGATCAGATATGTCCTATGTTAGTTCGGTCTTGTTAAGTTAAGTCTTAAGGTCATTTAGATGATATTTGTCTAGCTTTTATGGTCTTGTGTGTTTTGGTCTAGAGGTGTATAGCATTGGCATAATTATTTCCTTTAAGTTAATTCATGGTTTGGATATGGGTTGTGAGCTTAATATAGAAGACATTCTATATATTTGTATTTACATCTGAATTTAGATATGTTATCTATCATTGCATGATTATATGTTAGTTATCCAATTGGTGGTAAATGGGTGTAAATCTTACGGAGTCCCCGGACTCACCCCGTTGTGGAATAAATTTTTCAGTAGGTATTGAAGATCAAGAGCTTGGCTTGGAGGCTCACGAGGAGCCCGTGGAAGAACCAACATCCCCTAGAGTTGAGGCATATAGATCTTTTTCTCTTGTTAGGTTGCTTGATTAGGATTTGTTGGTTAATATGAAGTTGCACTATGTCTAGTTGTTTACCTTAAGAGATTAGAACTTGTGAATGAATTTGGATTAGTGTTTGGTTATCAAATGTTTAGGTTATGTTGAGATCTTGTGATCTTAGGTGTGGACTTAGTGTTTGGAGTTGATTCATGCTTGTTGGGTTATGAAATCCGAGTGAAGGATTTCTCCCACTGTCATGACGTTGTGTATTTCCGCTGCATATTTGTGGTTATGTTATTTAAATTCTGGGTCGTGACAGAAGTGGTATCGGAGCATTAACTCGGCCAGAATGACTATTTTGTCATGCCTGGGTTTATGATATCGGTTTGGATTAAATAGAATTGATAATTGGAAGATTATGATCTTAGATAGATAGAAGAATTTAAATTGTCTATTAGATTGAGAATCTTGATGGCATTGAAGCTTGATATTAGATGGTTAGGTAGGTAGATTGATGTAAGAGCAGTTAGTTAGTTAGATAGATAGATGAGTTGATAGATTAGATTGAGAGATTGTAGATATTCTAATCTTATCTTTTCTTGAGAGTTTTGTTTAGAAATTTCGATGACGAAATTTATTTTAAAAAGGGTAGAATGTAATAATTGGGTTTTAATAATAATAATAAAATTGATATATATTGAATATAATATTATTGTGAAGATAAGATTAGAAATATGATATTTAATTATTTTATTTCTCTTTCCTTCCTACGTTAACTAGTTTCCTAGAAAGGTAAGACTTTCACCTTTAATCAAATTCTCCTCTCTCCCTCTCTCTAAATATATTTTATTATTTTCACCTATCCTATTCACTGTCGCGCCGCTTCCTCCTCCTTCTTTTCTCTCCCGCTGCGCGACATCACTCTGTCTACAGCCTCCTTCCCTGCGTGCGCACCTGCAGCAGCCGGCATGAAGCGCCTCTCCTCTCACACCTGACTACCTTCCTCTGCCCGACAGTCGCCGCCATCGCTGCTCGACCGCCAGCCGCTCTCCTGCACGTGCGAACGCACAACTAGCCGCCGTGCGAAGTGCCGCGCCCGGCCTCCCGCCGCCTAGCCGTTCTCGCCCCCCTTGCTGTGCCGTTCTGCGCTGACCGCGCTACACACCTTCACCGTCCCGTCTCCTCCTCGCCAGGTTCCCCCCCTCGCGTGCGCACCCGCGGACGTCACCACCCCACCTGCGCTCGTCACCCGGTGCAACGCCATCGCCCGCCAGCTCCACGGCCTCCGCCTCTGCCCAGCCACCTCTCTGCTACCGCCTTGTCCACGTGGCCAGCTGCCGCCGTGCATCCTTCCCCTTCAACCGTCGGTACCCCCCTCCTTCCTCCTCCCCTTCATCGTTGTTTCCCAGTCCCCCCTTTTTCTACAGCCGCTGCCATTAGTCGCAATCGTGAGCCCCTTTGTCGTCGTCACCGAACCTCCCCTATTCTTGCTGGAACCACCGTGAGGATCCCTCGTCGTCGCCGCCGCCCATCAGAGGCCTCTGTAGACACGCCAATTTGGCCTTATTTAGAGCTTAAACCATTATTCCATTGGCAACATCTCTTTTAGACCATCAAAATCATGATGAACCACCCTTTTGGATGAGACAAGGTGCTTATTGGAAATATGAGGATCATTTGCTAATTTTTAATCAAATTCGTGTTTACCGAACAAAAGACTCTTGGTGGTGTGCCAGATTATGCTTTTCCCAGCATATCCTCTATTTGTAAATTTTTAAAAGAATTATATGGACGTCTAATACAAAAGTATTCAACATGAATAATCTTATTCTCTGAGTTATCTTTCCATTGCAACAAACGGCATTCAATTCTGATCTCCCATTTATCTGCAGCACTTTTTGGAAGTCAGATGCGTAGTTCTGTCCGCACGCAGTACCGATCAAGCCCAATTGCATGCAAACCCAGCCCATTGGGCACATATCTGATCAATTCACAACCTTACCTTCCTTTTTCCTCCTCCATATCACTTTTTAAAGCATCTGGAAGCTTCATGGTTGAAATTAGCATCATCAAATGATGGCAATCCAACTTGTTGTCTTATATATCAAAACTTGCCATTTTTAGACTAGATTTGTTTCCTCTTCAAGTGGAGACATATTTTGAACATGGGGAAGGTGATCCACGGTTTTCAATATCTATCAATCATTTGGGTAAGTTTCTAGATGCCTCAGGATGAAAATTAGCAACATTAAATGGAGGAAATCCAACCTATGGTCGGATGTATCAAAACTTGCTATTTTTTGACCTGTTCTCATCCCCTATAAAGGGAGACTCATATGAACGACCTAAAAAGGGCATCCCCATCCTCCAGCACTCTTCTCCTCATCCTCCAGCCACCCTTGGCTCGTCCCAACCTCTCCAAATCGTTCTCTCTTCGTCCCAGTGCCCAGAGATCATCCCAAAGTGAAGAAGAAGCCGGTCTATGCTCCGACGTGCTGCACTACTGATCATTGGCTTCTACAGATCTTTATAGTCATTGTCTGGCCTGAGTTCCTTCGTAAGAAGTGTGTATCATCAAGATATCTTTCATATCCAACAAACAGAGATCAATTCTGACATTCCATTGGCTTGTTATGGCTTCAACACCGGCGCTATACAGACAGATCCGAAGTCTTCTCTTCTAAGTCATTGTTTTCTCAGTACATTTAAGTACATTTAATGGTGGATTCTGATAGAAATGTATGCCCTACAAGCCAATCATATATGATATGATTTGACATTTCTAGATATATCTTATTCAATTAATTAGGCAAATCTTCATTATAAGCTCTTATTAGAAGCGAATATCATAATGAAGTCCTTGATCAAATACAATGATGATTAAATCATGATGAGATCATGATAATGAGATTGATCATCTAGAGGTATTTGATCTAAATGTTCCTAGTCATAGGATACTTGAGACGGGACATCAAGGATCCGGATAGACTAGTGTATGTGATGTCTTCTCATGTGATGAGGATGACCGATCTCATTGGTCATTAGTGTGGAGACACTGAGATACACATACGAGTGCTCATTAGTTGAATGAGTTCACCGAATCGACCGAATTAGAAACCCCGAATGGTATCTTACCGAACTGTCTATCAGGGTTTTCTATCATCACGGTTGCATGGTTGGACCTTTGACCTGAGTCGCCAAAGATGCCTTGTTGGGTGGAACTTGTGCTTTGACCATTGACTTATGGATCACAATTTAGATGGTCCTATATAGCGATGGATCAGGTACAAGGAAAATCCGATGGAGGCAATTGAGCGGACAACAAGGGATCGTCCACTCTCAGTAAGTGAGAGTGAATGTCCTATGGGATAGTACTCTAAATCCATGGCCAGGATAGATAGGATAATTGGAAAAGGAGTTTTCCAATTGATCCAATTCCGAGTACATGATCCTATAGAGTCGGTACACTAAGGAGTTGACAGTTGATGTCGTACTCCTTTCCGACCGGGACATTGGATGGATGAGAGTTTATATCTATGTGGTAACTGATGATGGAAAGGCTCAATGGAGATGAGATTATCCCCATAGCCATTTAGGATCATGGGATGTGGCTTGTACCCTTCATGATCGGTAGGCCGATTAATCTATTATCGGATAACGGATTTAATTAGAATTAAATAGAATTGTTCTTTTTTATTTAGGCCTCAACCAAATAGGTTATTGGACCTAGTGGGTCACACACAAAAGGACTTATCCACAAGTACAGGGGCAAGGACGTAATTTATGGAGATTTTGGGTTTCTATGAAAAATTCCATAATTCTCTATAAATACTAATGGTTTCAGTCAAACCCAATCAAGCCAAGGGTGAAAACCATGTCCCAAGCCTCCTCCCTACCTCCTCCTCTCTCTAGAAGGTGTCCATGGTCGATGGAGCTCCGTTCGGGAAGAGTTCTCGAGGCCGGCGCGAAGGGAGAACCTGCTGTGGATGAAGTTCGTGTGGATACTGCTGGAGACCGGACGCTTGAACGGTTTGTAGAGCTTAATAAGCTCATCTCCTTCCTCTCCATGGGATTATATGAATCCCTATCAGGTATATTCGAACCCGTTTTGATCGGTTTTCGGTTTTCGTCGTTCGGTTCTGATTGAGATGGATTCTAAAGGAACTCATAGGAATCGTCGCTTCCGCTGCACCAAACTTTTATGGACGATTCCTTACAGATTCAGCCTATACATCCTTCATAGAAATTGTTCCCCGGTGAGTCCTCTTTTATATCCAGAAAGAATCATTCAATTTATATATTTTTTGTGCCCATAGCACATCCTACATCGACATTGTGCTGGGAGTTTCCAGAACTTCACTGTCCAAGATCCGGCTTATCAGATAAATTCAGATTACTTATCATAAGATTCAAGCAAACTTGTCTTCATATCAAACCACCCTCGGTGAGTTATCTTTATTTTGAAATAAACGACACTTGATTCTGACATCGGCGCTGTCTATTATGGTCTCTACACCAGAGTCACGCCAGTTTACATTGAATCTGTCCAACCCGGTTGCCACTTTGCCTAGGCTGTGTTATCTTTAATCGTCCATATTATCTTTGCTAATTCTTCATTCATATCATTTAGTTCATATTTAAGTATCATTTTTATTTAGTTTTGCATCATTTCATACATCATAAAAAAATCAAGAAAAGGGGTTAGGGCTAACCCCGAATCCGGTGAGTTTGTTTCCAATTGTCGTTTTGTGTTATTGTTTTTACAGTTACTACACTTCACACAGTTCTAATCCTCCCTTCACTTGTTTTCTTTGTCTACTAGTTGCACAGGTACATCAAGCTAGCATCGGTTGGACTCTTCTTCATCGGCCGGCCGAAGAAGAAGAAGGTTGAACTCACATCCCAATCTCCCACGCTAAGGTACACACGGTCAAATTCTACTCATCTCTTGATTTACATTCCATAAAGCGGAGCCCGCGGCTCCTGGCGACCACCTCTTATCATGTTCTAAGTTAATTCATTCCTCACTCTCCTCCCACATGACCCGAACCATCTCCGGTGCTCGAGCGACGCCGTGAGATGAAAGTTCAGGGATCAATGTGAGTGTGGGACCGAGGTGAGGAATCTTTACTACTTTCCGAGTGTTTCCCGATTCACTCCCCCTTTTCTCCCAATTCCATCTTCACCTTCCTTTTGAGGTGCCGATACGGAACCCGTTTCTAGAGTCAACAGCCTCCTCCTCTCCTTACCGTCCTCCGTCGTCCGCCAAGTGCCTGCAGCCCCCTCGGTCGCCGTTGAAGGCCATCGCCGTCGGGAGCCGCCGCCGTCGCCGCCTCCATCGCGAGCACTACCGCGCGAGTGCCGTCCGAGCCACTGGTCATGCCCGGATCAGTGCCCCCCGAGCCGCCCCGATCCAACCAGTTGAGCCGCCCGGTTCAATGCCGGTTCCGCAGCTTTTGGATTATTCATTTATTAAATTCGGAAATCAGAGTTAAGGCCAGAAAAATTATCATAAAATCCAAAAAATCCAAAAAAATTCACAGGAGCTTCCAGGTAGGTTTCTCAAGCTCGTCTATTTATTTGACCCCATTTTGATTAGAAAATATGCATGATTTAACTCATGGACCTTGATTTGACTAGTTTAGACTTTGGACTTAAGATTATGGGGTGTTTGGTTGCATGATAATTTTTTGTACATTTTTATGATAAAAAATTATATTAAAATAAAAAGTGAACTAACTCATGACATAAAATTATCATATTTGGAGGGATGTGATAACAAAAAAAGAGTAATTATTATTCATGACCAAACAAAGTGGGGGGGATCACAAGAAAAAAGAAAGAGGTGAGACCCTCTTTTTTTGTTTAAGAAAAAATCACTTTCAAAACATAAAATTGTCAAGGTTGCCAAACATCTCTTTTAACAAATTTTCTTATAAGTTTTAAAAATTAAAATAAAAAGCTCCATTATCACGCAACCAAACACCCCATTAGTGATTCTTCTCAAAAATATTTGAAACCAAGAACTTGAAATTGCTATTTTGTATATTATGAAACATGTTTAGCTTGATTATGGATGGGTAGAAATATTTTTCATAAGATTTGATCTTATGTTAGTTATGTATATGTTTATATGCTAGATTGGACCTAGAATTGAAAAATAATTTTGTGTAGACTTGGAAAAATCATGGGTCATCAAATCATACCTTTTAGAACCTTTTTAGGTCAGATTATGGTTGATTACATCAGAACTTAATTTTTTTAGTTTATGCCAAGCTTGATTTAGGTTAAATGTCTTGTTTATGTCTAGTTCGGCTTGTCATTTCATGTATGTAAATCATGTAAATTTTGGTTAGTTTGGTTTAAGATTATGTATTATGTCATTCGTGGTATGGTTATGTTCATATGGTCAAGTTTTATATAGGTTTGATTTAGATATGTCAACCAAGTTGGTTAGTACAAGTCTTGTCTAGTTTATGTTAAAATAAGTTGTTTTGCATGAAAGATACTAAAAAGTCATGTTTATGTCTTGTGTGCATCATGTGTGTCATTATTTGAAACTTGTTATTAATTCTTGTTACGGCATGTTATGAAGACTTCACCAGCCTATTTTAGTCAATTGCCCGTGGGCAGTGGGTAGCTTAGTTGAATCCGGCCCTCCCACAGATCCCGGATTATCACGATTTTTCCCTTAATGTCACCATTGCCTAGGTGCACTTTGGGCTAGCTTAGTATGTGTTACTTCTATATATATTAAAGCTGGTGAATGCATTTTGTACATGTGATGTGAAGCAAGATGGCCAATTACTTGCTATTTGACTATGTGTTTGAAAGGAATATGAATTTGTGTTATTTGCATGTCATGCATAGGTGTTAATCTATAATTAGGTTAGAAAGATCATATATGTCCTATGTTAGTTAGGTCTTGTTAAGTTAAGTCTTGAGGTCATTTAGATGATATTTGTCTAGCTTGTATGGTCTCGTGTGTTTTGGTCTAGAAGTGTATAGCATTGGCATAATTGTTTCCTTTAAGTTAATTCATGGTTTGGATATGGGTTGTGAGCTTAATATAGAAGACATTCTATATATTTGTATTTACATCTAAATTTAGATATGTTATCTATCATTGTATGATTATATGTTAGTTATCCGATTGGTGGGAAATTGGTGTAAATCCTACGGAGTCCCCGGACTCACCCCGTTGTGTGATAAATTTTTCAGCAGGTATTGAAGATCAAGAGCTTGGCTTGGAGGCTCACGAGGAGTCCGTGGAAGAACCAGCATTCCCTAGAGTTGAGGCATAAAGATCTTTTTCTCTTGTTAGGTTGCTTGATTAGGATTTGTTGGTTAATATGAAGTCGCACTATGTCTAGTTGTTTTCTTTAAGAGATTAGAACTTGTGAATGAACTTGGATTAGTGTTTGGTTATTAAATGTTTAGGTTATGTTGAGATCTTGTGATTTTAGGTGTGGACTTAGTGTTTGGAGTTGATTCATACTTGTTGGGTTATGAAATCCGAGTGAAAGATTTCTCCCATCGTCACGACATTGTGTATTTCAGCTGCATATTTGTGATTATGTTATTTAAATTCCGAGTCATGACAAACTATATAGCTGCTTCTTGACACATAGCTTATCTATGAGCATCTTCGACATATAGAGTTTTTCTAGCTTCTTACGCATATCCAATGGAGTATTTCAGACCGGCTACATTATGTAGGACCTCATCTGCCAAGCACAGTTGAAGTATGATAATCATCTTGAGGTCTAATTTTGATCACTCTTCAGCTTTGACTCTAGATGTTTCCATCTCAAGGAGTGCTTAGTGTAGACCATTCTGAACTAAAACTACCTTGATTCTTTCGCCACAAATCGAAGTTGATCTTGCTATCATATTTCACAATCTCAAACTTGGTGACTTCCTTGTACTTGCATCTGAGAAATCAAATAAAAATAGACTGAACCAACAATTATAGAAAGCCATAACGCTTATACCACATGTTACAAGAATTAACAATCTAGTGCCTAGAAATAATTGAAGATTCAACAATAGCAATAGAACTGATCTTTTATTTATGTAAATAAGATGATTAACAACAGTAATCAAGTATTTCACTAAAGGACACTAGATTTAACGTGATTTAGTAATGCAAGATACCTTTCTATGTCCCCAAGGGAAGTGGAGAGAATCACTATAAAAACATAATATAAGACAATTGGTGAGATCTCACACCAACAACTATCATCTTCAAAACAGCTCTCGGGCAAACCCCAATTGTATTCCATAAGTCGATGAGGAACATGCGGTCAATGATAAACAATAAAAAAGCATACTTCCAAAATAATGTTACTAAACGATGACATTAAAATAGATGAATGGTCTATATTGTACATATCAATGAATAAATATATTCGAGGAAACGCATAAATAACAATTATAGACAAGTTAATAAGATTGAGGTGGTTTAAATATATCAATTATAAACCTAAAGACTCCAATTAAAAAATAAAATAAAAAAATGTTATATATCTAAAATATCATGAAAAATAATAATTTAATATAATTTAGAAATTTTAATTATTTTAAAAAATAATTTGAAATTGGCGATGAGTGAAGAAAGTCTATGTAATTAACCTGACATTCTGACTATGTTGAATTCAGTAAACACGTTGTGCTGAATTTGGTGACAGAGAGCTCCTCATCGGTGACAAATGACCGGTGATATAAGCAACGACATACTTATCCGGTAAGGTAGTAATATCCTTTATAGGAAGATAGCCTGCTGCACAATTCATATATATCATCAAAAATGTTACAAAGGGATATCTTGAACAACATTAGAACACAATTTCTCTCCACCGCAAATTTGTAGAAGAACGAGATATCTCAAGGACCTCCTTGAATATTAACGGGTATCTATCAAGTAAAATCTTCCCCATCCGAGGTATTCGTCAAGGATGCCCTCTTTCCCCTTACCTGTACATTATATGTTCTGAAGTGTTGTCTTCTATGTTATCTAGAGCAGTGGAGTCCAAGTTTTTATCAGGTATTAAAGTTGCTCGTCAAGGTCCCCTCATAACACATGTGATGTTTGCGGATGATTTAATCGTTTGTGGCAAAGCGACAATTGAAGAGGTTCATCATTTAATGCAGATTTTACAGCAATATGCAACACTCTCAGGTCAGGCTATCAACTATCATAAATCAAAAATATGTTTTAGTACTAATGTTCCTAATCAGGTAGCTATGGAAATCTGTCAACAAACGGGATTTCAAAGGGCGTCAAATGAGGATTTTTACTTGGGGTCCCATGGGACCCAATAGCAGGTAAGTCTACACAACAATCGAATTTAATTCAAAGATGTCAACAAAAATTGGCAGGCTAGAAAGCGAACCTTCTATATATCGGGGGGAGGACTACTTTGATTAAGTCTACCATTAGTCATTTACCTCTTCATGCCATGTCGGTCACTAAGCTTTCGTCTGGCCTGATTAACAAATTAGAGTCATTGCAACGTAATTTTTGGTGGGCACATAAATTAAACCAGTCCAGGCGTATTCATTTTTCAAACTGGTCTACCATTACTCAGCCAAAGCAACTAGGCGGAATGGGTATTAGAGACTTAAATTTTCTAAATATTGCTTCAGGAATGCGGTTATTATGGAATTTTCTTCAGAACCAAGAAGCACTATGGGCCCGTGTACTATCTGCTAAATATTTGTTCAAGGACAATATATGGCAAGTACAGCCTAAATATCGGAATTCTCAGGTATGGAAGTTTATGTTGTCTTCCCGCTCTTACTTGGCTCGAAGCTGCAGTCTGGAAAATTAAAGATGGGTCAAATATTTTACCTTGGTCTCATACCTGGATATTGGATGATCAAGGCCCCTTGAATCCAAGAGAATCAGGTTAGTTTTTCCAGGGTCGGGTAAAGGATCTCATATTACATGGTGCTTGGAATAGGCAGCTTATTGCCCAATGGTTCGATGCCTCATCGGTCCTACGCATTCTTGCAACTCCAATTTATACTAACCTGCCTCATGATTCTATTATTTGGCCATTTACTCCTAATGGTAATTTTTCATTAAAATTGGCTTACAGGTTTCTCATGGAGTAGAGGATACCTCTAGGTTCCTCCAACCTTGGGATGTGGCGAAAATTATGGCATCCCACTGTGGCTAAGTTCTTGCCTTCGAAAATGATATTCTGCTTATGGAAGATTCTCTCTCGTAACCTTCCTACTCACTTTGAGATACACAGAAGATGTGCTTATATTAGTCAAATTTGCAGAATTTGTGGACTGGAGGAGGAAACGTCTGATCATTTGTTTCTGTGGTGTTCACGAAGTAGAGCAGTGTGGATGTTAACCCCGTTAGGCACTAACAAAGATTGGGGCCTTATGCCACTTCATACACTTATAGATTCTTGGCTTTCATGGTTGATTTCTAACGATACCTTTCTATTTTGTTTGGGAGTCATTGCTTTATCCGTTACCTGGCACATTTAGAAATCGCGTTGTACTTTCCTTTTTCAACACAAATTGGAGCAGCCTCATGCTATTTTTCATCAAGCAATGCTCACTATGGATCTATGTTTACAGAATGGTCCCCCTGGTGCCATAGATCCACAACGCCTTTGATCTCCTCCGCCTTTTAATCAACTTAAGACTAATGTGGATTGTGCTACTTCTGAATTTGCAGGAACTATTGCATTCATTGTTAGAGATGAAGCTGGGGGTTTAGTATTCTGGAGGTCTAAACACTGTTCTTCTAATCGACCGGAGGTGTTGCAGGCAGAGGCAATTTACGAAACCTGCTGTTGGGCAATTTCCTAAAGACAGCACATCTGCATAGAAAGCGACGCAAAGAAAATGGGCCGAGTCTTTGGAGGGCAGAATCTTCTCTCAACAAATGTTCTTTCCTCTTGTCCCGGTTTCTCATTTGTCTCTCTCTTTTGTTCCTAGATCCTGTAATTATGCTGCGCACTTAATAGCCAGGTGGTCTTTACGTTGTAATGTTGCCCTTAGTTTTCTTTCTACTCTTCAGCAGCATATCTTAGACCAAATATGTAAAGATATGTCTGGTTAATACAATGTGTGTTAGTTTCTGTTCAAAAAAAAAGAGATCTCAAAGACCCTCTTATATCAAAGAGAGGATTGATTTAATGACTATTATTATTATCAAATCACCATAAATATAATAATCGATTTTCCCAAAGAGGACTGCATTGCGCTCTCAACTCGTAAGTTCGTAACCATGCAACATGAACGGTCATATATCCTCGTACTTAACAATATTAATACAAACGGATATATAGCCACCGCTGGAGCATTCAAGCGCATGGGACGCACCGGCCCTTCTCTCCTCACAGACAGCCAGACAACTCCAGCATCGCTAAGATCATCACATGCATGCAGCCTATGATTACATATTCTTCTCGCTAGTCCGCCGCGGAAGGCGGCGGGGCAGGTGGGTAGTGTAATATTTTGGGAGTCCGGATCACTTGAGGAGGGCTCCTGAGGGAGCCCCCTCGGGCCAGACACAAGACCCACATAAATGTGGGTCACATCCGCTGTTTAATCCACTTTTAGACCTTGATGTGACTCACATTTATGTGGGTCTTGTGTCTGGCCTGAGGAGGCTCCCTCAGGAGCCCTCCTCAGGTGATCCGGACTCATATTTTGGACGGCGGTGCTGCTCCATGCGCCGGCGCGCTGCAACGTCGACGCAGCTCGGTTGCTCAGTCGTAGGCGGTGCTGAAGTAGCTGCCGACGACGTTGTCGCAGAGGATCTGGAGCACCTTCACGTTGGCAGCGCCGACGAAGCGCGGCGACTTGAACTGGCTCACGGCGGCGCCCTGGTTGAGGTAGTGCTGCAGCACCTTGCGGAAGGTGCCCTTCCGCACCACCCGCAGCTCCAGCGGGCCGATCGCCTTCACCCGCCTGGAGCCCATGTAGCCGGCGTCGAGGAAGGCGCGGTCCATGCCGTCGGCGCAGCACTGCAGGACGTCCTCCCTGGCCTCGCCGCTGAGCTCCCAGAAGATCACGTAGTGTCCCGGGTCCCGGGACCTGTCCACGCAGCTCGAGAAGTCGATCACCTCCAGCTTCTCCGCCGCCACCGGCTTGGAGCCCTCTTCCACCGCCAGCTGCAGGTCTCTCTCCGTGTTCTTGTCTATGTTCAGGTTGAGCAGGAGGCTCCTCCGGCACACGAACTGCATCTCCGGCGTGGTGTTGTGGAAGCCCGCCACCCGCACCACGTCCCCCAGCCTGTACCTGTACAGCCCTGGTTGAATACTTGCGGGTTATCTCAAGAGGTTGGTTGAGCGTACCATCTTTCGTCTCAGATAAAAATATCAATAAAATTCACCTCCCACACACAAGTCAACTCAATATTCAAATCATGTCATTTTTTATCTTAATAGAAAGAATACCCTCTTTTTAGTCGACCCAAACACATACTTGAATCATTGGTAACACATCGCTGTCGCCTTTGAGTCTCAGCGCCTCAAAAGGTCGACGACGACCAAGAAGACATAACCGTTGTATTTTTCACGTTCTCTTTTTATATCTCCAGCCTATCTTAACCATGTTAAAATTACGTGAGAAGAGTCTCTTCAGAAAAAGTCAGAAAAAGTCATATTCGTTGTCACTTAGTTTTTTATATAGTTACTTAATCACTCCTGTAACTACTAAATAGTGTATAAAATTACTAAATCTACTATTTTGAGTTCTTAACTCCTCTAAAATATTACTAAACTATTTAATAACTATATACACATTTTAGTAATATTTTACAATGACTAGTAACTCAAACATAACAGATTTAGCAATACGTAACTATAAAAACAATTAAGTAACTAGATAAAAAAATTTACTAAGTGACTTAAAGAATATGTGACTCTCTCTAGTTGGTGATCGAGAGATTTCTCACCCATGGACCTCCCTCCTATGGGAGGTGATATATATGCACTCTAAAATTATTGGATCTTCCAACTCAAGACATTAAGACTTGTAAAGTGAACTTGAAACCCATGCGGAGCTCCACTCGGAAGTGGATGTCACCGTTATCTGATCAAAACAAACCAAGGACGCTTCTTTGAAATAAAGCCTGCACATTTTCTTAGATGGGTCCGCTAAGCAAGCATACGCGAGAGCACGCGCGGGTCAGTGTGCCACACTTCAGGCCAGGGTCCACGCAAGGTATATCGTCCAAGTTCTCTTTGGTGAGGCTTGAGAAATTGGAAGGCAGGCAGAAGGCAGAAGCAAACAGAAGATGACAATGGCGGGCACCACATCTACTGAGTCGCCCACTTGTGAGGTAAACGAGTCGTATTCAAAAGTCGTCACAGCTCAGAAATAAAGGTAGGCAAGACTAGGCGGAATAGTGCCGTCATACTAATATTCATCAGAAATCTCTAGTCACCAGATGGTCCGAATCTTGGGATTCAAAGAGGAAGGGGTGTTGGAAAGAAGACCTGATCATTTAGAGGCTTTGAGCAGGGGCATATCATCTTTAACGGGAGTCAGAGAGCTCTATCAAAGATAGATACAAAATTCACATTATATTATGAGATTTTTTAAGTCTGTGCTATAGAGAATTCTATGCTCTAACTCTAACCTCTTTAATTTACTATGTATCTGGATCCATAAGATAATACCCATAACTGCAACCTAACTTTGTTCCACAACACCTTAAGTAATTTTCCGACCCCTCTATTCCTTCTAGAGAAAAGATTTTAGACATAGAAAACCAAATATGTATGACAAAAGTTCAAAAAAAAATTCTCTTTTTCTTAATCTGAGACTAAATTTAAGTAAAAGAAATCTCGCATTTAGCATCAAAGGAGGGAAAGCAAGATCTGTCGTGACACAAAAACGCACCTGCGAAGTTTGTGACGATGATCTCATACTCCTTCCCGAACTCAACGTCTGCCAGGGGAACCGGATCAAGCTCTGGGTACCGCGAACTAGAGGCGTTTCTGTCAAAATCCTGCTCTTCATCGTCTTTACTGACTGGGATAAACTCGAAGTAGCCGATATCTGGGAGCACCGCGAACCTTGCCTCCTCGGGAGGCAACTCAGGGTTGACGTTGGCCCCAATCCAACCCTCAGAAGACCCATAATCTGCGCTCAGGAGCGGCAGGCTCCCTGCATAATGCCTCAGCTTCTTCAGATACGGCTCCATTGATCCGGTCATTATGCCATAAACATACTTGGCGTTGGGCCAGAGCGTGGGGATCACCCCAAACCAGTTGCTTAAGCCGACGCATTTTTGGTGTATGGAGTCAGCAAGCTCAGGATTGGGATATTGCAGCAGCTTCGAAACAGCAGCGCGCATGGCAGTATCGGTGATCTTGCCGGAGAGCACACCCTCCCTGATGTCGCGGCAGAGATCTTCCCAGATCAGCTCAAATGTCCGGAAGGCGTGGACTATGCTGTGGGCGAAGGTGGAGAAGACGAACTGGACCTCGCCGGAGAGGAGAAGACCGCACAGCAGGTGGCAGTACAGCGACTGCTCGAAGTCGCGGCCGAAGATGACTTCGTCGGGGCTGCAGGCCTGCGACTGGATGTCCTTCATGGTGCGCTTGAACTGTTCGCTGCGATAAACGTTGGTGGTGGCGGTGGTGGCTACGAGCCCGCCTGCAGTTAAAACTTGCTTGCTGCTGTAGATGAATTGCAGGCTTTTCCCATTTCCAATGGGGAATTTTCTGAGGAAGAAGAAAGAAGGAACTTGTTCAGGCACCACGCGAAAATAAAGAGAAACTGAACCAAGTCATAATTACTTGGGAGGTAACTACAAAGAACAGGAAGGCGAATAAATGTTACACGGAAGAACCCAGCAGATTCTTCCCATGTAACCATTTCACCAACTTTATGGTCCACTGACCCACTCAGCTCCCAAAGAATATCAAAACATGTCAGCATGAACATGTGAAATTTTCGACAGATGGAAGTATGTACTATGTAGCATAGCCGAAATCCGCCCGCCCTTCCTTAATTACTTCTATTGACCTCTATTTTTTTCTGGGTTCAAAGGACCAGTGAGAAAACTAATCCTCCAACGAAACGGTGGAGATCTTGAAAGAGCAGCTGATCAGAAGAAGAAAAAAGAGGGTGAGCTCATGTAGATCTTTATGGGAGAGTAGTACCCCTCTTCGAAAGGCAGGAATTGAACCCCAACAAGGAATATTCCAGCCTGAGAAAGCTTCCAAATTTCTACTATAGGCATGCAACTGTGTATGAAGATTCTTCATCCAAGCAGGAAAGTAACAGTTTCCCACTGATCAAAAGAGGCTAATAAAACATCCCCTAGAAACCCAAGTTGTTCCTTTACCCAATAAATGAGAACAGTTTTTCGACAACGGGTGTGCTATGCTTACTTGTTCCTGAAAGCGAATGATGTTCTGTATATTTGCATTGTATCTTGCACCAAGAAGTCATTGAAAGGAATATACTTGGGCTTCCCCTGGGTAGTTCCCGAGCTGGGCCGTATCAGAGAAGCAAAGCCAGTCAGGATGACACATAAATATTTAAGTCACATAGGAAAAGAAAACAATCCTTCTAGGATCATGGCATAGTACCTCAACGATATGGATGTTATAGGCTTCCCAGTGAGGATGGGCGAAGGCTCCCCGTCGGCGATTCTCTTGATGTAGCCCCCCAGGTCTTCATGGGTCACCAGAGGCACACAGGCTTTGAAGCTCTCAGGATCCGTTCTCCCCGCCAATCCCAGCTTCTGCAGGTACTCTGCCTCCTTATTCTCTTCCAGGATCCGTCTCAACGTCTCCAGCTGAACCTCGCGGACATCCTCGGTCAGCTGTTCGAACTCCCCGATAATATTCTCCAAGCTAAACACTCTCATCTTGTCAGCGAAAGCCTCCTAGAGATTCCCTGCCGCCTGCAAAGTCCCCAATCTGAATAAAATAAGAATCTCTAAGCACTGAACAGAACGAATAAGAGCAAAAAGCGACGGACTCCCCACATGGGTGGCAAGTAGAAGGCATGTGGAAGGATCAAGTGTACCTAATCTGCATGTATGTGATCGATCAGAGAAGGAGCACAAAGTTTCATCTTTCATTAGCTCCGACAGAAAAATCCAAGTCGGGGAGAGATTCGAATTCAGAATACGAACAGAAAAAAGATGGTGGATTGAATCCTTCACAGCAGACGCACAGTACAACAAAAGAAGGCAGATTGAATCCTTCCAGAGAAATCCGTGCGAACGGAGGCGGCTATCCGCCAACGTCTCAATAAACGCAAGAAACCGAAAAAAAAAAAACTCCGACAAGAAAGCAGCTAGATATTACCAGTACCACCCAGGACACTGAGACTCCATCAGGGTGAGAATTACATTACAGAAAACATCTAAATTTGGGCGTTCACTGTTTCGAATCGACAAGCTCAAGCATGCCAAACTGAGCATGGCAGAACTGACAGAAAAGCAGAGAAAAATAACCAGAGGAGTCAAAAAGTTAGGCTGCCGACACGAAATAAAGCAGCGTCCCCCCCCCCTCCCGAGACCAATCCCAAAGAAACCAGGAAACCGTCGATGCTCCCCAGCAAATGGGAAGCAGAACAGAGGAGCGGCAGGATCAAAGAGGAAGAAAAAGAAGAAGCGACCCCGGACGACAAGAGAACAATAGAAGATCCCGGCGAATCCGCTCAGATAAAAGCCGGAAGCGCATCATACACCAGCGGGCTATCCTCTTCACCTCTCGCAGTGATCCCAGGTCTGCAGTCCTTCGCCGGAGACGCCGCAGAGCGTAGCTCCGGATCCTTCGAGTAACGCCGAGGAAGCGCGCAAGTGGAAGCTGTAGAGCGGGAGAGAGAGAGAGAGAGAGAGAGAGACAGCGATAGAGGCTGGCCCCCGCCTCGAGCAGGCAGCCGTGGCTCCGGCGCCGGGAAGATAAGGATAGGAGCGTCGTCGGCGGAATTTGGGGGAAGAGGGGCGCGTCCTTTATAGCGTGGCTCAACGGCGACTGAAACGGCCACTTCCCCGGATTTACAAAACTGCCCTTCGCGAGGGCGACGGGGGTGCGTGAAGCGGCCGCACCTACGTGGACGTCTCTCCTCCATGGAGGTCCACGGTACGGGCAGGGTGCAAGCGAACCAGCGCACCCCACCAGGAGCTCATACTCCATAAAAGCTACACATGCCCTCACTTACCTAGTTAAAAATAAATAAATTTGAAGAAAAAATCGCTTCGTAAAGCGGAACACATTCTCGCCTGATATGATAAATTGCTTGGGTTCAACTCCTTGTGCATAAGCTCTTGGACATAACCAGCTGCCGTCTGTGGGTGTGATGGATAGAACGCCGGCACCGTCCTGTCCGAACAGCACCACATCAGCGTTCCAAATGGACTTCGCTGCTGCGACGGCCACCGCGTTGGGCGGAGCAAGGAGAGGTTGACAGGGCCCTCCTCGAGGAGCTTGGGTTTCAACTCAACTGGATTGTATCTGAGTTGGAATGTGACCTTGGTTCGATTTCCAGTTGAATATTTATTTAAGTTTGAGATCAATCTAACTCATCTACGCAAACGAGATTCCGGACGAGTCGAGCTCAAACTCGTCGAGTTCAAGATGAGTCAAGTTCGAACGAGGTATCAGAAAACACGACGTGTATTGAACCGAGCTTGGATAGTAAGATTATCCATCGAATTAAACTCGAACAGAACCCTAATCTACTTGATTTGGGTCATTTTTGCACCTCTTAATTATGGATTCACATTAAACAATTCAAATTTTATATCGACATGTTTGGTAAAAAAAAGTTTCCATCGATTTTAAAACCGAATATAAATTAAACTTATATCGACATGTTATTCAAACTCAAGTTCAAGTTAGGCTAAATTAAATAATAAGCAAAATTTAAAATAAAAATTTAACTCACCGGACTTGAGTAAAATAAATAAATCAAATTAGAGTAACACCGGACTTGTATGCACCCTTACCGTTCGAGTTCGGATCACCTCAGTCCCCAGGGTGGAGGGAGTACTCTCAGTTCTCATTCAAAATCGATCACGACCTCAGGTCACTTAAGTGGCGGTTTAAATAACAAGTTTGGTGAACTGTTACCGAAAAAGACTAAAATGTTACCGACGTCTTACTAATTCACTACCCATCGGTATCGAGTTGTATTATATTTGGTAGTGAATTTGTAAGGTGTCGGTAGTGGTTCAGTAACAGTTCACTAACTCATTAACTCGTTACTAATAAAGTTGAATTGTTACGAACACTTTACTAATTCACTACTCGTCACTTAAGTGATTAGGATCATCATCCTTTTTTCATTGAGGACGGAAAATACTTCTTTCATCCCAGGATTGAAATGATCCAAACTCTTGCCCTTCACCAATAACGGGGTCGCGCCCATGTGACTTCAGCAACTTGGATCCTCGGCTAGTCGGCTTCCTATCGCAGGGCTGACGTCAGGTGGATTAGGGCTCTGACGGGTGCGGATACCACCGGCGGTTTGGATTCGGCGACGGATCCGCGTGACACGCCACCCGGGGGTGCGCTGAGGTAAATTACCATATTATCCATGAAGTTTTTTTAGATGAAAATAGTATTGTATATCTTAACGTTGGCATCACCAGATTGAATAACGGATTATTTTAGTTCAATTGGCTAAAAGATGCTCTCTATTTAATTTGACCAACGAAACAAGTGCACTAGTGTGCTGTATTAAACTTACTCAAGTTGATAAAGAAAATTTGTTACGTGTAGGGGGGGTGATCTTGGGCGTTACAGCCGTAACTAATGGGGTGTTTGGTTGCATGATAATGAAAGTTTTTGTTTTAATTTTTAAAAATTATAAGAAAACTTGTTAAAAGAGCTGTTCGGTAACCATGACAATTTTATGTTTTAAAAGTGATTTTCTTCTTGAACAAAAAAAGAGGGTCTCACCTCTTTCTTTTTTCTTGTGGTCCCCCACTTTGTTTGGTCATGTGTGGTAGTTACTCTTTTTTGTAATCATATCCCTCCAAACATGATAATTTTATGTCATGAGTTGGTTCACTTTTTATTTTAATACAAATTTTTATCATGAAAGTGTACAAAAAATTATCATGCAACCAAACACCCCTAATAAGAGTGTATTTGGTTAGAGTACAAAAAAGTTGATATTGATTTTTCAAAAGAAAAAAATATCAATATTAAAATAGATACAGGTGATAATATAAGTCGTTTTATTTTCTATGTTGAGTTTCAAATTTTATATCGTTAGATCGATGTCTCTTTGATAATTATTATCGATATCGATTTTAAAATTGATAGTGATAAAGTTATCTAATATTGTAATCAAACACATCCTAAATAACAATTCATACTAACAGTGTACGCAAAATTGTTCAAATTACCGGACTCAAATTAATTTTATTACGTAATAATATTTATTTTAACATTCCGTAAATAAAAATGAGTATATTTGTGTTGACAATTAATTATATGATTATTTAATTAATTTTTACTCTCGTATCGAACTAAATGGAGTTGAGAGGGTTTGGTTTGATTCGATTTGAGCTCTTAGTTGGCTCGGTTTGATTTAAAAAATAATCTTAAACCGGATTAAGCCTAACCATGCATCCTCTAACTCAAACACTGCTCATTAAATATATTGGAGCAACCAACCTAGGCCAACATCAACGGCTAACAAGGGCACCAGCATGTCGGAGCTGCATCCTCCCTGGGGGCTGGGACGACGTGATCACATGGGCGTTGTACATCCCTCCTACCGGGTGTTTGGTTAAAAAATAATTTTTTATGCACCCTCGTAAAATTTTATATTGCAATAAGATTCAACATAGGCAAGTCATAAAATTATTTTATTTGTCGGGATGTTATGACAAAAAGCCTCACCTCATTTTTGTCTAATATTTCTTTATAAAAACAATTTTCTGTATTGACTACCCAACACGTACTGCCATTACCAAATTTTGCTACAAAAACATAAAGTTTGTAACAAAAGGACCGTTTATATTCTATCTCTTGCCTCTTCTGGTCAAGGACTTGGGTGACATTTATTTTGCTTTCATCTGAAATTTTGTACTTTTAATTTCATATATATTTATTTATTTATTTATTTATACTTTTTATTTTTTGATAAAATTAAATACTTCGTTTGATTAAGATGTTTACCTTTTAATTAATTTTGTATTTACTTTAGTTATATCGTATATATTAGTTGTATTATCTCGTATAAAAGTTTGTCTTAAACTTGGAGAACTAAATTTTACAATTCATTTGTAAAAGTTTTATTCGAAAAAACAAGAGATAAATTTAGAAGTTCATTAAGATATTAGCCAAACACACTAAATTCTACAATCTTTTCTAAATCAATAGTCTGAGATGTGTTGCCACCAATCAAATAGCACCGTAGTGTAGGAAAGGGCATACTAGAGAACCAAAGCATTTTTAAATTTGAAGGTATAAAAATAAATTATTTAATGATGATCGGTATAATCAGTCGTATTTCTTGTGCCACACCAAATCGTATATCTTTTTGTTAGTGAGATTTTTTTTTGAACTATTTAACGAAAAGGTTCTCTTTTCTAGAGACATGGAGAGGGTTTGGGGAGAGAAGGGAAGCAGAATGTATTATAAAGAGACAATGCCAATTTGTATGAAAAAAATCAAGAAGTATTAACTAGCAATTTTGGTTTTCAGGCAACAAGGACATTTTAAGCAACAGAAATTATAACAGAATTTTTTAAAATATATATATATAATTATAACGGTTGTCAAACACTTCTTTTACCAAGTTTATTTACAAAACATGAAATTATAACAAAAAGTTAGTCTATCGTGGAATCATACACCATTTAAGATAGTATAAAACATAAAATAACTTCTTGAGATGATGAAGTATGAATGCTTAAGAAAATAAGCAAAAAAGGAGTGAAGATCACGACAAAGAAAAAAATGATCTCACTTTTTGTCTTGTCTAAGACGAAAGTCTTGGTAAAAATAATTTGTCATGATTGTCAAATATCATTTTTTATAAAAAAAATTATGTAATAAAAACCATTTTATCACCGAACAAAACACACTGTAGCTGGCTAGGATTTGGCCCAAAAAAGAATTTGTCATGATTCTAAAGTTATATTTGAAAATATGGGCATGTGAAATTATAACCAACCACACACTGGAATCTTTATATTTTGAAAATTTTAAGGGCACCATATATGCTCTCCATGCAATGTGCACTTCAAGAGAGAAAGATACACTTCAGGTGTGTGTGTGTGTGTGTATATATATATATATATATATATATTGTGCACTTCAAGAGAGAAAGATACACTTCAGGCGTGTGTGTGTGTATATATAAATATATATATATATATCCTTCCTTCATAATATATCAAAAAGTTTATGGAGTGTTTGATTGTATGATAATAGAAATTTTTATTTTTATTTTTAAAAATGGTAAGAAAACTTGTTAAGAAAGGTGTTTGTCAACTTTGATAATTTTTTGTTTTGAAAATAATTTTCTTTTTAAACAAAAAAAGAGGATCTCACCTCTTTCTTTCTTTTTTGTGGTCTCCCACTTTGTTTGATCATGAACAGTAGTTACTATTTTTTGTTATCACATCCCTCCAAATACGACAATTTTATATCATGAGTTGGTTCACTTTTTATTTTAATATAATCTTTTATCGTGAAAATGTACAAAAAATTAGCATGCAACCAAACACCCCATTACTTCCCATACATTTGGAGATCACAAATTTTGGGTTAAAATCTCACTGACTGAATTAAGTCCTTATCAAAGTGAATTTTAACCAAAGCAACATCAATCTTAGATTAACCTTTTATTCTAATTTTAACTATAACCTACCGGAAAAGCTGCTGAATGCAGGCCTTGTTGGTCCCGCCTAGATTCTATGTCAAATTCGGAAACATTACGAGAGAAATTAAAATTACCGGAACATGTGCCGAGCAAAAGAAATCCAACCAAATCATGCATAATATTTTGTCAAATCCAAGGTGTGCTTGGCAAAATTAAGAGAAGAAAATGATACGCTCCAACCACCCCGACGCCCAATTGTTGTCCTCTTCTCGGCGGGGGCGCAGATCATAACCGTCGGATCGTCGGGATCTGACAGCCGTCCCGAATTGACCCCGCGGACGATCCGTGTCCGAGCTGACCCGTCCCGCCATCCTTCTCTGGGGAGAGAGGATCGCCTCAATCTCGTCTCAAAGTGGAGGAAATAAACGTAATCTCCAATCAAAAGCGATCACGTATTTGTGTCACTTAAACGATAGTTCAAATATCGATTCGATGAATTGTTATCGAAAAAAGTTGAATCATTATCGATGTCTGAATAACTCACTATCCGTTGGTAATGAGTTGTATTGAGTTCGGTAACAAATTAGTAAAATGTCGGTAACGGTTCAACAACGTTTCAGTTAGGGCTGTAAACGAGTCGGATTCGGTAGCGGATTCACCAGAATCCGATTTCGATTCCGATAAGGGTTAAGGGGTTCCGATTCCGATTCCGATAATTTCGGAATCACTATGTTCCGATTTCGATCCGATTCCGATTCCGTTATCGAAATTGGAATCGAATCCGATAAAATTCGAAATACATATTAAATATTAATTTTTATTTAAAAGTGAGTCAATAATTTACATATAATTAATAAATTTTGATATAATCTTCTTAAAATTTTATTTTTATTATTTTATAAATTTATATATTATATATTATAATTTATTTAACTTTATTTTATTTACTTTTATTTATATATAATTATTTATTTATCGAAATCGGATTAACGGAAACGGAACCAACTGATTCCGATTCTGATTCCGATAAGCTACTGGAATATCCGATTCCGATTCCGATAACTTATAGGATACAAAAACAAGTTTCAAACCCGTTAATTTTTATCGAAATCGAATTGGAATATCGGAATATCAGATTCCGTTTACGTTTCAGTAATATCTTAACTCGTTACTCGAAAATTTTAAACCCGCTATCAGAAAGAGTTGAATCGCTATCGATGTCTTAGTAACTCCCTACTCGTCGATAACGAGTTAATAAGACGTTAGTAATGATTCAATCTTTTTTGATAATGGTTCACCAAATCGATATTTGAATTGTCGTTTGAGTGACGAAAATATGCGATCATTTTTTATTGAAAACTCACTATCCACTCTTTTCTTCGCGGCGTGGTGTTCCACGCGACGCGACAGTGCTCGACTCGGCCGGCGTTTTTTGAGGACATCGAAGAAAGACGAGGACGGTGGAGGCGTCTGGTCTGACTCGGCCGCCATGGACGCGTCCTGACCCGGCGTCGTGAGTCACGGGCTCGGAACGGGTCGGCACAGCGGTGGAAGCGGAGACGGAAACTACGCCCGCGTCCGTCCACGTCAGACCGCGCGAGGAGTACACGCGTCACGATCTGATCCATCCGATGCTCCGTGCATCGAACGAGAAGACGACAAAACTGCTCGCGTCGGAGGCGCCAGAGCGCAGCGCAATTAACGGATGGGTGCGGGTGGTTGCTCTTGCTGTCCTTGCCACGATTAAACAAGAGGCAGCGCTGGCTTAACAGGATCTGTTTACGAGTAATCCAAGCACGTGCGTGGGGGGTGACCTGTGGAGTCCGAGCGGGGGTTCGAACTCCCGCTGACCTGCTACGCTGCAGGCGTCTGGCCGCTGGGCCACCGTCAGTCAAAAATAAAAAAAAAAGTAATCCAAGCACGTACGTTGTGCGGCCAGCTGGCGCCTCGTCAGGGGGTGTCCCGAAGGAGAGTGGCGTCAAGTGTCTGCAAAACGCCCAAGTAACTTATATAGCGCTTTGACGTTTGAGAGTTCAAATCATAGTTCAATGATCGTCAAAGTATTTTAATGTGCCGGTCGTTTCATGGATAAGATTATATTCCGATGAGTGGGTGAAGACTCGGTTCGATCTCTATGTATTATGTGGTGTCTCGGTTATGTTCCCGTTTAAGTCTACAATTTTGTATTATTCATGTTTCATGATCTTATTTTAATAGTATATGAACCCTACGTCTTTCTTTCGAAAGAAAAAACTCTTGTAACACTGGAACTCCATTCATTTATTTATAGGAGCTACTCTCAGCAGTGTACTGAACCCATGTTGAAGCATTGACTTATTATTTAACCACGCTCGGGTATGAATAGTAACTTAACTAAAATTGGTTAACTGACATAGTCCGACATTAGATATTGGAAGGAGTATTCTTTTGTTTATTAAGTCAGTCTTGATTACTTTAATATCTATGTTTTGAGATTTTTCACGTGGTATCAGAGTTTTTTAGGCCTCCGTCCCTCCAGTGACCTTCTCTTATATTCATTTAGTATTGTCCCGTGTATTCTTATCATTGTTCTGACGGTGGCCAGTTGAGAGAAAAAGTGTTAAGTGACTTAATCCCAAATTAAATACCGAATAGGGTATTACCATGCTTATTAAGTCATGTCCTAGTTATCTTAATGACTAGATTTTGAAATTTTCCACGTAGTATTAGAGTAGATGAACTTTTAAGTGTTATTTGATATGGAGATAATTTGAGAATAAATCAGATTTATTTTTAAAATTTTATGGTGTCAAACAAGCCCTTTGGGCTCTAACAGTGACTGACTGAGAGATAAAGTGTTAAATGACTTATTTCCACAATGGATATTAGAGAGAGAGTAATCTTATATTTATTAAGTATAGTTATGGTTACATCAATGCCTAAATTTTAAATTTTTTCACAAAATTTAAACCACATTCAAGTTTAAACTGGTCTATAACATTTAACATTAATTTAAAGTCATTTATAAAATTCTAATTTTAACTAATTTATAAAACTTAGTTTAATGATTAAAGTAAAATAAAATTTTATTTCAACTTAATTTATATATTTAAATGATAATGTATAATTATTAATATTCAAAATTCAAAATTTTAAATAAATATTTAACTTATCATTTAATTTAATTATTATTATATTTATCGAGTCAATAGCCTGTTCAAACCTAACTCATTCAATGTATCAAATTATTTTTTGTTTAAGATTATTTATTTACCATAATGAAAAGTCCACTCAAATTTTTATTGAATATGGTTTCGAACTACTAATAGAGTAATTCATTTGCACTCTCGTCAATTTAAATGAATAATATTTATTTAAAATCAGCTTAGAAAATATTAAGAAATTATATTTGAAACTAATATCTATCGATATCAATTTTAAAATTGATTGTGATTGACATACTTAATATTAAAACAAGACTGCGGAGGGTATCAAACAAGACATAAGGTAAATAAGATAATATTTTATAATCTAGTATAATAAACATGACATAATGTAAATGAATATTATAACAAACTCAATCAGTGTCCATTTTACAAAGCACAAAATCATAATATGGAAGTTGAAGTGTTCAAACTATATTTCTTTAATATTATTGATGGTGGACTATCTCTATTATTTCAACACAATAAGTGAGGCGACAATTTTTTTAAGTAACACAGCTATTTTTTATATTATAAAACTAACACATTAAGTTTTTTTTTTTTTTGCGCACTTTGCCCAAAGTTAGGCTGGCGAAAATTTCGAAGTCAAGTTGTCTTGTATTGACTTGTTTACGATCATAAAAATTACTCAAAAGAATGCAACCGATTTTAATCAATTATAAAGTCAAACTATATTTAACTGATTTTATTATAAGATTAATTAAGCAAAAATTTAACTTTAAAAATTCAACTTTAAAACTTCTTAGACGAAAGTAGAACTACCCTAATTCAACTTTTATCAGGTCTTTGTTGAAAGTCAAATTTCTTAAGCTCGGCTTTAATTTTGAATGTTTACTAGGAAACACCCAAAGGGTGGTTCTGAGTGAAAGTCAAACTTAAGCGGTTCAACTTTTTTTCAATGGCGTAATAGTTCGACTTTCATATAGAAGCCCAATCATGCTCCCGACTTTAGCGAAAGTTAAACTCTGATAGTTCAACTTTTAGCTAGGACCATTTAAAAATAGTTGAACTATCATTGTTCAACTTTAAAACGGTTAAAAAAGGAACAAATGTTTGGCTTGAACATAAATACCACTCATATACATTTCATACATATCACCACAACAATTTTTGACTTGGCACACATACACATGAATTCTCAACGTATATATGAGCTAAAAAAACTTACAAACTCCAAACAAAACTCCACATAACTCCATATACACAACTCCCTATACACATCTCCACGTACACAACTTCACATTCAAACAAGTCAATATACAAGAATTTATAATCTCTACATGCAGAACTCCCTTCGCACACAAAGTGTTTTCAAACTCGACATATATAAAATTTTTCACATACACATGAGCGTAACAAATTTAAAACAATCACATCTTTGTCGTACAACTCCAAAAAAGAAAACATAAATAACAAAGAGGTACATAACATGTCATACAAGTTCCAAGTCCACATACACAAAGCATTTGACATACACATGACTAATTAAGTGTAAAACATTCATATAGAACATGGGATAGAAGTTCACAAAAGAAAGTTTAAGTCTAATCACCCTATACACACAATATTTCATGCAAGTTCATGATTTTAAAATATTCATATCTATACCCCCCCCCCCCCACGTAACATGTCTTATACCAAAAAAACAACAACTTTATTCTCTCCTTTCGCTTTTTGGAGCATCTTTATTTTTATAAGTCTTCCTTTCTCCTCTTTAAGATGAGAAAACTCTGATCTATTTGAAAGAAGACGAGTTGCTATATTTTGACCATGTCGCCTTAAATGAATAGCCGTTGGTGGAGTGACATCATCAATGACACTAGATTGTTACATCACACATTAGAGGTTAAGCGGAGTAGTCGTTGAGGGCTCATGTGGAGTTGATGAAGGTCTTGCACCATCCTGTCCACTCTAATAAAAAAGGAAGTTATAACTACTGTCTAGTTGGAGTTAACATTGGATTTGAAGCCAGTGTAGAAATAAGCATTGCAATACAGAGTTTAAGATGCATTTGATATTGCACCTCTAAAATATTAGTTTAGTTTGTTGCATGTGCTAGTCATTCCTCAAAACTAGCATGTCGCATATTTGATGGCGATCACAAAGCTGTCATTCACAAAGATATCCAAAAGGCCACAGGTTGAAAAGAAATATATTGACTACTTAATGAAAAAATAAAAATAAAAAAACATGACAATTCTCGCTCTACAAGACCTCTTGGATAATATTGTAATAATTCGAGCAAGATATGAAATATTATGTTCGATATACCAATGTTGGTATTGTTGATTATACTCCTCTTCATTAATATCATCATCAGGAGGTGTATAGACATGCTCTTCATGTTCATCCCATCATTGTATAGATCGAGCATAGACTTGAGTCCTGGCCTAACATCTACATCCATCTCTGCGCTCATATTACTTCCTCTTGATCGATTCTATTTGTATTAACCCAAATTATCTAAGTCTGCGTTCTGGATTTCCTATCATAAATTACAAGAAGAAAATTTTAGTTACATGCATTAAGTGACCCCTAGCTGCCAAAAACATAAGCATGCAATAAATCAAAACATAACAAATTGTATAATTTTTACCTATTAAATGAGTCCTAGCCACCAAAAAATTCCACTTTCGTCGTTTAGCACACCAAATTGTCACATGCCCCTAGCCACTGTTGTTCTTACTTGAAATCATTGCCACTGAACCCTTTGGAGACCACTGCTACTCCTACTCCAGACGCTCTCACCAGAAATTGTCCGTGCTTCAGCTACAGACACACACTAACCCTCCCTGATTGGAAGTCTTCGTTGCTATCGTCGCGGTGAACACAAGCCAGGTGAAAGGGGAAGAGGGTTTACAGGCGAGGGTAAATCAATTTAAAGTTGAACATGGGTTGTTCGACTTTACAAAGAAAGTCGACATATTATTGTTCAACTTTTACACCGTTAAACATGCATGTTTGAGAGTGGATTCTTTCAGGAGATCTCCTGATAGGATCTTTTCAATCTTCTCACATAAATGAAGATGTAAATGATTTAATACTTTCTCATATCTTTATTTAATAGTGATTCAATACCCTTGTACTCTCGTTTATATATGTGAAAGGATCAAGAGGATCTCATCAGAAGATCTCCCAAGGAGAACCACTCTCAACATATTTGTAATAAAGTTGCGTTCACTAGCCAAGTTATGACAACTAGATTTTGGATAAAGTGTGTAAAAAAATAGTATGTTAATTTTATAATATATAATAAAAACCGTGTTATTTACCAAAAAAAAACTCATACGTGAAGCCGAAACCCCGCCGGCGGTGTCGCGCGTCGATTCATCGTCGCCGTGACATATGATCGATCGGCGCCGGCGAGCACCGCTCGACGAGAAGACGCCCCACCCATGGGCCTGCCGCCGCCGCGAGCGGAGCTCCTCGAGGCGGGCACAGGTGTAGCACAGGGCGCCACTGTCAAAGAGATTATTCTTCGCAAATCGTGATGATAGGGCGAGATGCGGTGCTGCGTGTGCCTCCGCCACTGTTGAAGCTCAACGCGATCCGGTCCTGCCAGCCGTAGCAGGTAACCATGAGTAGGCGCATGATCGAGGCTCCGAGTACCTCCGTTCGAGTCCGAGGTGGATAGCATCAGCCATGCGCGCCTGGAGCTAGCACACCGGAAAGCATCAGGGCAGTGCGCGGTCCAAGGCTGCAGTCGAGCATATATCTGCCGTCTCCATCGTCCTCGCCGGCGGAGCGGGACTGCAGGTCGATGGAGTGCTAATTAATTATTAGAGACTGACGAGTAATCGGCTGCAAGATGAGGAGATAATTAATTGGCGTGCTTCAAAGAGGTGAGGTATGTACTTGCGGAGAGATTAAATGATTCTACATATGTGAGTGATCTTTTCCGACAGAACGAAACCCAAAAACCTTGCTGACGATGCTATGTCTATAACATAATCTTACAAAGTTCCAACTGGACAACAATACAATTTTAGTTGGTCGAACGTAACTTGGTTGGCGATCCTCTCGTCGGGTTTGTGAGAGGGCGGGATTTGAGGGCGGCCCGACCTTACCCCTGGGGAAAGAGTTTTCTGGTGGGGATCGAGTCAGCGGAGGCTCGATCTTACCCCCACGTCGCCCACGCGCATGGCAGACTTCCAGCCAAGGCGACCATGACAAAAAAAAATTTACAATTTTCATGAACTCCACGATAAACAAACATAAAAACATCTAATCAAGAAAATCGGCCACACGCTCAAAGCCGCAATTGTCACCACTGTGAGCGCTGTCTTTATAGTTGTCGCAGTCGTGAGACTGTGCCTTGCACATGGACGGACTCCCCCACCATGAAGTAGTGGGTGAGTTACGTGGTCAGGAAGCCACCAAATGGTGGGAGGATAAAAATAATTTTTGATCGATCAAAATATCGCTTTTTTATTTTTTCACTGCAAGAAAACATTTATTCCGACAGGGTTACCGGGAACACTAGGGAAGAAAACTCATCCCTAATAAGAGTAGGTACCACACAACTAGATAGAAGCTATCAAAAATAAAAAGATCATTGACAACGGCTTGCGTACAATAAAATATATTGCCGTCGCCAACTCAGAAAAAAAAAAACTTCTAATATTTTGCCAAGCAAATTAAGGGCTACATTTGCGATGATGGCTATATGAATTAGTCACAAATGTCTTACCGGCGACAGTTGAAGTTGACATTGTGTTCACCGGTGATTTTATGTCTACTATTAAATGGTCAAAACTCATTGGCGTTAACTTTAAAAGCACTAGTCTCTCTCTCTCTAGCTAAAAAGAACTCTAACCAAATCAAAAAAGGGTTAGAACTCAAATCGTGACCGATTAGGTCAATAATCCTAACTAAAAATTAGTTTGGATTTGCTTAAACGGTCGTAGAAATAAAAAAATAGAGATAGATGCTCAAACACTATTGATTAAGTTAATGTATACTGGTTTTCGATTTGGATTTGCCTAATAGTAAAAAGAATCAAAGAAAATAAAATTTAGAACCCAAACTCGTGCCAACAAGGCCAATTAAAATGCCATAAAATCAAAAAAAAAAGAGACAGAATCCAAAACAAGGCCGGTTAGGCAAATTCAAACTAGTTACTAATATACCAGTTTTGATTTGCCTAACGGCCATAAACCCAAAAGGAAGAGTAAGAACCCAAATCGATGCTGGTTAGACTAACTCAAACTAGTTTCCGGTTTGAATTGACTCAAATGGTCAAAAACTCATAAAAAGAGAGAGAACCTAAAACATAGCTAGTTAGGTCGATCCAAATTTGTTTTCGATTTAGATTTGGCCAGCGGCTATAAAACCCTAAGAAAATAGGGTTAGAACCCAAATTGATGTCAGTTAGGCCTGGTTTGGATTGGCTTAAATAGCTACAAAACCTAAAGAAAAGAAGATGGAACTCAAAACATGGCCAATTTGGCCAATTCAAACCAGTTTAATGGCCACTAAACAAAAACCAGGGGGTTAGAACCTAAATCGCTATAAGTTAAGGTCAATCAAAATTGATTTCCAGTTTGGAATTGCTTAAACGGCCATAAAATCAAAAAAAAAAAAGATGGAACCCAAAACATGGCTAGTTAGATCAATGCAAAAAAGTTTCTTATTTAGATTTATCCAACAACCATAAAACCAAAGAAAAGAGTTAGAATCCAAACCATCATCGATTAGGCCAATTAAATAGTCGTAAAACAAAAAACAAAAGGAGATTGAACCCAAAACATGGCTGGTTATGCAATCCAAATTGAATTTTATTTTGGATTAGCCTAAATAGCCATAAAACTCAAAAAAGAAAAAGAGATAGAATCCAAAACACGGATGGTCAGGTCAATCCAAACCAGTTTCCTATTTAGATTTTTATAACAACAATAAAAAACATAGTTAGAACCCAAATCAACCATGGTTAGGCCAATCCAAATTTGTTTCTAATTTGGATTGGTCCAAACACTATAAAACTCAAAAAAATATGACAAAACCCAAAACATGTTCGGTTAGGCCATTACAAACAACTTTCCAGTTTGGATTTGCCTAATGGCCATAAAACCCAAAAAGAAAAGAGTTAGAACACAAACCAACACTTGGTTAGGCCAATTCAAACTAGTTTTTAATTTGGATTGTATTAAACGGCCATAAAACCAAAAAAGAAGAAGATAGAACCCAAAAACTTGGCTGGTTAGGCCAATCCAAACTTATTTTCATTTTTTGTTGGCTAATGGTCATAAAACCAAAAAAAAGGTTAAAACCCAAACTGCAGCCAATTAAGCCAATCCAATTCAGAAATCGATTTTGATTTACTTAAATAGTCCTAAAGCCTAAAAAAGATAGAACCTAGAACATGGTTGGTTAGGTCAACCCAAACTAATTTGGATTTGCTTAACTGCATAAAAAGAGTTATAACCCAAACCAACACTAGTTAGTCCAATTACATGGCTGTAAAATAAAAAAAAGGAGATAGAACTCAAAACATGGCCTATTATGTCAATCTAAACTGGTTCCTAATTCGAATTTGCCTAACGGTCATAAAGCTTAAATGAAAAAGAGTTAAAACCCAAACTAGCGCTGATTAGGCCAATCCAAACAAATTCCAATTTGGATTGGCTTAAACGTACATAAAACCCAAAAAAGAGATATAATCCAAAACATGGCAAGTGTGGTCAATCCAAATTGGTTCCAACTTGTATTGGTTTATAAGCCCTTTCGAAACAAACTAAATTAGTAAACCGAATAAATAAAATATTTTGAATTTTTTATGCCTTTCATTGCCAAACCAATTGATTGTTTCGCTAATCTTAGCTCACTTTTTTTAGAAAGTTACAAGCAAGATCCTTATTTGAGACTTGCTTCATTCGGAGGAGGTTCAATTAGTATCAATTGTGAATATCATTTTCTTATAAGATTGTTTAATTTTGCATATATTTTTATTTATAATTTAAATAAATCTTTAGTCTACTTGAGTAACTAGATAGATATACCCAATAGGTTAGATCATAGGTATCTTTATGAATTTGAAAAAAATTTAGATTATGCTTTTCATGAAAATAGGACCTGGTTCAGACATGTTCAAAACAAAAATTAAATTCAATGTCATTGTAAAAGATGTCGCAACACTTTTACTTTAAAAAAAGATTTGGTTAAATAACATTTAATATGTGATGACATATTGTCAAATTGTCAAATGTGAATAAGTCATGGTGAACCACAAGATGAAAATGTTAATGATGAAGTAATAAAAATATTTATGAATATTCAAAATATTCATAAAATATTTAGACATAATAAGGATGAACTAAATATAGAAGTACAGAAATGTTATCATTTATGAGAAGATGTTGAAATACTTTTATATGAAGGTTGCGAAGATACTTCTAAGTTAAATTTTATTTTAAAGTTGATTGAGTTAAAGTCAATAAATGGTCTAAATGAAAAATGTATGAATACTGTACTATCCTTATTTAAGGATGTATTGCCTAAAGGTGTAAGTGTTCCCAACACTTGGTATGAACTTAAAAGAATTGTTATGGACTTATGACCTAGTTATAAAAAAATAAATGTATGTAACAATGATTGTATTCTCTTTTGGTAAGAGAAATGCATATAAAATTGTATGTCTACAATGTGAGATATGAATATTTAAAGATGACTCTAAACATAAGAGTAAGAAGGTGACATGAAAAATGTTACGTTCTTTCTATTAAGAGATATTGCAATATTTATTTATATCAACGAACATTGTTAAGTGAATGACATGACATAGTTTGCCACACTTTTATTAATAAAATGATAAAATATGTCATCATGCCAAATCTCCTTAGAGATGAATTGATGAATTATATCCCAATTTCACATTGGAGTATGCAACATTCAAGTTGGGTCCTCAAAATACAATGTTTGGCTTGTCATGTTAGTGATTTACAATTTACTATCATGAAAATCTATAAAAGTGTACACGATGATTTCATGTTTAATATTAGGTCTATGAGCTCTCAGCAATGATATTGATGTATACTTACAACCCTTGATGGATAAGTTAAGGTACTGATGGAAGATTTGATTGGAAACATACGATGCTTTAATAAAAGAGCATTTTGTCATGAGAGCCATATTGTTAGGTATCATAAATAATTTTTCGGGATATGCAAATCTATCTGAAAAGAGTATTAAAATAAATTTTTTATGTCCGTTTTGTAGTAAGAAAATATATTCAATTCAACTGGTTCATAGTCGAAAACATTGCTACTTATGGCATTGTCGATTCCTACCAAAAGTACATCATTAAAGAAAGAATCAGTATAAGTGTTTGTTTGATGGCCAACGGTGTGGGAAGAGAACACCAAAATTGCTAATATGATATGAGATATAGAGACAACTATAGAAGATGGACACAATAAGATTTGGAAAATCGTTTAAAAAAGAATTTTAGAATTTGAAAAAGAATTTGGAAAAGAATAAAATTTGGAAAAAAAGAAGCATTTCCTTTAAGAAACAATCATATTAGACTTCTTTGATTTTCTATCATCATTGATGTTATGTACATCAAGAAAAATATGTGTGGCAATATTCTTGACATATTCAACTTTTCAATATTGGATAAAGATAATCTAAACTCAAGAAAAGATTTAATAGAGTTACAAATTTGTTCGGAATTACATCCACACGAGAGTTTATCTAAGTTTCCAAATGCATTTTATTGGCTTAGTAATGGTCAAAAATCACAAATACTTGATTTTGAGAAGAATATTTGAGTTCCAGATGGGTATTCCTCAAATTTAAGTAAGTGTATAGTTGTAAGTATAGAACCATCAGTGAGTTAAAATGTCATACTTGTCTTATCATGATACATGTGATTATTCCTCAGACATTTCAAGGGATTGTACCAAAGGAATATTATTCAGTCCCATTGTAGAGTTATGTAAGTATTCTAAGATCTTTTGTACTAAGATTTTAGATAGTACTATTTTGAGAGATTGGGAGTCTAAAATTACAATAATATTGTGTAACTTGGAACAAAATTTTCTACTATCATTTTTTTAATATTATGATCCATCTAGTTGTGCATTTGACTTATGATGTTAGAATGTCTGGACTTGTTCAATACTGGTGAATGTATCTAATTAAAAAATATTTTAAGAGGCTCAAAGGTTATGTGGGCAATAAGGTGAGAGTTGAAGATTCAATTGCCCAAGGTTATTTGGTTGAGAAATTTACACAGTTTATTTTTTACGTATATTCAAGGGAAGTGGCGACAATGTTGGAAAAGGAGTGAATGAAAATTGTGAGGCACAGTGAAATATAAATTGCAAGGAACAGTGAAATAGAGAAATCAAACGGGTAAATTAATTTGGTTTGATTTCTAACTCTTTTTAGGCCAAACACAAGTAATTTCTAGTAATTTAATAATTACTACATTTTATTATGTTGTGGATGAAGAATTATATTAGGAAATGATGGACATCATAGGTCGGTACACCATCTCAAGCAGGAGGTGGGTTGCAAGGTTTATTAGGTGGATCTAGTGTTAGGTCAGGTGGATCTCATTCTTAGAGAGATCCACCTCTTATTACATCTCAACCAAGTGATTCTTGACCTACATCGAGGACACCTACTAAGCTTGGACCATCTCGGGTATTAGTTCCTCACCCTACTCTAGCAACAAAAACATTTATAGGCAATCCATCTTCCATCACCTTAAATATATATTTTAATAAATAATTTAGATTAATCATAGAATTATCACTTTCTAACATACTAAATTTTTGTGTGTAATTAGATATATCTAGTAGACATGGTTGAGATCTGGCCGTGGCGTATAATGTGAAGTTATTAGCACCAGGAGAGACATTAAATGTTGAATTGGTAGGGGGTCAAGTGTAGGACCTCATGGCCATGTATATATCTTCTATATTGGAGTGTGCAAAAATGTGTACTATAATTTAGTATAACAAAACTACATCACTTTTTCGCAAGAGAAAAAAGATATCATATTTCAAGATTTAGAGATAAATAAATTAATTATATTTATAGTTTTAATTTATACATTATGATTAATAGTGTATTGTTAACGATTATCAATTTATTACAATTGTGTATCAACATTTTAAATTTGTGTGGTTTGCAACCATAGATGCAAAAATTTTAAGACATACGGAAGAAATGTAGAAAAAAATAAAGAAACTGTTTAAAGAAAAAGATAATAATACATATATAGTTTTTTCTCAATCTTGTATGTTAAAACTAATAAATTTTGTATATCCAATATGTTACAAGATAATCATTGGAGGAGGTCCATGAGATTGTGTCTCAACAATGTAATCCATACTAGTAGAGTCATATGTGCAACATATGAATCAAAGATAAGAATAAGATAAGTACTCTTGTTAATTCAATGTCTTATTCATTTGAGCATGAAATGTTGTTTTGGCAATTATGAAAACTCTTATAAATTTTTATAGGCTATTAGTAAAAGAAATAAAGGCAATAGAATTGATCTAACAATGCCTTATAGAAAAGGAAAGAAAATTGTTCATTAGTTGAGGAAAGAATTTGTAAGTATTTAACTCAATTATTATTTATTCATTTAGTAGAGTTTTAATGTATTTTAATACTCTTAATTATTTTTAATAGACACAAAAGAAAGGATGCCATCCTACCCACTTAGAGGTCTTCTAGATGATCTAGACGCATGAAGAGACAGATGGGTCTATCGTCTGGAGTAATGAAACAAGTCGTTAAATGATGATAAATGTCTACTTTATTTGTATTAATATCATTATTCATTTCAAATAAATCTTAATACGATTTCTGCTTTTAGGATATATACATCAATTGATGAATGTTTCACAGTCAGATGAATCTAGATGTTGAAATATCTCAACAACTATTCATTACTAAGGAGGCAATCACCATCGTCTTTGACAAAGATAGGCCGAGATAGATTCAATGTGGGGAGAAAGGATAGACTCTCAACACCTAGTATGATGTAAGTGGTAGAGGTGCATGTACCTTCATGAATCTACTAATCTAGGAGTTGATAGAAAAAGTAGAGAAAAAATTAATTGAGTTAGATAAACAAAACACGATGATTGATTCTCTTTAACAACAAATGTCTAATCGACAAAGAAGCTTTTAAGAAACAATTGAATAGCTAATATAACAAATGTTACCCAAGATTGATCAAAGACCTCCCCTTATCTATTGATCCATTGACTTTGAGATCACCTCCAAGACTAATGGGGTGTTTGTTTCTTCTTTTTTACCTTCTTTTTTTCTTAATTTTAAAATTAAAGAAGAAACAATGAATGGAAGAATTTTTAGAGTGCTCTTTCTTTTTAAAATTGGTGTAACTTCTCACCTTATCCTATTTCGAAAACAAAACAACATAAAGGTTGTTCTGTTTTTGAAAGAGAGTAGCGTCTCTCGCTCTCAACGTTCTCACTTCTCTCTCCCGCCCTTGAGACAGTTTCCCCGTTGCTCTCTCGCACTCTCCTTGCTGATGCCCAACTCCACTCGTGGCTGACGATCGGCGAAAGACCAGTAGTTGACCATGGGCGGCGGATGAGGTGGCTCCCAGCTCTGGTGGCAGAGCAGGTGAGTCGTCGTCATCCCTTCGGCGGCTACCACCGTCGATGACTGGGAAGTTGTCGTCCATCTATTTCCGGTCACGGTGGCGAGGCAGGCAATGTAGTGGCAAGGCAGGCGCCTGCCAACACACTGGTGCTCTTCCTCCCCGTCGTTGCAGCTGCCGTCATGGTCCTCTGCCAAGGAGAAGCTCCTGCATTGCCAAAGGGGACTTGGACTAGGAGACAGAGGAGAGGAACCAGAGAAGCAAGGCAAAGTGAGAAAAGGGGAGGTTGCAGAGAGGGTCAGGGTCAACGGCGATAGCGAGAAAGCTGAAATCCTCCATCTCCACTCCCCATTCCACCAGCGTACCCCGCTTGTCCTCCCATTTGCAAAAACTGACGTTTGTCACTATGTGAGGCCGAGAAAGGAGGCGAAACAAGAAAGGGGGGACCTATTGGAGGTAAGGCCATGATGAATTTAAAACTAGATGATATTTTATTGTAGGGATGTGGGGCCTACCAGAAGGCCGCTTTCAGGGGGAGGCAGCATCTCATCTACCACTGGATTGGGCACTCAAAGTGATAGTGGGGATCTCTCATGAATGGTTGCGGTCTCTGGACTGCCGCCACCAACATTTACTTTCTTTTCTAACCTCGCTGGTGCATTCGGTCGTCGGCGGGCACCTTGCCTCTTTGTCGCTGCTATTGTTGGAAGTCTCCACCATCACCACTAGTCCCAAAGCTACCGGCTACCGGGTTCGTAGATGTAAAGTATACTTGTAACATTTCGAAAAAAGAATAAATTTATATTTCCTGTAATACCCGCCCCGCCCCGCCCTCTCTCTCTCTCTCTCTCTCTCTCTCTCTCTCTCTCTCTCTCTCTCTCTCTCTCTCTCTCTCGTTCTCTCTAGTTCTTTCTCTCATCGGTTACGCCCGCCCGCACCCCCTCTCTCCGGTTTCCTACCCCCCCCGCCCGAACTCCCGCCGGAGTCCCCGCCGGGACTCCCGTCTCCCTCCAAGATACGCCACCTCCCTTCCCTATCTCTATATCTCCCTCATCCCCTCGCCCCCTTTCCCCCTGTTGTCACCGCGCATCAGCCCCACCGCCATGCTCAGCCTCTTCTCCCCCCCCCTCCTCATCGCCGTCAGCCGCGCTGCCGGAGCCGTGCCCCTCTGCTGCCTCCCTCCGCGCGAGCGCGCGGCAGCCACCGCCATCGTCTGCCATTTGCTGCCACTCGGAGCCGCCGGTCACCGTCGTCGCGCCCGCCATCGCCGGAAGCCGCCGCACCTCTCTCCTCCGAGTGCCCTGCTCTGCGCGCATGATCGCGCCTCCCCGTCGCCACCAGCTTCCAGCCCCTCCTTCCTCCTCTTCTACGCCGTTGTGCATCGCCGTCGTGAGCTCTCCGTCACCGCCGATCACCTCGCTGGCCTCCCCTGTCCCGGCTAGCACCGCCGCAAGTCTCCCTCATCGCCGCCGCCACCGTTGCCGGCCTCCACCTTATCTAGCCGCCGTCGAGAGTGCCTGCAGTCTTTCTCCCCCCCCCCCTTCCCGGGTTGTCTTCGAACGCCGCCGCCATGCCTTGCAGCCCCGATTGTCATCGCCGGCGGGTGCCGCCGCCGCCGTCGCTGCGAACGTCGCCGCGAAGTCACCGCCGCGCGAGCCCGGCTCAGCTGCCCGGTCCAGCGTCCGGCCCAACGCCCAGAGCCGCCGGTTGAACCGTCCGGTTCAGCGCCGGTTCGGCCTTTTGAGATTATTGGATTTATTAAATCCGTAAATCATAGTTAAGGCCATAAAAATAGCATAAAATCCAGAAAAAATAGGAAAATTCATAGGAGCTTCCAGGTAGGTTTCTCAAGCTCGTCTATTTATTTGATCCCATTTTTATTAGAAAATATGCATGATTTAACTTATGGACCTTGATTTGACTAGTTTATACTTTGGACTTAGAATTAGTGATTCTTCTCAAAATCCTTGAGACCAGAAACTTAAAATTGCTATTTTGTATATTATGGAACATGTTTAACTTGATTCTGGATGGGTGAAAACATTTTTTATAAGTTTGATCATATGTTAGTTATGTATGTGAATATATGCTATGTTGGACCTAGAATTGAAATATAAATATGTGTAAATTTGGAAAAATCATGGATCATCAAATCATATCTTTTAGAACCTGTTTAGGTCAGATTGTGGTTGATTACCTCAGAACTTAATTTGTTTAGTTTATGCCAAGCTTGATTTAGGTTAAATGTCTTGCATATGTAATCTAGTATGTCTAGTTCGGCTTGTCATTTCATGTATGTAAGTCATGTAAATTTTGGTTAGTTTGGTTTCAGACTATGTATTATGTCATACATGGTGTGGTTATGTTCATATGGTCAAGTTTGGTATAGGTTTGATTTAGATATGTCAACCAAGTTAGTTAGTACAAGTCTTGTCTAGTTTATGGTAAAATATGTTTAATTTGGTTTCAGATCATGGGCTATACTATGGATAGTTAGTCATGTCAATTTGGTCATGATTAGTATGAGTTGTCATTAAGAACAAGTTCAATTAAGTCGGGTTATCATATGTCTTGTCTAGTTTGTTATGTCTTGCATGAAAGGCTATGAAATTAGATGTTTATGTCATGTATGCATGGTATGGTCAAGTATGTCTTAACTTAGTTGAATCCGGCCCTCCCACAGATCCTGAATTACCGCGGTTTTTCCCTTAGTGTCACCACTGCCTAGGTGCACTTTGGGCTAGCTTAGTATATGTTACTTCTATATATATTAGAGCTGGTGAATGCATTTATACATGTGAAGCAAGACGACCAATTCCTTGCTCTTTGGCTATGTGTTTTGGAAAGAATATGAAATATGTTAGTTGTGTGTCATGTATAGATGTTAAACCATGTCATGTTAGAAAAATCAGATTTGTCTTATTTTAGTTTGGTCATGTTAAGTTAAGTCTTGAGGTCATTTAGATGATAGTTGTCTAGTTTGTATGGTCTTGTGTGTCTTGGTCTATAAGTATATTGCGTTGGCATAATTGTTTCCTTAAAATTAATTCATGGTTTGGATATGGGTTGTGAGCTTAATATAGAAGACATTCTATATATTTGTATTTACATCTCAATTTAGATATGTTATCTATCATTGCATGTTTATATATTAGTATCTGATTGGCAGGAAACTGGTGTAAATCCTACGGAGTCCCCGGACTCACCCCGTTGTGGGATAAATTTTTTTCAGTAGGTAAGTGAAGATTTAGGAGCTTGAAGATGAAGTTCAGGTGGAACCAGAGGAATCAGAGTCATTTGCACTTGGAGATTCTGGGTATTCTCTACTTAAGTAGATGGTCTTGGTTGTTTTTGAACAAGATTGTGATTAGACTTAGAAGTATGGTTCTATTCTCTTGTATGATGGATCTTATGAAAATAATTGTTTAAGTTTGGGTTATGGAATTCAAATATTGGGTTTTATCCCATTGTCACGATGTTATGTATTTCCGCTGCATATTTTGAGGTTATGTTATTTAAATTCTGGGTCGTGACAATACTACTAAGCTCAAGCTCAGTAGCGAGAGGGGAAGATGCTCTTCTCATCATAGCCAAAAGTTACTCTCTAAATTTTAAAAATTGCGACAGTTTTGCCAAACATTAAAGAGTTTTGTTTTTCTGATTTTAAATTCAAAATTGAAAGATTAGGAGATCTTAATTTTTAAAAAAGATTATATCAAAATTAAAAGAACCCCCAAACACCCTATAAGAGAGAAGGATAATGGAGAGGATGAGGAGGATGAAAAGACATCCTTTAGAGAAGATGACTTACATATTTATATATTTATTTTTTACATGTGACTATTATTTTTCTTCTATTCATACGTGATGTACATCAAAGAATGTTTGTATTTTTCATTCTGTAGTTTGTATAAAATTGTAGTTCATGACTTATGGATTGTTTATGGATCATTGTGTATGAAATTTTGAATTAATGAATTTTGAGTGAATGATCATTGTGTATGAATCATTGTATTATGAAGTGTATCTAAAATATACATGATGATTCTATATCCATTTATGGTTGTAATGCTTCCTGATTTTTTTATTTTATGATATTAACATTATTTTTTTATTTACAAGAATTATTAGCAATGGATGTCAGACATCACTAGCAACTCTATTAGCAATGGCCAAAGGTTTTGGCGACGGCTCTCAATTGTCACCAAATCTGTTATCTCCAGCTCCCGAAACATCTCTAAGGCCAAGGTGACCAATTTTGCAATAGTTGAAAGCCATCACCAATATTTTTACTAACAAAGCGATGGCTTGTAGCCATTGTCAATATCCTTCCCTTGAATGAAGAAAAATTGGCGATAGCTCCCAAACGTCGCTAATAAATATATTAGTGATGGTTTGGAGCCATTGCCAAAAAATATACTAGTGATGCTTTGAAGTAGGGTTGTAAACAGGTTGGATTCGGTAGCAGATTCATCAGAATCTGATTTCGATTCCGATTCCGATAGGGGTTAAGGGTTTCAATTCTGATTTTGATAATTTCGGAATCACTATGTTCCGATTGCGATCCAATTCCGATTCTATTACCGAAATCAAAACCAAATCTGATAAGTTCAGAAATACATATTAAATATTAATTTTTATTCAAAAATGAGTTAATAATTCACATATAATTACTAAAATTTAATATAATCTCTTTAAAACTTTATTTTTATCATTTTATCCATTTAAATATTATATTTTATGATTTATTTAACTTTATTATATTTAAGTTTATTTATATATTTATTTTTAATTGAATTCATATTAACAAAAACAGAACTAACTAATTTTGATTCTGATTCCGATAAGCTACCGGAATATCCGATTCTGATTCCGATAGCTTATAGGATGTAAAAATAGGTTCTAGACCCATTAATTTTTATCAGAATCAAATCAGAATATTGAAATATTGGATTTTGGTTACACCCCTATTTGTAAGTAATTGCTGGTAATGCCTTACTAACAATGGCTTCATAGTTGTTACAAGTAATACATGGCTTAATAGTGGCAGCTTCATGTTAGCCATCGTCAATACCATTGGAGCTTATTCGCGATGAGTCTATGATGACTTTGAAGTCTTTGTAAAATCTTTTTGGCGACGACTTTTGACTTGTTGGCAACGTCTTTTAGTCATTTTCTAGTAGTGTGTATAGGTCTAAGGTAAATTAGATGTTATGGTCCGATGGCAACTGAGAGCAAGATTAACAGGATACTAATGGAGTTGCTTGCCTAGGATTTGGAGATTGAGGGAGATTATTTCAGTCTCTATTATCTTTGTAATATGACCACACATCGTGAGCGTTGTGATGTTCAATAATGAAACCCTCTAGTTGGATGATGAAGCTTGGTTGCTCATCAAAAGGACATGATATAAGAGCAACAAAATGAAAATATTAGAGGAGATGTAGTTAAGTTTTAATTGCAAGGTAAGGGTCGAGAAAGATAGATTGAAAAGTAATTAAGTTCAAGATCTCTTATGCTAATTAAGAGAAGAGGAAACCACACTAACAGACATGGTTGGAATGAGAGATGTAAGAGATGACAAAATAGATGATTATATTACTTGTAACGTCAAGTCAAGATGGAGTGTGTTATGCAAGATGGCTTCATGCACATGGATTAGATGAACCCTAACAAGCATTGGGGGACTTAGTGTTGATCTAAGATTATGGATAGACATTAGGAGTTAAGAGTTATAGAAGAATAAGATTTACCGGGTTGTTTTCATTTTAAATAACTTACGATAGTGACATATTGGAGAGGTAGTGTATTCAGGGATATATCAGAACCACCAAGATGAAATTGTGTACACTAGAACGTGAAAAAAAAAAGTCATTTCTTTAAAATTCTTATGTCGGCATACCCATCTTTGAATCTATGCCGTCGTGTTCAATCGGTTTTCATGACAGACTAGAGTAGCAAGACCCCTTGGACGGTGGTGCTCGAACCCCGAGTTGAACAACAGGAAGTTGCTTCAGCCCTTTCCGGCTAGAAACCTTGAATCTGCAGCCCGTCTATTTTCTACGAGCTCCGTGGATCAGATTAGAGCCGAGATTGGAGTGTCGTGTAAGGGATTCCTCTCGGACGAGGACTCGTGCAATCCACTAAATATCTGTGTATAGACGGCTGAATTGCTCAAGTTGTTCTGCTTCTGACCATTCCCTTCCCTCCGCGTGTACCTATATCATCACGTCAACGAGCACGAGGTCAACGGGTCTCTTCTTGTATTCAGAAAGATAGAGAGGCTTCTCCATGCATGGTCGGCTAAGAGCTCGTGATCTCTGCTTGCCGAAAGCCATAACTCCTTCAAGAGACGGAAGAAGAAGATGCCTCTCGACGTAGGTCAATCAAACTGGTCGAAGTAGTCAGGAGCCACCGGTGGCCAGTCGGACATCTCATAGAAGTGGTCAAGAGATGGACGATAAAAATATCTATGGATATACATTATTATTTCTTGCAAGCCGCCGCGATCGATCCGTAGTCTCCGGCGAGCTGCTGCACGTGCCAGCGGAAACAGCGGCCACGAACATAAGGGCGTTGGTGGCGGCGGCAGGCAGACCTTGTCGGCAATCCTTACCGTCCCGGCGTCGCGGCGGTCAGAGCGCCGCTGGTGACGCCGTGCCGAGATCGCTCGTCGAGGAGACGGCAAGAGAGCGACATGTCTGTGTTCACATGATCGGCCGGCCGCCTCCCCCTCGTCGGAACGGCCGAGCGGGGCCTTCCACACGTACACATCTCTGTATAGAAGTCTCGAGCACCACGGCCATTGATCAGAAGGAACAAAGTGAGACGTTTGCCGGAAAGCAAAGTCAGAGGAGGCCGTTGGAGAACAGGCCTGCCGGCGGCAAGCGGAAGAGGACACGGAGATTGGAGAAGGTCTTTTATTTGAGTCGATAACGAACGGCCATTGCCGGATGTGTTATCAAATAGGAAGTCATCGAGAATACACGGCAGTGAAAGAAGGCCGGACGGTTGAGAGCGACAGCCGAGAAACCAGCTAGCGGTGGAGGAGAGAACAGCACCTTGTTGGCCACAGTGCCAAAGCAGAATTAGAGCAGGACACGGTGGCGGCGAAGAGCCGTGGAAGGTGTATTTTCATGAATTCCGCTTGTAAGTAGGAAAAAAGATAGTGCTTAGTCTATTTTCCAAGTGAAGCGGCCAGTATGGTTCAGCTAACCAAGACTTTTTGCCGTTTGGTATGGAGATGATCAGGGATAAACTAAGTTTACCCCTAATCTTTTGTTTGTTATTCAAATAAATTTTAATTTAATTCAGTTAATGTGATTTGGTTTATCTCAGAAATTAAGGCTAAATTAAGAGATACATATATCGTTCTAGGAATTGGATGGGATAAAATGCAGGTTCGAGGACATGTGGCTCTCCTCTCACGACTCTTGCGGCGGCAAACGCGCTCTGGCACCTCTCACGGCAGCGACGTGCTCTGGCTGCTCTGGCAACTCTCGCTCCTCTTGCGACTCTAGCAGCGGCGCCGTGTTCCCTAGCTCCTACGGTAGCAAGAGACCAGACAGGGGATCTGTCACGACCCGGATTTTTTAACATGCACAGCGGAAGATAATCCGGCGACGTAACGGGAAAGGATATCGGTCTGGAACCAAATAAGACTAAAATCACAATCCAATTAATCAATTCCAAACTTTACAACATAATAACATAGAATCAAACATCTATCTAACAATTCTAAATACCGACATTGAATGAGAAATCCACTAGCTCCTCGAATTCTACAACACCACTACGCTTCTGCTGCGCTAAACCTGCACTCCTGAAAAATATTAACAACGGAAGGGGTGAGTCACAACAGACTCAGTAGGACTTACACCCGAACTACCCCTTTATAATAATGATTCTAGTGGTATACAATACATATTAAGCCTAAAAATCAGATTTAATACATAGGATTTAACTAATCATATATCTTTAATTAATTGATTACGAAGGTCAATCAACTACCCCAAATGATGACATGACTCTAAATGCATTAGACCAACATAACCTACACATTAAACCACTCTAGGTATGCCCAGAACACATAGACTTGACATAAAACCAATGACACAACCATAACATACCATCTATGCCAATCTACACAACTAGACACCTGTCTGAGTAAATAACATGCTCCATCAGATAAATGTAGTCACATCACAAAACTAGCACCAGATTTACCATATAGTAGGAAGTAACATATAGTAACTAAATCCCATAGTACCCCTAGGCAGGGGAGTACTTAGGATAAACCGCGGTATCTGGGATCGAAGGATGCACCAGATTCAACTAACCTCCGCTGCCCACGGGACACTAACGTAGTCTGGTGAAGTACATTTCCATCACAATGCAGCTCACTGCACTAACCACATTCCACACCATGCAAGCATATAATTAACTCAGACAGTAAAACAGGAACATTTAATTGGCAATCAAACATGAAATACATAGATGAACACCCATGGTTCTATGCACCACATATTTGCATACCACAACACAATCTAACACAAACTAATGCATATACATGGAATCATGCAATTTATAACCTAAATATGACAATTACATGCTTAAACATGACTATCTATCTAATAAAAGAAAATAAACTAAATTCTAACCACATTATGCCTAAACTTTACAACGGCTTTTTATCAAATCGGAATATACATGATTAAGGTTATCGTGATGCAAAACATACTAAACTAGCTAGATTAAACATATATAACCTATCATGATGACCAACATACTTGAATAACCGAATTAATCTAAGCATGCACGATCTAGACAAATTAATCTAACTCTAACTAAACATGCTAATAAATTCAAAACAGCCCATTAACTACAATATTCTAATCCCGGTGATCTAAACATGATTCTTAAGGTTTAATAAAAATATTAGAGTGCTAAGGATAGCCGAGACGCCTACCTTAACGGCAACGGCGAACGGCGCACGGAATTCCAAGGAAATTGAATTTGGCGACGAGGCTGCCGCGGTTGCGTCGGCGTCGAAAAACTGAGTCGGGTAAGTGTTTTCAAAACTGCCGGAGGAAAAAGAAATAATGAACAATGGAGCTTGATAGAAAATAATAGGAAAGAGATCGATAGGAGAGAGGAGAGAGGAGGAGCTTCACCGCGGAGGGGGGGGGAGACGGCGCACGGCGGTGCAGGCGGGCGCACGGCGGCGCAGGCGGGCGCACAGCGGCGGTGGCCGCGGTGCCGCGCGGCGGGCGGCGTCGCGAGGCGGGCGGCCGACGTGGCGATGGCGGCGGTGCCGGCGTGGCGGGTCAACGGCGAGCGGGAGACGGCTGCGTCACTCGGGTGAGGCGACGCGGTCAACCCGGGCGGCGACGATGTCGCGGTGGCGCGCACGCGCGGAGGCGGCGTGCGGCGGCGCGGCGACCGAGGGGGTACGAGGAGGCGACGGCGGGGCGGCGCCGGGCGGCGGAGACGGCGGTCACCCGGGCGGTGGGCGCGACGCGGGGACCGAGGCGGTACGAGGATGGCGGGCTGCGGCGTCTCGCGGCCGGCGACGCGGCGACGGCGAGACCGAGGTGGGCGAGGGCGGCCGCGGCTGCGCGCAGGCGGCGACCGAGAGGGGGAAAAAAAGGAGGAGAAAACTAGGTTTTCTGGGGAGAAGAAGAGCGGCGCCGGGAGGGAAGAAACGCACGGGAGGGTTTCTCTCGGGGGAGAAAAAAAAAAAAGGGATAAAATAGGAAAGGGATAAGAATAAAATAATATTAAATATTTATTAATCTAATTATTTTTTTTTTAAATACGGGGTATTACAATCTACCCTCCTAACAAAAATTTTCGTCCTCGAAAATTCAACCGGACTCATCGAACAATTGCATCTTTCAATTAATCTGACTATTCTCTCCTTCTTCTAATCTACTCAATATCTAACACTCACCCTAAACACATCTATCTATCAAACTATCTATCTAACTACCCATCTATATATCTATCTAAAATGCTCATCTAATATCAAACTCCAATGCCATCAAAAGATTCTCAATCTAATAGACAATCTAAATTACTCTCTCAATCTAAGATCATGATCTTCCAATCATCAATTCCATCTAATCCAAACCGATATCAAGAACTCGGGCATGTCAAAATAGACATTCAGGCCGAGTTAATGCTCTGATACCAAGCTGTCACGACCCGGATTTTTTAACATGCACAGCGGAAGATAATCCGGCGACGTAACGGGAAAGGATATCGGTCTGGAACCAAATAAGACTAAAATCACAATCCAATTAATCAATTCCAAACTTTACAACATAATAACATAGAATCAAACATCTATCTAACAATTCTAAATACCGACATTGAATGAGAAATCCACTAGCTCCTCGAATTCTACAACACCACTACGCTTCTGCTGCGCTAAACCTGCACTCCTGAAAAATATTAACAACGGAAGGGGTGAGTCACAACAGACTCAGTAGGACTTACACCCGAACTACCCCTTTATAATAATGATTCTAGTGGTATACAATACATATTAAGCCTAAAAATCAGATTTAATACATAGGATTTAACTAATCATATATCTTTAATTAATTGATTACGAAGGTCAATCAACTACCCCAAATGATGACATGACTCTAAATGCATTAGACCAACATAACCTACACATTAAACCACTCTAGGTATGCCCAGAACACATAGACTTGACATAAAACCAATGACACAACCATAACATACCATCTATGCCAATCTACACAACTAGACACCTGTCTGAGTAAATAACATGCTCCATCAGATAAATGTAGTCACATCACAAAACTAGCACCAGATTTACCATATAGTAGGAAGTAACATATAGTAACTAAATCCCATAGTACCCCTAGGCAGGGGAGTACTTAGGATAAACCGCGGTATCTGGGATCGAAGGATGCTCCAGCATTCAACTAACCTCCGCCGCCCACGGGACACTAACGTAGTCACGGTGAAGTACATTTCCATCACAATGCAGCTCACTGCACTAACCACATTCCACACCATGCAAGCATATAATTAACTCAGACAGTAAAACAGGAACATTTAATTGGCAATCAAACATGAAATACATAGATGAACACCCATGGTTCTATGCACCACATATTTGCATACCACAACACAATCTAACACAAACTAATGCATATACATGGAATCATGCAATTTATAACCTAAATATGACAATTACATGCTTAAACATGACTATCTATCTAATAAAAGAAAATAAACTAAATTCTAACCACATTATGCCTAAACTTTACAACGGCTTTTTATCAAATCGGAATATACATGATTAAGGTTATCGTGATGCAAAACATACTAAACTAGCTAGATTAAACATATATAACCTATCATGATGACCAACATACTTGAATAACCGAATTAATCTAAGCATGCACGATCTAGACAAATTAATCTAACTCTAACTAAACATGCTAATAAATTCAAAACAGCCCATTAACTACAATATTCTAATCCTGGTGATCTAAACATGATTCTTAAGGTTTAATAAAAATATTAGAGTGCTAAGGATAGCCGAGACGCCTACCTTAACGGCAACGGCGAACGGCGCACGGAATTCCAAGGAAATTGAATTTGGCGACGAGGCTGCCGCGGTTGCGTCGGCGTCGAAAAACTGAGTCGGGTAAGTGTTTTCAAAGCTATGGGAGGAAAAAGAAATAATGAACAATGGAGCTTGATAGAAAATAATAGGAAAGAGATCGATAGGAGAGAGGAGAGAGGAGGAGCTTCACCGCGGAGGGGGGAGACGGCGCACGGCGGTGCGGCGGGCGCACGGCGGCGCGAGCGGGCGCACGGCGGCGGTGGCCGCGGTGCCGCGCGGCGGGCGGCGTCGCGAGGCGGGCGGCCGACGTGGCGATGGCGGCGGTGCCGGCGTGGCGGGTCAACGGCGAGCGGGAGACGGCTGCGTCACTCGGGTGAGGCGACGCGGTCAACCCGGGCGGCGACGATGTCGCGGTGGCGCGCACGCGCGGAGGCGGCGTGCGGCGGCGCGGCGACCGAGGGGGTACGAGGAGGCGACGGCGGGGCGGCGGCCGGCACGCGGGCGGCGCCGGGCGGCGAGAGACGGCGGTCACCCGGGCGGTGGGCGCGACGCGGGGACCGAGGCGGTACGAGGATGGCGGGCTGCGGCGTCTCGCGGCCGGCGACGCGGCGACGGCGAGACCGAGGTGGGCGAGGGCGGCCGCGGCTGCGCGCAGGCGGCGACCGAGAGGGGGAAAAAAAGGAGGAGAAAACTAGGTTTTCTGGGGAGAAGAAGAGCGGCGCCGGGAGGGAAGAAACGCACGGGAGGGTTTCTCTCGGGGGAGAAAAAAAAAAAAGGGATAAAATAGGAAAGGGATAAGAATAAAATAATATTAAATATTTATTAATCTAATTATTTTTTTTTTAAATACGGGGTATTACAGGATCCGGCGGTGGATTTCCATCTCTCTCAACGAAGTCAGATAGTCTCGTATTAGATAGTTGAGGGGGTGGTTCGTGCGTTTAAAAGTTTGAACTTCTCTCTGACCTAATGCCACAGTTTTTGGTCGGTTAACATAGCACTAGAGTCAAGGGTCGGTGGACCGCTTTCGTCGACCATCGTCCGTAACAATATATACATGTTAAAGTCAGAAGAGCTTACACGTGATAAAGTGAGTAGGAGTGTCAATGGGCCGGGCCCGATCTAATGAGTATCGGGCCAGCCCAGCCCGGCCCACGTTACATTGTTGGCCCGGCCCGACCCAGCCCACAAAAAATATTAACTTGGCCCAACCCGGCCCGGCCCGACCCGACTCAACCGAATCTTTTATCTCATAAATATATTATTATCATATTTAATAAATTTAATTATTAAAAATAGTACTATAAATAGATAATAAATTAATTTAAAATATACTTTTAATTAATAGAAGTGATATTTTAAAAACTATAAATATTTAAAATACAAAAACTTATTCTTTTAAAAATGAGACTCTTAGAAAGTTAAGACCGTGTTTAGAAAAATAGAAAAACAAAAAAAAAGTTGACAACTAAAAATTCAATTAAAAATAGTTAGAAGTAAACATTTATAGGGTGTACCTGTACACAATAAAATGATTTTTATACAAAATAGTTCTATTGCAAATTTTGTCAAAATTAAATGTTTGACAATCAAGTTAAAAGTCTGTTTTTTTTAGAGTTTCTTCTTGGGGGAAAAAGGTAAGACATTTTATTTATTTTTTGTGGTCTTTCATGTGTGTTTTTTATAAATACTCTCTCCCATATAAAATACTATTTTCTAAAAAAACACGGTTGTTTAAAGTTTTAACTATCCGACATTTTATTTTAATATGTTATTTTATCAAAAAATTTAAAACACAATCGTAACATTACCAAATGTCCATTAATCTAATTTATCTCCAAACTAATTTAGTATTTTATATGGAATGAGATTATTTCGAGGATAAACTAGATCTATCTTCTAAATAATCTACACCGAACATGCTCTTATACTGTTTATCCTCGAATTAATCTTGCGCCAAAGAACCCTCGGGACCTATTTGGTACTCCAGTTTATCCCAAAATAGGATCTTATGTCTAACGACCCCTTATTGCTTATATGATGGTTGACCACGGAGGTAGAACAGTGGACTTTAACATTTTTTTTCAAAAATTTTGTAAACTTTTTCCGTCATTTTTAACATTTTATGGGGTGTTTGGTTACATGATAATTGAGGTTTTTATTTTAATTTTTAAAAATTATAAGAAAACTTGTTAAAAGAGGTGTTTGACAACCATGATAATTTTATGTTTTGAAAGTGATTTTCTTCTTAAACAAAAAAAGAGAGCCTCACCTCTTTCTTTTTTCTTGTGGTCCCCCACTTTGTTTGGTCATGTGTGGTAGTTACTACTTTTTTGTAATCACATCCCTCCAAACATGATAATTTTATGTCATGAGTTGGTTCACTTTTTATTTTAATACAATTTTTTATCATGAAAGTGTACAAAAAATTATCATGCAACCAAACACCCCATTAGCTCTTTACTTCTATCATAAATATCAACTCTTACGATCAGAGATAAGTTTGACGGAGAATCGGGCCCATAAAGACAAGCCCAAATCAGCTGGCGACAGATGGGCCGAGCCCATCGCACACTCGACACGCGAATCTTGCACCATCGACAGCACAACCAGCTCCCAGATGAGGCCATGGGAAGCGACAGTGCTCGCCCCCAATTCAGGGGTATCAATGGGCTGGGCCCAGCTCTGTCCAAAGTCGGCTGATTTATGTCTAGGTCCAAATTATTTGGAATCTGGATCCCCTCAATCAGACATCTGAGAGAAGTCTCTCTAACTCACACCCAATGAGGTGGGTCCCATGCACAGCCCATCGCACGTTAGTCACGTGAATCTCTTGCCAACCACACAATCATTAACAACATAACCAACTCCCAGATGAGGCCACGGCAAGTGGTCGTGCTCGCCCTGATTGAGGGGTATTAATGGGCTGGGCCCATCTCCACCCAATGTTGGCTGATTTACGTCACGGTCCTAATTATTCGGAGTATGAATCCTCTTAGACAAGCACACGAGAGAACTCTCTCGGAACCGCACCTAATGCATGCCACCCCATTAAGTGTCGGTGCGAGGGAGTTCCCTCCCCTCAAATTATTCGGGTTTGACTTGGCAAGACTTGATCCAAACAAATTGTTAACGTGGCCCTGTCTAGTTTGGTTACACAAAAAAAAAATATTTTATACATCTATTATTTGATCTAAGAATTTTGAAGAGATAACATTATATTCTTGACAATGACTTAAATTAAATATATTTTAATCAGTCGAAATGATATTTGAAATTAAATTATATCAAAAAAAATTTAAAATCTGTTTGACCCACTTTCACGTGATGGACACAACCGGACGGTCTGAGATTCTACCCTTGTCGACATCACATTTTTCAACTTAAAAATAATGCCATCTAAATACTCATCCTTCTCTCTTAATTCACCCTCAGGGCATGTGTTATAACAACGAGCTGTTTTCCTCGACACCATCAGCCCAGATTGCACACCAGTGATATCAAGCTCAGATATTAATGTATAATTAAGCGAATCATTAATTTTAGATATAATTAATTATCAAGACATGGGAGGATGGAGAAGAGAGAAGTAGAAAAGGAAGTCTGTACGTAAGCGAAGGAATTGAGCAAAGAACAAGAGGCGACTCTCGGCTGAACAGAAACGAAGCTGTTGAAAGGGTACGCATATATGTATGATGATATAAGGAAATTCTTAGAGCTTCTTCTCTCATTCCGTAGAACATCATGCATGCATGCAGCAGCCTTCATAGCCATCCTGATGATACGTACGTGCATATATATATATATGATTGAATGATCGGATAAACCAAAGCAACCCAAAGAACGCTTCCCTGAAACTAAGTATACGATCGAATCGAAGAATCAGCTGAACTCCGTTCGTTTTGATCCAGACCGATCTGGGATCTCTGCGGGGAAGATGAGAGAAGGGTAGCCCCTTTTTCTTGCACGTTTGAAGCATGTGATGATAAAGATCTTGATGCAGACGGAATGTTCTCATCTCTACTATGACAAGACGGCAAGAAGAAACTGACGTGTGCAGTGCAATGGACATTACAGAGAGGAAGGGGCCATGCCCCCGTCTGTGGCCCTCCCTCTTTCTCCTCCTCCTCCTCCTGCAGTGCACATGCTCATGCACACGACAAGAGAAGAAGCGGAGGTCGAGAAAGGGCCGGATCCGACACGGCGGATGGGTCCGATACCCGACATGCCATGCTTAAATTTCAAAGCGACTCCAGTGGTTACAGGGCTGTAAACGGATACGCGCGTCAAATTCGGATTCGTTTTTAATTCGTATCGGTTTAGACAGATAATATTCGATTTAAGATGTCCGTCGGAACAGATATTTGATTACTGATATTATCCGAATGTTAATCGGAGCGGACACAAAAATAATCGCTCCGTTCCGTCTAAGATCCGTTCCGAATATATGCATAATATATATAATTATATATTTAAAATTAATATATTTATAAATATGAATAAATATTCTCTATTATAGGTTGTTAGTATACTGAGTTAATGTTAATAAATATGTGATAAATCTTATATTTTATAATTTTATTCCTATGTATTTGTATATCATTAAATATATTAATCAAATAAATTTTAGTTAACATTCCGAAACGGATGTTATCCGTATCCGCTCCGAATCCGAAGATTATCCAACTTATAATATCCGATCCGTATTCGTATCCGATTTAGACCGGATATAGATTATCCCACTAACTAAATGGAGCGGATATGAAAATGTCATATTCATTCCGTATTCACTCCGTTTACAGCCTACCGGGTTATATATGGATGAGAGAGAGAGAGAGGGGGGGATCTTACTCATTTTTTGTTTTCCTGGTAAACTAGTATGATGGGTGGAAAATTGGAGTTCCAATTAAGAAGTTGTCGTGTGTCATCCAAGAAAGAAAGAAAGAAAGAATCTTGGTTGCCGCATGGAGACAAACGGGGACAACGTGGGCCTGGGTCATGATCACATACAATGGCCGGGAGGGCTGTGGCGGGCCTGGGTCATGATCGGATACAATTGCCGGGAGGGCTGCGGTGGGCCTGGGCCCAGCCTAGTTATCTGCTTTCAACGGCGTTAACCCCTGCCTGATCGCTTCACATCGGCCCAAAGCTAGTTTTTGATGCCCAACTTGGCTAGAGTATCCAAATTGTGCCGCGCCTATTTTAATATTGATGATTTTAGAAGACGGGGTGGACATTTTTATTACATCTTGTGTTATAAGTTTCAAAATTGTTACAAAAATTCAAATATTAATTTACGTCGAAATCAATTTCAAAATTAACGACGTTAAAGTTGTTCGATATTGTGAGCAAACTCCGGAGCAGCATCGCGAAGAGGGGAAAAAAAATCTGCCCGGGTCATACTTAGTACCCCATATACAGGGCGCTTTGACCTTGGTCAACGAGCCCTATAAAGGGGGCACCTGCAACTAGCGCACCATATATAGGGCACTAGCAGGGGCAGAAGCCGAATTTGCACTTTTCGGAGTCCGATCGCTTGTCCAATCGGATTTTTGTTCTCCATTTTCATCTTAGAACCTTTTATCACTTCATTTAGTATGTATTAAGTCATTTTACATCTTCCTTATATTTAAAATCATACCAAAAAATGGGGTTGGGATTTCTTCTCAATCCGGTCAGTTCACCCCCTTTGTATGTTTAAAAGTCACACCAAACATGATGCTATACTCTTGCCAGAGCTAATGATCTTCACTTGTTTTTCCTGTTTCTCTGCAGGACATTCTTAGGTGAACCCGGCCGAGGTGAAGTTTCAACCCGATCGGGAGTAAAAGAGCTTACTAAAGCTCTTTGAGAGGAGAAGTTAGGACCTAGCAATCTCCCCATTCCAAAAGGTACAACGGTCAAATTTACTTTTCATTCCATTTGCTTTACATCTCATCACATTTTGGAGTCTTCGGCTCCTGCGACCACACCCACACATACCGCTAACTCTTCACTCCAAGAAGAGAAAGAAAGAGGAAGAAAATCGCCGCGCCGTACGAGCCATTTCTGGGTGCCTACAACAACTAAGAGTAGTTGCTAGTTATTAAAACCATCACTAACATAATTATTAGCCGTGACTTTAAGCCATTGCTAATAATTCTTATAAAGAAAACATATTTTTAATATTATAAAATAAAAAATCTATGTAGCATTACAACCATGCATACATATACAATCAACATGTATATTTTTAACAATTCCATACACAATCACAATTCCATAAACAATTCCATATACACAATCACATAATTCCATTCATCCACAATTCCATACACCATCACAACATTTCATGACCAATGAAACACAACTCATAACAAAATTAAGAACTCATTCATCCACAACTGACAATTCATCAAGTTTTTTATCCATAAAACATAAAATACAGTTTTATATAAACCAATGAATGAAAAGTGCAAATAGTTTATGATGTATATTTATATGAATAGAACAAAAATAATAGTCATGTTCAAAAATTAAATATACAAATTACATATCTCAATCATTCTCTACAAGGGATGCCTCCTCCTTATCCTCATTGGTGTCATCGTCATGCTCTCCATCATCTTCTTCTCTTCATTTTAGAGGAGGTGTCAAACTTGAATGGGTAGGAGTCTCTGATCAATCATGACTAACATTTGTTGCGTTAACTGTTCGATTGTCTTTGTAAAGCTCATTTTTTGGTTGAACATCTATTGTTGGAGAGAATTAATCATCATTTTTTGTCTCTCTAGCTTGGTAGATTGCTCCTCCACTTTATCCATCAACTCTTAGACTAGCAAATTTCTGACGGTATTAGCACCTCCACCACTTACATCATATTAGGTGTTGTGAGTTTGTCATCTCCTCCCACATCAAATTCATCCTAGCCTATCTATACCAAAGACAGTGACGAATACCTCCTCAATAGTCAATGGTTGATGACATATCCCAGCATTTGATTCCTATGACTGTTACACATTCATCGATGGATGCATATTTTCCTGAAACCAAAAACTGTATTAAGATTTATTTGAAATGAATGATGATATTGATACAGATAAATTAGATATTTATCATCATTTTATGACTTTCTTTGTTACTCTAGACAATGGATCATCTACCTTTTCATGTGTTTGGGCCATCTAGAAGACCTTTGGATAGGTAGGGCAACATCCTTCCTTTTTCTCAGTTCAAAATAATTAAAAGCATTAAAATACATTGGAAGTCTACAAAAAGATAAATAAAAATTAAATTAAACACTCACAAAATTTGCCTCCAACCGATGAATATTTGTTCTTCCTTTTCTATGAGGCATTGTTAGACCAACTCTATTGTCTTTATTTCTTTCACTAATGGCCTACAAAAAAATTATAAAAGTTTAATAATCAAAAAAATATCATTCTCAAATGAACATGAAATTAAATTAATAATATTTTTACCTTATTTTTATTTGTGGCTCATATCTTGCACATATGATGACATTGGTTCGAATCACATTATGAAGGTACAATCTCACATGTTTCCTCTAGTGATTGTCCTTTAAAATACTAGATACATAAAATTTATTAGTTTTAATGTACAATAATGAGAAAAAACTAAATATATTTTATTACCTTCTTATTTAGATGGTTTCTTTATTTTCTCTATATTTCTTCGACTCGTAAAATAGCTGCATTATGGATGTAAACTGTTCAAATTGTAAAAATTGTTGCACAATTATAAGAAATTGATATTGTTAATAATACATTATTAATCATAATATATAAATTAAACCTATAAATATATTCAATAACTTTACCTCAAGATTTCAAAAAATGTTCTCTTTCCTTTCTTATGGAAACGTGATATTGCTATATATTACAATACACTGTATTGCAAACTCCAAGATATGAGGTAAATACTTGGCCATGCAAACCTACATCCAACCCCTACCAACTCGATGTCCAAGGTCTCTCCGATGCTATTTTTTAAGGTCTCTCTCATGTCTATTGTATGTAGCTAATTAAACACAAATTTTTGTCATATTAGAAAGTGATATGTGTGTACCTGAGGTGATGGAAGACGAACTACTTACTAGATGCAGGTATCAATGGAGTAGGGCAAGAAACCACTGCTTGAGATGGTCTAGACTTAGCAAGTGTCCCCAGTGTAGGCAGAGAATCACTTGGCTATGATACAAAGCTTATATGGAAGATGTACACCAGGAAAAGTTTGTGTAAAATAAATGAAAATATTTTTATTACATATATCTTGTTTTCAAAAATTTTGCAAATTTTTCTGCCATTTTTGAATTTTTAAATTTTAAAAAATAAAAAATAGGGTCAGAATAGGTCGTGACTCAAGATCCAGCCTTCCTTGATTTAAACTATTAGTGCATACCTCTATTTACTTCTAATGGACATTTATAGGATATTTGGTTGCATAATAAATTTTTATATAATTTAATTATAAAAAAGTTGTATTGAAATAAAGAGCAAGTTATCCAATGACTTAAAAATGCTATGTTTGGGGAGATGTGATAAGATGTGATTTCAAGAAGCAGTGAGAGACATGTATGACCACTAAGGTGCAGGACCACATGATAAAAGAAAGAATCTCACATTTTCTTATCTTGAAAGACCAGCTCAGCACACTACACGTGTAAATTCGTTATTATGGGCTCCCAGCTCTTTATTTCTAGGGAAAATTACCACCAGGTCCATTTAAGAAAAACGGTTTACCAAAAACTCCGTTGACCACTTTTTCATCCCCTTTAATCCGTTGACTACACATTGTATTACCATTTGGTCCGTTTTGCCAAGCGACTCTCCCGGTATCCCCATTTTGCCTTTCCCGGTGTTCACGAATCGCCACCTGAAGAGATACGGAAGAAGATAATAACCACACAAAGCAATGACGAGGCAGAAACAGGGGGATGGTATTGAGCAAGATTGAAGCTTCGATGAGGAGCAACATTTGCCTCTGCTTGATCAATCGAATGTCTGATCTAGATAAATCACCATGAGATTCCGTGGTTTTCTGCTCTGATATGTTATTGTCAACAACCTCCCGTGTTTGCTATCTGGATATCCGGAGTCTCCATCTGGAACATCTCCGCAATCTGAATGATCTGCGCAGATGACCGCCGGGTAGAACCGTAGAGATTTACCATGGCGGCGGCCCCGCAGATCTGTGAAATATCCTTCTCTCGATTAATGTTTTCCCTTCGATTCGCCCTCTTCCTTCTATCAGAGGGCGAAATCAAGCAAGGCTACCAGCTGGAAAATGGGGGAAATTACAGGGCGTGAATCAGACGACAAGAATGAAAGGGGGGTAGGTTTTAGGGGGGGCGGGAAGACCAACAGCAGCGAGCGGCCTGGCCGCCGCCGCCGCCTCCTTCCTCAGGTGCTGATGGAGTTGAACTGGTCGCATCGCCGGCGGATCTCGCCCTGCCGCCCGGTCAAGACGCCGTAGACGCTGAGCTTCTCCATGGCGCGCACGAAGTCCCGGAAGAAGGCGTCCTCGTCGTCGGCGTAGCGCTGCACGAAGGGCCGGGTGCGCGGGTCCTCCGCAAGGGCCTGGTCGGTGGACAGCAGCCCCAGCCCCCTCCGCAAGGGCCTGGGCGTCATCAGGTCGTTGAAGACGGCAATGGTCGGCCGGTGGGCGTAGCCAGCGCACGCCTCCCGGATGGCGTCGGCGAACCTGGGAGTCCGTAAGCATCTTCTTCAACGTGTGGGGGGTAAAATAGACTTTTCAAATCCAAAATGGAGTGGGTGTGATGGTATTTTAAAAAGATGGACTTGGTGACAAAACGGTTTTCAAAACGGACCTATCGTGAAAGCAGTAGCCCCAAAACGGACCTAGTGTGCATTTGTGCTTATTTCTATCATAAATATGAACTCTTACAATCTAAGATTAGTTAGATGGAGCATTGGACCCATAAAGTCGGCTGATTTTTGTCTGGGTCCAAATTATTCAGAATCCAGATCTCCTCGATCAGACGTCTAAGAGAACTCTCTCAGACTCACACTTGACGGAGTGGGTCCCATGCACAGCCTATCGCACGTTAGTCACGTGAATCTCTTGCCAACCACACAATCATTAACAACATAACCAACTCCCAGATGAGGCCACGGCAAGTGATCGTGCTCGCCCCTAATTGAGGGGTATTAATGGGCTGGGCCCATCTCCACCCAATGTTGGCTGATTTACGTCACGGTCCTAATTATTCGGAGTATGAATCCTCTTAGACAAGCACACGAGAGAACTCTCTCAGAACCGCACCTAATGCATGCCACCCCATTAGCTGTAGGTGCGAGGGAGTTCCCTCCCCTCGAATTATTCGGGTTTGACTTGGCAAGACTTGATCCAAACAAATTGTTAACGTGGCCCTGTCTAGTTTGGTTACACAAAAAAATTTTATTTTATACATCTATTATTTGATCTAAGAATTTTGAAGAGATAACATTATACTCTTGACAATGACTTAAATTAAATATATTTTAATCAGTCGAAATGATATTTGAAATTAAATTATATCAAAAAAAATTTAAAATCTGTTTGACCCACTTTGACGTGATGGACACAACCGGACGGTCTGAGATTCTACCCTTGTCGACATCACATTTTTCAACTTAAAAATAATGCCATCTAAATACTCATCCTTCTCTCTTAATTCACCCTCAGGGCATGTGTTATAACAACGAGCTGTTTGCCTCGACACCATCAGCCCAGATTGCACACCAGTGATATCAAGCTCAGATATTAATGTATAATTAAGCGAATCATTAATTTTAGATATAATTAATTATCAAGACATGGGAGGATGGAGAAGAGAGAAGTAGAAAAGGAAGTCTGTACGTAAGCGAAGGAATTGAGCAAAGAACAAGAGGCGACTCTCGGCTGAACAGAAACGAAGCTGTTGAAAGGGTACGCATATATGTATGATGATATAAGGAAATTCTTAGAGCTTCTTCTCCCATTCCGTAGAACATCATGCATGCATGCAGCAGCCTTCATAGCCATCCTGATGATACGTACGTGCATATATATATATATGATTGAATGATCGGATAAACCAAAGCAACCCAAAGAACGCTTCCCTGAAACTATGTATACGATCGAATCGAAGAATCAGCTGAACTCCGTTCGTTTTGATCCAGACCGACCTGGGATCTCTGCGGGGAAGATGAGAGAAGGGTAGCCCCTTTTTCTTGCACGTTTGAAGCATGTGATGATAAAGATCTTGATGCAGACGGAATGTTCTCATCTCTACTATGACAAGACGGCAAGAAGAAACTGACGTGTGCAGTGCAATGGACATTACAGAGAGGAAGGGGCCATGCCCCCGTCTGTGGCCCTCCCTCTTTCTCCTCCTCCTCCTGCAGTGCACATGCTCGTGCACACGACAAGAGAAGAAGCGGAGGTCGAGAAAGGGCCGGATCCGACACGGCGGATGGGTCCGATACCAGACATGCCATGCTTAAATTTCAAAGCGACTCTAGTGGTTACAGGGCTGTAAACGGATATGCATCACATTCGGATTCGTTTTAAATTCGTATCGGTTCAGATAGATAATATTCGATTTAAGATGTCCGTCGGAGCAGATATTTGAATACGGATATTATCCGAATGTTAATCGGAGCGGACACAAAAATAATCGCTCCGTTCCGTCTAAGATCCATTCCGAATATATGCATAATATATATAATTTTATATTTAAAATTAATATATTTATAAATATGAATAAATATTCTCGATTATAGGTTAGTATACTGAGTTAATGTTAATAAATATGTGATAAATCTTATATTTTATAATTTTATTCCTATGTATTTGTATATCATTAAATATATTAATCAAATAAATTTTAGTTAACATTCCGAAACGGATGTTATCCGTATCCGCTCCGAATTCGAAGATTATCCAACTTATAATATCCGATCCATATTCGTATCCGATTTAAACCGGATATGGATTATCCCACTAACTAAATGGAGCGGATTCGTTCCGTATCCACTCCGTTTACGGCCTACCGGGTTATATATGGATGAGAGAGAGAGGGGGGGATCTTACTCATTTTTTGTTTTCCTGGTAAACTAGTATGATGGGTGGAAAATTGGAGTTCCAATTAAGTAGTTGTCGTGTGTCATCCAAGAAAAAAAGAAAGAAAGAATCTTGGTTGCCGCACGGAGACAAACGGGGACAACGTGGGCCTGGGTCATGATCACATACAATGGCCGGGAGGGCTGTGGTGGGCCTGGGTCATGATCGGATACAATTGCCGGGAGGGCTGCGGTGGGCCTGGGCCCAGCCTAGTTATCTGCTTTCAACGGCGTTAACCCCTGCCTGATCGCTTCACATCGGCCCAAAGCTAGTTTTTGATGCCCAACTTGGCTAGAGTATCCAAATTGTGCCGCGCCTATTTTAATATTGATGATTTTAGAAGACGGGGTGGACATTTTTATTACATCTTGTGTTATAAGTTTCAAAATTGTTACAAAAATTCAAATATTAATTTACGTCGAAATCAATTTCAAAATTAACGACGTTAAAGTTGTTCGATATTGTGACCAAACAAACCGAGTCTTAGACCTTATTTGGTAAGAATATTAGATATCTCTGTCACTTTTTATTTTGAAATTGATATTGATATAAATATTCAACAGGTGTTTAGCTAATACTATCATTATTTAAAAAATACAAAGGGTAAGTTATGTAATAAAAACGGCAACGTGTATCAATATTGATACCGATAATTAAACTTCCAAAAATATCAATATCAAAATTAACATATTATCAATTGTTATCCTCATAAATAATACTATATTATAAACAATAATACTTATAAGATGAATAATACTTATATTAATTCTTTATAACTAAATATCAATATATATAATTAATTAGTTAAAATATTTAAGCATAGCTAGATTGTATCAATCTTTTAGAAGAGAGTTATAGGAAGAGAAGGGTGCCAAGTGCCTGGATCCAGCGGGCTTTAAGAGGTTGTTTGGTATTGGGATAAGTCGAGGATAAATCTGGTCTATCCTAAAATTTTAGGGATAAACTAAATTTTCCCCCAAAATTTTATGATGCCAAACGGACCCTAAGAGAATCGGGTCAAGGAATATTTACAAAGTAGTTGCCAGGATTACACTACCCTTGAAAAATGGGGGCATTGAAGAGTTATGGATCTGAGTTGGGGAGAGGGATGAAGTCTACTTCAATTATATTAAAAACTCAATTTATCATGCAACCAAACCTGGGATATGGTTGTGGACAAGATGAGAGGAAGGTAGTCTTTTTCTTTTTTGCATGTTTGAAGCTTGTAATGGTCAATCAACTTTTGAAGCTTTTGCACTGGAGTTAAGTTTTGTAGTCAGGCTTCAATCTCTCACAGACATTCTTCCTACCATTGAGCTCTTCTCTTCTCAGCTTTTCTCTTGTTCTTCATATGTTTTCTCTAGTGCCCGGCATCAGACGGGCCATGTGGTGGAGCCACTCAATTGTTGTACTTATCGGCGCATGCCAACACAACCACTTGCTATTCAGCCCTACGTAGGATGGCTTTTGCTCAAATTTGAGCCTTCTCTTCTAGCGTGGGGACAACTTTGCCAAGGTCTCACTAGGTCCGACTACTTCATGAACATGACAACGGCGTTGAATCTCGACCTCAACATTTTTTTGTACAAGCTCATAGGAGAGCTTCGATAACCGGGAAAGAATCAAGGGTGTGCAGAACCTTGCGAGGTGCCCCGATCTCAAGTTTTCTCGGTATGCCATCTTCAGGGTTGGCATGAGTAATATAAGAAGAGTTTGAAGATCCCGAGTTGATGTGAGGCCACAGCTGCCAAACGAGGTAACATCCAATTTTAAGGACCTCATCCCTGATCAAGTCTTCAAGGTTTTTCTTGACTGCCCGATAGTCCTCAATGGCATGTGTTTGTATGTGATGATATCCACAACCACCTTTAAGAAAGGATGTGAATTGAAACCCTTTCTCCAGATGTAGCTCCATTAGGCTGTCCCTCGCAGCCCTCTCATAGAGATGGTGCATTATTGCTTGGGAAAAAGAAGGCTGCGAATAGATGTTGTACCGGTAGCACTTCCTTGATCGTTTTAGCTGTGATGCTTCAGCTACTACCGTATGGAAGCATGCAGAGGAGGCCTTAAGCTCCGTGTCATACTCATCAACACTTCCCCAAAGATTGTCAGGTTGATCAATAGTTGCCCCGATGGCTAGGACGAACCCACGAATGATCTCCCCTAGGCCTATAAAGAAGGCAGGCAAGCTTTTGCCTACGTCATCTCGTCAGTGAGTAGTTCAATGACGTTATCCATGGTGGCCCTAACGTCTACCTCCAAGTGTGCACACCTAACTCAAAATCCCTCCAAGATGGAGTAAACTCCAGAGGCCATCTGATAAACAGTAGGGTGTGGGAGGTGCTCCACTTATGGTCATTGTTGTTGTTATAGAGGATGAGGAGGAGGAGGAGGAGGAGGAGGAACTAGATGCTCTAGCCCGTAATGTATGGCATTGACTGTGAAATTTGTCAACGATCGAGACTTGACATGTGGCTATGAGGGCTGCACAAGTCGATTCCCCAAATTAAGAACTTGGTCTTGGATCAACTTTTTGACCAAGTCCTTGAACTAATAGCAATCTTTTATGACATTCCCCATCAAACTATGGTACAAGCAGAAGTTAGGTTCCTAACTCTTGGCAACATCCTCCGAACATCGGCTTGTCGGCGGGCTAATGAGCACATTCTTCATACAAGCATCAAACAACTTCTGTGTATAGTCATGCACAAAGAAATAAGACTTCAAGGCACTTTCTTTCTATGTGGGCCTTGGAGTGGGATTAGTGGTAGTCCTCTGAGGGGGTGTCGTGGTAGCACTTTTGCTCCCAGCACTATTGTAGGGTCTTGAAGAAGACAAGGAGGTGTTCACTATCTTGATGTCCCTAGAAGCCGACTATTTGTCCTTCATCAACTTCGGCCTCGCAATTGTCATCATCGGGTTATTGACATAGAAGTGTTCTATGTCAACAATCGTGACATTCAAGCTGTCAAAGGACTAGATCTGTGTTCCCAACACCTTCTCTTGAATCTCAGCCCAAAGGCCTCTCTTGTATAAAGCCACCACCTCCTCATGCGAAGGCGGGTTGATGCACTTCATGCATATGCTCTTTTAGCGGTGAATGTAGTCAACCGTCAATTCATTCCATCCTTGGAACATGGTGGTCAACTCGACCAGAGTGTGCAGCCGCTCGAAGAAGCTGAACCTTTCGATAAACTTCCTCTGCAAATCAGGCCAATCTGCTACTGACCCGGGCTTCAACTTGAAGAACCACTCAAAGACTAAGCCCGTCAAAGTGGTGGCAAAGTACTTGACCAAGTACAATTCACAATGAGTTAACTCACCCATGTGAGTTTAATACAAGGCCAAGTGCTCCTTAGGTGATCCACGCCCATCGAACTTAGAGCACTTGGGCACCTTGGAGATATCGTGAGAAAGTCTCACATACTAATGGTGTGGTGGGTACGGGACTTGGTAGATGCCCTCTGCACCTTATTCATCTTTATGATGTGCCAACCTCATGGAGATCATTTGATCTATCACAACCCGTTGAGTGGGCTCCAAAAAATCTTGTTGCAGCAGAGGTGGAAGTGCCTAGTACTATGGCGAAATGAAGACTCCATCATTCATGACCAGCCTATAAGCTGGATACATGGGAGTAATAGGATGAGGCTGCAATGTAGGTGACAACTCCCCATGTGCAACACAGGGCCCATCGGAAGCCACAACGGCACCTGAAGCTTATGCCGACTGAGAGTGAAGCAAGCCAGAGTTGGCGAGGAGAGCCTGGAGCTGTTGATTCTTCCACTAAAGATATTCTATGCTTAAGGCCAACGGCATGACCTCAACCTCATCATGGCGCACCGTGTCCTCATCATTGCAATCACATGTAGACTCAATGGCAGCGATAGGTTGCTGCTCGAACTGACTACGTGTCACTGGCCCAGTACGGACTACAGTCTGAGAACCCTCTGGCACATCCTAAAAACAACCAACACCAACAATGTAGCAAGAATAGATGTGCATCTGGCCGCCTCACCCCCTATCACTAGGCGTTTGGGGGCAATTGCAGAAAATACAACTGGATCAAAAATTGACCCTCTGCTATGGGGAAACTCCCATGAGGTGGTGGCCACATGACCATCATCAAAATGATAAAATTGCCATTGGTGGGGTGGTGCAAACTGAGCCTTCGGCTGAATAGAGGTGGCCTTAGGCTGCTGCAGAGTACTGAATACAACCCTCGGCTGCAGTCCTTCAACCTGGAAGGCCCCCTGTCCAAGTGCGACGGACAGCAAGCCTTGAAAGGAGACAATTCCATAGGTGGAATGCTGGCTTTTAGAAGCCAAACCTTTTGGATCAAGGCAAAGGGTCTGGATCCTTGCCCCCAATCAACATGAGAGTTCATTGTCCATGGCTCTCAATGAGAAGAAACTTGAACGGGGGACTTGCCCCCAGTCAGTGGAGCTGGTCGATGAGATGGAAAGTCAGTGGTAGAGCTGACTACTAGAGTCTTCATCACGACGGGTGGCTTCTGTCGGGTCTTCTTATGCTAAACCGCTGATCGGTCGGCTGAGTGAACTAAGAACTATACAAGGAGCTTGCCCCCAATTGGTGGAGAGAAGAACTAGAATGGCTAGTCAGCAAACTGGCTATTTACATAGAATTTGTGGGATGCAGGTGGCAGCACCTACGGGTTCTCTTCATTTTGTACTGTTGATCTGTCTAAGGGAAGACGGGCTAAGGGCTGGTCCCTCACCCGAGTTGTTCTCTTCGGAGCAGTTGATTGGCTTGAGTCTTTAGATTTTTGAAAAGAGGGCTTCCCCCTCTCTACAGCATTTTCGACCACTGGTCAGCCGGTCTTCTTGGAATGGACAGAAGGTTGACTCTTTAACCATGTAGCTAGTGCAACATCAATAGTGGGCATAGCAAGTGCTCAATAGTCATTCTCCAACTGGTTCAGAATAATGAATTGGTTGACAAGGAGTAAGACTATAAGCCGCAGTCAACGATGCTTCGCCCTCCAAGCTCAAAGGGAGTCTTGATGAAAATGGCCAGACGAGCACGATTCCAAGGGTGCAAACCGAATCTTGCAAAAACTCAGATGTGCAAAGGTGGGCGTAGGCCTGGAGTTGTCAATGGTAACGTTCACTAAAAATGACTCATGCGGAGGAGCCAGTTGAGGCATCTTCGGAAAGAAGGCCTCAAGGAGTGACAGAACATCTTCAGAGGCAATCTGCAGCTATTGGAGAGGGCAAACCTCCTTCTTTGTGGCAAATGGTTCCTCTAGTGTGACACCCAGATGGTTGGGGTGCAGAACAACCTTCAGGAAGCATCCGAAGGTGATGCCGATAGTAATGGCACCGATGTAGTGGCTATTGATGTAGGCTTCAAAGTTGCGGACTCCGTTGTCAAGCTCCATTGAACCTTCTAAATTGACAAGGCTGGATTGATCAGATGTAGCAAGTTTTTAAAGAGATAGTGGATGTGTGTTTTTCTCAAATCGTTATAGCGAGAGAAATGAAGGGAATGAGGAGTCCCACCAGACATGTCAATTTGTGGGAACCTTAATCTTTGTTTTGGATAGAGTTTTGTTTTGTATGCTTGAAATATCAACATCTGAATTTTCTAACAAAATAGATGATAGCCTATAAAGATACTAGATAGTAGAGTGATACGATAAAAGTATAGAACCGAGGTTCGGGTTCTGCAAAAATATTTGTTTGACCTCTCCCCATCGGATTATGTGAATATCTGATGTTTACTTACATCGAGTAACTACTCGAATATCTTTAATTAACTGTCATAATAATCTTTTCGCTGAGAGTGTGCACATCCACAACATGTAAAGAACACAAAAGGCACCGACCCTTTGAGCCCGATGAGATGCAAACAATTTTGGTTAAGTTTTTAAGTTTGTTGGAAGTTGTTGATTTTAGTTGTTTAAAGTTGGTCTGAGTTTAGGTTTTGAGTGTTGGCTTTTGTTGTTTAAGTTGAATGACTTGAATTTGACTTAGTTAAATTTTTGAATCGGTTTCGATTGAAATTGTTGATGAGATTGTTAAGTGTTGACGAACTTAAGATGTTTTGAGCAAATTGGTTGGTTTAAGTATGGTTAACATGTGTTGACGAACTTAAGTTTTTTTCATGGTAGTTGGTGTTTTAATACTAATTTAAGTGTGTTCGGTATATTTTAAGTGTTTTGAAGCTTAACTCAACTTGGTTAAGTTTCAGTTGAGTTGTTAAGTGATCTAATTTTTCATATTTTGAAATAAATTTTAAGTGTTTTAAAGTATTTTTAACATGTTTCACTTGTCTTCTTTAGGAAGTTATCTTTCACTTAAGTTAAGTGTTTTGATCCAAATGTTCAAATTTATCCAAGTGTTTTTTAAACGTAGATTTTATGTTAAGATTTGATTAAGTCTTTCTTCAAATATAGTTAAGTGTTCTTTAGATGTGTTCAAGTATATTCGTACTTAGTTTTATATTTAGTCTGCATCCCATTTGGTCCGTCGGGCTTACAGTAATACCCGAACACATGTAATCAAGTCAGCATTAAAGTTCACAAAATTTGTGCATCTTTGAGTACATGGTATATGGTAGTTCATATGCCAAGTTCAACAATATCGGCAATTCATATGCCATATCAATAAATATTCAAGTGTAGAATGTCGTCAACCTATCAAGGAGATTTCTTTTCCAAGGTGTAAACTCTCACAGAATCAAGAAAATTTCAGCAACATGCTGACTTGTTTTCATATCAGTATGGAAATTTACCTATCCTATATGGTTAAAGTCTTTTTAATTTTTTTCACGTGGTGGGAAGGGTCCGTCCACATAGGAAGTATGTCCTATATGTACGCCCAAGTCAGCATACCAAAAGCGTGTCCAGACTAGCCGCCCAATGGAGTATCTAATTGTAGATTAACTTCTTAACTTAATTTTTTTTCTAAGCCTGAAGTAGCATCCAGTGGTGAACTAACTCCCAAGACTTAATTTTTTAAGGTGTGAAACCTAACACATCACTCAATTGTGGGCTAACTCTCCACATTTTTTAAAAAAACTAAAGTCTGAGGTAGCACCCAGTTGTGAGATAACTCTCCAAACTAAATCATTTTTTGTGTGAAGCCAAAGGTAGAGCCCAGTGGTGGGCTAACTCCTCAGACTTAGTCAATTTTTTTAAGTTCAAGTTGAAGTGTCTAGGACAGCGTCCAGTTGTAGAATAACTCCTCAAATTTAGTCATTTTGTCCAATGTCCAACGGGTTAGTTCACAAGTCTTATCAACATAATAGGCCGATCTTCAAGTCCTTGAACCAAAAAGGCATGTTTTGGTCTTCATGGGTTAGCAAGGCCTGTTTCAAAGGCCAGCAAGGTTTGCTTTGCAACTTTGTATGCCTTAGTTTTATTTTATTTTCTTTGCTTTCTTACGGTAACAACAGATGATGTAAATGATCTTCAAAGGGACTGAAGTTGAACATGTTTGAATGTAAATGATCTTCAAAGGGACAACAAACGGACCGAGAGAAAAGGACTTGCGATTACTAAAGCTCACTAAAATTACCAACAAATCTGTTTAAAACGTCAATTTTAGAGTTCAAAATCGGTTTAAAATGTTATTAATAGAAATTAGACCAGTAGCTATTCCCAAAAAGATTAACCAAAGAAATCTTAAACAAGTTTGCTCTCTACCAACGTGGTTACCAAATCCTCAGCTAACGAAATTGATTTAAGTCGTTTTCAAAGAAATTAGGCAATTAAAATGTATTCGCACATTACGCCAACTTCTTTGAGATAACGAGCTAGGATCCTACGCACAACTGAGCATGGCTTTCAACGCATAAAAGAGAAAAAAAGTAAACATCCAAGGTTAAGGTAAGAGGTGTACCTCCACGTCGAAACGTGGGTGTCGGCTCGGCTGGCTAAGAACACCCGACCTTATACACTTAGAGGGATTAAAGGATTTACAATTTTCTCAAATAAAGCTAAGATCCACGTCTCGCAGGACGGTATAGGATCACAAATCAAATGTGGTGGGTGTTCACAGCCAAGTTGACGAGCTGCCGTCAATAAAATCCAATTCATATGAATCAACAGAAGAGAAGATCGCATATATCACGAGCTGACCAGCAGTTGGTGAAACTGGTTGGGATCAGTACCCTGGCTTCCAGGGTGGTGCTGAACTTGACGTCAACCGATAGCTCCAAAGAGGCACACAGCAAGATCGTCAAGAGATAAACCAACAACGACAGAAATCGCTACCAGCAATCAGGGGACTAAGTCCACGCTGAAGGGCAACCACTGGAGAAGGACCAGTGTAGTGTAAACACTAGATATCTGTTATCAGAAACCGCTACCAGCTTTCAGGGGACTAGCCCTCACTGAAGGGCAACCACTGGAGATGGACCAGTGTAGAAGAAAGATACTAGAAATCTGTCATCGTCATATTCGAATCGGAATCATAGAAGATTCATGTTGAACAGCACCAAACATCATTTCCCGAAACTGAGGGAGGGACTAAGTTCATAGACGTGGGAGGGTCTGTCAATCACTGATCACCAGATCTCATCCAACACTGATGTCATAGCTCAATGAGCTCATCAATATGTTGCGGCCAAACAAACGAGTTCAAATCACCGAGTTCGACTGTAAATGACCGCAGGACTAGTTCGGGATTAGTCTCCAGCCCATTGTCAAGGCGGACATTCCTCTGAACTAGAGTAGCTATGATAATCCACGGATCTGACTGAAAATCGGACCAGTTCTAAATAACCATTCCGACAAAGCTTGCGCCAAGGCCGGACAGCTATAGATCTGGAAGGCTGGTGAACAGAACCGGATCCAGAAGAGAATCGAATAACCACAGTAGGCCTTGAGTATATGGAAACTTATCTGAACCAGCGGGAGAGTATAGGAACCAGTTCCAGATAGAGACCGGACCAGTTCTGCATCGGAATCGACAAGGCTTTCTTCCGGATGGTAGATCGATCCGCAGAACAGCGAACGAGGTGCTCACTTAGTTAAGATCTCGGAGAAGAACCTGTAGAAGTCCGAGACCGTATTTGCCAAGCTCCACCAGGTTCAACACCAAGGAGCCAAGAGCGGGAGGTGCAGAATCTCTGGCAGACGGCGGCGTGAGAATGAGCGCGAACCTCCTTTAGACGAACAGAATCGTCCAAAGGCATTAGACTAGAAACTCAAAGACTGAAATGGATCTAAGAAGCATTCTATGCTACGGTGGAATGAATGGAGGTCGACGCAGATGGCCATGGCGACTGGTTGAGCTCCTGTAGGGTTCGCTCGCGGAGACGGAGGCGGAGACGGGGTGACCAGATAAAGCGGGGGAGAGAGAGAGCTACCGTCGCGACTAAAATAAGAGGCTACGAACTAAGGGCAAAACCGGGAAACGAAACCAACGGGAGGGAAAAAATTGATTTTCATCTCTTTTCATCATGTCCGTCCATAACTATGTACAAAGCTTTATATAAAAGCAGGTATAAAGAGAAAAGTGAACCGCAGAGCGTATTGGACCCCGAACAACACTAGAGCCCAATACGCGGTTGGCGTAATGGACCCCGAAATTCTCAAACGCTAAGCCCTCCTGCATAGGTGGCTTCTAACCCCAGCAGCACACTGTTGGCCCAATTTTGTTACGTAATGCAGCCCAGTGGATATTTCAAAAATCTCCTAGCCATAAATTGTCCTTCCGACGACTATAGACTTTTCCATACCGATTTTGAAATCGGGTGTCCCCACCATGTTCACTCTTTGGTTCAACCGGAACGTGATAGACTGATAATTCGGGTTGAACAGATAAATGATTTAGTTTGAGAACTAATCAAATCAAATCAAACCATCAAATTAAATTAACACAAAATATATTGAAAATTTAAATTTTCTATTAATAAATAATATTAAATATATTATCATATAAAAATATACATTTTAGATATTCTAACTTAAAAATTAATTTTATATATTATATTTAACTAATAGCTATTTAATTATAAATTTAAACTACGTCAAATTGAACTAGAATAATTCCGCTCAGTTCAAGTTGACTAACTCTTTCGGTTCTGTTTCGAATAGGAAATAAATCTCGTAACCAGAACCAAATCAAATAATGAACACCTGTGCTGACCGGACCATCGTTGGTCATCCGCAACGAGAACTGCCGATGTCTTGCGGATGACAAACATCAATATTTTTATCTTAATCTTTCATTATCTTTGTACGCTTCAATCCTTCTATTTTATTTTAAAAATTCTCTTAGAGACTTTAAAACTCTATAAAAGTTTACATTTACAAATAAAAATTTAGAAGAAAAAGGTATGAAGAGCCCATGTTCACTTTAAACAGTGCATAAAAAAATAATAAGAATAATAAGACCCGATGCTCAAAACTGCCTCTTATTAAACTAAATACCTAAAACACAGAATCACAGACTACAGCATCAACCAAGCTGTTGACAGATGACTTTTTGATAATCATCTAAAAGGACTCCAAAGCAAGACTGAAGCCTCCTCAACTCCGGAAAGAGAGCAAACGAAGTCGCACCTATACAGCAGCTGAAAGTAGCTCATCCAGTGACTACAGGCAACCAGAAATGCTACCTAGGAGCGACCACTATCTTCTGAAAACATCCTTAAATTTCACTTCTTTCCCAGACGATGAAATGGATAAAACGTTGTGCTTCTGAATCTGAATGAGAAGGATACCAAAGCACGAGTTACCGAATACTGTCCACAACAAGCGATCTTCATACCAAGGCATCCTCCAATCCAAACCTGTCGATAAAGATAACAAGCATAATAGAAGTGCTAATGTAACCTGAAATCCCGGTCCTCCTGGCAAGAAGTATAAACTGGAGGTCTTACCAGTGGGCTGAACAATCCGATCAGTTCCGGATCTCAATAGTAAGACCTCACAGTCCTCCAATTCATTCAGAAACACAACCAGAAAAGCTTGCTAGGACGAGGACACTTGCGCAGGCCTTCACACATAAATCAACCAAGTTGGTACCCACATTTCTTTCAAAGCATTGTTCACCGGGTCAATCCGGGGCTGGACCAGGTCAGCCGACCCGGTCGGGTTTTCTGGCCAGCCAATCTAGCTGTGACCCCGTCCAACCCTGGAATGGGGTCACGCGACCCTAAAACCTGGTTGGCCGAGGTCACCAACAGCCTCACGCCTTAAATTTTTTTTCCTAACCCCCCCCCCCAAGGGCTGCTGCCCCCTTGACTCTCATGACGCGACTACACAAGATAAAAAAGAAGGGATACCATATATGACTAAACAAGGTGGGGGACCAGAAGATAAAAAAAATTGGTGACACACTCTTTTTTTTTCAAGAATGAAAACTTTTTAAAAACATAAAATTGTAGTAGTTGCCAAACACCACTTTTAACAAGTTTAATTATAAAAACATAAAATTGTAACAAAAAGCCTAATTTAACATGCAACCAAACACCCCATAAGTGGTTTTGAGTGAAAGTTAAATAAAATATTTTTCTAGTCATATTCTTCAATTCTGAATTTTTCTATTTTATCTATTTTATATAAATTTTTTATTTTTAACATTTTTAAAAAATAATAAATCTAACCCAATCGCAACCTGGGTCGAGACCCGGTCCGACTGGGTCAGATTTGAGGCCAACCAACCCCGGGCCAACCCCCAACTCGGATTTCCTTATTTCAAGGTAACTTTCAACTTTTATTCAGCAAAGATGCTGCAGCCAAACAGAAATTTCACGGGTACCGGTAGTACTCTTCAAGTGTGAATCCAGTTGGAACTGGGAAAGTATCAAGGAATTAGGGTCAGTTTGAGACTCTCGATAGATACTAGGAGTTACACACCGTGATTGATCTGCTTCAGCAGCATCAGGTATCAAAACCGATCAGCATTCAAAGTCAAGATGGCATTGGTTTGATGAGTCGGTGACAGTCCCTACACCAACTCGAGGCTCGGCAGATTGGTGCTGCAGGTGGCTGGCAGTAACTGCAGAGGATAAGCAGGCAGCTGGTGGTGGCTCATCAGGGGATCACCGGCAAGCCAGGGAGCAGTCTGGTGAGAACCTACGGTGGCCCACAGGATCTTCAGCGCTCCTGCACCCAGGGGGTAGTGCTGTGAATGCCGTCAGTATGCACACCAGTAAAAGCCTGGCTGATCCAACAGAAGTTCTGGGCGGTGGCAGAGGAGTGTGGCGTCAGTCTGGTGAGGACCACGGTGGAGCAGTGGCAAAGGACTGAGAAGCAGCTAGGGACAGTCAACAGCGCAGCTTGCCAAGGTAGCTCCAGCATGCACAGGCTGTTAAAAAGCCACCAGCAGAGGCTTGGTGAAAGAAGGTGCAGCTGCCGCTGGCAGCAATAGGCAGTGGCAGGCACCACACAATGAGAGCAACAGCCACAGACTCACGGCAGTCGGTGGCACAGACGAGTAGACGTCCAGGTTTGAAGACAGCGGCAAGCATGTGCTGGCAGTGATCAAGGCAGGATCCTTGAGGCATCAGGCCACAGCGGCACTGTGAAGGACTAGCCGTGTTGCTGCAAGGTAATGGCAGGTGTTGGCAAGGGAGCTTGATCTGGTGGAACTGTGGCTGACAAGCCATAAGCGGACCAGGTGGCACTGTGGCAGCGGTGGCTAAGGTTTCTTCTTAGACCTACCATGAAGGAGATGGGGGAGGAGAGGAGAGAGAATAATCTCTAAGCTATAAACAGGTCAAATTCAGTAGCGGTACCACATGTTTCCAATTCCAATAAACAGAATCTGTTTCTGCATTTTCGATTCTGATTTCAATAATAACATAAAAGAGATTTTGAATTCATGGATGTGGGTCTCCAACACAGAACACAAAATGCAGAAATTTTACCTTCATCTTTCTCATCAAATTCCTTGATGCCTCGAGAGTGGGGTTCTTGTCTGCATAACGATGTTCTTGATACCTCGATATGATACTCAAGTTTTACAGTTTGGGAACGACAAGAAATAATTAGATCTTACTCGATGGCATAACTGTGGCAGATAAAAACGAGCTTTGGAGAGTGTCTGGTCAACCCTGTTATAGTTTCCCCTGCCGTCTTCCATTGACCGCCACGCCACTTCCTACCGATCATCACGCCATCCATCGCCGAGGGCAATGGAGAAGATCGGGCCAGTTGATTGAGCTGCTGCCGATTCTGAGCTTCCTATAGAGCAAGAGGGCGATGCCGAGCTGCTGTCGGCTGGAAAGGGGGAGATGTGTCACCAGAGAAAGAAGATGCACCACCGACACTGATGTTCAACTACTCGAGGAAGAGGGCAATGGAGAAGATCAGGGCTGCAGGCTAAGCAGAATGAGATAAAGCTTCCAATGGAGGAAAGCGATGCCAAGCTGCACTGTCAGAGAAGGGAAGCATTGCCGCCGGAGGGAGGGAGCTGTGCTACATCTGAATCTAGGAGTGGAGGAGCCGTAGGCCTGCATTTGCGAAATTAGGGCTTGGCCTGGCCATCACAATGGTATAAAAGAGTGAGGGTCACCCACCAAGGATCAACAGTCAGATATTGTCGTATTTGTTAATGGAATCAGAATACCAACGGTTTAGTATTGAGTGTTTCCAATTCCGAATCTAATTTTTAATTGGATAATCTGATTCCAATAACTTATCGGATTTGATATCGATCATCCTCTTAGTGTTAAGCTAATCGAAATCAAGTCCAAATATCGAAAAATCAGATACCATTTACAACCCAAGGTTAGATCCAATTATTTGTTAACTAGTGGATCTGAATGTCGGATAGGGTTGTCGAGTCTCGTTTATAGCCATTAGCATGGACTTGATTAAGAAAGAACATGGTTGACAAATATAAAATATTTTAAATAGTAACAAAAATGGTCATGAGCTTCTCCATGAAATCCTTCAACAGCTATAAAGATTTCACTATCTGATAACAACATATAAAGAATATTCTTAAGTGGAAAGCACTAGTGAAAGCTCTTATCAAGTAGACAGACAAACAGGAGAAGCTAAGAAGCATGGGACAACATGCAGGCCCAAGTTAATCGCACAATATAACTATTTCTAACGGACAACATGTTTTGTCCGGTGATCAGCTTGAAAGCTGACAGATTTGAGAGAAGTTAAAAAAATATATACAAGAACAAGTTTAATAAACCATTTATTAGCCATGAAGTTATATAATCTAACAATAACGGATGACGTGAGGTTAGAAGCACATCTTAACAAGTTCAACAAGACACCAATGGAGACATGGAGGTGCTTGCCCTAAATGTGAAGATTGTGAAAGAGAACAAGGTGCTACTCTCTGACATCATTGTTTGTCTCATACAATCACATACTAACTACACTGTTGTTCAAGAACGACACTCTACATTGGACAACACATTTGCTTCACTACGCATGAACAAGTTGTGACAAAAGGGTAACGAAGCAGGGACAACAGTTAAGTGTCGATCAAGAAGCAATTGAGGTAAGATGGCAAAAGCTGCTCCAACTCCAAGATGAGAGGTTGTCGGGTGTGTTACAAATACTATAGTGACCGGGAAGGCTATAGAGTGAGAATGTCCAAGATGTAAGGACATTGCTATGTAGAGTGAAATGCCCAAGATGTAAGGGCATAAAGCTGCGGTCAACATGAAAAGTAGAACGATCAACAGTGGGGGTCAACATAAAATAGCAAGGAAGATGTTGGGGCCCCATGGACGACATCTGCAAAAGAGATATATTCATGATGGATATTAGACTATGGATGTTTGTTTCACATTCGCATGTATAGGACAATGTTCAGAAAGTATCAAATATGTGATGGAGACATGGTCCATTCGGTAAATGGTACAAAATGCTTGATTTCAGGCATCAGATCTACGAAGTTGCAGATGTGCAATAAAAAAATGCAAACGCTCATGACGTTCAACATATGTCTAATCTGAAAAAGAACATAATCTTACCAGAGTCATATTCAACAAGTTATCAATGCACTCTTGAAGGTGTATCTCTCAGAATTTGCAAGAGAGCACAGATATGCTGAAAGGACTGTTGACAAACAGAGTGTACAAACTCATACAGAGGGCTGACACCATGGTTCACAAAGCACCCCACGGTAGACAAAGCAAACGTCCACTCTATGTCAGCCCAATAAAGTGGTCGCATGGACTGCTTAAGCAATAAAAAGGCCCAAGCAACCACTTTACCACTTAAAGTAGTTCCTGATCTAAAGGCCCATGATAGAGTCCAATCAGCAAACCAGTTAACTGTCAATCCACAACCGGGAGGACCCACTTAACTCTCCAAGTCTCGCATAAAGACAAAATTTGATTCATCCATCTTTTTGTATGTTGCTTTGACCTTACCACTTACGTGTTGCTTAAGCGGACATCATATGGCTTAAACAGTCAAAGACTTCTTGGTGGCCTTATTTGTTTTGTTGTCTTGACAACCATGGTTGACACAATAGCGACTATAAGGTCCCAGGACAGCTGTATGGTTCAGCAGATGATGAATTCTACTGAAAGTGGAGCACAAAGGAATACTGATGACAAGTTCTACTGAACCATTCGTTCATTTCTAGTGTCAATAGTGGTTGAGATCTCTAGTATCATCCAAGAGTAGTAGCCATATCTAGATGTGTAGCGGTGTCTAGCGATGTGGACACAGGACACCTGATTGGGGTGTGGGGCATGCTAGAAGAGCTAGCAAGCGGGCATGTTAACTGATAACCTAAAGCAAAGTATATTATGTACCATGGGATAAATGATGGGGACATTTCGTAGAGTCTTAAAACAAATTTTAGATTAATTTTTACGTTGAGTCCAAGTCTGTAAATATTCCTTTTAACAGAGTCTTTTTTTTAAAATGGCAGGACTCTTCTCCTTATATAAGGAGATGCCCTGTACGCACAAAATTAACGAAGTAGTGCATATTGGAATTTTTGGAAGCCGTTGGGCTTGTCTCCCGCGCAGGGGGCTGCAGCCCCGTTCTCCCTCCAACCCGGCGTCGAAGCGCCATTCCTTCTTCTTCACCTCCGGCAGGTGGCCGGTGTTCTCCCTCGTTCTTCCTCCAATCGGCTGTGGGTCTTCCCCTTCCACCTTTCAGATCCGGCTAGGTCGCCGTTCCCATTCCTCCTCCACACCCTCCGGCCTCCGCACCGTTCTTCTCCTCTTCCCCTTCCCGGTTCCCCAACGATGACATTGAGCAGATCCGGCAGCACTTCTTCAATCATCGTCGTCGTTTTGATCTGTTCGTGAAGGCTGTTACGGAGCATCCCGTCGCGACGTCCTCTTCAAGCTCGAGGGCATCAAAGTGGAAGGAATCCAGCAATCCCCGATTCTTTCATCTCTGGTGGCTTCCCCTCACAGCAACGAAGACGACGGCGATTTCATCCTCGCCCCTCCCAGAACCGCACAGTCGAGTATCGGTTCCCCTGGCAGCCTCCCTCTTTCCCTGGGACAACAATGAACCGATAAAGAAGAAGGGGAGAGAAGAAAATGCCGGAGGTTCCGAGACTATCGCCATCGTCTACGTTCGCCGGTGCTGCTCTCTGTCCTTCCCCTGCTCCGCCAGCTCCGCGCGCACCAGCCGAAGACGATGGCAAAGGCGAGCGAGTGCGAGGGCACCCTCACCCCTTTGTCGCGGCCTCGCGCTTGCGTGGGCGCCCGGCGATTCTGCCACGGCGCCGAGCTGCCGACGGCGAGGAGGTGGCAACGCGACCACCCCGCGAGGACCAGGACAGCGCCACGATCCCCCCCCGGTTCCGCTTGTAAGCGAGTGCGCGCGGCTCACGCCAGGCCGGTCCGCGGCCTAGACCGGTCGGCAGACCGGTTCAACCAAGTTCGGACCCAATTTAGGCCGGTTCGACCCGGTTCAGGTCCTAAACCAGCCGGTTCGGGCCAGTTCACTCTGTTCTGGGCTGGTCCAGGCCATTTTGGGCCCAGTTCAGCCTATTTTGGTCATGTCCGCTTCGTTTTGGGTTCATTTAGGTTGTTTAGCGACGATTAGCGTCGGTTCATTTTATTTTCGGTTTGTTTACTCCGGTCTAGCCGGTTTGTCCCGCATCAGTTTGGTATCAGAGCCCGGGATTGACTAGTTCTCACGAGTCGACTCTTGGGAGCTTATGTCCGACTGTAAGTAAATAAAATGGCTTGAAACTCGAGGTCAAGTTTCTTCCCGGTCGGAGAGAATGATGGGGTCATTTCGTAGAGTCTTAAAACAAATTTTAGATTAATTTTTACATTGAGTCCAAGTCTGTAAATATTCCTTTTAACAGGGTCCTTTTTGTAAAACAGCAAGACTCTTCTCCTAATATAAGGAGATGCCCTGTACGCACAAAATTAATGAAGTAGTGCATATTGGAATTTTTGGAAGTCGTCGGGCTTGTCTCCCGCGCAGGGGGCTGCGGCCCCATTCTCCCTCCAACCCGGCGTCGGAGCGCCATTCCTTCTTCTTCACCTCCGGCAGGTGGCTGGCGTTCTCCCTCGTTCTTCCTCCAGTCGGCTGCGGGTCTTCCTCTTCCACCTTCCAGATCCGGCGAGGTCGCCGTTCCCATTCCTCCTCGTCACCCTCCCGCCTCCACGCCGTTCTTCTCCTCTTCCCCTTCCCGGTTCCCCAACGACGACATTGAGCAGATCCGGCAGCACTTCTTTAATCATCGTCGTCGTTTTGATCTGTTCGTGAAGGCTGCTGCGGAGCATCCCATCACGACGTCCTCTTCAAGCTCAAGGGCATCGGAGTGGAAGGAATCCGGCGATCCCCGATTCTTCCATCTCTGGCGGCTTCCCTCACGGCAACGAAGACGACGGCGGTTCCATCCTCGCCCCTCCCGGAACCGCACAGCCGAGCATCGGTTCCCCTGGCAGCCTCCCTCTTTCCCCAGGACAATAATGAACCGACAAAGAAGAAGAAGGGGAGAGAAGAAAATGCCGGAGGTTCCGAGACCATCGCCATCGTCTATGTTCATCGGTGCTGCTCCCTGTCCTTCCCCTGCTCCGCCAGCTCCGCGCGCACCAGCCGAAGACGACGGCGAAGGCGGGCGAGTGCGAGGGCACCCTCAACCCTTTGTCGCGGCCTCGCGCCCGCGTGGGCGCCCGGCGATTCCACCACGGCACCGAGCAGCCGACGACGAGGAGGTGGCCACGCGACCACCCCGTGAGGACCAAGACGGTGCCACAATCCCCCCCCCGGTTTCGCTCGTGAGCGAGTGCGCGCGGCTCACGCCAGGCCGGTCTGTGGCCTAGACCGGTTCAAACCCGGTTTAGGCCGGTTCGACCCGGTTCAGGTCCTAAACCAGCCGGTTCGGGCCGGTTCGCTCTGTTCTGGGCTGGTCCAGGCCATTTTGGGCCCAGTTCGGCCTGTTTTGGTCCAGTCCGCTTCGTTTTGGGTTCGTTTAGGTCGTTTAGCGGCAATTAGCGTCGGTCCGTTTTATTTTCAGCTTGTTTAGTCCGGCCTAGCCAGTTTGTCCCGCATCAATAAATCTAAGTTTGGTAGGGATCTAGTTGGAACCAGATAAACATAGGAGAATTTGAGTAAGTTTGAAACTCTGAATAGACACTAGGAAAAGTTCTAATAGAATTGGATTTTTTTTAGGGTGTTTGCCTATAATAATCTACGTCTGTGTTAGGCATCTAAAGAAGCCACTGTGAGAGAAAGTGTGTACTATTTGACGTAGTGAGTTCAATTTCTCCAAAATTCCTGTTTGTCTATGCATGTAAGTCTTAAACTCCTACATGTCATGATTGATCCACTTCTGCAACACTCCCCTAGAGTCTCTAGAGATTGTTCTACTGAGAAAACAAAGATAGGACACGTAGATTCAGCTAAATCTGACTAATCATACAAGACATTCCATATTTTTAATGCTACTAGGCTATGCAATTTGTCAGTACGAGCAAGTTCGCAGGCATCATGAGAATATGAAATAAAACTGCCAAAAAGGAACTGAATAAGAAGTGTGAAATATTTTTGTTGGAGAAGTTTACTTCATTCTTTCGCGTGTGTGTAACAAAAAAAATTAACTATTAACAGCTGAAAACAGATTAAATAGAGTAGGCAATATGTTTTACCGAGACATGGGGCAACAGGACTAAATTCTGTTTCTCGCTTTCAAAACTTGGGCCATTATATCCAATGATCCTACAAAGTTCCCTTACGTCTCTATATGTAAATTCCATCCAAGGGCACATACTAGTCATATGAAAAGATAACGCAGCACAGTATTGAATGAATATAAAAATATAAAGACTTTTAACAGAATGATATCTTATAACCTGAATGAAATGTTCTAGTTGCTCTAGCATGGTATTCTGATGGATGCAACTAGCCTTTGCCTTGTCTTGCAAAGTTTGCATTTTGAGAACAAGGATAACATAGGGTGAATCTTTGCTCCAACATAATATATGGCAAACAGATACAAACAACCATATACATTCTACAAGAAGAAATAATAAAAATGTATGAATATTATGCACTACGTCTACCTCCATTAAACCTAGCCGACAGGAACTTGGAAAGATGATCACAGTTCTCCTGGTGATATTCAATCATCAAGCACAACTGCCTTATAGCCTCCCTCTTCTCCTCATCCTTAGAGTACAGCTCTTCTTCTTTCACTTTCACCTTTTTGACAAGCAATTCAACAGTTTGCTCCAGATCTTTTACTTGTAGTACCAGTCTTTCTGCCTCTTTTACTTTTGTTGAAAGCACTGATCCCAGATTGCCTGCTTCTTCTTTTAACATTGAGATGATACCTTCTTTATAGTTCAATTCCATTGTTAGGTCTCTCCTTTCATTATTTAACCTATCTTTCTCATAGAGCATTGTTTCTGTTGAATTTTTTGTCGTTTTGATTGCACTAGAGCACTCGGATAACTGGTTTTGCATATGACCACAATGCTTCACCACTTTTTTATCCAACATGTCAACCACCCTACCAAAAGCTTCCATTTCAACTTCTACCACCTCCTTCACTCGCCTGAGTTCATCTTTCATGCGATTCATTTTATGTGATAATGCCAATGCATGTGCTTCTAAACTTCTGTACCCTTCTTGCAATACCACAATTGTACTTTGATGGTTTTCTTCCCTTTCCGTGTTTTCAGTTTCTGTTATCTTGAGCTTTTGATTGGAAAGTCGTATCTGGACTTCAAGTGTTTGGACCTGTCCAAGTAGCTTACAGACATCTTTATCCAAGTCTGCTTTCTCCGCTTCAGAAACTTTTAGCATCTGTGACAATTCTTTCAGGTTCTCTTCCAGCTTTTCTATCTGCAATTTCTGCTCTTGATCAACTTTCTGAAGCAGCCCGACACATTCCTCCTTGTATTCTACTTCCAACAGCTTTGTTTCAAGTTTCTTGGACAACTCTCGGTACTGGCATTCAAGAAACTTAGACTTCTCAAGCAACTGCTTAAGATTATCCCTCTGCTCTTTCAACACAATTTCTTGAGTGATGACTTCAAATCTTAGTTCATTCTCTAGGTTCTCCATGAATAGCTGCTCTTTTGATGCTTTGGCAGTCAAAACTTTAATATGTTCTTCTAACTCGTTTATCTTTCTGTCTGCCAAATCAAGGTCCTTCTGCAGATTACCTGCATCAATCACCATAACCTGGATCCGGGATGAGGCTTCTTCAAGGTTTTTCTGAAGCCAAGAGGTATCAGCTTCTTTGGCTTCTAACTTTCTACCAAGCTCAGAAATTTCACGTTGAGAACCAAGTAGATCTTGCTGAGACACACTATATTCTAGCCTCAGTTGTTCCACCTCACTTACTATTCCTTTCAGATAACTTTCAGCCTGCTCCAATTGGTTCAATATCAAGGGCTTCTCTAAAGCTAATGTATTTTTCTCCTCTTCAACCAATTTCAGTTTAACAGCAAGATCATCAATTTCCCTTTTCATGACATAGGTATCGCATTCAAGACGCTGTTTTTCATCTTTTAGCTCATTTATCATTTTCTCAAGCCCCTCAGTCTTGATTAGAAGCATTGAGTTTTCTGAGATGTTGGCAGCTTTTTCCTCCTGCAACACTTGCAACATCTTCTTAGCATCAAATATTTGACAATTGGCATCTTCAAGTTCCAGCTGAAGGCCTTCATATTTAGCCTTCATATAGAAGTTTTCATCATTTGCCTGTTCAAACTCCTTTGACAGTGTTGCCATGTTTTCATGGATCTCTTTGAACTTTACAACAAACTCTTTATGCTCCAAATACAAAGATGTTTTTTCATCATCTTTCACCTTCAACTGCAGGTTTAAGTCTTCATTGATGGTAGATAGCTTCAGTTTCTCATCTTCCAAGAGTGCACAAACATTGTTCAATTCTCTGATGGTTCCCTCGGCCTGTTGCATTCTTCTTTCCATATCTAATATTTCAGTCTTCAGGATGCTGGAATCTTCCTCGAATGATGACAGTCTTTGAATGAGATCACTTATCTTTTGATTGGCTGCTTGAAGTTCAAGTGTCACTTCTTCATTATGTGAGGACAACTTTGCATTTTGAGATGACCTTTCATTTGCCAATTCCATGTTCATGTCTGACTCCTCCCTTAGTTGCCTGCTGACTTCATCTGCCAACTGAATCTTGGTTAGTAGACCAAAATTTTCAGAGCTTAAAGCATCCTTTTCTTCATTTATGGACGATAGCCTTTCTCTTAAAGCATCCACTTGTTGAGTCTTTGTTTCAAGTTCATTCTTCAAAACACCATTCTCATCTTGCAATTTTGACATTCCATGCCCCAGTTGCTCCACTTCTTCTTTGTATTTTTCTGCATATTTGTCTGCCTCTTCCAACTTCTTAAGGATTGTTGACTTTTCAAGCAAGAGAGTTTCGTTCATTTGATTAGTCTGACAATGTAGCTGGTTAGACTTCTCTAAGTCTTGTTTTAGATTCGTGTTGTCCTCTTTCAATTGCTCAATGCTTACATTCATGGCACATAGCTCGTCTTGCAAGCATTTTAGTCCTTCTTTCATACTATTATTCTCAGTTAGCAATTTTGAGATCTCATCTTCCAATTGTGCAACTTTGACTTTGGCTTCTGCCACATATTGATCTGCCTGTCCTAACCCTTCAAGCACAACAGACTTCTCGAGCAATAAAGCTTCCTTCTCTTTTTCAAAAGATTGCAGAGTCTGGATGGTTAAAGCATGTTGCTGCTCAATTTGTAGTTTCAAATCCATATTTTCAAAAATTAAAGCATCCTTTTTTTTGTTTATGGATGTTATTGTTTGGCTAATATCATCCACTTGTTGAGTCTTTGTCTCAAATCCATTCTTCAAAATGGCATTTTCTTCTTGCAACTTTGAAATCTCATACTTTAGTTGCTTGGCATCTTGTTTGGATTGTTCTGCATTTCTATCTGCCTCCTCTAGCTTCTTGAGGATTGTTGTCTTTTCAAGCAATAGAACTTCAATTTTTTGGTTACTCTGAGCATTTAGCTGATTGGACATCTCCAATTCTTGTTTTAGATTCATGTTATCTTTTTTCAATTCCTCGGTGTTTACCTTCATAGTGCATACCTCATCTTGCAAAGATTGCAATCCTTCCTTCATACTAGTATTCACAGTTTGCAATTTTGAGACATCACCTTCCAGTTGTGTAACTTTGATTTTGGCTTCCGCCACATATTGATCTGCCTGTCCTAACCTGTCAACAGCCATGGATTTCTCCAGCAACAAAGCTTCCTTCTCTTCTTCAAAAGACTGCAGACTTTGGATGGTTAAAGCATGTTGCTGCTCTATTTGTCGTTTCAGATCCTCATTTTCTACTTGTAAAGTCTCTACTTTATGCCTCATGTTTCCTAGTTCATTTTCTGCCAAAGAATAGGCTGCTTCTGTTTTACTCAATGTGGTTGCCAAAGATTCTTCACTGTTTTCTGAATTCATAAGCTCACTATCTGCAACCTTTTGTGATTTGATACTTTCAGAACCTTTATCTTCTGTGTTATCTGACTCAGAATCTGAGGAGTTCGAACCTGATGAGCTAGAGTTCGTTAAGCTACCATTTGATGCTCCACTAATATGAGCCTGCTTCATGAGTTCCCCAATCAAATGATCATAATGTCCATAGAGAGACTGGTATTGCTTGTATAAATCCTGAATAAGGGATCTCAATTCAGGTGTTTCATTTGAATGTGTGAGTGAGTTATCCTCCTGCTGAGAATCAGCCTCAGTCATTTTCCATATCTTCCCCAAGCTTGTGTCAATATCTGAAACAGAAATACTTTATATCACTTATGCACAGATTTTTCTTGGCTGAATGGAATGGATGGAAAAGCAAACATGAAAAGGGAGAAAAGAACTATAGATACAAAGCTTCGTCCCCCATCTAGACCACTCCTAATAAAAGATTAAAAATGCATTCAACCGAAAATATCTTAACCTAATTCTGAAACCAAATGCTACTTAGAAATAGGGAAAGCAATGTAATTTGCAAATAAAAATGATTCTCGCACACAGTGGTTCCTAACATTTACAAGAAGCTTAAGTGCATGTTTGTATACTCTACTAAACACATGTACCAATATTAAACCTCATAGTAGATAATGTCAATTCCAATGCAAATGTATTTAATATTCTAATGTCAATATCAAAAGTGATGCAGGAACAATTTTAGTATCGTAACCAAACGGGCCCTAATAAATGAAAAAGAAAATAGACCAACTTCCAGTGCTCTGTACTTTCAGAAAGTGAGCAATAGTAGCACTACGTTCATCATCTGAAAATTTCGAAATTTTGACAGAGACACAGAACAAAACTTACTTTTCTTTTCATGAACAACTTCAGAGTGTCTAGAGTCAATATGTCCTCGGATTGACGAAAGAAACTTTCTGAGTTTTTTTCCCTTCATCGTAGTCTCTCAGTGCTTGACAAGGACGGAGCAAAGAGTAGCTTGTCTTCTTTCCTGTGTTGTTCTTCAAAAGCAATAACTGTATAAAGGAAAACATGAAAGTAAGAATAAGGAAAATTTTATCACAGAAATGAAGATATGAGCATTAGAATCTAGCTCAAAGAAATTATTCATGAGCATAAGAATCATAGGTGAAAAAACAAAATGGAACAACCGACGGACAAGCACAAAAAGACAAACGGACATGATAGCAATTTGATCGGAACTAAACAAGGAACATCACTATTCCGTGTTTTCCGAATACGCACCAGTTACAATCCGGCCAGAAGCATAGGGCCCAAAGCTTTCTAGAACACTAATAAAATTCATACTAAGGAGTATAAGAAAGCAAGAACATGAAAGAACTATACGACTCCCGCTTATTCAAAAAAAAATACGGAATACAGCAAGAAAAAATTTAAAAACAAAATCAAAAGTTGGAGCAGCGCAAACCCCGGCATCGGATAACGATAACGATTCCATCTCATGAGCAGGCAGTTCTATCCTTACGAGAACAGAAACACCAGCATACAACAAGATCAAAGGAGTCGAAGAACGGAACGACCGAGACATGCATCGCATCACTGCACGTACTTCTTGTCTTACTATACCTCAGCTCACCCAATTCTCCCACGATCGACAGAACTTGTACAAGGAAAGAAAAATAAAGAAAAAGAACCGAAGCAATCCCACTCAAACACGAAAGCACGGACACGCGAGATCAGCCAGCACGACGAGTAAAACGCCTCGGAAGTCGGGAACAGCAGCAGGAGGAGGAGAAGGGAGGAGCTACCTGGCTGTGCTCTTCTCCTGGCCTCGCCCCTCGCCGTCCCTCGTCTTCTTCCTGCCCTTGACGAGGGCAGAGCCGAAGAAGAAGACGGGAGGTGCGGCAGCCAGCGGGCGAAGACGGCTGGAGCCGGCGGGGGGAGGAGATCTGAAAGCCACGGAGGTAAACGGAGGCGGCATGCGTTAGTTCCAGCAGGCCGTGGAAGAGAACTGAAACTAAATTTATTTTAATTATTTTTTACCAACGGCTGGTCAATAAATGGACGCGGTGTTGGCTGAGTTGGCAGCTGGCGTGGCGCGTGCGCTGCGCCCCTGCAGGTGCCAGCCGGACGACGCCGGGGTCGAGCTCGCAAGCCAGGTCGCAACGCGTGACGCCTATCCGCGCCGCCCAGGAGACACTCACGCGTGAAATCGTCCACGTGGATTTCTTTCCCACCCCGAACCAATCAGAGCGTGACAGCTTAGAATCCGAACGGTCCGGGAGTCCGCGTATCCTGACCGGGGATGGGAATTTTGGACCGAACCAGCGGCGGTTGAGGCTCGACGTTGATGAGATTTACGGATGTGCCACTCCACCTCGTCCGGGTGGCGACTCGGACGGTCGTGCGAGTCACGACTCGTGACCAGTTTGACCCGCTTTCGGCTGAGGTTCGGCGGGAAAGACGGTGAGCATCTCTCTCGCGCGCGCGCGCTCTGTCTTCCTCTCTGCTGAGGGGTTTTGATTAGGGACGTCAATGATTATCGATTATCCGATTATTCTTAATTGATAGTTTAAATTTTTCGAATAAGGTATTCTAATTCATTTATCGATTAACCGTTATCTTAGCGAATGCGGTCATGGATACGCTATAAACCGAATCCAAAAACCATTATTCGTATTCGTTAATTAATACATAATACAATAACTTACAATTTACGACAACTAAGCATATATATATTTCATCTAAAAAATCTTATTGTCTTTAACTCACCGGTTCATCCTCCTCCTTGAGACCTTAACACTGGACAAGCCTTGCCCTGACGTTCGATGGCGATGTCTTCTTCCTCTTCCGCTTCATGATGGTGTAATCCGCATACATATTTTTGTTGCAAATCGACTATCTCATATTTTATGTTGGACATATATTATTTTGGACATGTAACTAAGATTTTTTTTATCTCATATTTTGTGTTACACATCTAATTATTTACTGCAAACTCAAAAATTATTTTTACTATAGACTTGTAAATTATTTTTTTGTATCTCATGTTTTGTGTTAAATATATAATTAAGATTTTCTTGTTTGTTGCTATAAATAGATACTTTTAATTGTAATATATATTTTTATGTGTGTTTCTATCGGTAAAATTATCTTTACTCTTTTATTTTGCTAGGTTGTATCATACGTATGTTATCTCTTTATATATTCGATAACTGTCCGTTATCTGACCGTAAACCGTTTTTAAGCGGATAGAACAATGTTGTTTGCGGATACATCAATACCGATAGTTAACGAACAACAAGTGGATACACATTTTTCTTATAGGATACGGATACGGATAATACTATTATTCGACCTGTATCTGACCCGTTGACATCCCTAGTTTTGATTTGATTTCTGAGATTTTTTTTTCAAATCAAATATATCGCCCCAATTAAATAAAATCAAACCGAATAATTTGATTTCGACAAATGATGTCATAGAATATATCTTTTTTTAACACGAAGCAAAAACTACTATATTAACGTAACAAAACAAAAAACAGAGTATTAATAATATACAAAGAAAGAAGAAAATCGAATATATTGCCCAAATTAAATAAAATCAAACCGAATAATTTGATTTGGGCACGTTCGAACCATATTTTGTAAGGGGTGATAAATATATTTTCTTGTGCAACTTTATTTGAGTTGTTTTAAATTGTATTTTTTTGTCACCATGGCCGAAACGGCCCCCACCCGCACAGCGACGAGGGTTCGAGCCCCTCTGCTCGAAACCCACAAGTAACCATCCCCCCTGGGGATGGCCAGCTCAGCGGCCATTCAAACTCTGCCCCTCGCTCTCGTGAGTAAGAGGTGACGTCAAACAAGCGACGCTCGGTTGGTGTTTTAAATTGTATTTTACTCAAATATACTATATATTCAGATACATGATTAATTTATCGTTTTAAAGTAAACATATTTATTTTTACACCGAAAATATATAATTTGTTACATTCCTTAGTTAAAGTCAATATTTAATTAGATTTGGGTCATTTAGTTTGCTGATTTGATTTAGTTTCAAAGACTTGTGAGATCAAACCAGGGGCTGCTAATTCAACCCAAATCAAACGGAATAAAATTATTAGCTTGGTTTCATTTGTTTGGGCTGAATCACGTAGTGTACGCTCACTTTTGATTAAAAAAAATAACGAACTTTTTAGAATTAGTATAGTATATTTAAAAATGTGTTGAGTCATGGTATGTGTTTGAAAATCAGTAAAAATTGTAACATATTGATTCAAAAATATATTAAGATATTAAATCAATGAATTATTGAGCACTATTAGTAATTATTTTTAGAACTTTTGCTTGAAAATTTTGGTCATTAAACTCGTTCCGTTAAGAATAATCAATGACTTTACTAATAAGAATATTAGCTAACAACATTGTCAGTAAGTCAGACTAATTTAATAGTTACATGTGATATCAAAGATATGTTAGTGTAAAATAGCCTTGACTGGGACATCAAGTTCATAAAAAAGTAAATTGCAACATTTTCAATTAAAAATATGTTAAAATTTGAATAATTATACTACTCACAACATGATTATTATTATTTAAAAAATATGTAAAAATTCAAATTTAAACATATTCGGTCGGGATAGATGATCATTATATATTTAGTATGATTGTTACCATCAATGAGTTGACTTAGTTGTTCTATGTGCACTATTATTCTTTTTAAATTGTTTAGGCCATGTTTGGTACTTTACTTTTGAACAGTTGAACCCCCGTTTATTTTACAAATAAAACCATGGTTATCCTATCCTCGAAATCAGAGATAAAAATAGGGATAAGCCATTCTTACTAATTTTTAAAAATACTTTAACCCTGAACATAACAATTGGAGAGATAATTGCTCACTCTCTTTGCGGTTTCTCAACCGTAGTTGCCTCTAGTTCTCACGGCGATGGCTTCGACTGTCTCTATGCGATAATTTTGACGGCTCTCTTAAGCAACAATCTTCTCTTTCAGAAGTGCCTCCTCTCTTCCTAACTTCCTAACAGATATTCACCATACATCCTCTCTCATAGCAACTTCATCTCTCGGCACGAGCCTCTTTCTCTTTCCATTATAGTATTCTATCCTAGAAGGTAAATATTCTACTCCTCTCAATCCATTTTTCCACATCTTACTTAATTCATATAGTCTATGAGATCAATAACAAGTAGGCCGAGGTCGAGGTACATGCGACATGTGGACGGTATATTATAAGAAAATGAAGAGGAAGACGGAGAAAATGACACGAAGAGAAGGTCAAGAGGGATGATTCAATGACTATCATTCAACCTACATCCACATCCAGCCCCTTCCGCAATCTCAACCACATGACCCTTTGCCAATGGGGGAAGGTTGCATCAAGGCCGTCATCATCAGCCATAACAAGGGAGAGGGCGGTTCCCAACCCTCTTTGCCGGCCCCTTTTAAATATGATGTGTAAACTTTGTTCGTTGCAAAGGCCAACAAGGGAGTCGACGATTGTGATGTTGTGTTGAGATACCCATGGTGAGGAGACTCTTGGTTGTTTGAAAGTTGTCTTCCATGGCAGGAATGGGAGCTAATTTATTTTGCATGTTGCTGCAAATTATGCATTAGATCTCTTATGGCCCGTTTGGTTAGAGTTTTAAATTTGATACTATATAAATATTGATATTGATAATTTTAGAAGTTGGAGTATCAATATCAAAATTGATACAAGTTGACACTTGTATTGCATAATGTGCTTTGTTTTCAATACCAATTTCAAAATTGATATTACTAACCAAATACTTCTTAGTGATTACTAGAAATATTAATTTTAAAATTGATAGTGATAGATGTGTCAAATAGTGTTACCAAACAGGGCCTTAAGTAATACACTATTTCAATGGAGTTGAGTTAATTTAAGCTCCCATGGTTATATATTCACTATTATAAATTTCCATTGTAATATGTGGTTAGCTATAATTGAAAATTTCTTATGCCTCCTTTAGATTAGCCTCTGCTATAAGAGTTTGTATGCATAAAAGCCCAAATTCAAATAACTTGCGCATGAAATGTCGCATAGATCCAAAACTTATTTGAAGTTGTTACCTTGTCAAGTTCCAAATAACTTGTCTATTTCTAGACTTGTTGTTCTATGATTATGAAGTTGGTTAAAAATGATATTATGAATATGTTATACCAGATTAAAGTTAAGTCAATATAGGATAATAAAGGTAAAAATGTAAAAAATACGTATTTATCTTCAAAGTTATATTTTTTTGTACCAAACATAGGACGATTTGTGTGTGTGTATATAGACACAAATGATTTCTACATCAATTTTATTTTTAAATACATTTATTTATTCGATTCTCGCATATTTGTACCCCTCTCTCTCTCTCTCGTAACTTTTTTTATTTTTATTTTAAACAATATGTGAGTATAAAAAAATTAAACGCGTGCGTCAATCAAACTACGTTCATAATTAAATACGTCTACACATAATTTCACCCCTTAACTTCTAAAAAAAAGGTTTAACCGTGTAGTTCTCTTTTTGTCCAACTAAAACGTGTATCGAAAACAAACAATCTTTAATGTCTAACGTTTCTACTTCATTCAGGATATTATATTTAGTTTTGCTCAGATCGATGCTACCAAACTACTACAATATCAGTGGCAATATACACGTGGACAACTAATTTAAATAAAAATAAAAAAATGCGCGAGAACACAAGAATGATGATTGCCATGGCTCTTAAAATAATAATTAGTCGAGCTTCCAAAAGAAAAAAAAAACCAAAATAATGATAATACGAAAGATCTGTTCATTTTTTTTAAAGTACTAGCTTACGCCATTGTTCATGCTCCGGTAAACTTGAAGACGGTCCTTTTCAAAAAAAAAAGAAAAAAAAGAAAGAAATTCTCCACCATACACACGGGAGTCTCTCTTCCGTTAAAGTGTTTTTGCTTTGATATTTTTCAAGATATTTTGTTTTTTGTTTATTTCAAAGAGAGAATGTCCGATTTATTTAAATCTTATAGAGTGTTTGGTTGCATGATAAAAAATTTTACATTTTTATGATAAAAAATTATATTAAAATAAAAAATGAACCAACTCGTGACATAAAATTATCATGTTTAGAGGAATGTGACAACAAAAAAGAGTAACTACCATACATGATCAAACAAAGTGGAGGGTCAAAAAAAAGAAAGAGGCAAAATCCTCTTTTTTGTTTAAGAAGAAAAATATTTTTAAAATATAAATATATCATAATTGTCAAACACCTCTTTTAACAAGTTTTCTTATAATTTTTAAAAATTAAAATAAAAATCTCCATTATCATACAACCAAACACCCTATTAATCTTCTTGATTTCCCTTTTCGTTGTTGTTCCATGTCTTATTTGTTCTGATTTGTCGTGGTGTCTTGTCGAATCTACGTTATAATCACAATTTGATTTGTGAGATCGTCAGTTTACACAATTTCATATTTGCTTAATCACATCTTCCGATTTTCTAGAGTTTACAGAACATCTCAACTCATCGATCATCGAAGCACTTCAAGGAACATATCATTTTATTGTTATGGTTATATTCTAATGGCTGGACGACCAAACTTCGTACAGTCTATATATATTCTATTATGTTTTGATTTAAGTCTACAACTTTGTATTAGCATATTAACAGTGTTTTCCTCTTGTTTTATTAGTAAAGTAAAGAATGCAGGGTGGGAGGTAGAGTTCGAGTCGATCAGATCTAAAATTGAGCCGTGTCAGTTGAGATCGCAATCTAGGTCGGGTTAGAGTCAGGTAAAGTCTAAAAAATATTAAAAAATAATTTAAATATATTAATCGGATTGAAATCGTGAAATCAAGTCGAGATCGAACGACTCAAAAATTGGTCAGATTGATCGACTCAGTCGATCTGGTCGCGGACCCGACGCACCGTGAGTAAATGCACCTTTCGTGCCGGTCGATCGTGGGTCGATTGGCACCGTCCTCCGCTCACACCTCCTGGGGGGTGGTCTCTGGTGGGGTTCAAGCTGGGGCTCGAACCCTCGCTGCGCACAGGAGCAGCACATCAAGGCGATCCGGGCCAGTGAACAAAAAAAAAAGTAAATGCACCTTTCGTCTTAAAAGAAATTTTTTTAAAAAAAAATCTTAAAGAAAGACGCGGGAGACACTCGAAGGCGTGGCAGCCGCAGGTGGCCGCAAGATGACAAGGCGAGTGGGGCCCTTCGCCACGTGGGATCGCCGTTCACACCGGAGTAGGACCGGGAAGAAAGCAGATGGCACGGCGGATTTTGGGAATCGCAAATCCTCGAGGTTTTAAATTATGCAGATTCCAAATCGGAAAAGTTTTTTTCCCTCTTTTTTGTTGTGTTTCTGACTTCTGAGAGCCAATCAAATTCGTCCGTACACAGAGTAGGCAGGGTGCGCACCGGGGAGTGTGCGCAGGGGTGTAGGGGTGTCAATGGGCCGGGCTCGGCCCGGCCCGAGGTTGGCCCATTTAGGGCCTGGTCCAAAATATATCGGCCCGGCCCAACCCGGCCCGCACTACATTGTTGGCCCGGCCCGACCCGGCCCTCAAAAATTATTGACTTGGCCCGACCCGGCCCGGCCCGGCCCAACTATATATTTTACAAATAAATATTTATTAAATATGATAAATTTAATTATTTAAGATAACATTATAAAATTAATAATAATTTAATTAAAATATATTTTTAATAAGTAAAAATGATGTTTTTGACATAAAAAATTGAAAGTTATTTGGCCCGTTTTAGCCCGCTTCGGCCCGCTTCGGCCCATATGTCGGCCCGACTAAAGACCGCGGGCCAAAATCTTTGGCCCGTCAAATGACCCGCAGCCGGCCCGGCCCGCGAACCCGTGGGCCGGCCCGGCCCATTGCCACCCCTGCAGGGGTGTGCGCCGGGGTAAAAAGTCGCCGATCAGTTCCATACGAACTGCTCAAACCGGTTCAATCCGTTTGAAAAATTTTTCAACTTACTTAAATAATATCAAAGTGTTTGAATTGAATCAATCAAAATAATATAAAAAAATATCATATCATCGATAAAAATAATATTTATATAGTTTTTACGAGTATCATTTGTTTTAATTATTTATAATCAAAAAAGTCAGTATATATGTTTGAAAATATTTATTTTAATTATAATATATATTTTTAAACCGAACTTGATAGAATTAGTTTGATTGATTTTGCTCAAAAAAAATTGGTTCAAATCAGATCAAATCAAACCGTGCGTATGTTAGGTGTGCGCAAACTGTCGGATCGAATTGAGCGAACATTGTTTCGGTTCAACCGACTTAGGAGCCCTGAATTAAATCAAATCCGATCAAATTTGTCAAAATAATTTTAAAAAAATTATAAAATAATATTATATTATTAACAGAAATAAAATTTATATATTTTTATAATAAATATATTTAATTTATTAATTTAAACTAAAACTAAAATAAATATATAATTAATTATTTTAAATATCTAACTGATTTTTTACCATAAACTAAACCAAATCAACTTAGTTCAGCTTGAGCCCATGGTTCGGTTCGATTTGGTTCTAGAAAAGAGAACACAAATATGATTAAACCGAATCACACACACCCTTAAAAATAGGCAATCTTGAAAGGTGGAGTGGCAAAAATAGCCAGTGAGCCACCGGTTACATTGTTTTAGTCCGCGAGCCTTAAAATGGTTTTCGTTTAAACTAAAGTAGATCATAACAAGATAAAACTAAGTTAAAATTTCAATAACATAAATCTTATATCAATAGTTGATATTTTATTTTTCTTTTCTTTTAAGATGAAACGGATCATCACATCATCCAACCCTTCCATGCAGAATGCGAATACCACAATTTTTTGATTCCCCCTCCAAAATCACCAATGTCCACTACAAGAAAAATTGTTAAGCCGTCGCCAATGACCATAAAGCCGTCGCCAATTAGTATTGGCGACGGCTTTACAACCGTCGCCAAGTCGTCGCAAATAAGCCCGTCGCCAATAATATTGGCGACGGCTTAGTCAAAACCGTCGCCAATAACTATATACGCGACGTTTAAAAGCCGTCTCTTATACTATTTTTGGCGACGACTCAAGCCATCGCCCATAAAAATTTGGCGACGGCTTATAAGCCGTCCCAAATAACACTATTGGGGACGGCTGACAAGCCATCCCAAATAATGGTAGTGGCGACGGCTAAGCCGTCGCCAATACCTTTATCGCATTTTAGAATAACTTTTGGCGACGGCTCTTTGAAGCCGTCGCCAGTACTGTTATTTGGGACGGGTTATCAGCCGTCGCTAAACCAGGTTTTTGAAGCCCGCGGATAGCGATTAAACCTATTGGCGACGGCTATTAGCCGTCGCCAATAACTTATACACGTCGCGAAAAGAAGTATTGGCGACGGCTCTTTGAAGCCGTCACCAATACTATTTGGGACGGGTTGGCAGCCGTCGCTAAACCAGGTTTTTGAAGCCCGCGGATAGCCAACAAACTTATTGGCAACGGCTAATAGCCGTCGCCAATAACTTATACACGTCGCGAAAAGAAGTATTAGCGACGGCTCTTTGAAGCCGTCGCCAATACTATTTGGGACGGGTTGGCAGCCGTCCCTAAACCAGGTTTTTGAAGCCCGCGGATAGCCAACAAACCTATTGGCGACGGCTGATAGCCGTCGCCAATAAGTTATACACGTCGCGAAAAGAAGTATTGGCGACGGCTGAGGGAGCCGTCGCCAATACTTCTGTAATGTAAAAAAAAACAGCTTTATTTGTTGTCGGATTCATACAGGTTTACATCCATACATGAATATACATTATCGGAACCGATTCATACATCTCAAACACATTTATCACCCCCAAATGGTTTACATCCATTCACATTTATCACACACATTCTAAATCAGAACCTGGTACAATCAAACCAAATAACAATCAAAAATACAATCAAACCACATTCTATTGAATAACACATCCAAACATACATCTCAAATATCATTCGATAACACCATATCAATATCCATAATAAGTTTAGAATAAAAAGAGTACAAAATAGATTGTCTAATGAGAAAAGGATCAAAATATCATTCATCTTCATATGATCCTTCCTCATCATCATCCTCGTACTGTTCCTCGTCCTCATCTCCGTCGTCGTCTTGATGATGGGATTGTGTTGGAGGTTGTCTCGATGTGGATGGTACATTGGCCGGGAGCCTTTGACTCATTTCTTCGTACATTTGTGTCAACCGTTGGACAATTTCTTGAAACTATCTTTGTTGATCGTCCAACTGTTGCTTCAAAGAAGAAATCTCAGATCTACATTCGACGTTGACCTGAGCTTGCTTCTCCACTTGCTGTCTAAGCTCCTGGACCTCTTGGGTCGTGGAGGAAGAAGAACCTCAACTGAACCCTCCATACCAAGTGTTGCGAGTTTCACCTTGCCCACCACATCTAATCCGTCCCGGTCTATCTCTACCGAAAACAGATACAAAAGCCTCCTCCGGATTGAGTGGCTGAGATACCCCAGCATCAGAAGAATCGGATGCTGGGGGATTCATCAATTGTTGCATATTTTCCTACAATGAGAATTTGAGTTAAAAGATGTGGGTATTAAATGAAAAAAATTTGAGAAATCAAATTGGTATCGGTGTATACCATCATTTGACGACTCTGGTCATTATCCCAGATAACCGCTCCATCTTCCTCTTCATGTGTTTGAGTCATCTGGAAAACCTCGGGACGAGTAGGGCGCCGTCCTTCTTTTTGTACCTGTTCAGAAACAATAAGATATAAAATTGCATGAAAACTAAAGTTTTCAATTAAATATTTAATTTTCATACTTACAAACTCTCGCTCCAACTCGTGGATGTTTGTTCTTCCTCTTCTATATGACATTGTTAACTTACTCCTATTTCCTTGATTTCTTTCACTCAATGCCTATAAATTTAAACAAGAAGACTTCGTTAATAACATTCACTTTATAGAAATGAACCAAAACATTTAAATAAAAATTTATTTTACCCTTGTTTCATCTCGAGCCCATAAATTGCACATATGTAGCCATTGTTCCTCATTGCATTGTCGAGGAACATTGGCTACAGCTCCTCGAATGATCGTCCTGCAAAATACTGAATACAAAGATTGTTAATAAGGAATATGAAGATTTACATTACTTGTAATTAAAAACATACCCTTCTTTTTAAATGGCTCCTCTGCTTTCTTTGCATTTCGCCCATATGTCTTAAAATCGTGCATCTATAGATGCACTCCGTTCGAAGGTAAAGTGTTGCTACATGAAAAAATAGTGTGAGAATCAAGACAACAAATTATAAATAAAAGCACAAAAATTAAGTTTACCTCGAGATCACGAAAAATCGCATCTTTCTTGAGTCATGTAATTTTGTTCCCATAGATTGCAATGTACTCTGTTACATACCCCTAGATAGGATGTGAACTCCTGACCATGAGATCCTACACCTGAACCACCTACTAACTCGACATTAAATGACTCGTCGGGTCCCAGAGTTCGCACAATCATCGCCTTAGCTGGACCTCTCCCACGACGAGTAGCTGTAGCTATTTACATGTGATACGAGAAAATTGGTTAAGAGACAAAGTAATTCTTAAGTAATTGATATAATTAGAAATATTTAAACATATACCTGAAGCGTGTGAAGATGGACTACCTCCATCTAAAGGTGTCGCCTGAGGAGGAACAGGCTCGCGGGGTGCCTCTAAAGGTCATTGTGTGGCAACACCTCTAGAGCTGGAAGGAGTAGGATCGGGATCGATCTCTAGATGCATGAGATCGACTCCGAGTGACTCGTGGTCCACCACCCCGCGATGGTGTCCCCCCCTGAGACGTCCTACGGCTCTTGCTGAAACCCTTCATCTGTCATATAATAAGGAGATATGATTTGAGCTGAATCAAGAGTGATGTTTTTTCCCCCAACCGGAAGCCGATTTGCCCCATCCAAGCCCGTCACCGGGTTGGATGGGCCAAATCGGCCTTGAATTGGGTGTTTGGATTTTTTTTCCAACCGGAAGCCGATTTGCCCCATCCAAGCCCGTCACCGGGTTGGATGGGCCAAATCGGCCTCGAATTAAGTGTTTGGATTTTTTTTCCAACCGGAAGCCGATTTGCCCCATCCAAGCCCGTCACCGGGTTGGATGGGCCAAATCGCCCTCGAATTAAGTGTTTGCCAAATTAGAGGCGTCGTCATGATCATCCTCATATGGAACACCATCATAGTTTCGATCTCTACTATATTCACTTGTATCTTTCATATATGTTGAAATAAACTGTGTACACTCCTCAACTAAATAACCTTGGGCAATCGAACCTTCGACTCTTGCCTTGTTACCGACATAATCTTTTAGCTTCTTCAAATATCTTTCAATCGGATACATCCACCGATATTGAACTGGTCCAGACATTCTGGCCTCATAAGCCAAATGCACAACCAAGTGGACCATAACATCAAAAAATGATGGTGGAAAAAGTTGCTCCAACTTGCACAATGTTACTGCAATCTTAGACTCCCAATGTCTTAAAATGTTACTATCCAACACTTTTGCACAAATGATCTTAAAATACTGGCATAAATCTACAATGGGACTGAGTACATCCTTCGATACTATCCCTTGAAATGCAAGAGGAATGGTCATTTGCATCATGACATGACAATTATGACTCTTTAACCCACTAATTGTTCGGCTACTTACATCTACGCATCTACTAAAATTTGAGAAATAGCCATCTGGTACTCGAATATTCTTAATAAAATCAAGTATTCTAAACTTTTGTTCGTTGCTAAGCTTGTAAACTGCATCAGGAAACCTCGATGAACCCTCATATGGATGTAACTCTGGACGAATGTTTAAATCTACTAAATCCTTCCTCGAGATAATGTTGTCCTTATCGGTTCCTGATATGTTAAAAATATCTAATATATTATCACACACATTCTTCTCAATGTGCATGACATCTAAATGGTGCCGAATGATCAGAGATGGCTAATATGAAAGCTTCTCAAAAAATATACTTTTTTTCTTCCAATTTCTTTTTTTTGACAAATTCTTCCTTAAATTTTCTAAATCCTTCTTAAATGGTTTTCCGAATCTAATAACATCCATTTGTTTTTGTTGGCTCCATATCTCATATCCTGTAAGCAACTTTGGTGTTCCCTTCGGACACCGATGACCATCGAAAAGATGATTGTATTGATTCTTTCTCCACCGATGTGCTACTGGCAAAAACCGACGATGACCCAAGTAACATTGTTTCCGACTATGAGCAAGTCGAAGAGAATGTGTTTCCTCATTGCAAATAGGACATGCCAATTTCCCTTTAGTACTCCATCCAGATAAATTTGCATATCCTGGAAAATCATTTATTGTGCTCAAAAGTATGGCTCTCATCATAAAAATTTCTTTTTTGACCGCGTCATAGGTCTCCAATCCGATCTCCCACAAATCTTTTAACTCTTCTACTAATGGTTGCAGGAATACATCGATATCATTTCCGGGAGCTCTTGGACCGGGTATTAACATTGATATCATTGTGTACGTGGCCTTCATACACATCCATGGTGGCAAGTTATATACCATTGTTATAACATGTCATTCCCTATACTTTGAAGACATGTTACCAAATGGATTGAACTCATCTGAAGCCAATCCAAGCCGAACATTGCGTTTCTCTAACGCAAAATCCGGATAAAGTTCATCTACTCTTTTCCAAGCCGGAGAATCAGAAGGATGACGCATTTCACCAGCCAATTGGTATGCCCGTGGTTGGCAATGCCATGTCATCCATTTAGCCGTATTGGATGATATGAATAGACGACGCAACCTATCTCGTAATGGAAAATAATGTAAAACTTTCTGTGCTACTTTTTTATTTTTATTTTGAGTATCATCTTTATATCTGGAAGTGTAACATTTTGGACAAACACTTTCATTTTTATTATCTCTCCAAAAAATAATACAATCATTTTTACATGCATGAATTTTCTCATAAGTAAGTCCTAATTCCTTAACTATTTTCTTAAGTTCATACCAATTATCGGGGACACATGCACTATTAGGTAGCACTTCCTTAAATAAAGATAAGATCGTATCCATACATCTTCTAGTGAGACCATTCATCGACTTAAGTTGAATCAACTTTAAAATAAATTTTAGTTTAGATACATCTTTCACACCATCATATAAAGGTGTTTCGAATCTTTTAATAATCTAAAATATTTTAAACTTTCCTCATTTGGTTCATCCTCATTTTGTCGGGTAGAAAATTCATTGTTTTGAATATCTTCGAGCATTTCCGTTAAATCATCATCTACGTTATCCTCTTGCCGTTCATTTAATCGTGTGTTATCCTCATTCCAAGAGCTAAGTTCAAATTCACCATGACATATCCAAGTTTGATAATTTAACCATATGCCATCACATATTAGGTGTTCTTTCACAATATTTCTTTTTAAAATAAATGTATTGCAACATACTCTACAAGGGCATTGTATTAAATCTTTGTGTTGTCCATGTCTATATTGTATCCTACAATCATCAAAAGCTTAGTCTAAGAATTCTTCGACACCTCGTACATACATAGAATCTAATCTATTACGAATAAGCATCCAAAATTTGTCTAATAAACTCATTTCTTCTAATAAAAAATCTCAAAAAAATAAATGACAATGTAATAACTTGTTTACTCTAACCGGACGTCCTCCAAAGGAAGCAAGTTTCAAGTGAATACAAGTCTTTTGAAGCTTCCTGACAACAAGGTAAAAAACAAATATATATACGTCGGACATATAATCAATCGAAGAACATAATTTTCTCTTTAAATAAACCCTATGCCATAGGAACGGACTTGGATTGGGCAATGAAACCCTTCGGATTGGGACTTGGGGATTTTGGCCCAACTCAAAGCCGGATTGTCGAATCCAAACCCGGAACGAGCCTCGGAATGGCGAATCCGGCTTCGGATTGGCTAATTAGGGATTTTTTCCCAACCCGATGCCGGATTGCCCAATCCAAACTCGGAATGGACTTCGATTGGCGAATCCGGCTTCGCATTGAGACTTGGAAATTTTTGCCCAACCCGAAGCCGAATTGTCCAATCCAAACCCGGAATGAGCCACGGAATGGCGAATCCGGCTTCGGATTGGGGAATTGGGGATTTTGGCCCAACCCGATGCCGGATTACCCAATCCAAACTCGGAACGGACTTTGATTGGCAAATCCGGCTTGGGATTGGGGACTTGGGGATTTTAGCCCAACCCGAAGCCGGATTTCCCAATTCAAATCCGGAATGAGCTTCATATTGGCGAATCCGGTTTCGGATTGAGATTTGGAGATTTTTGCCCCACCCCTATGTCGGATTGCCCATGATTGTCCTATTTTATTTTTGTCATCTTAAAAAGATATTGAACAAATACCACATTTGTTCTAAATTTTGAATCCAATAAAAAACACCTCAAATTACCACATAAAAGTAAATTTGTTTGATTGTTTGAGGTTACCTAAATAATAACTAGCACATTTAACTAACAAATATCACATTAATTATAATCAATTTATCTAAATAAATATTACATTTATCTAAAAAAATATATTGTTACCTAAAAGGAGGTCGCTCGGTGGGGGCTGCAGCAGCGGTGGCGGCGCTCGGCGGCACTAACAGTGGAAGCACCGGCGTGTGGCACCGCGGCGGCGGTGGGAGGAGGCACCGCACGGCGGCCGAGCGGCGGGCGGGCGCCGGCGGCGGGCGGCGTCGGCGGCGGTGGGCGATGGCGGTGGCGGACGGCGCCTAGAAGAGGAGAGGCGGCGGACGGCGGCGGGGGCCGACGGCGGTGGCGGACGGCACCTAGAAGAGGAGAGGCGGCGGGCGGCGCCGGCGGCGGGGGGCGATGGCGACGGCGGCGGCGGGCGGCGCCTAGAAGAGTAGCGGCGGCGGGCGGCGCCGGCGGCGGGGGCGGTGGAGACGGCTCTCATCGGCGGCGGCGGTTGCCGCGCAGGCCGGGCGGCCGGGCGGCGCCGAAGAACGGCACGGCGGCGGCGACGGGCGGCGGCGGGCGGCAAGACGGCGGCGGCGAAGAGCGGCTAGGGCACGGGAGCGCGGGGGGGGGGTGGGGAGGAAGAGGGGGGAGCGTCGGGGCGATATAAGAAAAAATTAATGGCGACGGCTTCCTAGCCGTCGCCAATGGTGCATTAAGTTACATTGGCGACGGTTTATCAGCCGTCGCCAATAACTTTCGACCGTTGAAGGTATTGGCGACGGCTCTAAGCCGTTGCCATTAGTTCCCGACCGTTGAACGGTCAACAGCGGGGCCGTGAACCTTTTAGCGACGGCTAGAGCCGTCGCGGAAAACATTGTTAGCGACGGCTTCATAAGCCGTCGCTAGTTTACCTCATATTGGCGACGGCTTAATTGTAGCCGTCGCAAATAAATGTTTCAGCGACGGCTTTTTTAAGCCGTCGCCAATAAGCCGTCGCTAATAACCCTTTTCCCTGTAGTGGTCACTTCTACTCGTCAGAAATAAATAAATTGTAATTAACGTTGTCGTTAATATTAAGATTTTATGTTTTTTATGAAGTTTGTTTAATTTGATGATAAATTTTACAAAATAGAAAATAATAGATTGGCCCGGGTCGACTTAAAATTTTATATGGGTCAGAAGATCAGGCCATGTCAACAATATTATTTTAAAACGCATCAACAATTGATGTTATCAAATATCAAAACTAACTTCGTTCCATGAGCCTAATGGACATTTGGTTGGACCACAAATTATTTTTTTTATTACAATTCTATGTTGAAAAATATGTTCGGCAACTATTATAATTTTATGTTTTTAAATATATTTTTATTTTAAACAAAAAAAGATTAGGCCCTTTTTTATCTAGTGGTCATTCACCTCTTTTGATCTTACATGACTCTCACTCTTTTTGTGTTAGCATTTCCCCGAACATAATAATTTTATGTTATTAGTTAATTAACATGCCTCTTATATCAAGATAATTTTTTGTTATAAAAATATATATAATTTATTGTGTAACCAAACACCTCATAATATCATAGTCAACCAAGACAGAATGCATAAAATATTATGGTAGGGAAGTTTGAAGATAACATGGTCGGCAAGGTGAATAAGTTAGAATATTTTGTCATTATCAGGTATGTTTGACTTTCAGGGTGTTTGGTTACATAATAGAATTTTATATAATTTCATAATAAATAGTTGTATTAAAATAAGATGTGAACTAATCAATGACATAAATTATCATCATTGAACAGATATAATAACAAACAATAGTGAATGTCATATATGACTAAACAAGGTGAGAGACCACAAGTAAAAAAAAGAGAGATGACATCTCTTTTTTGTTCAAAAATAAAAATAACAAACTGTAATGGTTGTCAAATATTTTGTTAACAAATTTTATTACAAAAATTTAAAATTGTAACAAAAATCTAACTTATCATGTAACCAAACACTCAATTTATTTGTTTACAAACATTGGAAACAAAATGCGTATTCATCCCCTTTCTGTCACAGATTATAAATATAGAATTCAAGAAGTCATAGGTGCTGTTTGAATGCACTTAACTTGCCTCTGACATTTTATTTGGTAAAAGGTTTGAAAGTTTAGAACATTCTAAAATTCAGGTGATTGAACTTCTTAGGCTGTCACTCTATCTTAACAAATATCTTCAAACTAAGTTGCGTTTGATTGGTCAGAAGATTGGGTGTTTGAATTGTTTGATTGTGTCTTAATTAATCTTTAAACATATCTCCTTCGTCTTGGTAGAACGCCTAAAATTAATGGGGTGTTTGGTTGCATGATAATTTTTTGTACACTTTCATGATAAAAAATTGTATTAAAATAAAAAGTGAACCAACTCATGACATAAAATTATCATGTTTGGAGGGATGTGATTACAAAAAAGAGTAACCACCGCACATGACCAAATAAAGTGGGGGACCACAAGAAAAAAGAAAGAGGTGAGACCCTCTTTTTTTGTTTAAGAAGAAAATCACTTTCAAAACATAAAATTGTCATGGTTGTCAAACACCTTTTTTAACAAGTTTTCTTACAATTTTTAAAAATTAAAATAAAAATCTCAATTATCATGCAACCAAACACCCCATAAGTTCTATGCTTTAGCTTATGGGGTGTTTGGTTGCATGATAATGAAGATTTTTATTTTAATTTTTAAAAAATGTAAGAAAACTTGTTAAAAGAAGTGTTTGACAACCATGATAATTTTATGTTTTGAAAATGTTTTTCTTAAACAAAAAAAGAGGGTCTCACCTCTTTCTTTTTTCTTGTGGTCCCCCACTTTGTTTGGTCATGTATGGTAGTTACTCTTTTTTGTTATCACATCCTCCAAACATGATAATTTTATATAATGAGTTGGTTCACTTTTTATTGTAATATAATTTTTTATCATGAAAGTGTACAAAAAATTATCATGCAACCAAACACCCTATTATTATTTTTCGAAAAAAATTCTTTAAACAAGACAAAGTTAATTACGTAGAATAACATTAAGCAAATACTAAATTGGTTATTATATAAATATATTAGTCAAATTAAATATGTTTATTACAAAGTTAACTAGACATGAACTTAATTAAGAGTCCAAACTTTAATATTAATTCAAAACAAATGCTACCTAAATCATGAAATTTGACCTTTTATTCAAGACGTAGTCTCTTACATGAAAACAAAACTTAACAATATAAAAAATGCATATTCATTTTACCTTAAGATTAAATTAACTAAATCTCAAACAACGCAATGTTGGATTTCAATGATTCAGGTAGAATCTGCCCATAGTAATGTTAATAACATGGTCTCACGGACCACGCTTGACCCAACTCTTTTTACTATTTCATAATAGCCTTAAATTATTATCAAACTTAACTAACTAAATCATAAAATTAAATATTATAAGATTAAAACATAACTTAAATCGATAAAGTATTGTTTATGAACAGAAGACATGGTTTCTACATATTTTTGAAAAAAAAAAGTTGAACAAAAAACAAAGAAGACGTCATCTCTTTTTTTATCTTGTGATTCCTCACCTTGTTTATTCATATCTCTTTTTTATTATCATATTTTTTTAACATGATAATTTTATATCATTCAATAACACATATTTTATTTTAATATATATTTTATTATAAAATATATAAAAATTTATTGTGCATCCAAACACCCTATAAAATATTAATTACTTCTAAAAAGGATGATGTCCATATTTGCTCCGTACAAAGAAGCGAAGAACTACCATATTCACGAAGAAATGTCTATTGTCTACTGTTCACTCCTATTACAGTACGATTTTATACATTCAGGAGGTATTTGGCAAGTTGACCAAAAATAGAGGTGTTTGACACGAAAATGATTATTAAAAATTTATTTTTTTGAAATAAAAATAAATCAAATTAATGTTAAAATCGGCGTCACGTTCCACGTGGCAACTAGAAAAGGAGATATATTTGAAAATTTTCAAAACCAGTGCCAAGGAAAAGGTCAGCCGTGAAAAGATCGTTCTCAGTGAAGGAACTTTTTTCTTTCTTTCTTCCCGCCCAGAGCGGCGTTCCCACTCCCATCTCTTTCTATCGCTCGCCTGCCGATTTGTTCTTCTCGACTGCAGATTTCTGGAGAACCGACACGCTCATGGAGGATCTCAGCGTCCCCAATTTGATCTCGCTCCTCCGCTCCTCCTTCCAGAGGTCCGTATTCGAGCGCGTGGAGAAGATACTAGTAGAGAGGGAAAGCTCGGCGAAGGGCGCAATCTCGGAGGCCAATGCTGCAAAAGAGGTACAGATTATAGAGCTGGAGACCAAATGCGAGAGCCTCCGGAAGGAAACGGAAGAAATGAGGAGCCGGTGCGCTCAGCTACAGGAGATGGTCAAGAAGGCCGATCATCCGTCCGGGGTTCTCGCTGCGGAGGAAGAAAATAAGCAGGGTGAGCCGAGGGACGTTACCGTGATGCCGGAGGCTGAAGTCGCAGGGATGCTGCTGGACGACGCCGCGGAGGACGGGAAGGCCGAGAAACGTGGAGTTCTTGCTGAACAGTTGCTTCGTAAGATCGAGATGATGAAAAAGAGGGAGAACGAGATTGTGAATAGGAATGAGGAACTGAAGGCGGACGTTGGTGAGTGGAAGAAGAAGTATGGAGAACTGGAGGCGCGGATTTTGCGGCTGCTTGGGGAGAATCTGAGTCGGGAAGCGAATGGCGCGGGGGTGGCCGAAGGAACCTGCGGCAAAGACAGGGACAATCCGGTCGGCGGGCGTAACGGCGATGGTGGCAGAACCTGCGAAGAAACCAAGAACGGCATTGAAATTGATTTGCCCGCTGCAGGTTGTAATGTGATTGAGATCGTTGACAGCGACGATGAAATGGAGGATTGCAGCTTCTGGAGCCATCGACTACATGGTGATTGATGGGATCAGGTGCACAAAGAAACGAGATGATGTCGCCTTGGTTTGATATGCTATTGGAGCTTAAACATTTTGTGGAGTACAGAGTTTAATTCGGGTATTTTTTTTCTTTAGGCAGATTAGTTATTTCTCTTGGATGTTAATGTTAATTTTAAATATCTTAAGCTTGAAACAGTCTCATTTTGTAAAAGGGATAAGGATAAATGTGTATCTATGTCCTTTCTCTGATTTAGTTTTTTTTTACTTGAAATGGTTAGATATATATTCTTGGATTTAGTTTTTCAGATGGTCAAATCGGTCGGCTCCTTTGGCATTTTGGAATACATGATGTCCTTCCTCACATTAGATTTCCTGTCCCCTCAAATCAACATAATAATTTTAATGATTTTGAGTTGTGAGAAACTAACTTGTCCGATAATTACTTAATTGATGTCATTCTTAGAAGGTCATTTATGTTGAGACTACTCTTAGTAAAGCATATTTCATTGTGCCGTCACTACAAGAAATAGAGTTATTAGGGACGGTTTAATGGCGACGGCTTTATTAAGCCGTCTCTATAAGAGTTAATTGCGACGGCTAAAGCCGTCCCTATTAAAGCCGTCGACAAATACAAAGATATAAGCGACGGCTCTATGAGACCGTCGCAATATCGCTTATTAGGGACGGCCTAAGCCGTCGCTAAACCAGAAAATGCACCCGGAACACCCATCGGTCCGGGTTAATGGCGACGGCTACGAATAGCCGTCGCCAACTTAGTTATTAGCGACGGCTAGAAGCCGTCGCAATAAAATTTTTCGCCCGTTCAACGGTCGACAAATTTTTGCGACGGCCTGAGCCATCGCCGTTGTACTTAAACGCATTAAATGCGACGGCCGGCCCGTCGCCAATACATTAAGGGTTTACAAAACCCCGTCGGCACCTCCCCTCTTCCCCCCCCCCGCTTGCTCTCGACGCACCGCCGCCGCCGCCGCTGCGCCGCCGCCGCCGCCGCCGCCGCCCGCCGCTGCGCGCCGCCGCCGCCGCCCGCACCGCCGCCGCCGCCGCGCCGCCGCGGCCACGCTTCCTTGCGCCGGCGCCGCCGCCGCCGCCGCCGCGCGCCTCCTTGCGCCGCCGCGGCCGCCGCCGCCTCCTTGCGCCGCCGCCGCCGCCGCCTTGTTGCGCCGCCGCCGTGCCGGCGCCCTCCCCTCGCTACATCCGTCCGGCCATTATCCTCCAAGGTATATTTTAAGTGAAATTATTTTATTCATTAGTTTCTATTTGAATTTTTTAAGTAGTCTTATGAAAAGTGGATGTTTATTGATAAATCTTTCATTTCATATCGGCTAGGGTTAGTTGTGTGGTCAATCATATCGAATGAAACCGGACCGAACTGTTTGAATCGAATTGTTTAAAACATTACATTATTATTAAGAAAAATAATATGTATATAGTTTGATTCGGTTTGATAAGTTATCTATTTGGTTTTTCGAACCAAATCGAACCGATAACTTTTTATCGATTTAGTTCGGTTCGGCACCTCCCCAAACCGAACCGAACCGGTAAACTAGTTGACCCAATTTGTCAAAATTTGACCCACTTTATTTACATATTATGTTACATTTAAATATATATACATATATTACATCAATTGTAAATATATATTATTATAAATACATATTATGTTACATATTATTACGTAGTTGGATTTTTCTTTAACAAGAGTAGAAGATAAAAAATTTATAAGAATTTTTTAATGAAACTCAATGTCATTAATATGTTTATCTTATGACGGCTTTAATTCTTATTTCGAGGTAGTTTCAAACGCCATTCTCGTTCGAGACTTTCTTCTCTTGGAGGTGGTTTGGTTTGTGTTTATTTTGTTTCGAGACTTTCTTATCTCATTGTTTATTTTTGTGCATATATATCTTTATTTATATTAACACATGACGATGAGCTTAGATAAGTCTTGGATAGATATTCCTACCGTATTAAGTCCTAGGTATCTTCAAGGAGTAGAAGAATTTTTAGATTATGCTTACGATGAATGTAGGACTCAATTTAGACATGGATTAGACAAAACTTTGATTCAATGTCCATGTAGACGGTGTTGTAACACATTTACTTTAAAAAGAGATGTAGTTAAAGAACATCTAATATGTGATGGCATATGGTCCAATTATCGAACGTGGATAAGTCACGGAGAAATTGAACCTAGTTTAAGTATCGATAATGAAGTTCGATTAGATGAAGCACAACATGAGAATTTAAATGACGATGTAATAGAAATACTTGAAGACATTCAAAATATTCAAGGACCATCTATTCATCATGAAGGTGAACCAAGTATAGAAACACACAAGCATTTCTTGCTATTAAGAGATGCAGAAACACCACTATATGAAGGATGCACAGAAATATCTAAGTTAAAATTTATTTTAAAGTTGATTCAGTTGAAGTCAGTAAATGGTTTGACTGGAAAATGCATGAGTAGTATATTGTCTTTATTTAAGGATGTATTACCGAAGGATGCAAGTGTTCCTAACACTTGGTATGAACTTAAGAAGATTGTTAAGGACTTAGGACTTAGTTATGAAAAGATAGATGCATGTAAGAACAATTGTGTTCTCTTTTGGAAAGAGAATGCACATAGAATTAGTTGTCCACATTGTGAGTCTCCGAGATACAAAAATAATCAACAACATAAGAGTAAGAAGGTGGCATGGAAGATATTACACTACTTCCCTTTAAAAGATAGGTTGCAGCGTTTGTTTATATCAACAAACACTGCTAGGTGGATGTCATGGCATAGTGAGCAACGTTCGTATATATCGAGAGGTGAAATGCGTCATCCAGCAGATTCCCCCGCTTGGAAAAGAGTGAATGAACTTTATCCGGATTTTGCATCAGAAAAACGCAACATTCGGCTTGGATTGGCCGCCGATGGTTTTAACCCATTTGGCAACATGTCTTCAAAGTATAGTGTGTGGCGTATAGTTACATTGGTTTATAACTTACCACCATGGATGTGTATGAAAGCGGCTAACACGATGATTTCATGTCTAATACCGGGTCCAAGAGCCCCCGGAAATGATATCGATGTATACTTACAGCCGTTGGTGGAAGAGTTAAGAAATTTGTGGGAGATCGGATTGGAGACATATGATGTTTTAGCGAAAGAGACTTTTCTATTGAGAGCTATATTGTTGGGTACCATAAACGATTTTCCTGGTTATGCCAACCTTTCCGGCTGGAGTACTAAGGGAAAATTAGCATGTCCGATATGTAATGAAGAAACAAATTCGGTTCGACTAGTTCATAGTCGAAAATAATGTTATTTAGGACATCGGCGATTCTTACCCATATCACATCGGTGGAGAAAGAATCATTACAGACATCTATTTGATGGTCGCCGGTGTGAGAGGGGTACACCAAAGATACTAACCGGACATGAGATGTGGAGACAACAACAGGAGATTGAGCCTGTAAGATTCGGAAAAACATTTAAGAAAGATTTGGAGAGCTTGAGAAAGAATTTGACAAAAAATAAGAACTGGAAGAAAAGAAGTATCTTCTTTGAAAGATCGCCATATTGGGCATCGCCGATTGTCCGACATCATTTAGACGTGATGCACATCGAGAAGAATGTATGTGACAATATTTTAGATATGTTCAACCTATCCGGATCGGATAAAGACAACCCGAACTCTAGAAAAGACTTGGTAGAGTTAGGAATTCGTCCAGCAGTTACATCCACATGAGAGTTCATCTAGGTTTCCGGATGCTATCTATAAGCCGAGTAACGCACAAAAGACTCGCATACTCGAATTTGTAAAGAGCATTCGAGTGCCGGATGGGTATTCATCAAATTTGAGTAGGTGCGTAGATCTAAGTAGTAGGATCATTAGTGGATTAAAAAGTCATGATTGTCATGTAATGATGCAAGTGATTATTCCTCTTGCTTTTCAAGGGATCGTACCAAAGGACGTACTCAAGCCCATTGTAGAGTTATGTCAGTATTTTAAAGTAATTTGTGCTAAGGTTTTAGATACTAGTATTTTAAGGGATTGGGAATCAAAGATTGCAATCACAATGTGTAAGTTAGAGCAAATCTTTCCACCGTCATTTTTTGATATTATGGTTCACCTTGTTGTGCATTTGGCTTACGAAGCTAGGATATCCGGACCAGTTCAATACCGGTGGATGTATCCGATTGAAAGATATTTAAAGAGATTGAAAGATTATGTTGGCAACAAGGCGAGAGTTGAAGGTTCCATTGCCCAGGGCTATTTGGTAGAGGAGTGCACGCAGTTTATTTCTTTGTACATGCGACATGAAAATGAAGATGAGCGAGATCGGAACTACGATGGTGGTCCCTATGACGATGATCGTGAGGAGGGTTCAATGTTTAAGGCAGTTGGACGTCCGTTGAGATGCACTCGTGTACCTAGAATGTTGACGGAAAGAGAACAAGCTTTAATCCACTCATATGTGTTAAATCAAATTGAAGATATCGAGGATTTTCGTCAAAAATATAATGATGCTCTTATTAACGGAGGTAGGAATGAGTGTAGTTTTTCGGTTTGGTTTAGAGCACACGTTACATAATTAAGGAACACAGGGTCTTCTAGATACAGTAAGGATCTAGAGATTTTATCACTTGGTCCATCCCGTTTTGCTTCTTCATTATCCGGGTATATTTGCAATGGGTTTAGATTTCGGACAATGAATTCGGATTCAACCAAGGCCACTCAACTATGTGGGGTCATTGTAACTTCGTAACTTCCATCCGGTTGTGATGGATATTATGGACGAATTTTAGATATAGTAGAGGTATCGTTTGATAGGAATAGTCGTTTAGTATTGTTTGAATGTCAATGGTGGGATGTGTACAATAAGGACAGAGGATTTAAGATTAATGAGTATGGATTTATTTCATTGAATACACAAAGGCAATTGGGGACAGATAAACCGTTTGCACTTGCAAATCAAGTCGAACAAGTTTTTTATGTGGAAGACAATATGAGTAAGGGATGGATGATACCAGTGAAGTCACTTCCACGTAACTACTACAACTTATCGGAAGGAAGCGATGATGAAGTAGAACCATATCAAGATGAACTTGTGAGCGTACCCGTCGCATTTGGTGTAGCCGATGAAGATGTACAACTACAAACAACCTATCAGATAGAAGTGGAAATGTGATTGTCCGAAAAACAGCCGGTTAGCTTGGAAAATAGCATAACACCCCACCCCGAGGCCGGTTTAGCTTGGAAAAATGCATAACACCCCACCCCGAGGCCGGTTTGCCCGATCGAAGCCGGATTCCGGCTTGGATCGGGCAAACCGGCCGGTTAGCTTGGAAAAATGCATAACACCCCACCCCGAGGCCGGTTTGCCCGATCGAAGCCGGAATCCGGCTTGGATCGGGCAAACCGGCCGGTTAGCTTGGAAAAATAGCATAACACTCCACCCAGAGGCCGGTTTGCCCGATCGAAGCCGGATTCCGGCTTGGATCGGGCAAACCGGCCGGTTAGCTTGGAAAAATGCATAACACCCCACCCCGAGGCCGGTTTGCCCGATCGAAGCCGGATTCCGGCTTGGATCGGGCAAACCGGCCGGTTAGCTTGGAAAAATAGCATAACACCCCACTCGAGGCCGGTTTGCTCCGATCGAAGCCGGATTCCGGCTTGATCGGGCAAACCGGCCGGTTAGCTTGGAAAAATAGCATAACACCCCACCCCGGCCGTTTGCCCGATCGGCCGGATTCCGGCTTGGATCGGGCAAACCGCCGGTTAGCTGGAAAAATAGCATAACACCCCACTGAGGCCGGTTTGCCCGATCGGCCGGATTCCGGCTTGGATCGGCAAACCGGCCGTTAGCTTGGAAAAATAGCATAACACCCCACTCGGCCGGTTTGCCCGATCGAAGCCGGATTCCGGCTTGATCGGGCAAACCGGCCGGTTAGCTTGGAAAAATAGCATAACACCCCACCCGAGGCCGGTTTGCCCGATCGAAGCCGGATTCCGGCTTGGATCGGGCAAACCGGCCGGTTAGCTGGAAAAATGCATAACACCCCACTGAGCCGGTTTGCCCGATCGAAGCCGGATTCCGGCTTGATCGGGCAAACCGGCCGGTTAGCTTGGAAAAATGCATAACACCCCACCCCGGCCGGTTTGCCCGATCGAAGCCGACTTCCGGCTTGATCGGGCAAACCGGCCGGTTAGCTTGGAAAAATGCATAACACCCCACCCCGAGGCCGGTTTGCCCGATCGAAGCCGGATTCCGGCTTGGATCGGGCAAACCGGCCGGTTAGCTTGGAAAAATGCATAACACCCCACCCCGGGGCCGGTTTGCCCGATCGAAGCCGGATTCCGGCTTGGGTCGGGCAAACCGGCCGGATAGCTTGGAAAAATGCATAACACCCCACCCCGAGGCCAGTTTGCCCGGTCGCAGCCGGAGTCCGACTTGGATCGGGCAAACCGGGCCTTTAGCTTGGAAAAATGCACAACACCCCACCCCGAGGCCGGATTGCCCGATCGAAGCCGGATTCCGGTTTGGATTGGGCAAACCGGCCGGTTAGCTTGGAAAAATAGCATAACACCCCACCCCGAGGCCGGTTTGCCCGATCGAAGCCGGATTCCGGCTTGGATCGGGCAAACCGACCGGTTAGCTTGGAAAATAGCATAACACCCCGAGGCCGGCTTGCCCGATCAAGCCGGATTCCGGCTTGATCGGCAAACCGCCGTTAGCTTGGAAAATAGCATAACACCCCACCCGGCCGGTTTGCCTGATCGGCCGGATTCCGCTTGATCGGCAAACCGCCGGTTAGCTTGGAAAAATGCATAACACCATTTCGAGGCCGGTTGCCCGATCAAGCCGGATTCCGGCTTGGATCGGGCAAACCGCCGGTTAGCTGGAAAAATGCATAACACCCCACCCCGGCCGGTTTGCCCGATCGAAGCCGGATTCCGGCTTGGATCGGGCAAACCGCCGGTTAGCTTGAAAAATAGCATAACACCCCACCCCGAGGCCGGTTTGCCCGATCCGGCCGGATTCCGGCTGATCGGGCAAACCGGCCGGTTAGCTGGAAAAATGCATAACACCCCACTGAGGGCGGTTTGCCCGATCGAAGCCGGATTCCGGCTTGGATCGGGCAAACCGGCCGGTTAGCTTGGAAAAATGCATAACACCCCACCCCGAGGCCGGTTTGCCCGATCGAAGCCGGATTCCGCCTTGGATCGGGCAAACCGGCCGGTTAGCTTGGAAAAATGCATAACACCCCACCCCGAGGCCGGTTTGCCCGATCGAAGCCGGATTCCGGCTTGGATCGGGCAAACCGGCCGGTTAGCTTGGAAAAATGCATAACACCCCACCCCGAGGCCGGTTTGCCCGATCGAAGCCGGATTCCGGCTTGGATCGGGCAAACCGCCGTTAGCTTGGAAAAATGCATAACACCCCAGGCCCGGTTTGCCCGATCAAGCCGGATTCCGGCTTGATCGGGCAAACCGGCCGGTTAGCTGGAAAAATAGCATAACACCCCACCTCGAGCCGGATTGCCCGATCGAAGCCGGATTCCGGCTTGGATCGGGCAAACCGGCCGGTTAGCTTGAAAAATGCATAACACCCCACCTCGAGGCCGGTTTGCCCGATCGAAGCCGGATTCCGGCTTGGATCGGGCAAACCGGCCGGTTAGCTTGGAAAAATGCATAACACCCCACCCGGAGGCCGGTTTGCCCGATCGAAGCCGGATTCCGGCTTGGATCGGGCAAACCGGCCGGTTAGCTTGGAAAAATGCATAACACCCCACCCCCCGGCCGGTTTGCCCGATCGAAGCCGGATTCCGGCTTGGATCGGGCAAACCGGCCGGTTAGCTTGGAAAAATGCATAACACCCGACTCCGAGGCCGGTTTGCCCGATCGAAGACGGATTTCGTCTTGGATCGGGCAAACCGGCCGGTTAGCTTGGAAAAATGCATAACACCCCACCCCGAGGCCGGTTTGCCCGATCGAAGCCGGATTCCGGCTTGGATCGGGCAAACTGGCCGGTTAGCTTGGAAAAATGCATAACACCCCACCCCGAGGCCGGTTTGCCCGATCGAAGCCGGATTCCGGCTTGGATCGGGCAAACCGGCCGGTTAGCTTGGAAAAATGCATAACACACCACACCGAGGCCGGATTGCAATTTTAAAGATTATATTGCAGATGAAGAAATTTAGCAAGAGTCGACGTACATCTAGGAGTGGGACAGCTGGTGGATCCACCGATCAGTCTGGTGGTTCACAGGGCCCATCTCAGCCTACCCAAGATGTGATGCCATCAGGTGGACCATCCCGGGTAGTTGACACTCGCCCTACTACGGCAACGCCCCTACAGACTGTCCATCTTCTTCCGCCTCCGGTAAATATCAATTTTTTATATTTTGTAGATTTATAAATATCAATTTTTAAATGTGTTAAAATTTTTGGCATGCAGCTACAGTTGCTAGACGTGGGAGAGATCCTGCAAAGGCATATAATGTGCGGACATTAGCGCCTGGGGAGACATTGAACGTCCGGGTCATTGGAGGATCGGGTGTAGGCCCGAATGGCCAGGAGTTCACTCATATCTTGGAGTTTGCAACAGGGTACATTGCAACTTATGGCAACAGGATTACATGACCCTTCCAGATGACAAGAAGGAGGCGATATTTAGAGACCTCGAGGTAAATAAAAGTACTTGAGCTTATTTGTTTTTTTTCACTTTAAAATTACTAATCTATGTATTTTTCCTGTAGCAACATTTTACATTTGAGCGGTCACCATCCATAGATGCGGAAATTTTAAGGCATATGGGAGAGATGCAAAGAAAACAAAGGGGTCATCTTAAGAAGAAGGTAAAAATTTCATATTTATTTTTTTAGTAAACGATTATGTACTGTAACTAATACAATTTTGGCGTACAGTATTTTACAGGACGCTCCCTGGAGGAGGCACTTGTCGTTGTGCCTCCACAATGCGATCCGGACCAGTGGCGTCATATGTGTGAGATATGGCAGAGGGACGACAATAAGGTAAATAATTTATTTAATTTAAAAGTAATCCACATTTGATAACTCATTTTATTAGCTTGTCTTAACAAAATTAATGTGTTATGAACTTGTTTGTAGGCACTTAGCCAAAGGAATAAACCAAATAGGGCTAATTTGAGCAGGCCTTATAGGAGAGCTAGAACCAACATTCATCACCGCAGATTGATTTTGTAAGTTTATAATTTTTTTATTATTCACTATTGCATATCTCGATAATAGTACTAATGTGTTCATAATGTTTTCTCTTACCAGACAACCAAAGAAGGGCGTCGTCCTACCCGACCAGAGGTCTTCGAGATGACCCAAACGAAAGAGGCAGAGGATGGATCCCTCGTATGGTGCAACGAGGAAAGTCATCAAGTTATGGTACGCAATATGTTTGTTTGTATCAACATTAGACAATTTTTATTTCATATAACAACTGACTTTATATTTACATTATATAGGATGAGATGCGCCAGTTGATGAATGCCCCCCAGTCAGAGGAATCAGATGCTCGGAATTCCGAGCAGCCATACTCGCCGAGGATGCATTTATCACCGTGTTCGGCAGAGACGAGCCGGGACGGATCCGATGTGGGGAGAGGACGGACCCGCAACACCTGGTATGGTGTATGCGGTGGAGGTGCGAGTACCTGCGGGTCCGGGCTACCGGCGATTGGTGGACAAAGTCGATGCTCAAGCTACACAAATCGAGAAACAAAACTCGATGATCGACTCGCTCCAACAACAACCGGACGCCCAACGTCAACGGTTTCAAGAGTCGATGACACGGCTAACACAAGAAATGTTAGCCCAATTAAACGATGAGCTCCCACTGCATCCGTCTAGTTCGAGGCCAACCCAAGGCTATAGAGGCGCACGGGGGACGAGGAGGAGGAGGACGATGACGAGGACGCAGAAGACGATAGCGTTCTTTTGGGGAGGATGAGTGAGAGAGTTTACTCTCTATTTTATTATTTCTTTGTATTTGAGATAGTTGTTGTGTAATGATACGTTTTATAATTATGAATTTTTCTTATTAAAGAATGTCAGTGTTTATTATGTATGAATGAATGTTAATGGCTTTGATCGGGCAAACCGACAAATTATTTGTGTATACAGGTCTTGCTACGAGAATACAATTGATTGCAGGGAAATTTTTTTTTAAAAAACTGTAAGTTATTTGCGACGGCTCCACACAGCCGTCCCTAAAGTTATTTTAAGCGACGGCTATTAATGTAATCGGGACGGCTCTTAGCCGTCGCAAAACCAGAAAATGCACCCCCGTGGGTGTCGCCGGGGCTGTAAATTGGGTATTAGCGACGGCTCTCAGCCGTCACAAAACCAGAAAATGCACCCCGCGGGGGTATTCGCGACGGCCCTAAGCCGTCGCAAAACCAGAAAATGCACCCCCGCGGGTGTCGCCGGGGCTGTAAATTGGGTATTAGCGACGGCTCTAGCCGTCGCAAAACCAGAAAATCACCCCCGCGGGGGTATTCGCGACGGCCCTAAGCCGTCGCAAAACCAGAAAATGCACCCCCGCGGGTGTCGCCGGGCTGTAAATTGGGTATTAGCGACGGCTCTTAGCCGTCGCAAAACCAGAAAATCACCCCGCCGGGGTATTCGCGACGGTCCTAAGCCGTCGCAAAACCAGATAATGCACCCCGGCGAGTGTCGCCGGGGCTGTAAATTGGGTATTAGCGACGGCGTTAAGCCGTCGCTAATGTCTATTACGGGTTTAAATTTATTTGCGACGGCTTAGTGCCGTCGCGAAAAACTTTATGAGGGACGGTTTCAGCCGTCGCTAATAACTTAATTGCGACGGCTTTGGTGGTCGCAAATAATACTAAAAGCGACGGCTTATAATGAGCCGTCGCTATTAAAATTGGCGACGGGCTTATTTGCGACAGTATTGCGACGGCGGAAGAGCCGTCGCTATTGCCTTATGGCGACGGCTTTTGTATTTTTAGCGACGGCGGTAAGCCGTCGCTAATGACTTTAATTCCTGTAGTGCGTCCATATGTTAGAATAATATATGGTTATTGTTGTATGAAAAATCAATTATCAACAGCTGTCGATCCAATTTTTTTCTTCTATTCTAGAGCTCTTGTTCTCAGCATACCCATCATATGATCATTAATCTGAGGATGAAATGTTGTTGAGTACCTGAAGTTTTTTTGCAGCATTTGTTTACGTTCTTCTCTTAAACTGAAAATATATATCTATCTGACAGCATGAATAAGGGCACAACATTGTATTTGACCAGTCTAGTAAAGTAGGTCTTTACCAAGCTTTGAAATAAAGTATCTTGGTTTTGACTCTTTGTTGATAAAATTTGAAATCCAATACAGATTATGACCTAAATAAACTTTATTCTTTTTTAATTTGTGTACTTGTAATTTCTTCGAAACAGAAGTGAATTCTCATATTTTTGCATGCATAGTTCTTGATATAATCTTGAATTATCTTGTATTAGTGGAGACTGATAGAAAAACTTTTTGGATGTCTTGCCAAAAGAAATGTTTGTTTCGATCTTGACTCATTTTGATACTAAGTACATTTATTTTTCCATTCTAATTTTTTAAAGCTAAATCTAAATCTTAAACCCATACTTAGATTATTTGGATTTATCATGCAATATAGACAAGTAGGCCATCTACCATTTGATCTCTCTTTTAGTCAAAGTTGTGATAAAATGCATAGTTGTCAAGGCGGCCAAGGCGGTCAAGGCGACATAGTACCGCCTTGGCGATAAGGCGAGGCGTTAGGCGACGCCTTGTTTTATATAGTAAAATAGATAAAATAACAAAGATACATGTAAAAAATGATGCAAAATAACTTTGACACCATGTAAATCAATCAATAATGTGGAAAGTGTATAGTTACATAGACTAAATAACTTGACAAATTAGTTAATTTTACTATTTAAATTATATCATCTATTAGTAAACACTTAAGAAATCATTTAACCCTAGCTATTATTTCATCAAAATGTTAATTTATAGTCAAATTAACTATTAAAATTAGTTATTTTTACTCTAAAACAACTTAATTATATGATATTAACACTTAATTAACATTATTTATTATTAAAATAAATAAAATAGTTATTTAAGGCAATGGGCGCCTAGGCGCCCATCGCCTTGCCCCCTCTGGGGGCGCCTTGTCGCCTAGGAGACACCTTGAAAACAGTGATAAAATGCATCACATGGATTTGACATTGAATCATCCTTGAAAACCTATTGCCACTTTATTATTTTCTAATATTTATTTATTTTACAAACAAATATATATTTATTGGTCAAGCATCTATATCCACATTATACATTTAGATACATATTGATAAATGCATGCATCTGTGAAAATAAAAACCTTATTTTAATATCCTTTGATAAGAAGTTGGAATAACGTTTGAATATATCACTTAGTTTACACTCTCTTTGGTTACAATATCAAACATCTATATCACTATTAACTTTGAGATTGATATTGATATAAATCATTAAGAAGTGTTTGACAATTAATATCAATTTTAAGATTTTGTAGTGCAAACAGTACATGCTATATGATACAAACATCTACCCCATCAGTTCTGACATTCATACTCATTTTCTAGCAATGTCAATATCCAAATTAGTATAGGATCATTTTTATAATCCAACCAAACATGGCTAGCTTTAAGTGGCATGTTATGTATATTTTTTATTTTAAAGGTGAGACAAATAAGATTTTTATAAGTAAAAAGATTCGGATTGATATTAAAATTTAATATATTTAAGCTAAATCAATAAAAACCATCCTAGAGACACATGCCAAAATAATCATATAAATGTATTATAGGCCTATGGTACTAAACATGCAACTATATTACCATTTGCAACCCTACTTTGTTCATCTACTCGTTATCATCTTGACCGTTTATTTTTTATATGTGATGCCTACATATCTTTATGGTTTGGTTCCGAAACTGTCAAATCCAATAGTCACTCCATGCATATTTATTTTTCCAAAGAAGACTCCTTGAAGTTAAAGTCATCTTTCTTTGTGGTTCCACAGACCCCCAGGAAACTCTTACCTTATACTCCTCTCTCCTTTTTTTTTCTTTTTTGAAAAGAACCATATACTCCTCTCTCTCAGGCTCACTTCAAAAATCTCAGAATACAGTGATGGTACTGAGGAATTTAATTCCTCTCTCACACCCTAATCAAGCAGTCGCTTCCTATAGTTATTTCTCAGGTAATTCAACTTAACTATTTTTCATCACACTTCCTCAAATTGTTTGTTTTATTTTCACTGTCTGGTTCAAATTGATAAAAACCATCAAGTTTAATTCAATCTGAAATAACTATCAGAATGATTTTAATTTCGAGGACTCTTTGATCCAAACCATTAAACGTTTAAATGAATTGTGTAATTTATTTGCAAAAGTCGATATTTCTAATATCAATTTGCTGATGTGTATCCTTTTTAGATTTTATGGATATTGGATCTTCGTAAAGTTAAAAAACTTTGTGATCTTGTGTTATTGAATACCCCTGTCTAGATACCATCCAAAACATCGTTATTCGAATACTTATTTTTTATTTTTTTATGTTTTTGGACAAAAGTATGATCATTTTTTCTTCTAGAAGGATAGAGAGCGGGCAAGAGAGAAAAGGGAGACATATATTTCCTGCAGAAAAACGCAACATGCCCTTTGGAAAGATGTCGAGTAGAGACGTGAGGTCCATCCATTTGTTTGAGCACTACAGCTTTTGATACAAATCTTTCATTTGATGTATTTGAAGATGCCTTTTGAAATATTTTTGCACCAATGTTTACCTAAAAAATAGTTTCAGATCGAATCTGTTTTCAGGTATAGTAAGGGCATGTTTGATATCGAAATATTTCGAGGATAAACTTGGTTTATCCCCTAAATTTTGGGGATAAATCAAGTTTATCCTCGAGTTATCCAAATACCAAACAGTCCCTAAAAATCTACGTACCTCTACAGTTTCATCTCGATGGGTATTTAAGGCCCACTTCAATAACCGCATTGCGCACACTCTTATCATTATTAATTTTGAAATCGATAATGATAGAAATTATTAATAAATGTTCGATAGTGAAACTTTGCAGGGGGTGTTTGGTTACATTTTCTTATATGATTTCATGATAAATTTAATATCATCAGGAAAATTGTGAGAAGTTTTTAAAGTGTAAAATATGAAGTTATCATGTTTGACAAAATTGTCATAATATTTAGAAACAACAACAAGGTGCTAGGCAATACGTTTAAAATAAATTTACGGTACCGTCCACTCATCTGTGTTGAAGACACCAAGCTTTTCATACCAATGAAATTGAGAGTGTAAAGGGATCTCCATGGCGATAAGCTATAAGAGGGCCCAGTTATATGGATCTACGAGCGATCATATAACAAGAAAAGAAAGAGGGTGTTAAGTCTTCTTTATTGTTATTATTATTATTATTATTTGCCTTAGGATACAAGAGAATTTTTTTTCAAAATAAAAAATTATAACACCGGCAAAACACCTTCTTCTTGGTGTATTTTTTTTACAATTTTTAAAATTAAAAAAAGGGATGTTATAATACAAACCAAACATCTTATTAGTGCATACAAAACATAATATGTAATACAAGTGTCCATGTATAACAATTTTGATATATTTTTGATACTCTAACCAAACATGCCTTAAGCTTTTTAAATGGATATTATATTATATTATAACATTTACAATTTGCTAGAATGTGGTGTTGACTTAAAAGGATTGTTACATTTTTTGATCCACAAGCAGTTGACACAAACATGATTTTAAGTATTATATTTTAGACAAAAATTAAAGATAGTAAACATAAAGAACTCACTTATTATCAGTTCAAAATATTTTTTTTCAATGACATATTTTATTATTATTTTTATAATATAGAGAGAATAATAATGCATGTGTAATGCTTTTATATTTAATAGGAAATAAATCTCAACATTTTAAGTGTCTCCAGAAATAAGAAATCTTTCTCTCTGTAAAAGTTAAATTTAATTTTTAAGGACTAATATATGATTATATATAAGTTTGTAGAAATTTAAAAACCCCTAAAACTATTATAATCACATATGCATGCCTGACTATGCTGCACTGTACACTTTTCTGCCGGTGAGAAAATGTTCGGAAGACACTAAAATCGCGCTCTTTTAGTCAAAAGAATATTTTTCTGATGACTCGTACTTTCCTCAGATTTTTTAATGTACATTTTTTTTGATAAAATGTATAGAAATATATTGCAATCAAACATCCCATAACATCCATAAGATCTGATAGTAGGCATATTTTGAAGCTTAACTTGCTGACATGAAACAAGGTCTAGACCTGTTTTTTAGCCTGGGATGCATCTAGTTGATGATGCCAAGGACCCTTTGAAGATGACATGAGGGATTGTTTATAAGCTAGATCTTTTACTCTTGAGCCACATTACTGAAAAGCTTCATAGAAGGCTCCCTAGTGCAACCAAAGGAGGCCCTTAATCACATTGAATTTAGTTGTATGATTCCTAGCTGATTGGTGCAACACACATAGATAGTAGATTGAGACCATGCTTGTAATACTAGACATCTCAAATGAAAGAGACTAGAGAATTTGGTGTTAGACTGACATGTAATATGTATTTTCACATAAATTTGTGAAAAAATAATATACTAAGGTAAAATCTAAGTTGTGAAAAATTTAAAAGTACCATGTTTGATTAGAAAATAATAACATGTAAGGTGAGAAGATGATGTATGACAAAAAAGAGTGATAGATAATGAGAAAAAAGAGGCCTTTTATTTATATCAAAGAATAAGCTCTTACAAATCATATTTTTATTATGATTTTCAAATCTCTTTATTGATATTCTTTGTCAAAAATTTGTTTTGTAGAAAAATTTTATTTTATCATGTAGCCGACCACCCTACAAGGGCTCATTACAAATTAAATAGGACACTGTCACTTTTGTTATCGACATTAATTGAAGTAGCATTATAATAAAAAAATGTAAAACTATTTTGTATTATATTGAAATAGGTATTTAGTGGAGTATCCAAAGTCCAAACGCACCTTAAGACAATATTCTTATTCTTGGGTTTAGACAATACCAAAATTTATAGTAAATGTAAAATGAAACCATAACTGATACTCTATAATCTTTATAAAAAAAATCCTACGCAGAGAGTAACATTTTTCCTTTATATTTTTTTGTCGTTCTTATATGTCCTTATGCAACCACATACTGGGCACCATGACCAGTAATACTTGGCGAGAGAAGTTAATATCACTTTTTAAAAAAGGTTGATTTAATAACACTATTAAATATTTCTATCATTGTCAATTTAAAATTGCCCGTGACATTTGACTATTAAACATCAACTTGTATCAATTTCGATATTGATATCTTGACTTATAGAAATTTTAATGTTAATATTAAAATAATATCATTTTTGGTACACTGACACTAAATCAGTCATGAAACATTACAAATAAGTTATTGTAACCCTTGCAATTCTTATTTCGATTCGTACACAAGCCTCTTAATATACGTTTCGATCTCTGAGCTGAAACACAAAATATAAATATCCAATGCGCATGGCCTTAGGCTCAAAAAGATTTTCTGTTAGGGTTAAACCACCCTATGGTTAAAGCATTTAATAAATCAAAAAATTTTAAATATAGAAAATGAAACAATCAATTGTAACTGGTTTTTTTTTTGAATTTTTAAAATTTTAGGTTGTTCAATAAAGTGGGTGCTTAGGACAGTTTTATAAACTTTGTCAAAAATAAAATAAATCAGGGGGTTATCGGCTCTTTCGGTCTTTCCTGTCTTCGCTCTCTCCTCCTCCTTGCGCTGGACTATATAAACGCACAGCTGGCAGCATCTTCATCTGTTTCGGCGGCGTAGGGATTCAACGCTCCGTCGCTTCCCTTTCCCTCCCTTTTTCAAAACCTCCCTTCTTCATCACCGCGGGCGATCCGTGGAAGATCTGAGCGATAACTAGGAGGAAGCAAGAGGCGCCTCCTCGGCCTGTTCAACCGTCCGGCGCCGTCGATCTGGACACTCGCCAGGTGAAGCAGTAGCACCGTGTTCGCCTCTACCCAGCTGCTCGCTTTTCTCCGGAGAGATGCCGCGGGAGATCATCACCATTCAGGTAGGGCAATGCGGCAACCAGATCGGCATGGAGTTCTGGAAGCAGCTCTGCCTCGAGCACGGCATCGGCAAAGACGGCCTGCTCGAAGACTTCGCCACCCAGGCAAACATCCTCCTTCCCCTGCCGTCGCTTTCATTTTTTTCTTCGCGGTTGATGGTGCTTATGTGGGATTCTGCCATCTCTTATTTATTTCGACATGTTGTTGCATGCACGATTTCATGATTCAAGTGGACAAGTCTAGTTTTTTTTTTATGTGAAAGATGGAGGGTCAAGATCACCGGTGCACCCACTTAGGGTTCCGCCTTGGTTATACTGCGGCGAGAGCAAATGGCAGTTCGTTGTTCCTTTCCTGAACGTTCTTTTGGACAGATGATTGCAAATTAGCCTAACGCCTTAACTTATTTCTGTAACTCGATGACAAATCCTTGAGTTGCGAATGTTTTTTCTTTAATTTTTCTTTCACTAGATCCATGGAATGCCATCTGGCGATCTCGGTCTCACCAGGTCTTGCCAGCTCCGCGAGATTCTGGAACAGTCAAAATCTCAGTCAGTCTGGTCGGCTGTTCAGGTGGTCCGGGGCCAGCACCCACGACAGCCGCGAGAGCGGCTTGGCTACCTATCTTTTCCACCCTATTGGGGGCAAGGAGCTCGTACCAGGTACTTCCTATGATATCTGGTCCCGGGGCCGATATCACATACAAGACTGAATCCGGTAACTCAAAGTCCTTACACACCGTAGAAACATATCCGTGGGCTTATTTTTAAGTGTTTATTATTTTTATTTTTTTATATTGTTAGGTAATGTATCTCTATGTAAATGAAATCTGAGATCTGATCTCCAGTATTTTTTTTTTTAGAATCTTGCAAGATCTCTTCTCTTTTGCCCTTTCGAGATGAAGCCGTGATTTGAGACGGCAATCTTTGATTAGATCTTGAGCGCACTGCTGACCCAACATTTCTCCTTAAATCTAGTGAGGTTCATATGGTTTATGCTAGGGAACATAAACTTGTCTTTGTTTGATTCCTATTGTTGCTTGACTATCAGTTTAGATACTTTTGTCCATATGGAGGATACTGCTAACATTGTTATAAAGGTGCTCTTATCTCCCCTTGGAGTGAAACTAGTGTCTTCATGGTTCAAATCTATTTCATTTTCTTGCATTAAAACTTAATAAACGTTGATTAGTAGTGGCTTGGATTTGGCCTTCATGTGTTGAGCTAATGATGATTGGGGTATTCCAGCTAACAACTGAGTTGCATAGAAGTGGACCCGCATAATGATTCTTGAATGGGTGGCCTGTGGTAACTTAAGCACTACCTGAGTCAAGGTCATTTATGGAAAATGTACCCAATATAGGTTCCTAGGTGGGGCCTCGCTTACTGACGACAATGATGGTGATTGAGCTAGAATCCCTAATCTCTCATGTGACTTGACAATCAAGTGGGTAATAAATGAGCAAGTAAATGACATAGACAAGGGAGGGATAGGGTCATTCCTCCATGTTAAGGTGTGCGAGACAAACGCCCTATTGTCAACCTTTCTAACCAATTAATATGCAAGTTATGACAAATAATTGAGTCTGCACTTCGCAGGGTAATCAAAGGCCACAACATGGGCAAAAACATCTGTTGGAAGGTGGACAGATTGGCGGGCCCAGTAATGGGATCAATTGACATGGATAGGCAGACCAACATAGAGAGACAATGGAATTGAAATGGTGCTTGTGTGCTGGCTTTGTGGGCCTGACGGCCCTGACCCACACTGATGAAGGGTAGTTTTTATCTATGGAGCGGTTGACTGGTTGACATTGTAGATTTGGTCCTCAGCAGGTCTTACAAACTCGGGACTCTTGTACAAGGTGCCTTGCCACCAAGTAAAGCTAAATCAGAATCAGGTCCTGGATCGGCCAGGCTGATTCTAACGAGGTAGCCAATCCTCCTTATTGAAAATCGATCCAAAATCGGTCCGAATCTATTTTAATTTTTTAAATATAAAATATAAAATAAAAATATAAGGAATATCCAAGCACACAGATATCAATTCGAATGAAACTTATACAAATATAAGAATATGAAATTTTAAATATGACTTCTCATTCCTTTGAATTTGTAATGTGCACTGTGAATGTGACAATTGAGTCCATATCATATCCAAAAAGTGATTGAGTTATTTTTTTAAACTCTATCTGTTCATCCTGGTCTGTGGGTGGAACTTGTAGCTCAACTGAGAACGATTCATTTTGAGAATATTCTGGATATTATGATGATACCCCCATTGTGCTCAATGTTAATGATGTTAATGACCACTATAATGTTGGCCTTCTTGGAAATCATGTTTAGCTCCATGTTGACCTCCTTCTGAGTATGTTGGAGTTGCATCTGCACTTGTCTAACTTGTGTTTGCATGTTCTATTGTTTCGGCAGCTGCATCTGATTCACTATTAGGCAATGAAGGTGCTTTAGTATCATTTAAACTCACATGCCTTCTCATGACTTCTAATTTTCTTTTCTTTGTTATTTCTTTTTCTTGGGCCTGTGAACTAGTCCAAGTCCCATATTGATACACCTTTACACTTTTAAACCCTCATCCAAAGTGGCTGGTACTAGACTTTGTCTTCTTTTTACCTTTTCTTTTTTAAGGAGCTAGAGGTGGAACAACTGCAGGCTGTGTATCTTCTCTTTTATGTGTCCAGATCTTGGTTGTCAAGGTGACAAAGCGACTAGTGTCTCTTTACTACCTAAGTGCTTAAGCACCTGCTTAAGCGGTAAGACTAGTTGGGGCAGTTGACCCACTTAATACAACAAAAAATAATCCTAACAATAAGACATATAAATATAAATTTTATCATTTCACTCAAATAATCAATAAACTAATGAGACAACTTAACAAATAAAATTTATATGTAAATAGACAAAGAGAAAATGGCTTACCATATATTACTGACATTTTACTTCAATGAAATCTGCAAACAATTTATCCACAACATACAACATGCAATCTATTTTTGTCAAACAAATAATAATGATAAAAACACATTTAATAGTAGACAAACATAAAAGTGAAACTAATACAAAACAACTAAACAAGTCTAACAAAATAAACCAAATAAGTGCAAATGGAACAAAAGAGCACATGAGTACAAGATTTTCAAAAGTTTCTAAATTTAAAACCAAACATAGCATTCTCTAAATTGAATCATCATTCTTATCTTCATTGTCATCTTCATTATTCTCACCATTTGATCCCCATGGTGCATTATCTTTATCACGAAGAGCACATCTGTTTATCATGAATGAATGAAATCGATTCATTTTTTTATGAAATTGATTAATAAACAATTTTATTCTGTTTTATTTTCAAGCCAACTGACTTCTTATTTTAGTATAGTGCATTACATGTTTAAAACACTGATGTTTCTTTTCTCTTTACTTTTGTCTAACTTCTTAATGATTGGATCTGAGGAGTAGCTGTTCTCTTTTCTAAATTTGCTAATTGCTTTTCACATGATCAATTGAACAGGGTGGTGACCGTAAAGATGTCTTTTTCTACCAAGCTGATGATCAGCATTACATACCTCGGGCACTTTTAATGGATCTGGAGCCTAGAGTTATTAATGGCATCCAAAATAGTGAATACCGCAATCTTTACAATCATGAAAACATATTTGTTTCGGCTGATGGAGGTGGTGCTGGAAATAACTGGGCAAATGGATATCATCAGGTTTTGCTTTATTTCATCTACGTTGTTTACACATGTTTTCTTCAAACACATCAGGATTCAAAACCTTTTGCAAGATAATGAAATGTTATATTCGACATTCATTTGGGAGACTCGTTATTTTTACAAACTGTGTTTATCCCTTGACCATGTTCATTTATTTATGTAGCATGTAGATTCACACTTGTGCTGTTATAAGTTGACACAGATCTAACAAATACATTGCTGATAAGTGATAAGCAGACACAAATTTAGATTTTGTTTTTTTTACCTTTGTTTGACAACATTAGCTGAATTAGCATGATGCCTTCCAGCCATAGTTGTCAAGGCACCTGCCTGCCGCCTAGGTGGCAAGGCACTTTTCCAACAGTGCCTTGCCAGGGCGCCTTGTCTGGGGCCAAAAAGGTGCCCAAGGTGCCCGCCTAGGCACCCAAGGCATCCAAGGCGCCAGCCTAGGTGCCCAAGATGCCCAGGCAAGGCGCCTTAGGTATTTTTACATGATTAAAAAAATAATTTTGAGGGATTTCCCCCCTTGATGCCCCTCACAAGGGACACTTATTTAATGATAGTTTGCATACATTAATATATTGTACTATCACTTATACTATCATACATATTTATGATTTATGATTATAAACATATATTATATACTTAATTAAGTTCTTTTTTAGCTCTTTCTTCTCTCTCTGTCTCACTCCGTGACTACTTTGCGCTCCCCCCATTTAATAATATTATAATAATATTTTACCATCACTTATACTATTGCATATATATAAATTTCATAATCATAAATGTGTTATATACTTAAATTTTATAAAAATATATTTAACTCTCTTCTCTTTCACACACACATCATATTTACTTATGTGCATTGATAAAACACTCATATTCAATTATAACGTAAAAATATAATTATATTTATACTTATTTTTATATATAACAACCTCCCGACTCAGCCTTCTTTGAATACTGCCTTGACCGCCTAGGCGACGCCTAAGCGGCCGCCTTGTCGCCTTAGCGGAATCGGTACCCTTCAACGCTGTTAACACTAAAAAAAAATGTGCAAAGCAAGACTAAATTAAGGGCGAAATTCAAAAGTGGCTGAACTTTGTACTATCTGAGGTTTTCCCAAAATTGTCATACATATCGCACAACAATCAAGGTGACTATAGATGTCTCAGGATCATCCTCAGCATATGGGCAGCTCGTTATAGGGAATCTCGGAATTTTAGGGCGATAGGGTTGCAGTAAATGGGAAAATCAGAGCGTACAGCAGAAGTTGACAAAAAAAAACACATCAGGCAATGAAGATTAATCCAGTACGGTCTGCTCGTTGAATCACAAGGACCCAATGGGCACCAAGAGGGCACTGGTTAACGTTGAAAATGCACAGCCTAAAAGGACATAGTCGACGCGAAATGGGCACTGGTTATCGTGGAGCAGGAAGAAGAGGTGTGGAGAAGAGAGGGGGAGAGGAGAACCAACCTCCGGCCGCCGCCGCTTGGTTTCCAAACCAGCTCTGCCTTCAAGATCGATCGCCTAGCGCCATCTCCCTCCCACGCTTTCCCCTCCGGCAGTTCAAGAACCATCGCCGCCCAAGGAGTCCGGAGCCTCGCCATCGTTGTTCGCCGAAGGCTTCTGGACCACTGTCCAGTGCCACGGGGGCTGCGGAGTTCGCTTGATTCTGTTCGCCAAAGGACCTCGAGTGAGTCCGCCTCGCCGCCGAGAACTCCGACAGGAGGAGAGGGGAAGGAGGTCGCCGTACGGTCGCGAGTTCGGACCGTGTCCTCTCGTCGGTGCCGCGCGATCGAGCCTTAGCCCCTGTTCGGTCCAAGTCCGCGTGGGGTCTTCAGAGAGGAGAAGGTCGGCCCATACAGAACCGATGTCCAGAAGATCGGTCCAAACCGGCCCAGACAGGACCGATGTTCAGGAATGACTCGGACAAATCCGAAAAATGCAAAAAAAAAATGAATGAATTAAAAGGATATTCATCCTTCAGCCGTGTGCTAGTCTATGAGCTGATGAGGTGGTGTCCTTGGGAGATCCTCCACAAGTCCTTACGGACCGGGGCTACTCTCCCTTAATTTGATTAATGATAATTGTGGGGTTAGTTTCTAATTCCCCAAAATTCATTCGATTTTAAATCTCTTAACGCCTATGAGGAGGCCGTATGAGGTTTAATTTCCTTTGTGGGGTCGATTTTCGATACCCAAAATTCATTTGAGATAAATTTCTTGATGCTCACAAAGAGCTATGAGAAATTTAATCTTAAAAAAAGGAGTTGTTATGTAAGTCGGTTTTATTCCTTTATGCTCATTGTTGGCGTCTGGTTTTTTTCAAAAAAAGAGAAGAAAATTGGGCCAAAGAAAAAAATGGGCTTAAGTGTAAGGTGCACAGCCCACAATTCAGCCAATATTTGGGCCCAATTGGCAGCCCATCTCCAGCCCTGGTCGGCCAGCCCATAACCAGATAAATACAACTCATGAAAAGGCCTTTTTGCACAGCCCACAACAGTGGGAAGGGGACTGGGCCGCGGCCCACTTGCAGGCCCACAACCACCTGCTGCCACCTGCGGCCAGGTGTGAACAGCACCTAAAAAGCCCCCTGCCATTTAGCAGACCACCTGCGCACCCAACCTGCCACTTGTCACCCCAGCCGCCAGCCACCCCATGCAGCCAATCCAGCCCTGCATGGGGGGGAGAAAAAGGCTGCGCCCCACCTGCCACCTGCACATCAACCCAGGTCCTGCAGTCAGCCCAAGAAAGGGAGAGAAAAAGGCTGCGCCCCACCTGCCATCTGTCACCCCAGCCACCAGCCGCCCCATGCAGCCAATCCAGCCCTGCATGGGGGGGAGAAAAAAGGCTGCGCACCACCTGGCCCATCTGCCACCTGCGCACCAACCCAGGCCCATGTGCAGCCCCCTGCTGACCCTTCACCTCCCCTACAGCCTCTATAAAAAGAGGGGTGCGCACCAGCATTTGAGAAGGTCTTTTTGGACACCGACAGGCTGCTGGTTTGCTGCTTCTCTATCCTGCTACCACCTCTACCTGCTGCCTGCGACCAGAAGAAGAAAAGAGAAAGAAGAGAAGAAGGAGAAGGAGAAAGGCTGCCTCCGGTGTCCCTTCCTCCTGCAGGAAGGGGTCTGTTCAGGCGGCCATCTGCATCCCTCTTCATCCGGCATCAAAGAAATAGGTGGGTGAAGAATCATCATATGGATATGTAGCCCTCTATGGCCGCCATCTTCACCCTCCCTTTCACACTCTTTTCAATCTCCTCCATTGGTTGGACCGACCCAAAAAAAAAGGGCTATCCCTGAATAACCCCCAAATTGCTCCTTGTTCTGCCATTGGATCGGTCCGTTTAGAGGCCCTCTTCAGACCCCAGAACCAGTCCCAATTCAGACCCCAGACAGGCCTCATCTCGGCCTCCATCAGCAGGACCCATTTTAACCCAAGAGGCAGCCTCCGACCAGGCCCATCTCCGGCCCATTCAAACCCATCCAAGCAGGTCCCCTCGTGACCAGTTTCCTGCTCCCCTTTCAGCCCTCCTGCAGACCCCTGCTCAGACCCCCCTGCAGGCCCATACACAGCCCATATTCGGCCCTCTACACAGGTCTCTAAACCAGGTCCCCCTGCAAACCTCGAATTATCCCATGCTGGCCCATCTTCGGTCCCCCTTGTGACCAGGTTCCAGCCCACCTGAAACCACCTGCGCAGACCTTGAACAGGCCCATAACCGGCCCAATTCTGCACACTGAACAGGCCCCCCTTGCCCAAGCCCATAACCGGGTCCATAAAGGCCTGTCATACAGCCCCCTTTCAGCCCACCAGGCCTTGATGCAAGGGTCCGAAGGAGGCTTAATAATAGTTAATTTTTCTTAAAAGATATCCTCGATGGAAATTAAATAAAAATGCATCTAATTAATTAAACAAACCGAGGCGAGCATCCGTCCGGCTAAAAACCCGCCTCATGGTCTCGGCATAACTTGAAAGAATGAAAATAAATGGGAAAGCAGTATGCCGGCATTAAGCACGTCTATTGACCCGTAATTCAAAAAAATAAAATAAAATAAACAATAAACAGAAATTAAATAACAATCTACCTAATTAATCAACAAACCGAGACAAGCATCCGGCCGGCTAAAAACCCGCCTCATGGTCTTGGCTTAATTTAAAAGAATTCAAAACAAAGAGGGGAAGCAATGGGCCGGCTTTAGGCACGCCCCTTGACCCTTTAAGGTGGGCATACAAAGGTCTAGTTAAAAGACCCCAATGTCTTACCGTCCCTCACGAGGGAGTTATTTTGCCCATTATGCCATGGAGAGGCTGTGCATGATCAACATGCCAATATGTCCAAACCATAGGCTAATGAGGGAGACCAACCAAGGGATGAGTGCCCACAAGCTCATTAAAAGCCGGGTATGCTCAACCTTGAACCGGTTGGGAGAAGACTGCATGTGCCTATCAAAGGCAGGACTATGCTCAAATTTCTGAAAAGGCAAAGCAGGATTTCCGGATGCCTATCAAAGGCTGGAGACTACACTCAAGACCGACATATACCTGATCCCGAATTGAGGGGATGTGACAATTGTTGTAAAAAAGAGAAAGCTGGAGGACTTGTGAACTTCAAGCAATGAAGAATTCGATGAGCAATGCAGGGAGAAAACAGTCCTTGCCGGATTGAATGAATGCAAGCACATTAAAAATTGAAATTAAATATGAAATCAAAACATTTAAGAAATCTGAAATTCTGTTAATTGCTAAGGACCTGCCTGGCTCAAAATCAGAACCGAAGGATCAGAACTGAATTCTCTGAAATCTGAAAATCATCTCTAAAATCCAGAGATTAAAATCAAAAATCTGAGCTAAATCCGAAACCTGTTAAATCTGTGAAGTTTAAGAATCTGAAATCTGCATGGAATCTGAAAATCTGTTTCGGTGCAGAAATCTGTTTCGGTGCAGAAGTCTGTTTTGGTGCAGAAAAATCTAAAAATATGAAAATTGGAGCTTAAAAATCTGAATTTTGGGAGTTTCAGAGTCTGAATTCCACGTTTTCTGAAATCCGAAACATATAACAAAAGAACTGAAATCCGTGAGAAATCTGGGGTCTCAAAAATCTGAACAGAAATCTGAAAATATAGGAATCTGGAGTTTGGAATTTGAAGAAATCAAAATCTAAACTTTGCAAGGAACCGAGGGCTGTAAAAAATGCAGAATCTGAAATCAGCAAGGAGGGGGGGATCAGAAATAAGAAGACCTGCGATTGAAAGCCCGAAGGTTGGAGATAAAGTCTGAAATTTAAGCTCGACTCATTACAGAATTTGAAATCAGCAAGAGGGGTTAGGGAGCCGAGGGTTCTGAGCCATCCAATCTTCAACCACAAACATTCAAACTAATAAACAAATCCAAACAAATTCAAACTCGATCAAATTAACTCAAATATAAATTAAATCAAAATCAGACCCAAATAAAATAAATCCAAATTGATCAATCAACAAAATCCAAATTCAACTCCAATCAAATTGAAGATTAATCAATAAGCAAACTGTCTAAAACTCAAGTCAAACTTAAATCAATCAACAAATTTAAATTGAACTAAACTTAAAACCGATAAGCAACTGAAATCAAATTCAACTCAAAACTAAATTCAATTCAATCAAATTTCAACCCAAACTAAAAGCAACTCAACCAATTAAATTCAACTCAAACTAAATTCAACTTAAATCAAAATCAAACCAACAAATTTGATCAATTCAATTCAACCCAAGTCAAATTCAAAACACATTATGTGCTTGCATTCTATCAAGCTCATGGGGCTGTTTTCTGTGTCCATATGTGTGTGAATGTTTACTTTTGTGGATGCATATTTTCTGTTCCAATGGATTGCTATGACGCTTAATCAAGGGTATTCGAGAAATCTCGATGTAATCAACGTCGGATCTTCGCACTATCCGACGGGGAGAGGTCAAAATCAATTTTCAAAGAACCCAACAACCTCAAACTATAATTTTAAAAATCACTGACCTTAGTTAGTACTTTTATGGAATACCATCTATTTTCCTAAAGAAGTCAATGCTAAGGTCTAATTCAAATTCAAAAAAAAAATGAATTTCCAAAAACAAGAGAAATAAATTCTTTTGGAGATTTTGAGGTTACATCACCCATGCAGGGCCATGAAAAAATTAGCTCGGAGTTAAATTTTCATGGAACATCTCCGTACAAGCGGAATATTCATACCCCCCCTGTTAATAGAATTTTCTTTTGGCGCCATAAAGAAGTGTCGTTGATCTTTTTTTTACATCCTATAATCCAATTGGATTTGTCAAATAATACAGAAGAGAGCAAAAAAAGAAGAGAATAATGATAATCATATGCGTTTGCTGGTCTCCAATAACACATCCGCAGGTTTTACATAAAAAAAAATCAGCTACAGCAAGTGATGATCCCCTCCTCTCGACTTCCATTGCTGTAGAAGTCTAGCTATAATGTACAGAAGCCGTCCATCTCCTGAGCAACCTTCAGCTGATCAAGTGATGATGAGGGAGGAACCAGTTCGACCTGTAGGAGGGCAGGGTGTGCTCGGCCAAGCAAAAAGAGGAAGAGAGCCCAAACTAAACTTGAAAAATCTGAACACGTGTCTGTAGATCAAACCTGCAGAATATGAAGTTTGATAAGTCTGAACTCAAAGCATACAAAATCTGCAAAGTTTAAAATTTGAAGTTCGGATGCCAGAAATCTGGAAATCTCTGGGCATGGAGGTTGAAACCTGAAATATTTAAAATCCAAAAATCTAAATCCGCCTGGTGCAGAATAAAGTCTCTGAAAACGCATGTGAACCTGAAGTTTGAACCTGCAAAGATATGCTCAAGATCCAGGAAATCAGAAATCTGAACATACTGTAAAAATCTGAAATCTGAACTTGAACATATAGGTCTGTAATTTAAATCTGAATTCATGTGCCAAACCACCATTTAAAAAAAATCTGAAGTACCGAGAGCATGGAGAGGTCAGAAGGGGAGAACGAGATGTTTTAACCTTTGCAAGCTGATAAAATCTACGCCTCACAGGTAAAACAGAAATCTGCAATTGAAACATCTGGAAGTTAAAAATCTGAAATCTGGAAATCCTTGAAGGGTGCAGAGTTTTACATCTGAGAGTTTGAAGCTCCTAAAGCCTGTAGACAAAAATCAGAAATTAAAGAGGAGAAGTCTGCAATGTGCAGAATTTGTGAGAAAACTGAAATCAGCAGGGGATCCGAACTAAAATTCTGCAATCTGAAATTTGAAGGTTCAAATCTGAATTTCGAAGTTTCAAAATCTGAGCTTTATCAGAACATTGCAATCATGGAATTCACAGGTCCGTTCCAAACCTGAGCCTCCTAGATTTAGATTGGAACAGGTCAGAAGATGATCCGCAATCAGATAGTCCCAAATCATTCAAGCCGATAAGAAAATTCAAATTCAAAACCGTCCCAAATCATTTCGCATAAATCTGAAAATTGCATAAGAGAGAATCCAGAAATTGTCAAATTCATGAAATACAAACTCTGCAGAATTAACTGAAATCTAACTTAAGCCAATCAAAATTAAACTCAAATCAAACTCAACTCTAATTCAATCAAATCAAATTTCTCTCAAACTCTTAATTTAAACTCAAGCTAATTTCAATCAAACAGAATTCAATCGGAAGATTACATAAATAAATCACCTGAATTAAATTTAATCTGTGAACCCATAAAAATCAACACATTTCAAGAAATCTGTAATTTAATCCAACCCACAACGATCACCTGTCAAACTTAAATTGAAACCTAAAATCTGCAACCCAAATTCTAGTTTAAATAAAAGCACACTCAAGCAAAACAAACTCAATTAAAATAAACCCAGAACCTGAACCGAGTCATAAAACAAATCACAAATTCAACGAATCTCAAAACAGAATGTGAATCAATCTTAACTAAACCAAACTTGGTAATTCAATGAAACAAACTCAAATCAAACCGAATCCAATATAGCCCAAATTTCTCAAGTTAAACCCATTCCTGCAAACCATATTCCATAGGTTAAGCCCAAATCCCATTAAAAATCAATCCATAAACAAACTGTCTTAAACCTAAATCAAGTTTAAAATCAATCAACAAATTCAAATTGAACCAAACTTAAATCAATAAACAACTCAAATAAATTGATTCAATTAAGATGAACAGATCTAACTTCAACCCAAACCAAAAGCAATTAAATTCAACCAATCAAATTCAAGTCAAATTTAATAAAACAGATCCAAATTAGCCAAACAAATCAAAAATTCAAACCAACAAATTTAATTAAACCAATTCAATTCAAATCAAAATCAAACTAAAATTGAGTGCTTGCATTCCATCAATTTTATAGGATTTGTCCATATGTGTTTGTGTGGATGTTTATTGTGGATGCATTGTTTTCTATTTTCATGGATTGCTATGACGTTTAATCAAGGGTATTCGAGTTATCTCGATGTAATTAACGTCGGATCTTCGCACCATCCGACGGGGAAAGGTCAAAACAAATTTCAAAGAACCTAACAACCTCAACATATAATTTTTGGACCCTAGTTAGTACTTTTATGAAATATCATCTATTTTCTTACAAAGTCAATGCTAAGGTCTAATCAAATCTAATCCAAATTCAAAAAGAAAAATGAATTTCCAAAACAAGAAGCTTAGATTTTTGAGGTTACATCAAACGCCTTGGGCATCTTGTCGCCTTGACAACTATGCTTCCTGCCATATGATTTCGTTGATTTTCAACCTTTTCGTATGATAGGTTCAGTTGTGCATTTTTCTTTTTCTTTTGTCCTGTAAACTGTAAACAGATCAAGATGCTGCTGATTATAATGTGCAAAGTGCATGTGTGGTAGGTGTTTTCTTTGGTCATATTCATCTAATTGAACTTTCAATTTTGGATGATCTGGGTATTTGTTATATAGCTTATGCCCTGTTTGATAACAGTAGTAGACACCTCTATCATTATCAATTTTGAAATTGATATTGATACAAATCATCATGATGTATTTGCATACTAGTATCAATTTTAAAACTTGTACAAATAAAAGCATGTCATGTAAAACAAGTGTTGACTTGTATCAATTTTAATATTGATACTCATATTGAAATATCAATATCAAAATTGATATAATATCGTTTTTGATACTCTTAACCTAACCAAACAGGCCATTAGCTTGCTTCAGAGTCATATCTAAACCTGTCTGACACTGTCATTCATTTCTTTTATCATATGTGGATTTCTATTTGTGATTCCTTTTTTCTGATTTCACAGTTTAAAATCAGATACCTTAAGATGGGAATATTATCGTGTATATTTACTATTGTCTCATTGCTGCAAATTTTTTTCCAATTAGGGAGAACAAGTTGTAGATGACATAATGGATATGGTTGACAGGGAGGCAGATGGGAGTGATAGTCTGGAAGGCTTTGTTTTATGCCACTCAATTGCTGGAGGGACAGGCTCAGGTTCTTTTGCAATTCCTTCCCTTCAGTTGTGTTCTCTTTTACACTCGTAGTCCTTTCAGCCTTTTGCAATTTCTTTTGGCTCAATTTTGTCTTTACATGACGTTCTATAATAATCATATGTAGGCTCTGCTCTTGATGATTTGTAGGGCCTATCTTAGCATCTTGAATGTGCTAGTGATGCCAGTTGAATGATGTCACTTTTTCAGACCTTGAGATTCCTTTTCTTCTTTCTGGTTATTTGATTGTAGAATGAGCAGACATGTTCTGTCAAGTTTGTAACTACTAGCATGAAACGTGAAACTGTGGTCTAGTGCATAACAAAGCCAAGGTTTGCAGATGGATCGACACCCTTGATCTGATTCAGGTTGAGGGGAGGCTGATCACCGTTTATCTTCCGCTGTTATCAAGTCTTGGTCCACTGATTTTGGACCACAATCAGGTTGGGTCGGCCAATCCCATTGAATTCTACTACTCCCTCTGGAAGCTGGCGGCGAATGGCGGCCAGTGCTGAGACAGGAGTCAACAGCAGTATCTTTCATGCTCTGGTTTGGATGGGGAAGGCAAAATTTCTACAGGTTCTCCCATTGGAATCCTGTTATATGATAAGTTGTGGATCCTCCAAAGATTTCCAAATCAGAATTGGTCACCGAATCAGTGGGGACCGATCCAATTCGAGTTGGATTAGATCGGTTCAATTCGGACCGAATCTCAAGAAGAGAAACCAATCGGGAATCAGGATTTTAAAAAATTAAAAAAATTGATTTTGATTTCGTTTCAGGCTGATTTGGTCCAATTCTAGCCAATTCTGACCAATTACGACCTGAATCATTTCTTTAATATAAAAAAATTCGGATTCTGATTTCAATTCCGATCTGATTTGATCGGTTTCAGCAGAATTCAGGTCAAAATCAGTCCTTTAAGTGGGAATCGGATCGAAATCGACCGATCCAATTCTGGAAGCGGCTGATTTCAATCTAATTCGACTATTTCTGCAATCCATGGGATTCCTTATAAGTTGCATATCTGCAGCATAAGGGTGGTTAATTGGGTTTGTGAGATCCAACGGGCAGTTCTAGGACGTCACGGATTGCACAATCAGTCGAATCGGATCGGAATCGGCGGATTCCATAATTGAATCGGTCAATTTCGATCATCGTTCCCACTCGAAGGACCAATTCTGACTTGAATTTTGCCATAATCAGTCTGAATTGGTCAAATTGGTCTTGAATCGGTCAAATTAGCTTTGAATCGGTTGAATCGGAATCTTGATTTTTTAATATTTTTTAAAAAAGATTTAAGCTGAATCTGCTGGAATCAGACTGAATCGGCTAGAATTGGTCCGAATTGGCCTGAATCAGAATTGGAATCGGCTAGAATTCTGATTCCAGATCGGTTTCTCTTACTGAGAATCGGTTTGAATCGGTCTGATTTGAATCAGATCGGTCCCCACCGATTTGGTGACCGATTCCGTTTCAGCAATTCTTGCAGGACCTCCTATCTTTTCCACCAAAAACAAGGCAGAGAAGATGCAGGGGCGGCCTCTATGTCATCGAACCCGATCAAGATGACAGCTTAGGTGGCCTCTTACTTCCTCAGCTCATTCCAAACTTTTCTAGGTGGTTGCCCTTGTTGCCTCCAATGTCAAGGTGGCAACCTCCAATACCTCTATCGTTTTTTTTGGTAGGAAAGACAAAGGGCTGGTGATCCGATGTTGGGTCCTACAGGCCTAACAAGGGGGGATCTGCTAGTTAAAGACGGATCACCCCATGGGTGCTGAACCATCCCAATCCTCCTGGCAGTCAGTACCCTGGGATGGTCCACTTTAAGTTGGTGATCCACCCCCTGTTGTGCCTACAGGATCTGGAATAAGACCTGCAGACCCTGTCTTCCCATGGCATAGGGAAGACATAAGGTTTCCGCTGCCACCCTTCTTCCCCTGCCACTTTTCTTTCTGACCATGACTTTCCCCTCTGCACTGCCCCCACACCTATGACTCTTTTGTTGGGTAGCATCCATTGTCCAAGGTGATTGGACGAGGAGAGAAGTCCTTCACCTCAACTGCTGAGATCTGACTGATCCACTGTAAACCCCTCTGCAGACTGGCCCTATCCCAGCCTCGGTGCCTGCACATCGGCTGGCCCTTGGCTGCCGGCAGATCAGCTCAGCCGATCCCGTTTTGGATTTCTATAGGTCCTGGAGATCCTGACCTGGAAATCCCAATTGATTTCATTTAATGCCTTTCAAAGAGTACTGCATTTCTTATTTTTATGTCAGCTATTTGTTGTGGATTTGGCAGGCATGGGATCATACCTTTTGGAGACTTTGAATGAACGGTACAGCAAGAAGCTTGTTCAGACGTATAGTGTGTTTCCTAATCAGATGGAGACAAGTGATGTGGTTGTTCAGCCTTATAATTCACTGTTGACTCTCAAGCGGTTGACTCTGAATGCTGATTGTGTTGTCGTCCTTGACAATACTGCTTTGAATAGGATTGCTGTGGAACGGCTTCATCTTACCAATCCCACTTTTGCTCAAACAAATTCTTTGGTCTCAACTGTGATGTCTGCAAGCACAACCACATTGCGGTATCCAGGTTATATGAACAATGATTTGGTTGGACTTCTTGCTTCTTTGATCCCAACCCCTCGATGCCATTTTCTGATGACTGGATATACACCACTTACTGTGGAGCGACAGGTACGGCTTCCATGACATCTGAACCTTAAGAATTTATATCCTTTTGTTCCTCATCTTATATTCATGTACTATGTCATGAGATTTTGTTGTGTATCGTAGAAACTTATGCTTGGTAATTCTATTTAGTCAACAACTTTTGTGAGAGACCTGTAGCAATGAAAGGTACTAGTGAAATCTAGATGTTGCATTTGAGCACTGATCTTTGCAGTGGTTTTCTTTGATTTAAAACGTAATGCATGCCAAATTTCATTTTCCAAGAAGAGCATCCATACTACTACTCTCAACAGTGGTTGCTTTTGATTTAAAATGTAATGCATGCCAAATTTCATTTTCCAAGAAGAGCATCCATACTACATACTTTCAACAAGCCTTTTCTGCACTTGAGTGAAATTTAACTGAAAGCTAACAACCCATGATCACTTTGCGACCTGCAGCACCCTAGAATAAGAGGGGGAAATCTGAAATTGATTTTAACTAATAAGAAGACCATGCATTTCATTATGCTTCATTATATAGTACTGTTATCTTTTGATTATTGATTGTTCCATTTATTCATATAATGTTTGCTGCTAATGAGCTTTATGAATAGCTGTACCTGTACCTACTAAGATTAACCTGCATCCTGGTTATGAATTATTGCTAAATACGTGTGGAAAGAATCCTGGGTGGTTGGGGATATTGATTCACCCAGCAAGAGCAGAAAAAGGAACCACTCTTAAGTTTTCCTGAAACCTCACTAACATCATTGGTTTCACAATGCTTCTATAAGATAGGTTAATTATGTGATGATTCACTTCAAACTTTCTGATACATTCATTTTTTTGTTTCTTCAGGTTAATGTCATCCGTAAGACTACTGTTCTAGATGTTATGAGGAGACTTTTGCAGGAAAGTCTCACATGCTTTATTTATAACTTTATGATGGATTCCTTTTCATTAAAATAGATCCATTGATTCTTTTTGTGTATTGCAGACTAAGAACATCATGGTTTCTTCTTATGCACGTACCAAAGAGGCTAGCCAAGCAAAGTACATATCAATCTTAAATATCATTCAGGGTGAAGTAGATCCTACTCAGGTACTCCATACTATTTGATAACTTGTTGTAATGCAGTTTTACTGTTTTTTAAGTAGCATCTTATGGTTTTGTTTTAAGTATGCTGGAATAGTGAAGTGATCTGTGTTTTCCAACAGTAACAACTGAACAATTTAAAATAAAAGTAAAAATCCAAGCACCTCCCAATTCTTCTAGTTTTTATAATATGTCATATGTTAAAATTTGTGGGTTAGATTTTTTTTTTCAGTTCGTTGCTGCCATTAATCTTCTCCAATACTCCTGAAATATCAAATCCATAGTTTTGCCATGTAGGTCTTTTGCATGCTGCATTTAAGAAATGCTAAGATGTACCATGCCGTTGTACTTAACTCTTTTCTTCGTAGTAGTGTGTTTTGAGCATATTTATTGCTAAAATACGGTATAACATGTTTTAGATATTGCAGTCTATAAGGAAATAGGTTCAATACACTGTTTGCACGTTGTTCTCTGCTTCGTTGTTCTGGCTTGTTCATCAGTAGCATGAATCACAGTACTAGATTTATCATTTAACTGTCTTTGCGAGCGGTGGTAGAAATTCATGTCATATGAATAGTTGTAGGAAATAGTTCTGTCAACCCTTAGCATGACAAGGTAAATTGTTATATGGCAATTCTATTATGTAAATGACTAAATGTGAATTGAAGAAAAATAGAGATAATGGCTTTCCATCTAAGCAAGCAAGACATGCTGAGGCAAACATTTTTTATGTTGCTTCTTTAACTAACTATTGTCTTTTGAATCAACTGAACTCAAGCCCTAGTCCCAAATTATTTGAGGTTGGCATACGGATTCTCTTCCTCCACCTATGTCAATTTTGAGTTATTTTTTCAAAGAGATTTAAATTATTCAAATTTTATTGAATTATCTTAATTGAGATTAATTTAGGTCTATGTTGTGTCCTAAAAAATAAAAAAAGAAGAAGGGAGAAGACAAGGCCGACCATCAGAGGAAGATGGGAAGAAGAAATGGAAGAAGATTGCCTGACAATCACTGCCGTGAAGCCCTGTTGTTGCCTTTCCCATTGTGAAGCTACCGTAGCCGGGAAGAGTCACCGTCAGGTTGAGGTTGCACCTAACTAAAGAAGGGTGGAGGATGCCACTGTTATTGCCACCAGACATGGAATGCAATTTTTTGAGAATCTCTTGAAATCTTTCAAGAATATCGATCTCTCTATTTTTTTGATAAACGAGATTGTGGATATGAGATCTATATAAATTTTTATTATCTTTTATTTTTTACTCTGTTGGTAATTCCGACTTTAAAGCTCTATGGCAATGCAAATTGTCTATATCATTCATGTTATTTATTTATTTATTGATTGATTTAATTAGATGATTTTATGAAATTTTTATATGTTAATTAGGCGATATATTGTTTAATTATATTTATTTTAATAATATATCTAACACAAATAACTTAAATAAATAAAAAATACTTGTAAAATTGAAGTCTATACAACATTTTAATATTGATGTAGGCACAGATAATTAAAATGCAGCAATTACAGTAACAACACAAAAAGACCAATAACAAACAATAAAGGAATACATCAACAAAAATGGACATAGCAAAATAAACATAAAGTTCACAAACATAAATAATTCAAATACAACAAAAAGAGACTAACTACATTGAAATAAATTTTAAAACAAGAATGTTGTAAAGAATTCTAGCATCATAATTAAATATAAACACAAAGTCAACAAACAATAAGCATAACTTTAATGCTTTTAAGCATAATATCCAGTCTAACACTTTCATCTCTCCATGAAAATAACATATAAGAAAATTCAATCACTGTCTAAATCAAGATTTAAGACAGCCCCTTAATCATCATTACTAGTCTCGACAAAATCTTCATTAGCAATGCAAATTCTTTTACAAGACAACCTCATGCTTAGACATTCCTCATCATCAAGTCATGTTGCAATTTTCATCTCTCCATGTCAAGTCTAGATCTTTATGAACAAGATCGTCATCTTCATTTGTAATCTACTCACTGAATTCATCTATGTCATCTAAGGAGATTGGATCGAGACTTGATTTTTTCAACTTTAGATGTCTATCTCTTAGCCTTTGGTTGTATTGAACAAATACCAAATCATTCGATTTCTATTGTTTTAATCTATTTCTCTTCTTTGTATCAATCTATAAAAAATATGTACATTATTGCATTAACAAAGGATAAAAAATATATACAAAAATTACTAAATATTTTTTTTAATAAATATTGCATGTTCAAATGTGATCCAATTATGTTCACAATTGGATGCACTACATGTAAGGCTCAAAATACGAATTGCCAACATTTGCAATTGTGAAGTTTACTTTTTCAATCTAGTCATCAATTTACTACAAAAGAAAATATTTGTTAACTTTAAATGATATAGACTACACTACAATCATAATTAGAAAAATAATATGCATATCTAGAGTAGATGTGTTGCGTTGTCGAATAGCTATGTCTCTACTAAGCATGTCTTGTTCATCTCTATACATTACGAGTTGTTTGAAAATACAAACTTGTTTATCATGCGAAGGCACCAACTTCTCAATGCAATCATCCAAGTCTTGTTTGATTTCACCATCACTCTCAATGTTGGCATTGACATAACAAAAAATTTCAAAGCCTATCAATAATATTATAAATTGGACCATACTTGTCCAACTTATCGTCTAATGTCTTCTTATTCTCTTCCTTCGTATAATCCATGGCTTTATAAATGTATCCCATTGTCAACTTACCATCAACTAGTCGCAAGACAAAAACAAGAGGCTTGAATATCTTCAACACATAACTAACTCCCTTCTAAATGTTGATCTTTATAACAATTTCACATAACTTTTTTTTCTCATGTTTTTTGGCCCGCTTGTTGCTATTACATGTCCAATCATGTGATGTAAACATACATTTCAAGTCATCCTTGTATGTATGTAAACTATCCAAGTTGAAATAATTTGTGTCAAATCGTGTTACAATTGTTACGACTAGATTTCTGTCATTTGTAAACTTTCTCATCATCGCTAGAACTTAAGTGTACCCATAAATGAAAGTTGTCACATACTTTGCATTGTGAATTGTAGATTTAATTGGTTACAACTTGGAAATATTTTCTAATATTAAATCAATGTAATGAACGGCACGTAGTGTCCAGAATGAGCGCAGGTGTGTGGACATCAACAAGTGTCCTACGGTTACATACTTTGTCTCATTATCTGTAACAATCTACATAACATTTTGTGGATCAACCTCTTTCACAATTTTGTCCAATAAACTTGCTAACAATTTAACATCTTTTACCGTTGAACTAGCATCCATTGATTGGAGAAATAATGTTCATGTTGGAGTGTTGACAAGAAAGTTGATAAATGTTTTTCTTTTTCTGTCTGTCTATGCATTTAACATAATGCTGCAGCCAAATCTTACTTAGTTTCCCTTTTTTTTTCTCTGCCAACAATTGGGTTGTCTCAATCTCTTTTGCTAGTAAGGTCTCTTTGATTTTATGATAACTGGGTTCCTTAAGCCTGCACTAAACTGATCCACTACTTCTAACATGGTCTAAAAGCTATTAAGATGGATAGTGTTTGAGAGAAATATTTGGGCCTTTCATTTGTGGAGGTAGAAATAATGGATCATCCACACTCTATGACACGACTTGATGTGTATCATGTGAAGATGTATCCATATGGTGGTATTGTTGCCTAAGCCTAAGAAGATTATCTCTTCATTATATTTCTCTTATGGTATAAAACTTTTCTATTCTTGCTTGTTTTTCTTGTTACATTTGTTGCTTGATCCTCTTTTTAACCTATATACTTGTTTTCTTGCATGTCATCATGTTGGTCCCTTACCCTGCAACCTCCCTTAGACTTCTTTTGACCAAGTTACACCTCACAAGATTTTGATTCTTTAAATTCACTAAAATGCTGTACTTTAATCTGACATCCTTAAATTTGGGAGAAGCTCTTGCCATGGAACTTGAAACTTCTCAACTTGTAGCCATGTGCATGGGTTGAGTATTAGAACCTATCCCTGATTCACATGTTTAGTCTTCACGTGTTTGAGACCTCATAAAATACGGTTTTAATTATGTAAGAAAGTTAACATACAATGTCAATATTAAATCACTTTAAAATTTCTAAGTTATAAATAATAAACGAGAAAGGCATATGGGTGTCGCTGGTCAGATGCATACACCTCAATCCAAAGCAAGTCTCGGGCGAGCTGTCCAAAATATCTAAATTGAAACGAGATGTTAGAGCAAAAAAACCACCTCTAACCGATCTTGCTGTTGTGAAGATGTTTAGAAGAAAAATAAATAAATAAAACTCATATTTAACTGATCTGTGAGAGTGGTGCAAAACACCGGTTGGACATGTATAAATTGGTTGCTTGGGGTGCAAATGATTCAATACACTCGACAAGTAGATCGAAACTTGGCTCAATAAAAACTTGACTCTGCTCGTTTCTCAGGCTAAATGAATAAGCTTGAACAAAAATAAAGCTTTAGTCATTAAATGAGTTGAGCTTGAACATATTCCTACTTGACTCGATAAACTCGTGAGTAACTTGATTAAATATTTGATTTAATATTTATTTAAACAATAATAAATTATGAGTATCAATGATTGTATATTGTCACTTAAATATAAAAAATAAGCCATATTTTGAGTTTAAACTTAAATCAAGTTTCATAAATAAGCTAAAATTTGAGTTTCACAAAAGACTTTTAATTGATTTTGAGTTTTATATATGAGTTTATATCTAGTTTAAACTTGAATGCGGACTGAACTTGAGTCGACTTGCTATTCGAGCTCGAGCTTGAGTTCACTCGATTAATTAACGAACTAAGCTTGAACAAGGGTTCAATATACTCATAAATGCTCGAGCTTGAACTTGAACTCATGTAAAATAAATGAGTCGAGTTTGAACAATGTATTACTTGGCTCGGCTAGTTGGCACCCCTAAGCTTACTCATGGAAGAGCATTGCAAATAACCTAAGTTAAACCAACATGTTAGAAAAGTTTTTAATCCCAATCCAGATGTTTAGAAGAACAAAAAAAGTTATCTTTGATTGATTTGTTAAAGGTGCAAAATACTGGTTGGATGTGTATAAACTGGTTTGGACTTTGAGAAGAGTGTTGCAAAGGACCTAAATTAAATCAACATGTTAAAGTAGTCTTTAATCTTAATCTAGATGCTTAGAAAAACCAAAAAAAGTTCACCTCTAACCTCCAGGGCAAGCACTAGAAGAATGGCCTCTAAGGTTTAATGAAGAACCTTAAAACTAACGCTACTACAATGTATACAAGATGTTTAGAAAAGAATAATAAATAGAAGGTACAAAAAAAACCGAAAAAGAAAAACCTTAACACTCAACCTGTGGTAGCGCAATGTGCACAACAAGAAAGATGAGACAACAATGTCGTAAGGAGCTGAAGGAGACAACGACAACAGTGCCAATTGCAGATGGCTGTCTTCGGCAGGGTCTATCGACATGGATTGCAGAATCGGCCAATCCGGATCGGAATCGGCCGATTCTTTGGATCGGATCTGACCCCTCCGATCCAATTCCCGGCGGAACTACCGATCCGGACCAAAGATCGGTCCGGATCGATGTTTGTAGGTGGAATTGGTGCCGGAATCGACCGATTCGGTCGATTCCGGATCGATTCCGGCGATTCCCTCGTCGGAATCGACCCACAGGCTGCCGCAGCGGCCATCCCGCCGCGGCAGCCCTCTTCCCCGCCCTATCGGGCGGGGAAGACGACCTTACCGGGTCCATCGGACCCGGTAAGGCCAGGATCCGGTGACTTATCCTCAACCGGTAGGGGTATAACCCTACCGGTTTGCGTATCGGGTCCATGGGACCCGATACGCTAAAATGCCGTATCCTGTGACTTAAGTCACCGGATCCTGGCCTTACCGGGTCCGATGGACCCGGTAAGGTCGTCTTCCCCGCCCGATAGGGCGGGGAAGATGTCACGGCGGCAAGCTGCCGCCGTGGCGCCGATTTCGGGCCACTTTTGGGCCCGAAATCGCCCCAAAACATGCTAGATCGGATCGATTATTTTGATATTTTTTTTAATATTTTAGCACCTTTGAAGAACCGATCCGGAGCGATTCCGGATTGAAAGTTCTTCCGGAAGATCGGTTGGAATCGGATCGATCCGATCCGGATCGGATCGGTACCCACCAATCCCGATTCCGATTCCGATCCCGCGATCCTTGTCTATCGAGGGTTTTGGCGGCGTCAGGTGGAAAGCGTAGGTGCTTGGAATGTCAAGGGCTGAGGGTGGTATGGGGGAGGGGGGCGTAAGCCACTCATGGATTGCAGAATTGTTGGAATCGAATTGTAGTTGACCGATTCCGTCTAAAATCGGCCGATTCCATTTTGAATCGGCCGGTCTCGAATCTTTTGATCCGATTCCAGGTGATTCGGTTGGAATCGGTTGCATGGGTTTGAATCATAGTTTAGAAAATCGGTCCATTCGGATTGGGATCGACCGATTCTTGTATCACATCGGCTATTGCCAATCCAATTCCCTCCCAAACTACTAATCCAGCCCATTTTTCCGTCCGGATCGTTCAAAATCGTTAGAATCAATTTCGGATCGACTGATCCTACCGGATCGAATTGGGAATCGGTCCATCCAGATTGATTTGTCAAAATCCGAAAACGTCTGGAGGACCGATCTTCCCCTTATAAGGGGGAGATCAGTCTAATTCTTTCCCACTCCACCTCGATTTTATCTCCCCTACCCCCCTAGGGCTCCCCTCTGGCAATTTCTTACTCCCCCTCTAGCAATCCTTGCATTCCTTCGTGATCTCCCCTCAAAGAGTTACTTTTTCCTCCCCCTCCCCGATCCCCTCTTCACCCACCCTTAGGGGGTTCTCTTAAAGGCATTGGTCACCCCTTCGAGGGTGTCCTACAATCACCCTTGAAGGGGGGCTATTAAGGGGCACCCCTTTAGGTGTGATACTCAGTCACCCCCTTTGGAGGCCATAACTAGATTTGATAGGTTAATGATCACCAAAGGAGCACTCAAGCTATGTTTGTTACTTGTATGGGCAAATTGGCCCGAGGAATTATACTTGCTAAAACCCATGCCTTTATGGCTTCATGAAAACCCAAGCCATGTATGTTACTCTCAAACGCCTATACTTGTTCGAGGCCTTGGTGTATTTGTCACTTGAGGGTCTAATATGGACTAGACATGGTCCACAACTTTGTAAGGCATGCCATTTGATGACTTGGCAATGCCTATGCATGTTTCATGACTTGGAATGCCTATGGATTGATGCCTCGATGATATATATATATACATATGTCTGTATTTATTTATTGATGTATCTTGTCTCCAAGATGGCTATAGTTCTTTGATAGCTTCTGTAAACTATATGTACCATGACTCAATAACATCTATGATTGCCCAATGACTTTTAACGTCTATATTCTACATGGCTATGAAGAACCTATGACATTTCTTATGGCTTTGAATGCCTACACATGTTCATTAGGTCCAAGATACTTGTGGTTTTGATTACTTCTTCATGCTTATATACGATCAATTGCTTCAGCACATCAATAACTCTCTAGTGTCTCTAATGCCTATACATATCTATTACAACTTATAAATGCATGTGACTTTTCATGATAGTCTATACATGCCTTGTGGCTCTTGAACGCACATGATTAGTTATGGCTCCACAACAAGGATTGTCGTTTTGGATCTCGGCTTCGTCTCGGAAGCATGAAAGAGAAGAGATCTCGTGAGATTCTCGGAAAAATCTCGGGAGATCGGATCTCGGATTTCATTTATGCAAGATATACTTTACCCAATGATTGCCATCTCACATCTATATTTTATCTCACGAAGATTGAAGATAAAAGATCTTGAAAAAATCTCAAGGGATTAGATCTTGGAAATACCAATCAATGTGCATGTTTAAATGTAGAATGTCATATAATCTCTTTAAAAAGGACAAGAGAACTCATTAAATATTAAAATAAGCTGTGAGAGAATTGAAAGAGTAATACAGAGATGGTGAACTATTGTTAGCATAAGACATACAAAAGATCTTATGTCAGACCTAAGTTTCATCTTGAACAATATGGATAGGAGATCGATAACATTTTGGGTCAATTGTACATATATAGTAATTAAAATATTAAGTTAGAAAATTTTATTAAACAATAATGTTTAGATGAATATTTGGATGGATACATAATAAAATTGGCAATATAAGAAGGAAACTTAACAAGATCATCTAACAAGTTGGGGATAATACTAGGCGGAGAAGATCAAGGTATCACAAGTACTACATAGATATTCTCGTTTCGGCGATCTCGTTTCTCGGACGCACAGAAGAAAAGAGATTCTCGGGAGATCGCATTCCATGCTTCACAATGCCTACTTGATGGGGATCTGGCTCTAGAATTTTGAGTTTTTTACACTTTAGTTCTCATAATGACTTGTTTGCAAATAGTTAAGTTCTTTTGAAGTCTTTTTGAGTCTTGCATTTATGTACATTAGGGACATATCTTTAAATAGTTTTTTCTTAGGTCTCTTTTGTAATAAAGACTACTTATATAAGGAAGCTCGCATGGTTGAAATGAATGGATATAGAAGAAGAATATTTGGAAGCCCTTGCGTTGTGCATAGGGTCTTGCTTCTATGATGTTCTCTCAACCCGCTCCTTCGGAGGCTAACACAGGAGGTCGGCAATCTGTCCACCCTGGGCAAGAGGCTAGTTTTCAACATCTCTCTCTCCTTCCCCCGGCGGCCTTCATGCCATTCCTCTTTTTGTTCCCCCTTCTTACTTTGGTGGTTACGCCGTTCTCCTTTGAGCTGACTCGACGCTTTTGGACATCATAGCTCCAACCATAAACTATAACCCCCTTCTCCGTCGTCAATCTCTGATGATTCTTGGATGGTCTTAGCAGTGTCTCCAACAACGACAACATCGCACACGGCTTCACTACATGCGTCACAACAACATCACTCGACAAGGTCGACCGTGCGCAACTTCTCTATTGACGGCAGCACCACGCCCTTCATGCACACCTAAATGCCTCAGTGATCTCGAGGTGGTCTTCGATGTCGCCCTAGCGATCTTCAACAATCCTAGGATGGTCTTGGCAGTGTCTCCGACAATGACAACACCGCACATAGCTCCACTATGTGCATCACAACAACATCGCTCGACAAGGTCGACCGTGTGCAACTTCTTTATTGACGGCAACACCACACCCTTATGCACACCTAAATGCCTCAGCGATCCTTAGGGTGGTCTTCAATATCGTCTCCCCCATTTTCGAGCACCCAAACCCTTGTGACATCCCCTTCTCTTCCTTGCTGAATTCTTTGCCTGCTCCACCTTCGTCTTTTTCCCTGTGGGCCCCTCCCAACGTCAACGTACCCTGAACCTACCACCACTATGCAAAGCCTCTGACGTTTCTGTTGCCATTTGCTGTCTTGATGAAAGAAGAGACAAAGACGAAGGAGAAGAGGATCGCAGTGAAGGGAGAGGCTAACGGAGATGGTGGCGAGGTAGGTCTCCCATGATCTCCACCTTGCCTCTAGCCACGTGCGAGGGATTGCTATTGCCACCCTATCCTTTGCACCTTTTGCTCCATCCCCCATTGCCATGCCTGCCGTGCCCTGCTGAACAATGACGAGGAGAACATAAAGAGACAAAGAAGCCCTCGATAGATGAACCTCTATTGCGATGTCTTCACATGCTTGTGGGATGCCCTAGAACCTATCACAACCCCTACCGGGTCGCACTCAAGAACCCACTGTCCACAATTCCTCCGTGGGGGACCGTCGTCATGCGGCGACGACATCCAGAAGCCTTCATGATTCCGCTTCGGACTCCTTCACATCCTTGAGCGATTGGAGCACTTATAGACCGCCATAGACCCCCACCCGGGGTCTCATCCCTTACACATGAACGATCTCAGTCACGGGTGGCCACACTCCCATCGGCTAGGCACATCTTCATGTGGACGCGCCGGATTCAGCTACGATGCCTAGCGAGATCTTCTTAACACATAGCCGTAACGAGACCGAGTGCCCTTACGTGGTCAAGTCCGAGAGCCAGTTGGTTGGTCCAGTTACAGATAAGTTGGGTTCAACCAATCCAATGCCGGTTCACACCACTTCCGCACATAAATTGGCCAATTTGACCCATTTAGGCCACTTTGAGGCTTATTCAACATGGTTTAGGGAATTTTGGACCGGTTTAAACCCATTTTGCTTTGTTTTCGGTCCATTTTAATTTATTCAACATTCTAATGAGTTCTTGCAGCCTTTTAGTCCAATCCACCCATGCCGTCCCGCATCAAATTGGTATCAGAGCCCGAGATCAGCCTATTCTCATGAGTCAAATTCTAGGATACTTCCGTCAATTTTGGTGCTTGGTGGATAAATAAAACATTAGAGCTCGTATTGTGGTTTGAAACTCGAGGACTAGTTTTCTCTCAGTAGGGAAGAATGATGGGGATTCGGTTCCAAAATTGTGAGTCTTTTGCGTTTCAATCCTTATGATGACTTATTTGTAAATAGCTAAGTTCTTTTGAAATCATTTTGAGTCTTGCATTTTTGTCCATTGGGGACATGTCTGTAAATAGTTTTTTCTTAGGTCTCTTTTGTAGTTAGGATTCTTTATATAAGGAAGCTCATATCATTGGAATGAATGGATAAAGAGAAGAATTTTTGGAAGCCCTTTGGCGGTGTGTAAGGGTTTGCCCCCATGGTGCTCTCTCTACCTGCTCTTTTGGAAACTTGCTTCTTCACCACCAGTAAGAGGCCAGTTTCTGACATCTCCCTCCTTTTCCTTCTGTGGCCTTCGTGCCATACCCCTGTCTTGGTTTTGTAGTTAAGTCATTGCCCTTTGAGTTAAGTCGACGCTCCCAATCATCGGAGCTTCGACCATCAATTGCAACCCCCTTCGCCATCGTCACCCCAACGATCATCGATGATCCATTGATGGTCCTGGCAGTGTGTCCAACATTAACGACACTACACACAGCTCCATTGTGCGTAGCACAACATCATTCGACGATGTCAGCCATGCACGGCTTCTTGGTCAATGATAGCACCACACCCTTCACACACACCTAACCCCCCTTGGCCCTAGGGTGGTCTTCGATCTCACCTTCTCCCTTTTCTTCAAGTACTCAAGCCCTTGCAACATTCTAGACCTCCCATATGTCCCTAGTCCAAGCCTTTGTCCAATCACCCATCTCCTCAAGGATTGCAGGATTGGGATCAGGATCGGTGACCACCGATCTGATTTGGATTGGCCAATCCTCTAGACGAAAGGGCGATACCGGATTGACTAAATTTTTTATTTTTTAAATCATAAATTTTTTCAAACAATCAGAAAAATCATAGGAAAGAGTAAAAAATTTTTTAAAAATGAAAAATAATGTGGATGGCATTTTACTCGACAATGTCATACAAAATAAGTTTATTTCAAGAAACCATCATATAAATACAAATTATCGTATAAAAGAGAGAAGAGAGTTAAGATAGTTCTTTATAAAATTTAAGTACATAACATATTTTATGATTATGAATTTTATACAAATATGTGATAGTATAAGTGATAGTGAAATATGTTAATATGTTTATATTATCATAAATCAGCACTTGAGAAATATATTAATATGTTAATAATATGTTTACATTTATGCATTTTATATAAATATGTGATAGTATAAGTGAGTGAAATATGTTAATATAACATATTTATGGTGTTATCAGGGGAGCTATAAGGGCTTGGGGGGGCCAAAGCAAGAATGGGGAGGGGATCGAAAACTACTTGTTTTAAGGGGGATCATTGTTGTAAAGGGGAGATCGGTGGTCACCAAGGAGGATCGCCGAGAGGGAGGGGGGAAACCACAAAAGTTTGAAAGAGAGGGGGGATATGAGAATCAAGGGTGGGGAGAAAATGGGGTCGATCTCCTCATTATTGGGGGGATTGATCCGAGAATCGGGTCCCGAACCGACCCAATTCTGGACGTTTCCGGAGTATAGTGGTGAGCGATCCACAATCCGATCCAGCTCAATTGGATTGATCCTAGGCAATCTTGTTAATTCTGACTGTTCTGGCCGGAATTTGTGTCTGGATCGGTGATTCCGCTCGGAATCGGATCGGTTGGAGCCGATGTCGATCCGATTTAAGAATCGACTGATCCCGATTTGGATAGGCTGATTTTGCAATCCATGTGTGTTTTGGTCTCTTTGATGGTGAAAGTGACGAAAGAAGACGTCGGAGGCAAAGTTGACCCCTCTCCCACTATGTGAGCATTGCGACCACCCCACGGCTCTTACGTTTGCCTCTTGCTTCCCTTGCTGTCCTGACAGAGTGGCATGACAACGTCGATGCGTGCGAAGGTACAAAGAAGCCCTCGCATGGGCTCTTGTTAAGGTCTACTGCATCATCTTGCACTCGCGCACTTGCGAGCGGCCACAACTCTTGTTTGCCTCCAACGATTCCCATGGCCGCGAGCACTGCGATGCCACCATGCCCCCCTCAAGTCTCGCTCTTTCAGGCCATTGACACTGTTGCTACACACCACAAGCTCCAAAGTAAGGATGGGGGGGGGACCGAAAACTACATGTTTTAGGGGGGATCGGTGGTCACCAAGGAGGATTGCCAGGGGGGAGGGGAGATCACAAAAGTTTGAAAGAGAGAGGGGAGATGAGAATGGGGGGTGGGGAGAAACTGAGGTCGATCTCCCCGTTATTTGGGGGGATCAATCCGGGAATTGGGTCCCGGACCGACCCAATTCTGGACATTTCCAGAGTATAGTGGTGAGCGATCCACGGTCCGATCCAACTCAATTGGATTGATCCTAGGCGATCCTGTTAATTTCGACCGATCTGGCCGTAATTTGGGTCTGGATCGTTGGTTCTGCTCGGAATCGGATTGGCTGGAGCCAATGCCGATCCGATCTAAGAATCGACTGTTCCCGATCTGAATAGGCCGATTTTGCAATCTGTGTGTTTTGGTCCCTTTGATGGTGAAAGTGACGAAAGAAGACGTCGGAGGCAAAGTTGACCCCTCTCCACTATGTGAGCATTGCGACCACCCCACGGCTCTTACGTTTGCCTCTTGCTCCCCTTGTTGTCTTGACAGAGTGGCATGGCAACGGCGATACGTGCGAAGGTACAAAGAAGCCCTCGCATGGGCTCTTGTTAAGGCCTACTGCATCACCTTGCACTCGCGCACTTGCGAGCGGCCACAACCCTTGTTTGCCTCCAACAATTCCCATGGCCGCAAGCGATGCGACGCCACCATGCCCCCATCAAGTCCCGCTCTTTCAGGCCATTGACTCCACTGCTACATGCCACAAGTCCCAAAGTAAGGATGGGGGGGGACCGAAGACTACATGTTTTAGGGGGGATCAGTAAAGGGGGGATCGATGGTCACCAAGGAGGATTGCCGGGAGGGGGAGATCACAAAAGTTTGAAAGAGAGGGGGAGATGAGAATCGGGGGTGGGGAGAAAATGGGGTCGAGCTCCCCGTTATTGTGGGGATCAATCCGGGAATCGGGTCCCGGACCGACCCAATTTTGGATGTTTCCGAAGTATAGTGGTTAGTGATCCACGGTCCGATCCAGCTCAATTGGATTGATCCTAGGCAATCATATTAATTCCGACCGATTTGGCCGGAATTCGGGTCTGGATCGTTGGTTCCGCCCGGAATCGGATCGGTTGGAGTCGATGCCTATCCGATTTAAGAATTGATTGATCTCGATCTGGATAGGCCGATTTTGTAATCCATGTGTGTTCTGGTCCCTTTGATGGTGAAAGTGATGAAAGAAGACGTCGGAGGCAAAGTTGACCCCTCTTTACTATGTGAGCATTGTGACCACCCCACGGCTCTTACGTTTGCCTCTTTCTCCCCTTGCTGTCCTGATAGAGTGGCATGTCAACGTCGATGCATGCGAAGGTACAAAGAACCCCTCGCATGGGCTCTTGTTAGGGCCTACTGCATCACCTTGCACTCGCGCACTCGCAAGCCACCACAACCCTTGTTTGCCTCCAGCGATTCTCACGGCCGTGAGTGCTGCGATGCCACCATGCCCCCATCAAGTCCCGCTTTTTCAGGCCATTGACACCGCTGCTACACACCACAAGCCCCAAGTAGGGTTCTTCCTCAGCATCTTCAACGTTCCCTCCATCAGGGTTATTGAGGCTCGCATGTTTCTTATGCACTCTCCGGGGCACAACTTCTGGAGCAATGTCCACGGCCCCTTCCCACTCGGTCTCCTCCTAAAGATGGCCACGCACTCCCCCCCCCCCCCGGGTGTCTTCACACAGCACGGCGGCCACACTACTGGCTTAGCCCTCCAACCAGCTTACTGCCAGTCTAGGTGGTTTTCTAGTTGGGTCACCCAGTCTGAAGGCGGTTCAAATCAGTTCACAGTATACCAAGGCTAGTTCAAATCAAGCAGTTCCAGCCTGGATGGTGGCATCCACATTTGTCCCATATCACTACTAGTATTCCATTGCCTCACGTAGTTTATAGTTTGATGACTCAAAAACAAAACCTTTGTAATGCTCGAGATGTTTTCAACATCTATATTTTATCTGAATTATAAGGGCTCTGGAATATATGACTTTACATGTCTACACCACGTGACTACTTGATGACTCTTCACATGGTTCTATAATGCCCAAGGATCATGTGTTATAATGTCTGTATTCAATGCATGATGCTGTGCAAGGCTTTTGAAGAAGAAAACCTTGATAATTGTCTCTCCATTGCCATTCACTACATTACATGGCCAATTTCCTGCTGCCTACATCTTCGGAAATGCCATGTGGAAGACATTTGTTGTGCCTTAAAAGTCAAAATAGAAAAGAATGGGAGAAGATAGGGCTGACTAGTGGATAAAACACAAGAAATGGAAGATCCCCTGACCATTGTTGCATGAAGTCCCACTGTTGCTGTCACTACCACGAAGCTACCATCGTCTGGAAGAGCCACCGTTGGGCTGAGGTCACACATGACCAGAGAATGGGAGAAGGAGCCATTGCCACCATCATAAGTTGTCGTCACCATGTCACCAGGACGAGAGAGATGCCAACCATTGAAAACAGCCCTACCTCCTCCCTCCCCAACCATCTCTCTCACCAGGACGAGAGAGATGCTATGTTACAATATGATCTAAGTCAGATGAATGGAATGGAGATTATTTACCAAAGTTTTACGTGATCATAAGATTTCACTAAAGTTAGAAGAAAATTTTTATCTTATAATTATAAGACTTGCAATATTATATGATAATAAATGTCGAACAAGTAAAAAATGTTTCTAAAATGAATGTTGCTCAAATAAGGATGTTAAGATGGATATATGGCCTTACGAGATTAGAATGAATGCACAATAAGTAAATTGGAGAAAATATGGGAGTAATGCAACTGTAGTCAAAATGAAAGGAGGTAGATTGAGATTGTTTGAACATGTTAAATGTATGTCTAAAGAAGTTCTAGTTAGAAAATAAAAAATATCAAAATAATATAAATAAAAAAGACGTGGTTGATTTTAGTTAATCTTGAGGAGGATAATTCATTATTGGATGATCTAAATATCTATAAAGAAATATGAGTGATGAAAAATAATCTATATAGCCATTGCTGATCTCAAATAATTTGGGATTAAAACATGAGTTGAGTTTTGTTATTATGCAGTCAATTTTTGTCTGCATCAGCAAGTTGGAACATGCATATATCACACTTGGATCTTAAATTAAATCTTGTATGCTTGTAGATGTCGAGCTCTAGTTGCTAGCATTCCTTCCATATAGATGGTCTGATGTTGTCACTTGATTAGTAATCACCTAGGGTCTAACAAAATGGATTGTTTTTTGGATCTTAAATTAAATCTTGTATGCTTGTAGATTGCCAGTTCTAGTTGCTAGCATTCCTTTTATATAGATGGTCTGATGTTGCCACATAATCACCTAGGGCCTAACAAAATGGATTGTCCTTTGGATCTTAATTTAAATCTTGTTTGCTTGTAGATGCCTCAGTTCTAGCTGCTAGCATTCCTTCCATAGAGATGGTCTGATGTTGCCACTCTATTAGTAATCACCTAGGTTCTAACAAAATGGTTTGTCTAATGTTGCAATTGTCCTCGCCTGCATGATGTTGAGCCATATCTTTTTTTTTTACTCCATTTCCATTTTTTTTCAGATCCTACGAAGTGATGGTCCATTGAATATACCCCTTGTTAGGGGCAAACCCAAAACTTTTGATCAACATGATCCATATTAACCCATATTTTTCATACACGAGAGGGTCTGAAAAAACATAGGTATTCTTGTTAAAGCTTTTGTAAAAGCTAAAAGACATGGCCCCTGCTGCCCTTCCCTAGGTTGCCCGTCCTTAGTTGCATCAGTTCAAAAGTCAACTAAATAAATCCTTGATCCCAAATTATTTTGGTTGCTAAGGAATTTCTCTCTACTCGATGATTTTGGTCTGCCTCTTAAGAAAAGTATTTCTGCAAAGTTTCAAATCCCCATTATAATGGATTTCTCCTCTTAGATAATTTAGGTCTACATTGTTCTTTATTCCCTCATTGCATAAAGCTTTCCGCTTTTTTAACTGGACTCTACTGATCTATGCATAATCTAATCATGTCAATTTCTCTTCTCAGTTTATTCTTAAATGGCACTTCGAATAACACATTGGGCACCCTGTCCAACTAGCATTCTGCATATATATATACACACAATGTTCTCATCTCGGTAACACATGCTAATAGCCCACATTTAATTGTCCACTCTTCTTTTTATAAAAAAATTTGGGAGGTTATTGTTATACTGTAAAATTTATTTTGTACATTTTTACTATCTTTGTTGTGCCCTCCAGGTCTCTTGTCTTATTTTTATTTCTTTCTATTTTGTGCTGCTTATTTATTGCTTGCGTACTTTTATTCTATGTATAGGTTCATGAGAGCCTGCAGAGGATACGCGAAAGAAAGCTTGTTAATTTCATTGAGTGGGGACCCGCAAGTATCCAGGTAGAATATGCTGAAAGAAAATCCACATTTCAGCAAACACTATTATTATTTGCTCATGTGGAGCCTTTGGTTTATCAGGTCGCACTCTCCAGGAAATCTCCATACGTCCAGACTGCTCATCGGGTAAGGTTCATTCAGACGATTATTTCTCTGGGCCTATCTAGATTCCAGACCATACTGCTCTTACTTTACCTATAATTTTTATGAGGCCATGAAGTATGGATTTCTGCTGTCCATTTCATTTAGGAACTTTGTATCTCGTTTCAATAGGTCAGTGGTCTGATGCTAGCAAACCACACAAGTATACGCCACCTATTCAGCAAGTGCTTGAGCCAGTATGAGAAATTGAGAAAGAAGCAGGCCTTCCTTGATAACTATCGAAAGTTCCCAACATTTGCTGTAAGTGGCCCTCTAAGGTTTCAACTTTCAATATCCAATTTATCTCGAAATTTTAGCTAGTTGAAGAAAATTTGGCTTCAATATTTTTTCATTTGCATCCATAATTAGCTTCTTTGAGTAAGGTGGTGTTGGATTTGACTTGACGAAATATCTAAAGTCAAATTTCTTCTCTAATCACTTAACTTGTGTAACCTCTGAATCAGTCAAAGATTCTAGTTTAAACATTAATATCTTTGGTCAAAACCTCAGTCTTTCTCTGAAAATAAAAAAAAACTAAATTCAAGTGGCTTTTTAAGAGGATTCGGTCATATTCAGATGTTAGTCCATACATTTTATCCACAGTCTGTACCGTCTAACCTCTGACCGAATAAGAGGCTAGAGGCTTTACCAAGTCTGATTCAGAGGTTAGACATTAATTAACCTAAAACAAACAGGGCCTGAATGTAGATAAACACAACATTAATAGTGATATCTACTGTTTGTTTGTGCAGGACAATGATCTTTCTGAATTCGATGAGTCCAGGGAGATATTAGAAAGCTTGGTTGACGAATACCAGGCGTGTGAATCACCTGATTATATCAAATGGGGATTGGAGGTATGTTCCTGTTGGACTTGGATTTTACTTAACGTACCTTGAATTTTCTTTTATAACCCCACTAACGGTGGACCACGGGGCAGGATCCAGAAAGGTCCCTGACAGAAGAAGGCAATATATCGGGTCTATTGGATTCCAAGCTTGCACTTTAGACATTTGTCGGCAGTCAGGCTATGCGGTGATGTATTTATGTTCTTTTGCACGGACCCAATGTGATCCGGGGAAGCCATTGCTTGATGGCTTGTTGCATGTAGAGTGTTTTCGACCACTGGGGAACTACACGTATATTTCTGGTTCTTGTTGCATCGTATAGGCTACCACCGGTGGATGTGGATGCTTCAGTTTTAGTACTTTATTCCATGCGTCGAGGATGCTCAGAGTAAACAAGCGCGAGAAATCTGCACTGACATGGTTTGCTAGTGAAACGAGGGCACGGGTAAGCGATAGCAATTGCTAATGGAAGCGTCGAATTTGAACTAGAAGGTTGACCTCAGCTCGGTGGACCATCTGGTGCTGATACTACTACCATTGGCACCGTGTTTAACTCAACCTCCCTCTTAAGAGTCATGTATGGGGCTGTTTGGTTATAATATTAACCACTGTTAAAAGTGTAGTGTGAGTATCCAAGATGATATCGTATCAGTTTTGATACTCCTGCCCTTGGGTGATGGATGCCCCACACGTATCAAACCAATTCTCTACTGATTTTCTTAGTGCTGTTCGGGTAGGATACTAGTCTTGTGTGGGGTCAGATACCCACCCCCACCCAATGTTATACTTACGGCTGTACGCTGACGTGTGAGCAAAAAAATAATCTTAGTTTCTTTGTCGACGAGTGGAAGGGTGCAATCCAGCAGATAGAACGTTAGCTTGCAACTTGGTTCGATCAACTTGTTTGTTGTGGTAAACGAGTATGGTTGAACATGCATTAGACTATTACACGGTTAACTAGTTGAATTTGAGCGGATCTTGCTCGATTTGATAAAGGTCATGAGCAACTCGATGAAATATTTAATTTGTCTGATATTTTAATTTGTGATTGAATAGTTATATATTATCAATAAATATATTAAGTAAGTTGAAAGTGAATTCAATTGGACTTTAAACTTAGATTGAATTTGAGTTTCATAAACGAGCTCGAGTTCAAGTTTCACATGCAAATTTAGATCCAACTCAAGTTGAGTTTCGTAGGTGAGTACAGACCAAACACGAGTCAAATTTTTATTGTAGTTGATGGATACTTCATCTAGTTGAGTCAAAGCATCGGCAGATACTATTCATTGATTAATGAGGTGAGCTCGAGTAATATCTATGCTACTCAACTCAGCTCGGTTCATTTGCACCCTAGCTGGATGAGAGAGGTATCCACACTTTCAAATGTTGCCGAGCTTGAAGCGCAAATGTAGTTTTCTTTTTCTCTGTTTCAGACGATGCGTCAGAAGAGGCTGATATGGATTTCATGCACAAAAGATGCCCTGGACTTCTCTAGTATACAAGGGCAATGGTTGATCCCATGGCTAGGTTAAGTTTCAAGGTAGTCAGTCAAATGACCTTTCGATTTGTCCATGTCCTAAAATTTTCTCCGTCACAATTTGGATTCAGCACTAATTAAGGCTTTATTTGATACATGAGTGAAATGAGACGAAGTAAAATTTTAGACACTTTGCCAGCTCTTTTGAGTCATAAATAATTTATTTAAGTGACAAGGGTCATGATTATCTTTGATTAAGAGTTGAGATTAGGAGATTGAGATGATTCGAACTCTTATTAGGTTTGCGGTTACGGGCAACAGAATTAGTGAGGCGGCGTGCGACACGCTGCTTCTTATTCTTCTCCGACGCCGACGCCGACACTGACGCCGTCGCCCCCCACCCGAAGGTGTATGTATATAGAAGCTGGGATTACGGTCCCGTCCAGCATGTGGTGACTTGGGTCCGTGGCCACGTACCCACGAGAGTCGCCCCACCGGTTGCCGTCGCCGCCGTCAGATGCAACGCGTGCTAGCTTGTCTCCCTTCTCCGGCAGTCAGCAGCTTCGGGGAGGGGAAGCCGAAGCCTCGTCGTATTCCGACCAGTCATGTGGGGGGGGTGGGTGGCCATCAATGGGGATGCATGCCAGAACCACAAGGAGATTATCCGACGGCAACCTATACCCCTCTCTCTCTCTCTCTGACGAAGCACACTTGTGCAGATGCACACAGACGGCGGGAAGGCCGCAGAAAGCGAATAGTGCAGTTAAACGAAGAACATATTAATAGCTAGCTTCTGTCATTGAACTTAAACAGATTGATGATGAGAGCGAAGAAGCGGTTATATCATACGAATATATGCGATCTCCTACTTGTTGTTGCAAGTCTCACGTGCATCGCTTTCTTAGGTCTCGTCGGGAGGGGATGAGGATAATTAAATTAATCCTTATGTTAACTTTACCTCCGTTATATTAATTTGGTTGGTTTGAGTTAGGATACATAGCTTAAAAGATAATCCTATTCTACGTTTGGTATAACAACAATAAATTCGAAGATAAACATATATTTTTATATTAATTTTTTGCTATCGTAACCTACCTTTTATTTTTGTAAATATATTATTAACTGACTTGTATAATCATATAACAGTCCTAAAATATAATTGAACATACAGAAAAAGATAAATTTAAAAAATATATAAGAATAAAATTTAAAATATGATATAAAAAATCACTCTTCATCAACCCGATGAAGGATAAAATCTTCATCAATGTAGTGTTAATTATAAATATTATTTTTATGTATGTTCAAACACGAGTGGCGAGGATGAAAATACCATTAGATGGCGCTGTGTTAGGATGTCATTGCACGGTGGAGACCCCTATAATAGGGAGGCTTCCTTCTTGCGGTTAAAGAAGTCAAAAGGGTTTTTTACTTTTTACACATGTATACATGTAATGATATACAAGTTAAGCGGATCGGATTGCCAAACGTGGAAGAGAGATCGACGAACGATCGGTGGTTTCTAGGGTTTGGTCCTCTCTTTTATTAAAAAAAAAGGGGGGGAGGGGAGCTTAGGGGTGTCAAATGAACGGGCTGGGCTGTTCGCCCGTCAAAAAACCCATAGCGGGCCGGGCTTAGAGCGCTCAAAAAACTGAAACGGGCTTAACTTGCAAATCGATTCCCATTTTTGTGTTTATCGGCTGGCCCGACGAGCACGGCCCGCTGGCCCGTCTAAAGCCCGTCGGGCCGTCGCTCCATCAGCTGTCAGCGAAGCGACTGAGCAAGTGAGCAGCGCCCGCGAGTCCACGACATCCCGTAGCACCCCCAAGCTCGATGCCTGCGTAGGGTTTCGGCGACCGTCGCCCGTCGGAGTGGAGCTGCGATTGGACCTGCGGAGGGAGCTCCACCGGCTTTCCACCACCGTCCAACCTTCCTCCCGTTCGCCAGCTTCCTCCCCCTCTTCCTTGAGTAGCAGCACAACTCGCAGCGGGATTCTAAGGATAACGGCGACTGCAGCGAGCAACGCCGTCCAAGCAGGTGAATCCTATTCGGATCCCCACCCCCGTCCTCCTACGGGACTAGATTTCACCGATTTTGGAGTTTATAGGTTGCCGGCTCACTGTTTCACTCCTCTCCTTGATCTTTGTTGGATGTGGGGACTGGATAAACGGGGCCAAGTCCGTTCGTGTTGTCATTTCGTTCTGAAATCAAAGCCATTTCGCCAATTTGGTTGAACAAGGTTAGGAGTTTTTACTGGTTAGCCTTCTTAGTTAAAATTTCGCTTTTTCCTGCTTTTCATTGTCGCTTTTCTCATCTGTTGCGGTTATATCGTGTTTGAAAAAGTCTGGAATTTGTTCAGCTTGTCCTGTTTATGGGGTGTGATTCTTCCACTACTATACGTTCGATGAAATGAGCCTTAATCGTTTTTTACTTTTTCAAAAAAATGTGAGAAGATCCCTGCTCAGACAGGGGCAGTTCAGATCCTGGGGAGCAGTTTGCTCCCCGTTCATGATGTGGTGATAGCAGTTGAACATGGCATAGAAACATAGACAGAGACTAACTACAATTCTTCTGAAATAAAATGAGCTACAGAGAGTGTTTATATTTTGGATTGATTTTGCTCTTGCTGGATCGGTCTGCTTATTGTTTTCTCAGTTCTGCTAGTTTCCCTCTTTTGATTTCCTGAGATTTTCCAATGCTGATTTTCCTTATTTTTATGTAACTTGTCAAGCATGCTCATGCTCGATTGTCCTTGCGGACCCGACTATATTTATAGGATAATATTCTAGATTTCCAAGGGTTGGCTGATGAATTTCAAGCAGATGGAAGATTCTAGGAATCGTGAGTGAAGTTGATTAAATGCGGGGGAAAGTGATTGTTCTTTTCACCTTCCTTTTGTTTCTGTCCATAATTGTGTTCATTATTCCTCTTCAGAACCTTTAATGAAACGGCAGTCACCTTCCTTAACGTGAAGTTGTTAAGGCCTTCTGTTTTCTTTGATCCTGATATGTGACTATGCAGCATATGTTAATATAGTGTTTGACATGTTTATAATGAATGCAACTACAGACTAGTGTGTATATGATCACTAAATTTTTATTCGTATTAATCAGGCCTTATTCACATTTTAGTTCATGATGTCCACATCACCTCTTGAAAGAAGTAACATTTTTGGTCAATGAATTATCATGTTGTAACTTTAGCATCTTATTCCACGTTGCCCTCTCTGTAGCTCATGTTAATTACTTTTGAATTATCTAGGTGGCTATTGTCCTATTTCCAATTTATATTGTATTCTTAAAGTACATTTATCCTCAAATCTGTATGTGGTCTGTCATATTTATTTAATTTTTTTTATATTTCAGATGGAACAACCACTGAACCTGAGACACATTCCTCCTCATCACGTCCTTGTAAACGAATTTCAAAAGTTTGGTTGCATTTTAATGAGAAAGTTTTAGAAGATGGGAGTAAAAGAGCAATGTGTAATTATTGCAATGCCACTTTTGCATGTTCAAAATCTGTGGGGACAAGTCATTTGTCATGGCATACTACTCAGTGTTCTAAACGTCCTTCACAAAGCAAGAGCCCACAGTCTAGTCAAATTTTGAACTTTAAATTTGATCAAGCATTTTCATGACTTGAATTAGCAAAAATGATTATTATGTTAGAACTACCTTTCACATTTGTAGAGCGTGTGGCATTTAAAAATTTTGCTAGAAGTCTTAATCCAGAATTTGACAGTGTGTCTCGAAACACAATTAAGGCTGATTGTGAGAAGATATACGAGAATGAGAGAGAAAAATTGAGAAAAATATTGAGTAATGAATGTGGAAGGTTAAGTCTTACTACAGATTTATGGACATCAAATCAAACATTGGGATATATGAGTATCACGGTTCATTTTGTTGATCTTGAATGGAAATTACATAAGCGAGTTATTGAATTTCTGATGGTTGAATCACCACACACTAGCTCTTCACTTGCAAAAGTTCTTTTAAAATCTCTTATGGATTGGGGAATTGATAGAAAAATATTTAGTCTCACTTTGAATAATGCATCCAGTAATGATGTATGTGGAACCCCCGATCCGGACCCGGTCCTTCTTCTCTCCCCCGGGTTGGAACGATGAGCACCGCTCCTCCTTTTGGTTTCGCCGATGGTGTAGGGTTGTGGTCGCCAGGAACCGCGGGTTCCGAGAGTAAGAGACAAGAAACGATGTGAGTCTTAAAGAAAATGACCAAATGTACCTAAGCGGGGAGATCGTGTTAGGGAGATTATGGGTTCCATCTTCTTCCTTTTCGACCGGCCGAGAAGAAAGAGCTTGAAGCACTTTAGTTGTTCCTACAAAAACAAGTAAGCCACGGGAACAAGTGAAAGTGGATTAGAACTAAAATAGTGAAGCATCTTGCAAAAGAAATGAACTAAAACCGCAAAAGGAAATGGACTAACCGGATTGGGAATAACTCCCAACCCCCCTTTTTATGTGTTTTTGGATAATGATATATGATGTTACTAAGTTAAATATGCATGTAAATGCAATGATCTATGATGGAAAACATGAAAACAAAGTAATTCTAGAAGGTGGTGGAAGAAAAACGGGTTTCGGCTCCAAAAACGGCAATCTGGAGTCCCAGGCGACCCGGCAGGGGGGTCACCTGGGCGACCCGGCAGGGGGGTCGCCTGGGCGACCTGGCAAACGGGTCGCCTCCCCGCACCGTAATTCGGTTTACTCCCGGATGCTCCCGCAAGGCTTTCAGATGGCTTTAGAAGCTTGATGACGACTCCCGGAAGCTCCTAGGACGTGGATGATGATTTCCCCTTTGACGTAGGAGCTTGAGAAGCTTCTAAATGGATGCCGATGAAGAAACGGGATGAAGAACGTCGATTTACGGAGGTGGATGGAAGTGGGAAGCTCTCAATCTCTTGGGCAATGAGAATTGGGGAATGGAAGAGGTTTGGAACTCTCTAAGGCTCTCTCTTGGGAGCTTGGGACGTTCTCTCCCTTCTAACACTCTTCCAACCCTTGAAAAAGTGGTTAGGGGGTCCCTTTTTATAGGCAAAAGGGTCCCAGGGGTATTTCAGACATAAAAAAAACTTTTCAGAATCCGCAAGCGACCCGTCTGCCGGGTCGCCCAGGCGATCCGTCTGACGGGTCACCTGCGAAACCATAAATGCATTAAATGCGCGTGCGCCGAAAGCTGGGCAGCCGCTGTCCGGGGTCTGCTACAGTGGCACGGAGATAGTCGCCTACGCCCAGTCGACTCCGACCGTCCGGACGAGCATGCGCCGTTCACGGGTCACTTCGCCCAGTCCGTACACTGTTTTGGCAGGCAACCCGCTGACCGGGTCGCTTACCGTACCTGCCGGGATCTGACGTCTCACCTACCACCGTCAGAACGGACGATTTGGCAGATGACCCGTCAGATGGGTCGCCTGGGCGACCCGGCAGACGGGTCATCTACGCCCCCAGAGTTCACTTTTGAGCCGTTTTCTTGGAGATCCGGTTTGTTTATCGGAAAACTCGAATACCTTCTAAGAAAACATGAATCTTAAGCTCCTCAAATAGGCAAAATTTGTGTGTCTACAATGTACTTTGTAGATTAGTGAGAAGAAATCTTGTAGAGAAACAATCTCTTGTTCTGAATGGAAATTTTTTTCATGTGAGATGTTGTGCACATATTTTGAACTTAATTGTGCAAGATGGTTTAAATGAGGCCCGTTCTTCAATTTCTAGTGTTCGTGAGTCTGTAAAGTATGTTAAATCATCACAAGTACGAAAACAAAAGTTTAATGAAATAGTGCAACAAGTTGGATTATCTGGGAAGAAAGATCTTCCATATGACACTCCCACCCGATGGAACTCTACTTACATGATGTTGGATGCTGCACTTTCTTACAAAAAATCTTTTATAGCATTGGAGACATGGGACACAGGTTTTAATTGTGGTCCCACGCTTGAGGAATGGTCAAAGGCAGAGTTTATGTGCAAATTCTTAAAAGTCTTTTATAATGCTACAAATACATTTTCGACGACTGATGAACCTAGTTCAAACATAACTTTGATTGAAATTTGTAATGTCAAGAAATTGTTGAGACAAGAAATGCAAAATTCACATGATTTTGTTCATGATATGATTGTCAAGATGCAAGAGAAATTTGACAAATATTGGTCAGAAATAGAAGATTCTACATTATTATTTGCTATTGCAACCATGGTATGCCGGGTCGCGACCCGGGTCTTGGTTCCCTACATACTATCAAGAGTACTGTGGAATGAATTACGTGGAGTCATCGGATACTTCGATCCAATCGACCTATAGTTATGGTGACTCGTTTGGATCAAGTCTTAGGATAGTTTCCCGAGGGACAGACGAATATGATCGTCATGTGTACATGTATCAAGCTTTGTACTCAACCCAAATGACATGGGGAGAGTACATCAACTACCTACAAAGTGTACAACACATCATGTTGGAATAAAATTGATGCATTATTCATTTAAGTCATGTCATTTAATTTATCCAATTTTTCTGTATTTTTTCAGATTTTTTTTCGCATTTTTCTTATTTTTTTGAATTTTAAAAAAAAATTAAAAAATAGGGTCGCGACCCGGGTCGCGACCAGGTCGGCCTGGGGGTCCCGCGACCCGGTCGCGACCCCCGACCCTACCCTCCTTGATTGCAACGGTGCTTGACTCTAGGTACAAGTTGATGTTTGTTACTTATGCATTAATGGATCTTTTTGGCTCCGAGGCTTCTTTGAATTTAATTTGTATTAAACAAGGCATCTATGATCTTTTTGAAGTATATTCACAACAATTTGCTTCCACAAGTATGAATGAATGCAATCTTCAAATGCAAGAAAATGAGGATCCATCATTAAGAGAAAATAAAGAAGTTGATATTTTGAGTGGGTTTGACCAATTTCTTCATTCACAAATTTTATTGCAAGACTCAAAATATGAATTGGATCGATATCTAGAGGAGAGCGTTGTATCTCGAAGTCAAAAAGGTTTTACCATTTTATCTTGGTGGAAAGATATTATGATCAAGTATCCAATACTTTCAAAAATGGCACGAGATATCTTGGGAATACCAGCTTCTACAGTTGCTTCAGAATCTGCATTTAGCACAAGTGGAAGAATTATTGATCAATATAGAAGTTCTTTGTCTCCAGAGACCGTAAAGACTTTAATATGTACACAAGATTGGTTAAAAGATAACATAGCAGGTATATTAGCTTCTTCGTACTATCATTTTCGCTTTTTACACCAATTAACTTATTATTTTTTTTAGAGCTCACATTGTCTTCAAGTAATTGAGCAGGAGTAATGAATAAATGTCTATTTATAATCTCATGATTTTCAGGTACATTTTGACTCTTTCTTTTATGTTGCTTTATTTTCATATTTGTGTTAGATACCATACAACTGTTGAATACCATAATTTATTTTGTAAGTGAACATTTAATCAAGTGGTTAACCGGGCTTTGTGAACCAGCTTTTTGAACCAAAGACAAGGACATGGTGCTCTACAACTAAAAGAATGTTCATTTGTACAAACAAGATAGGAAAAAACCAATACACAGGGTCTGGAGATGAAGACCACGGCTAGTAGCCTAGCTGCACAAGTGACAACAGGACCCAACAACAGGCGGCAGCAGGAAAGTCTTTGTTTGAGCCCATAGGCTGCCCGTGGTGTTGCAGAATTTTGCTCCTTTGCATTATTTTACCGTTCCTGTCAGTGACAGCCTAGTTGAGCATTTCAATTAGAATTTGTTGAGTTGAAATTGAATTGAATTTGGTGCTTAACAGGTTGTTTAAATTTAAAGTTCGTTTGAGATCATTTGATTTCTTTAAATTTTGCAATTTTTCAGATCTATTCAGACTGTGCAGATTTGAGGTTGTTTTGGTTTGCTTGAATCAATTGAAATTTATTTTAAGATCTCTCAGCCCAACCTTCCCCTCGCTTAGTACCTGCCAAGGAAGGCCAAAGGAGGGAAAGGAAGAAGGAAGACTCTTGGCCATCCTAATTTGTTGTTGCGCCAAGAGGAAAGGAAGAGACTAAAAAAGGTAGAGGGAAGAAGAAAAAAAGGGGGGGCAGCCCCCCTCCTATACTCTGTCACAGAAATAATCTCTTTTCACCCTCCCTCCCTCAACCCTTCTAAACATCCTCTGCTTTGTCCTGTGTGCAGCCCCAAATCACTCAATATCAAACCCCTGTTTGGACCCCTATAAAAGAGGACAAGAAACCCCCATGGTTATATCCTAAAACGGGTCTGTTTTCAGCCCTATACAGGCCCCTAAAACAGCCCTATAACAGATCCAAAAAACCCCATGTTTGGACCCAAAAGTTGACCTTAGAACAGACCAGCATAAGCCCTTTTCAACAGTCCATATGTGCACCTCAAAGTACCCTATTATGTCCCATTAAAGCCCCTAAATGCTATCTGCAAACGCCCCTGTTTGGACCTACAAAGAGGGCCCAAAACCTGAATAAGTCTTGTTCTGCCTGTAAACCAGTCACCAAAACCACCCCATGATGCTGTGTTGCTGTTGCTGATGCCCCTACGGCTGCTATAGACCAAAGGACAAGGAGAACAAAGAAGCCGAGGGCTCTTCCATGAATCCATGCTACTGTGATGCTGCTGCAGCCCAACCTACATGGGGTTTTGGCATCTGAAGTAGTCATCGAGCTGATGGCTGATGCGGCTGGTTTCAGTTCCAGGTGGTCAATAATTGATTCCTATATATATATTATTTGCCTGCATATGATCAGAGAAATAGAGAGGGAGGAGAACTTTCAGAGATCAAATGAAAGATGTACTATTGAAATACAACTATGTAATTTTTTCTATATCTGTACGTTGGAAATTTTTTTCTGTTAGTACTTGGCTCAGATTTGTATTTATTCATGTTCTATATCTGTACGTTGTATGTTGATTGGATGAGACTTGACTTGATTCATATTTGTATGTTGATTGCATTCCCAATTGGTTTTCAATTTCACACAACAACTTTTTATTTCAAGTTTTTGCAGATTGCAAAGCTCTCAGTGCTTGAAAAATTCTCTGAATTATGGTCTTCAGTTTTGGAAACACAAGTGATTTTTTTTATCACCAGATTAACTAGTTATTCACATTGTTGATGCTTGCATTGCATTGTTCAAGTTCATAGGACCGCCGTAGCTTCTCAGACCAGCATCATCACTTCTATTGTATTATTTTTATTTCTTAAATTATCACAATTCACAAATTGATAGGCATTCTATTTTTTATATTTTACATTTAGCTGAATTATGAAATTTACGGATAATTTTATAATATCTTTGTGATTCTTAAAATTTTTCATATTTTTATTAATTTTATGATTTTTTAAATTTTTTATTTATGACTGGTTTACAAAACTCAAGCCCATTGGGCTAACGGGCTTTGGCGGGCTAAAGCCCAATTACACCATTTAAGCCCGTTGGGCTTTCTAGATGGGCTTGGGCTTGGACTCTATATATATGGGCTGAAGTGGGCCTGGGCCGGGCCAGCCCAAGGGGAGCTGTACGTTGACCTCTTTAATGCCTCTTTCATGAATTGAGATCGTCTCGCTCCCAAGGGAGCCTCCTCAGATCACTCACAAAAATATATTTAAGACCCATCATGTCAATGCATTTAATAGTTATCACATCATGCATGTCAATGCATTTAATAGCTATCACATCATGCATTCAATATATTTTTGTGAGTGACCTCCTCGGGAACTTACTTGAGACGATCTCAACTCCTGTTTCATAGTAGACCGTGGTGGCTGCTCATGCAATCCGCTACAAATTCAAATCTTTGTGCCAACGGGCAATTTCCTACGACTACTATATGACTTACAAGTTAATCTAGGTAGTTGAACGTACCAAACAACTCCTACCGTTCACTCTCTGGTCTCTATCGTGGGATGCCAGTTAGGGGTCGGACCCAGCAGACTTGGTCAGATTGATCCAGTCCTACTCGGCCGCTATGGTCCTCCTCGGGGCTCAAATCGATCGATCAGGCGGCCCATCCGACCCAACCCAGCTCAGCCAGGTAAGCTGGGGTTGGACCGGGTAGGCCGATGGTCCCAGGTTGTCTGGACTCCGGTGCGTTCCCCCCACCTCCAACCTGGCTAACTGGGCCATCTATCATCACTCTCTTACCCCCATTTGCGTGTGTGCGTGTGTATATATATACATATATATATATATAAAGATAAGTAGATACACGTAAAAAGTATTGAAATTTTACGTGTTTCCGTGCAAAACCAGATAAATTCGCAGGAGTCTGAGACACCTCAATTTTTTAATAGAGAAAATAGTCTCTATCTCTGATAAAAAAATGATCACGACTCTAACTATTTAAGTGATAGATAACACGTTAATAAAATTTGTAACAAATACAGCCTTGTTGGTAGTTAGTTAGTGAATCATCACATTACTAATATCTTACTAACTCATACCGAATTTACTACAATTCTTGATCGATGGATAATGAATTAGTAAACAATTTAACTTTTTTCGATAACGATTAGTTAAACTTTTTATTCAAACTGTCACTTAAATAATATAAAGTCGTAATTATCTTTTGATTGATAACTGAAGTTGTTATTCTCTCCGTCCGAAAGTTGAGACCATCCGAACTAGGGGTGTAAACGAAATCCGATAATCTAAAATGTCGATTCGATTCCGATAAAAATTAACGGGTTTGGAAACTGTCTTTTTATCCTATAAACTATCGGAATCAGAATCGAATATTCAGATAGTTTATCGGAATCGGAATCGGAATCAAGTGATTCCATTTTCGTTTATCCAATTTCGATAATAAATAAATAAATAAAAGTAAAAATAATGAAAATAAAGTCAAATAAATCATAAAATATAATATATATTGATAAAATAATAAAAATAAAGTTTTAAAATATTATATCAAAATTTATTAAATATATGTGAATTATTAATAAATTTTTGAATAAAAATTAATATCTAATATCGAAATCGAAAATTATCGGATTCGATTCCGATTTCGATAACGAATCGGAATCGGATCGAAATCGGAACAGGGTGATTCCGAAATTATCGGAATCGAAATCGAAACACCTTATCTCTTATCGGAATCGAAATCGAATTCTGTGATTTCGTTACCGAATCCGATTCGTTTACAGCCGATGATTTAAACAGGAAAGAAATAAAAGGAGGAGAAATAACAGGAAGGAGCGTAGCTGGAAAGCCGACGTTCCGGCACCCCGCCGCCACCTGCCAAAACCAGGCTGGCGAAGCAAACGAGAGTGGGCGCGGCGCTGGCTCTCCTCGCCATCACATGGCGGGGCCAGCGGCCTTCCGCTGTTCTCTCTCGACGGCTGCTTATAAGGCGGCGTCCCCCCCCCCCCTCCTCGTCGCCGACGCCCGCCGTCGACTTGCCCGCCCCTTCGCCTCCGCCTGTTCTCTCTCTTCCTCGCTCTGTCGAGGGGGGGAGGAAGAAGGGGGAGAGAGAGAGCCGCGCTCGATCGTCGTCGGTCGGGCGGTCTGTGGACGTCCGGGGAGGGGCGGAGAGATGGCGGGGCAGAGGGCTTCGTTCGGTTTGATGGCGACCGCGGTGCTCGTCTTCGGCATCGCCCTCCCCGCCGTCCGAGCGCAGAGCCCGGCTCCGGCTCCGGCCCCCACCAGCGACGGTTAGCAGCGGAACTCATCTCTGCCGCCTCCTCGCGTCGCTTGCATTGATGTGCATTCTTCCCCTCCGGCAGATTTCAACTCCGCCGACCGATACTACGTACCTACGCCTAGATCAACCCTTCCCTTGGTTCCGGAGGATTCTGTCGAGATGACTCCACAGAAAGCCCTCTTTGTTTTCCGCCCGTCTCTGATCCATTCATCAGAGAGGGCTTCTTCCCCTCCGGCAGATTTCAACTCCGCCGACCGATACTACGTACCTACGCCTAGATCAACCCTTCCCTTGGTTTCGGAGGATTCTGTCGAGATGACTCCACAGAAAGCCCTCTTTGTTTTCCGCCCGTCTCTGATCCATTCATCAGAGAGGGCTTCTTCCCCTCCGGCAGATTTCAACTCCGCCGACCGATACTACGTACCTACGCCTAGATCAACCCTTCCCTTGGTTTCGGAGGATTCTGTCGAGATGACTCCACAGAAAGCCCTCTTTGTTTTCCGCCCGTCTCTGATCCATTCATCAGAGAGGGCTGTTCGTCTTCACTCTCTTGGAGCAGATCCGTCTCCGCGCTGCCCTTCCCGTCGACGACTTCCCGCCGTTTTCTCGATTTCTTTCCTTGTTCGAGTTCAACCGAGAAATACGAGCAGAATACTCGTCATTGCGGTCCGACTCTCTTCGATTCGGCGAAGAACTTCGAAACAAAAATTCCAGAGATTTCTTCTTCAGTGCCGAGCCTGTGTTCTTACCTTGTAGGGGCGTCGATCGACCAGGGGATCGCCTGCGTGCTGATGCTGGTGGCGCTGGTGCTGACGTACCTCGTCCACCCGCTGGACGCCGCCTCCTGCAAGCTCTTCTAGCATCTGCTCTGCTCCCTGGTTTTCACTGTGGCGACGGACATGGCGGGATCTTATGATGCGATGCAATGCAACGAACTCCAAATGTGGGAGGGCCGGAGGTAAAAAGAAAAAGAAAAAAAAGAGATGGGATATCTGTAATTTAACCTTGGGATTTCAATAGACTTGTGGTGCTCCGTTGTGTGGTAGTTATTTCTAAAGGTGCAAACGAACCAATACACTCGGCAATGAGTTTGAAATTATACTAGTTAAAAATTTGACTCGACTTATTTATTATGTTAAATAAATAAATATGAAAAAAAACTTGACTCATTAAACGAGTCGAATTTTAACAGATTTTTACTCGACTCCGATAAACTCACGAGTAATTTTTTATTGATTTTGAGCAAGAAAAGTGGGGCTGGGAGTCAGAATTGGGACGGTTTGATCCCAAACTGACTCGTACGCCTTCCTTTGAGAATCAAAAGCAGTTAAATTCCTCAACACATTATGAGGAGCAAACCATTCGAAACTTGCCATATCTGCCGGAGAGTTACATAAACTCCTCTTATCAGTGTGGTAGGTAAATCTTGAAACCTTGAGACTTAACAACAGTCTCACCATCGCCAAAAAGATAACGGACCTTTACAAGTCTTTTCTTGACCGCAAAGGGCGACGCCGTAATAGAGAGCAGCAGACCACTCGACTCGTTTTTTTTTTTTTTTGTCTGAGGCAGTGAGGTGGGATTAAGATTTGTCTAGTAAAATCTCATATTGACTGCTGAGGGAAGATACCGATGAAGCGGAAATGTTTGATTTCAATTTTCAAGTTCCTGGTAAATCTTAGACCCTTCTAGTCGCACTACTATTTCGCGACCACTAACATATCGAGCAACAATATTAGATACCTGTGTCACTGTTAACTAGAGGTGTCAACGGATCGGATGGTACCTGATCCAAATCCGAATCTAATAAGAGACGGATCTGACCTGATCCAATAATTTTTTTCCTGAATCCGAATTTAAACCCGATATTAAATACTCATTGGATTCGGATTAACCCCGAAGTGCCCGAAATAGGGATTTGGCGTCATCCTCTTGATCTCTTCTCTCTGTCAATAAAGGTAGAAGGAAGGGGGGCGGATGCTGCTGGGGAAGAGGCCTCGCCCAGCCATGAGGAGGACCACCAGCCTGACGGAGATCACCTTCGACCTGGGCACGGCGGAGGAGCCCCAGCGCCCTCCCGGCAACCCCCCGCCGCCGCCGCAGCCGCAGCGCCACCACCAGGGGCCGGCCACCGCCCGGCGCCAGCAGCAGCAACAGCAGCTCCGGTAGAACCCCTACCACGCCGGCGACGGCCAGCCGCTCCGCACCCTTGCCACCGGCACCGGCGCGTGTGGTCAATGGTGTCGCCGCGGAACCCCGGCGGAACTCCGACGACTTCGCCGTGGAGCCCGCCGCCTTCCCGAGGGTCCGCGGCCTCTGCGGGCGGCAGCTGGGTCCCGGCAAAGACACCTCTATGTACAGGTACCGGCGTCGTGTACTTGGCGATGGTGTCAGTGCTCTGCCTGGGGTAGCTGGGGAGTCTGGAGCTCGCCGGGGGTGCACTCTCCATCGACTTCACCAACATCACGGGTCCAGCCGTCCAGGAACTGGGAGCTCATCTCCCTCTCCTCCCAGCGGACCATCCAGGAACTGGGACCCGACAAATATTCTATCTGACCCAAAACATGTCTTTTTGGGTTATGCCCTGAGCCCAAACCCGTCATTGCATTGTTAGGTTCACCAAAATATGCTCCAAATCCGGCAACATAAGTGGACTCGGGTCAGGTTAACAGAGTTTGTGAATCCGTTTACACCTCTACTCTTAACTTCCGAAGTGATGCTTATATATACCAACTTCTACTATCAATTGCTATTTCAAATTTGGAAGTACAAACAGAAGATGAATTGTTACACATCTAAAATTGATATAATTAAGGATGTAAACAATTTGATTTGATTCAGTTTGATCTCTCTTTTTTTCAAATCAAAGCCGAACCAATAAGAAGTTTTTTCAAATCAATTTGAATCAAACCAAACTGGTTCAATAAATCCTGAACCGATTGTGATTCGATTCGATTTAGTTCAATTCATCAATTTAATATATTTTTAAATATAATATAATATAAATTAAAATAATTAATTAAAATTAATACATAAAATAATACTTTATTTATAATATAATTATATCTTTGTACTAATCAACTCAAATTTATAATAATATATATTTAAAATTGATATAATATATAATTAAATATAATATAATAGGTAAGCAAAGTGAATCAAACATTGTCAAATCAGGTCAACCGATTTACTGATTCGATTTGGTTTGAGAAAGTGCCGAACCAAATCAAAATGATAAGAAATTATCGGTTCAAAAATTTGAATGGAGAACCTATCAAACCGAACCGATCGGTTCAATTTACCAATTTCCCGATTTTGATCGAACATCCCCAGATATAATGTCATTTTCAATAATCTAACCAAACATAGTAAAACGTATCCGGTGCGGTAATACACACGTAAAACGCTTACTTTTGAGGCCGACCGACGAAGACCAGGCCACCATCATGTCCGATCCAACCACCGAGAAGGCCTGCCGGGTAAAACCCATTCTCGGTGTGCACCGGACTACCTGGACGAGCACGGCATTCCGCGTCCACGCATTCAAAAAACTAGCAAAGAAGCGCCACTTCATTCCGGGCATATCCGTTTATTATTGCCTGCCTGCAATACAGCGCAGCTCCCCTTTCCCGTCCCGTTCCGACTGAGGCTCCAGAGCGAAAACATATACGGAGGAGGCTCCTCCCATACCTCCACGCAAGATACGCTACCAGTGCTTGCCGCTCAGAAGTGAAGCGCATCCGTTTCCTTCCGGCTCACCTCAGTTTCTAAGAGAAACATAACGATGTTTATAATCAGTTGGGGGCGCCTCCTTGCTCGAACCAAATAGAACATACACCCAAGATACATTTAAACATAGCTCTTGTTTTCCTCGGCAACAGCAGAGTTGGAGCAGCATAATCGTATATATACATCCGAAAAGAAGAGGGGAAAAATCTGCGGCTGCCGCCCAGACAAAAATTGCTTAAAACCATGCGGCGGCAGCAACCAAGAGGTGCTGTGTGGAGCCCTGCTTGCAGTGAGGTTGCTGCTACGGTCGTCCTGAACAGAGATTCTTACGAACAAGAAGCGGTTAGTTTCCAGGTGTGTATTAGAGCCAAGCAACAGAGGAAAAGGGACGATATAGCCTCACATGCCCGCTGCGGTCGGAGGAACGCTGCCAGAAAACCACCGGGAAGGCCTCTCACTCTAGTTCCACAACGAGATAGGCCGCCTCCGAAGGATCAAATAATAACGATGGGACGTACACGAGAGGAGGAGGGGTGGTCCTCCGGTGCAGCATCCGGCTCAAAAATACCGTCCTTCATCAACTGGAATGCCGTTGGTGTAGGACGTGCTTCACAACTTCGTAGGAGGAGACCACGATGCCAACGGAGGGTCCCGCCCGCGCTACTCGTGGACCAGCGCCCATAAAAAGTCCTCTGAAACGGCCATCCCTGAGGCAAAGGTTCCGGAGAGACCCCTCCGGAGTAAGATGATGTCATCATAAAAGCATGCCATCCAGTCGGCTACCGTTAACAACGTTTACACGACTACTGCGAGCATTGTCTTGCTACTCGGGTCAGCTTTGCGAGCAGGCATCTAAGATGGTGGTTTGGATTTTGGCTAAAAGGCGCAATATCTTCTCTAGTAGACTACTAGGTTCCGTTTCTGACCTCTAATTCCGCCAGAGGTTAGCAGATGAGTGTTTGATTTTTTTAATTAACCTCTAAATATACCCCTTAACTCTTGAAAAACCTCTTAAAAATCGTATAATTTTTTTTCGAATGTAATTCTTCAGAGAAGAAAATATAACATACATAATATACCTTAAAACAAATATTAGATTGATTACATAAACAATTTAATCAAATTAAGTACTTATTTATAACGCAAACTAAGAGAAATACTTCAGATTTTCAGCTTAAGCCAAAACAAAGCACCAAATGACTAACTTAGTTTCCTTCCAAATCCACTTGTCTCTAATGCCATGCATGGTAACATTATTAGACACCTCTATCACCATCAATTTTAAAATTGATATTGATGATTATCACTTGGTATTTGGCTAATAGTATCAATGTTGAAATTTGTAATGCAAATAACACATGTAATGTAATACAAGTGTCAACTTGTATCAATTTTGATGTTCCATCTTGTAGAAATATCAATATCAAAACTAACGTAGTATCATTTTTGATATTCTAACCAAACAAGCCATAAGCTATTACTTGGCCACCACGGCCCCACACACTACTTTGACCCAAGTTATCGTGTGTGCGTGACAGTTCAGATTCCTGACTGTAAAAACTCCATTTTAGTTTATAGATGGATGAAATTATCTCCTTCATTAAAATGATAAAATATACAAATAATAGCATTGGCTACACCAACCGACTTTGCCCAACTCACCAACAACTAGCAGTCCACCAAAAGCAATAAGCGCGTCTACCACCTTCGATCACCCAAGTTTTGACATGAATGCGCATCATGCTCTAAGGAACTAGTTAATTGGCGTCCATGTTTTAAAAATGAACCAAAAAATCCATATGCTAAAGCATGCAAATTTTCATCTTTCCAACTCCGGCCACAAAGGAATGATTGCAAGTGAAATTTTGGAAAAGAAATGCCATCAGTCAAAATTGTAAGAAATGTACCTCCAGATCTCAAATAATGTCTGCCTTGTACTCATCTTTAAAGCCCTACTAGGATCCTTCTGTAATAGAAACACGAAATTCCCATGTTAACTGTAAAAGCACAAAAAGAAGATTTAGAGAATCTTAAACTCAGAGACAAGCCAAATCATCAAAGTGTTGTCCTTACGTCATACTGTAGGCTGACTTGCTTTGCAACATTGGAGTAGTGAACTGAGATTACAACTAAGTCGGGTGACCGGGTCTCACTCTTATGGTTCAGGCAGATCTATAGCTAGTGGCTACACACCTAGGGGATAGATATTCTCATTTTGACCATTGAAAAAACCCTCTTCAGAAAAGGTTAAACAGTCAAATGTAATGTAAGATGAAAAGATGATTACCGCATCTACAATCAATGTGTGATTTATCTATTGTGATAACTACAGTCCACTTTGCCACTATTCTTGGCTAGTGATCACCCTGTCAGACAACGAGAAGAGGGCAAATCCTACAAGGCACAATAGGTTTCAAAAGAAGCAGGTCGGAGTGTCATCCTGTGAAACCTCGAAGATGAAATGTAAAAAATATGCTTATATAAAGAATATGTTGCATGACATGGTTTGAAAATTCATTTGATTTCCGTTTATTTGGGAAATGAACTTTCGTTATCTTATCTTTGGCTACTATGAAAGTATATGATACTTCATAGAAAATATTAGCCAAAATATGTGATATGCATAAAATATATATATATCGAGGTTAGGGTTCATATAACGTGTCTTTGGACCTCTCTCCATCGGAAGTTGCGAATTTCCGATGTTAATTACATCGAGACTCTCGAACACCCTTGATTAACTGTCGTAACAATTCGCATATGAAAGAAAACATTCATCCACAAAATATCAGCGTCTGGGGATTATAACCCATGAAATCGATGGAATACAGATTTAATATTTAAATCTGATAACATAGTGACCATATAAGGTCAAATGATAATGCAAAAACTTAACATCTAAGCTTAAGGGTATGGGCAAGGATTCTAACAATACCTTGCAAGGGATTAGTTTCCCAACTCAGTGTCTTATATCGAGACACAGGTTGAATTATCAAGATCTGAGCATATTCAGATCGAAATCTATGTCAATTTCATTTAAGTTCTCGTATATCGAACAGTATTCAATAAGTCAAGGCTCTTTGTGTCATCCCTATTTGAGTCTATTATCTTAGACTTGGTGATTTGTTTAAGTCACCGTTCCTTGACTTAACATATGCTTGAATTTAGGGAAGGGTCATGGTCTTCCTTCATGTCTTATCTAACCGTAGGGTTCATGAGGATATCTTAGGCTTAGGTAATTCAAGTCTTACCATCTTAGACTTGATGAAACGGCATATGCACCTGATTCAGTGCAATCTGATTTGGATTGCTCATGGTTATGACCGAGATCTAGGACTTAGAAGTTCTAGACCCCAAACATCTTATATGCTTACCTCATTTAACTCAGCCAAGACATACTTGGAGTATCGAACATATTTCCAGGATGTCTCGGGTCTAGAATCTGGCTTATGATCCAGATTATCATACATGAGACCGGATCCGGGACTCGATGAGCTGTGAAGCCATGATATTCAGATTATGCCTCCTTTATGCCTGTCAATTATGAGCTCCGAAGGGATATCTAGCCTTGGACAATTAGACATTATGTAAACCCCATATCCTAGTATCTTAGACTTAATTAAAACAGGGTACCGGATCAAATATAATTGATCTCATAGTGCCCTAGCCCCTTCGATGATCTGATTATATTCAGATAAACAGACAACCGAGGTGGACTGCGGCTGAGGGACTCATAGTGTTAAGGTCAGAAAACAGACCTTGAACCCCCAAGGTGCAGGTCTCCATTGATGAAGACCTGCTGTCCCCTCCTATCTCTACCCTCGGGTTAGCTGAAATTACGATCAAAAACCCCCAGAAAAGCTAGACCATATATTCTATGGCCGAGAGATTATGTAGTCAGGACTGAAGTCCTCAAAAAGCAGATCTCCGGGATGAGGGAGAATCTTTAAGTTCTTTTTAAAATGGAGCATCAAGGCCTATGATGCCCTGGATGTTACCGAAACATGTATTAAACCCCCCCTTGTGCTAGGCACAAGATCTGTTTTGGATGGAGCCCAAGACACCATACAAAACTAGGCTTATATAACCTGGGTCGTCCGAGATCAGTGGTAGGTCTACTATAATATAAGACCTTTGTATACATTATAGGATACTTATCTTGGTTTCTTCTACAACCTGATTATGCTCAGATCCAAGAATAGCCAAGCATCTTCTTCAGTTTTGTTTACTTGTGGGCTATGGGCCTTTACCTATATTCTTGGGACCCTGGGTATCCGGGATTTATGCAATTGGATTCAACATCCAGAATTCAATGACACAAACTTGATCATCCGGACTTATGCTCAGGGCCGACCCTAAATTTGACCTTCGATTGGCCAGAATTAGCAAACATTAAGATCTGCTGGAATATCATGCCAAATAAGTCTCCTACAAACCTGAAATATCCTCAGTGCTGTGTGCCAAAACAGATTTATATGAGTCTGGACACCAGTTTTCTATGCGAGACCCTTGCTTAGGCTCAAAGGAAATTATACTTAAAACTGATCCTAAAATTGACTCTGGACTAGCCACTATCCGGTATTGACCTGTGTTAGAATCTGCCCTATGATATGTGTTAAGTCATGTGAGAGCTCAGACTTATATAAACCCGAAATATATGCCACCTAAGTTCAGTTTCCCCACCTATTGGACAATACCTTTGTATATGCGGGAGGGCATCTATACAAGCTTCTCCATGGTCCGATCACATCCGGCTTTAAAATCTACCACCTTTTCTATATCTACCTCTATATATTATGGCCAAGAATCTTATGTCATTAAAGTCAAGATTGAGGTCCCTACAGTATAGACTTCTGGGGTTGGGGTGAATCTTTAAATCCTTTTGATAGAAATGGGTCTTCAAAGCCTATGATACCCTGGATGATGTCGGACTTCAGTCCCAAGGTTAACTTCAACAGTCAACACCAAACTATGCGTATGAAGTTTGATCAATGATAGATACTAGATCTATCTGGATAAAGTCTGAGATTTTATACAAAGACAGACTTATGTGTATCTGAAATATGTGTTATTAGACCTCTAATGACTTAGCTATGTTCGGGTCTGAGGTTAATTGAAAGTCCTCTAGTAATTCAGGTGACCTATGGCCAGAAGTCTCACATAGAGGCCCTATTGCTAGAATTGAAATTCTGTAGCTCAATCACATGATCGGGCTCCGAAGTCCAAATAATTCCCTTGGTCAGATATAATACCCATTATGGGGGTCAATAACAAACTTGAAGATGGCAGGTTCATATCACATATATATGTATACAGATCCTGTTATAAGGTAAATTCTATGATTCCCTTTAAATGCATGATATTGAAATAATCTGAATCCGGTCGGCCCTCTACACAACCCAAATCAGGAGCCCCTTTGTTGCCCTTGGTTTAGGCAAATTGGAACCAGGGTCGGAGGCCCAATATATTGACCTCTACATATTAGAAATCTCTGAATTCCAACTAGGATCCAAGGCCTAAGACACTTAAAGTGGAATCTCATGGGATTCCTTCCCTGTTCTGGTCGGGGCTACAAAGACGCAGGCTTGGAGACAGGTTCTGGTCGGTCTCTAGTATGAGACCACTCTCCCTCTATTTATCTCTAGAGGTGATCCAGCACCTGTAGGCCTGAAGTCAGGCTCCTAAACCTGAGATCCAAGGGTTAAAACTCAGTCCTATGTATTGCTAGAGTCCACATATATGACCCTATTTTTTCATATTCAAACCTCTCTATTGTGAGATGGACTAAATGAGTATACATAACCTTGGTTGCTATTCAAGATAGGTGGATGTAGCCGCACTCAATCATTATGCCTCTAATCAGGTGGATGTCATATATATATATATCCAACTTAACATAGAGGTTTGGTCCATGATTGACCTCCTCTACACATGGTATTCCTATCCAGGACATATGGGTCAGGATATGATCCATCATGCCCATTCCCGGCCTTGATCTCTGCACATATTGGTGATTAACCTCTTACCTTGTCCAATTATGTCCGAACTTGGTTTATTTTTTATAGATCACCTATATATATATGAGAAGGGATCCTTGATCACTATCCTATATTTGGTTGAAACCATAGGATATGTTGATGAAATTGAACTTCAATTTTATCATTTTTGAAGTCATCTCTCCCTCTTTCATATGGGTCTGCCTCATGACCGGCCTTCTCTTATTATGAGGTAAGCCTAAGGCTGTTCTTGCTTATGACCTTGTTTAGGACAAGTGCACTGAATTAGACCCACTATTAGGCCTTGATTATGGACTGTTATGGGCATGAAATTCTCTATCACATGTGATTTTTACAACCGGGATATAGACATATGCACTATTTTCTTTTTTTTTGCTCATCCTTTTATGAACATCATTATATAGATATTGATCATGCCCTATGGCATTCTATATATCCACATTTGGTGGGATACACATATAACCATAGCCTCTTTATGTTGAGACTATCCTTCCCCTCTAGGGAATACATATGGAGATGGACCAAAAGGACTGAAAATTCATGGTCCCAGTCCTACCCGGGATATGCTCAAGGAGCTAAGTCCAACATTGGGCTCCACTTAAATCCTCGGCCCTCTGATTTTATAATCAGAGGGTAATCCATTGCAAAATGCTCATCTTTCCATGGTCGGATGTCATATCTTTATCAAGGCCTGGTTGGCCATCTTCTTCCCATGTCCAAGGCTACCCGGGGAATATTTGGTCTATCATGTGGGTTCCAAATAGGCCGGGTATAATCTCATCTTCACTTGCCTTACTGTACTGCTGCTGTAGTTGAACTTTGGGAGACCTTCTCCATAATTTCCAGGCCGGAGGGGACTGTTATGAAGGAAATGAGGGAGAGATGGCAGGTCTGTCCAGCAGGTCTATAAAGGTAAATGGAAGTGTATCCGGGGAGCAATATAGGCTCAAATATGGGGTCAATTTGAGTATTGGGACATGGCCTTCCTCCTGTCCCGGGACTAGGCTCAAATATGTCCGAGAAGATGAAGGAAGGGGGTCTGTGGAGTCCTCGGAATTGCAGGTTTAAGTAGGGAGATAACCTACTGATATAGGAGAGTAATTGAGGGGATTGAGCTCCTGATGGTCATATCATCTAAGGGAGGGGACGGCTTTGGCAAGGGACATGATATCTTACCACAAATCCCTCAAAACTTGCCCTTGATTCTTCTGCAGAGCTTCTCTTTCCCACTGCCCCTTCCTTGAGCTGCGCGGATGTCTTCCTTGGCAAGATTTCTGCAGAGCTTCCCCTTCTCTTCCTGTCTCCTCCCCCGACCCCTTTCCATGTGCGGGGGCTGGCCTTTTTATAGGCTGCTGGATGGGTGGTGTTCACCCGGGAGATGGGCTGTGAACGTGCAGTGGGCGCATGGGGGAAGTGGGGCCATGTTCTCCCAAACGTGGGGAGAGTGGGGCTTGACCAAGTCTTGATTGCAGCGGATCCATCTCATGTTTAAGCATAGATCCCGGCCCTTGATTAAATGTCCCGGCTCCTCTCTTGATAGCCCAATCCAAGCCCTCCATATCTCTTATGCATAAATTGATTGGAGCTAGGCTTTGTTGCCTACGAGAAGGGAATTAACTCATTCAATCAAACATCCAATTAAGGATGGATCCAATGGAGAGGATCCAATTGAACCATCCTAATATACTGTCGGATTTGGATCCAAAACATTGTAACTCCAATTAAGCCATCCGACAGCCAAATCTGACCCTCGGATGTATGTCCCTTCCATCTCAGCCTTCTATTGGATATATGGTCCATCCGGTTGATGAAAGTCCCACTTAATCCAAGCCATCGATCCCCCTTATTGGATATTAATCCCATTAAGGATCCGGGATGACTTGACATCCGGTAATCACACTTGTTAATGACTTGTCTATCGGATAACCCATTAACTAGGATCCATTGGATATTATCCTATTAAGGATCCGGGAGACCCATCTCACTGCTCCGATGAGGATCCATGGATATTAGGATCCAATTAACTTAAAGATCAACCAATCCTGGCCATTGGATTAATCCCATTTGAATTCTCCATTAGTTCCCTCGCGGATCAACCTCTCTCCCTCTTTCTTTGCAAATTCAGTTGAGTCTCCCATCGGGAGACAGATTCCTTCTCATTCTTTCCCCCGCGAGGCTCCTTTTAAACAGGCCTTATGCCTTCTTCTGTCGCACCAGGTCTGTTGCAGCTTGGAGACTGCCAAAGGAGGTCATTGATCCTGCTGATTAAAGCTCCCGGGTGCCTCCCTCTTCCACTTGGGATCAAGCCGAGGAGGTGAGCCTCCTCCTATCTCTTCCCGGGTAAGCAATGCTCCAATTTTGTTCATTCATACTATGCCTTCTCTTCTATTTTCTGTCGACAGTATCCCCATTGCTCCAATTGTTCCATACCATACCATATATGCATGGCCGGTTGCATAGAGATGCATTTTTTTCTCAATCTCCCATCTGTTTGGTGCATGTGAAGATCCGGCTATTCAATATATTGAATTGGGCTTTCTTCCAACTCCCGGGCCAAATGGCTATCCTCTAGCATGCTATTCCAATAAGCATAACTAAACTTTTTTTTTTTTAAACATGACCCAGCTGTGGCTTCTGTCTATCATATTTCGGCCCTCTTTCTTTCAAATTTCTGTTGAGGACAGGAGACATGTTGCATGGATTTGGGGACCCGGCCCCTCAATGTGCTGGATTGGGTCCTTTTTCAAGCTGAATTGGGTCTGGCAGATCTCCCTATCTTCTCATGAAATCTGGCAGATTTCCAGTTGAATATTCATATCCGAGGCCCTCAACTAGGAGCCAATTTGACTTTTGCAGATTGTCCCCGGTCCTCCCCTTCCATATAAGACCATTTGTATTGGGGTATTCCCATTGGGACAGTACATTCACCTCCATTTTCTTTCTTTTGATCCGTATGGAAGGACCTAGCCTCTTCATGGGCTACATTGACCGGGTCTTGTACTGCTTGGACAGGAGTCTATGAGCTCCCAGATATCTAAACCCCTTTGGATTCATATTAAGAATTCAAGGGGGCAGGACATGTCTCATTTTCGGCCACCTTGTTCCCCTCTCTTTTTTATACCCGGGGGGGGGGGGGGGGGGGGGGGGGCTGCTAGTCTCTCTTTGGCCAAGATGGGCCTTGAGTTCTCCTTGTATACTCATACCCAATTATGCATATCTGGCCTTGGATGTATGACCTTGACCTCTTCTTTGATTCATATACCGATGGTAGGGAATTAAGTATTTTTATTCCCTATTGCCTTATTCTTAACATATATCAGTGTTTCACCTAAAAATTTTAAGTGCCAACACATCCTCATAGTAGGAACTGATCCTACTAGCACAACAGCATAACTGTACATTATTTGGCACAGTATTTGCGACTAGCTCTTAATATTCCATTAACATACCTCTATCTGTCTACGTGTCTTTGCAACATCAAGTGGGCATGTAGCCGCAGCAGCAAGGCTTCCTGCAACAAAACCAGCTGAAAAATTGGCTCCAAGCACACTTGCAGCATCTGCCTCTTCACCTACCAGCCCAAGTATCTTTCTTCGGATCTGCATCAAATAATGGTTTAACCATACAATCGATTAAGCATTTAATCATAGAAAATACACTAAAAAAGAACAATTTCTCGAAAAAAAAAGTGTACCAATAATAACATAATTACATTAAAGAGTATCATACTTCAAAAGAACTTACTGGCTCAAGGGTCGACCAACAAATAGCAGAGAAGGGAACATCACGAGCAAGCTGTGCACCCACACCAGTCCACAAGATGCGATAATGTTGTACTGTTTTCATGACTAATGTCAGCATTCAGACAATGCAAAAACAAGAAAAGAATCCTCAACTTTTATACAACAGAAAGGGATCCCCTTAGACGGATGCTGAAAGTGTGGTGGGATCTAGAGAATGGAAATGGAATGAAAGAGAAATGTTTACTACTTCCAATAAGTAGACAATGTACCTTCTTCTAGCACATAATAAACAAGGTTGTGATTCACACAACTCCCACCTTGTCATTGCCTCCACTTATTTTTGGAACAGTGTGCGTGTCAGTAGGGCGAGGATAGACAAAAATCAAAGGCGCTAACGCACTCAAGGTGTCACAAGAAATGGGAAAATTCATAACTGGTGCATTCTTCACTTGCATAACCATCATATGCAATGAAGAGATGGTGCAAATTGTCGATCAGTAAAATGGTAGTGGAACTTGTGAATGACTGTACAAAGTTTAAAACAAAAAGTATTAACATCAACAGTATAATCGTCATTTGCTGTGGCATAACAAGAGATTCTTTTTCCTATTTCCTTATTCATGAAAAGGTCAAAAACAAGTTGAAGCTGACCAAGAAATTGTAACTTAATCCGATATAATATGCAATACTACACAAGTCAATGACACCTGTCATTATACATGTCGGTCCTCCTAGTCTCTTTTACTTGTTTTGCAAACCTCGACCTAGGGACTATCAACTTTTGGAGAAGAAGATTACCTAGAAAAAGTCTAACGTGTAGATATTCTTACAGGTTAATAGGAAGCGAGAACATTGAAAAACATTTTAGAGACAGACGTTCAAGATAAGTAGAACTATGATAGAATATATGTATTGTAAATTCAACGAAAATCAAAGAAAAAAAGTTAGAGATAGTTTGGATAGTGTAATATTATCTCAAACTCAAAGTACTTAATTTAAATATTTTGATTCAATCATCCAAAAACATAAAATTAAATTGGAAATTGACTACGATGATCTTAAATGATCGTAAGCTTCCACTATAGTTTGACAAAAAAATTTATCATATAATTATGACCTGTAATATTGTAATAATAATGAATGTTGGACACTTAAAGAAAAACAAACTTTGTGTTGGCACCGACAACATCTTCAAAATTTTGAATTACAATCCAATACTCAATTGGCCCACAAATAATCCTCAGATGATGGCCCATTCTCAAAGTCCCTCATGGGCTATTTAATACAATGAAGAATTGACCCAATTCTCATGTCAATTTTGCAACCCATCATCCCCCTACCTGGTGGAGTGCATCTTAACTCAAAACAGGCCCATCAAGGTGTTAAAATTGGCACATCTTAACTTTAAATCAAATGGGAAAGCCAACAGCCTTGTCTTAATGGCACTAGGGGTCACAAATCCCTCTTAAAGACAGCAACCTTCGAAAAATGAAAGGATACATAGGGGACTGCAGGAGGCATACCGCACACCGGGGATCTTAAGAGACATGGATTGACCATCCCTTCATCTTACAGCCATCTCCCCCTCTCTCTATAAAACAACATGTGCCATCTGTTGAGAGGTTGGTTCTGGAGGATCTGCGCAAGAAGAAGAGGCAAAAGAGAAGAGGGGAGGACCGCGGCCCTCATGCTGCTGCACCACTGCCCCTCCTGCTGATGCTGCTGTCATGTTGTTATGCCGCTGTTGTGCACCAAGTCAACAAAGGCCGAAGCCATGACATTGTTGCAGATATTGTTGCTCCACCGCTGCTGATGCTGCTGCAGCATATGCTTCTGCTGTTGTGCTACCCAGCAAGGAGAAGAAGAGGAGATAAAGGACTGAAGTCCTCTTCCTCCCCTCCATACCCACGCTGTGGCAGGCCAAGAGAAGAAGAATAGGAGAGAAGGTAAAGAGGGAAAGATGGAGAGGGTGCAACCCTTTCTCCCTTATTCTAACCTTTTAAATCCCCTTCTTGTCATATCATCTATGGTTTCCAACATGCCTATATCCAAACCATCTCCATGGCCTCCAACATGCCTACATCCAACTTATACGATGCTATGGACAAAGCAAAAATAAAGATTAAAGAAAATCATCCTAAGGGTTAAAAAAAGTGGTGAAAGGTGATAGACAACAGATGGGATAAGACACTTCACCACAATATTCATGCTACAGGTATACTTTAATTTGTTGTATTATGTTCAACTATATTATTTAATATGTTATTGTCTTAAATATTGGTTTGTGTTACGTCTTTACAAGGTATTTCTTGAACCCAAGAATATAGTATGGTGGGCAAGTGTGCAATGATGGTGAGGCATTATCAAGCACATTATCAGTCATCAAGCGACTTTGTAGGACTCCAGAAGACAAAACATTCGTTAAGGTTGAAATGAGTACTTCCTACCATCTTAGTAAGCTTTGAACTTGAATGTAAGCAATGGACTTAACGGTCTTTGTTCTGCTCTTTCAGATGACTTCATACATACATAAGATTGGAGTCTATGGAGATCCTAATTTGCAGTACTCACATGATAAAGTAACTCCTAGTAAGCTACCTCAACCAATTAAATTTAACACATATTAAAGATTCTTATAAGGATATCACACAGTTACTAATGCATGCATTACTTGTCTTATTTACAGTTGAGTAGTGAATTCAAGTGACAAACAAGACTGGTTAGAATCCATTAGCATCCATTGCAATTCGGGTGCTAAGTCAAAGCACTTCATCATCCCAATGTGAAAGGAATTTGAGCACCTTCAACCTCATTCACATGAAGAGAAGAAATACACTGAAGAGTGCAAGATTGGAAAAGCTAGTCTACTGCCATTATAATGTGAGACTGATGATCAAGAATATCAAAGATAGGCAGAAGACATCCCAACAAAGATTTGCACAATTTGCAAGTGGATTATATCAAGAAAAAGCCCAAGCTCAAGCCACTCAGGGCTTGTCACAAGGGGATGTGGACTTGGAGTACCTCTTTCAAGAAGAACATCCACTTGCAACATTGGTGGAAGACAAGGATGCTGAGGAAGAGACAGAGTTCGACCCGAATGACAAATCATAAATCAAAAGTGAGCTTGAAAGCATCCTTGGTGAGGACGAACAAATGCAGGAAAGAGAAAAAAGTTAAATTCCATGCACAGCTCCACTTCTTGATCCACCCCAAACTATAGCTTCTCCAGAGCAACATCTAGCTCTAGCCACAGCTCCAGCTCAGGTTCCAAATGCTGGACCATCTACCACTACCAAGAGGGATGGTGGCTTATTCATGTTTTAACGAAGTTTGTTTGCCTACACAACAAAGTAGTCAAGGACAAGAAATTTTGAAGAGAAAGAAGATAAGTACTAAACGCCAACATCATCTCCTTGATATAGACACCATTTAACCACCTTCATCAAATGAGGATGAGGAAGAATTTGTTCTACCCACACAACAACAACGTACGGGAGGTGGAGGTGGAGGTGGAGGTCGAGGCAGAGCCTCAGGTGAGGGTGGCTCTACTAGCAATGCACGCACAAGTGGAGCAAGTACATGTGATTTGAGTGAGAGAAGGCATTTGTGTTTAAATGAAAGGAACAACGGACATTGGACGAAGATGAATGTATTCGATGAATTCACATCTTCCTATCCAGAACTTGCTTCAGACATTGAGCCTTGTTATCCACCCTCTCCTCCAGCTCTGGCTAAGGGTGGAGTTTATGATTTTAACAAGATAGCCCAATCTTTATTTTCCTATGGGTATGGGTCAATCATGACTGTCAGAGTTAGTGGAGAATCCAAGATGATCGGGACGAGCAGGACAAATATAGACATCCGAGACAATTTCATAGTTGGTGGTGATGAGATCGTTCATTGGTGTAAGGTATCTCCATATCAGTTGTATTTTCTTCTTTTATTTAGTAGAATGTGAAATGAATATTAAGTAGACTTTGTATTGTATGAATGTATGCTACAATTTGTATTCACTTGTGTTCATGTGTGTCATAAACTCAACGTCAAAGTTAGTGTGCAAATGTCCAAGATTGGACAAGTTTCTTGTGTTCTTCTTTTTAACATTTTTTCTCAACTTTTCTGAAATTTCTAAAATTTTCGGATTTTTTCCAATTTTTCTTGATTTTTTCGGAGAAAGAAAAAAACTTTTGACCGATCCAAACCGATTCTGAATCGGCCTGACTTCCAGTAGATCAGTCGGGATCGAACTGATCTGGATCGAATCGATCCCCACCGATCCTGATCCCGATCTTGCAATCCTTGTAAATATTTGCTTGATGTAATTAACATCAGTACTTTACAAGTTCAATAGAGAGAAGTCAAAATAAAAAAATCAAAGAATATAACAATCTCAATACATATTTTTACATATCATGAATTAGCTAATACCCCCATGAGATATCACCTATTTTCATACTTGTTAAAGTTAAACTAAATTGAAATGTTTTCCAAAAAGAAAAGATATGGGTTTTGAGAATTTTTGAGGTTACATTACTTGCAAGGTGTTACTTAAACAAAACATTAAAATACGAATGTTGACAAATTAAAAGAATCGCTATTGAGATAGTTTAAACATATGAAACATAAACCTAAAAAAGTTCCAATTAGAAAACTAAAAAATAACAAAATAGTAAGAACAAATAATAATTTGTGGCAGACCTAAGCAAACTAACAGAATGGCAATTAAATATAAATTTGTATGATTCAAATATATTTAAATAAATAACTCAAAATTGACATCACTGGATGAAGGGAATCTATATGGCCAACCCCAAATAATTTGGGATTAAGACTAGTGTTCACTTGACTTGAGTTGAGTTATATAAAAGCTGAGTTCACGCTCCTGAAGAATTAAATTTGTTACAATGCAAAAGCAAAGAAAATAGAACATACAGTTTTGAAGGTTATTGGTGCTCCTCAATGGTGAAAGAACCCCAACTAAGGTCTTCCACATTCCAGGAGGCTTTGCTCCATTTTTAATCTCTTTAAATGCCTGCAGTTGGTGATTCAAGCAACCAGAAAAAATGTTATTTTCAATTGATTTAAAATGAGATGCAAAAAGTTTACACCGCTAAAAAATCAAATCAAAGGCAGCATGAAAGTTGGAAACCACAAGCTGCATCAACACAATGATGTCAACTAGAATAAACCACTTGCCATTCTCTGCAGACAACTTGTTCTAGTGCTTTAGAATTGTTCACTTGAAATAATATTATTTGAGGTTATTTGGTTTTCCATCCCTCAAAATAATGAATTCAGAACAGCCCTTACGTCCTGTGTATTCACACTTCAATTGATGTAGGACGGAGAGAAGAAAGTAAGAAACCCATTGAGGCATGTAACTTAACCGGTAAGAACAACTTAAATGAACTGAACCAGGATGATCTGGCTTGAGCTAGTGGAATTGTGGAAATGATGTAACCTCAAAAATTCATCTTGACCTTTGTGAAAAAGAAGTTTTGTTTAATTTGACAACTATAAAAATATATGATATTCCAAAAAGTATTAGCTATTTCAGAATATGTAAATATATTAAGGTTGTTAAGAGTCATTTAAAAGTTCTATTGATCTCTCCCTATTGGACTAGCAATATTTCGATGTTTATTACATTGAACAAATATTTGAACACCCTTGAAAAACCATCATAACAATTCATAAACAAAAGCCATACATTAACAAAATAAACACATGGGACATATAGCCCCATATACTTAAATGGAATGCAAAACTTTAAGTGTTGAGTTTAGTTTGATTTGGTTTGAATCGATTTGGAAATTGAATTGGATTTGTTGTTTTAGCTAAGACTTGATGTCTTTTATCTTTGAAGTTTGTTTTTAGGTTTGTTTTCTGTTTGTCAGTTTAATGCCTCTGCAATTTTAAATGTTTTTGGTTTTCAATCTGTTAGACTTTAAGTCTTTCAAGTTTGGGATGCTTTGAGGATTTCCAATTGGAGTCATAGATTTAGTAACTTTTCAGATTTGGGGTTTTAAAGTTCTGAGATTACAAGTTTCCAATTTCAATTTTGAAGATTTTGAACTTGAGATTTCTTAAGAGTTTAGATTGCATGCATTCAGGTTTGATGTTTGAAGATTTTTTAATCCCCGCAAGATTTCCAAGGCGATCAAAGCAACTAAGGTAACCTAGTACCATGGTGTGCCGGGTCGACCGACCCGGCCAGTTTTTGGGCCGACTGACCCCGACCCAGCCCCGTGACCCCGACCCAGTTGATATATTTAAATAAAATTTTTATTATTTTTACCAGACCCCGGCCTGACTCGGGTCGCGACCCCAATCGACTCGGGTCAGTTTTAGGCCCGACCAACCCGGTCACGACCCCCGACCCCGCCTTCCTTGCGTAGTACCACCTTGGTTCCTAGGCGATAAGGCGAAACGTTAGGCGACGTCTTCTTTGTAATAAAATTGATAAAATAACAAATATATATATGATAAATAATACGAAATAGTTATGACACTATGTAAATCAATTAATAATGTAAAAATACACAGTTACATAAACTAAATAACTTAAATATAAGTTAATTTTAGCATTTCTTTTATATTAACTATTAATAAAATTTTATGAAATTATTTAATCCTCATTATTATTCCATCAAAATGTCTATTCATAATCAAATTAACTATTAGAATTAGTTACTTTTACCTCAAAACCATTTAATTAAGCTATATTGATACTTAATTGGCATTATTTACTCTTAAATTAGCCAAAACAAGTATAATATGGCTTGGTCGCCTAGGCGCCCCTCAACTTGACCAGTGAGCATAGTTGTCAAGGCGACAAGGCGTTGAAGGGTACCGATTCCGCTTAGGCGACAAGGAGGCCGCTTAGGCGTCGCCTAGGCGGTCAAGGCGGTAATCAAGGAAGGCTGAGTCGGGAGGTTGTGTTATAATTGAATATGAGTGTTTTATCAATGCACATGAGTAAATATGATGGGTGTGTGAAAGAGAAGAAAGTTAAATAGATTTTTATAAAATTTAAGTTATAACTCATTTATGACTATAAAATTTATATATGTGTAATAGTATAAGTGATGGTAAAATATTGTTATAATTTTATTAAATGGGGGGAGCGCAGAGTAGTCGCGAAAAGAAACTTAATATACTTTATAATATATGTTTATAATCATAAATCTTAAATATGTATGATAGTATAAGTGATAGTGTAATATATTAATATATTCAAACTATTATTAAATAAGCGTCCCTTGAGGGGTATCAAGGGGGAAAACCCCCTCAAAATTATTTTTTAATGATGTAAAAATACCTAAGGCGCCTTGCCTGGGCGCCTTGGGCGCCTAGACTGGCGCCTTGGACGCCTTGGGCGCCTAGGCGGGCGCCTCGGGCGCCTTTCTGGCCCCAGACAAGGCGTCCTTGGAAAAGCGCCTTGCCGCCTAGGCGGGCGCCTTGACAACTATGCCAGTGAGAGGGTACCTTGTTGCGTAGGCGCCAGCATAGGTGACACCTTGAAAATAGAGAAACCTGGTTTCAAATTTGACCTTTTTTATTTAAAGATTTCATATTTGTAGACTATGGGATTTGAGATTTGAGATATGAGATTTTTAGTTTGAGATTTGAAAGTTCAAATTTGAAATTTTTTTATTTAGGATTTCAGATTTGAAAATAGTGAAGTTTTCAGATTTGAACTTCAAATTTGAAGATTTTGATATTTGGTTTGAGATATTCTAATTTAAATATTATATTTAAGATTTTTTGAGATTAAAATTTTTAGATTGATGAATTTCATATTTGAAATTGATGGAGACCCCATGATGGGTATGAGATATTCTTCCCAATTATTCTCACTAATTAAAAAGTCGGTTTAACATGAAAATATGCATGACCTCCCCTTAAAATAGTGAGATCTATCTCTTAATAAGTAGAGTTTGATACTCCCTACTTCGGGGGTAAGATATAATAAGGGTGTGCCTACATACCCGTCCGGTATCAAACGCAATGAAAACTAACTAAATAGGTTGTGCTCAGGTGTCCGTCCAAATTATGAGACGGTCTAACTTAATAAGTTTGTCCTCTTAGCATTTTTTTTGTTTGATTTCAATGTGTTTAAATTTGTTTTTTTCCAACGGCCTTGATGGCTTGTTGAGATCTTCTCGGCCTTTACGGCTTGCCATTGTGATTTGCATCATCCTCTCAGCTATCTGTTTCTGCAGATTTCTGCCTTGCTGCCAGTCCTCCACATTCCAGTCCTTCCAGATTTCTGCCCTTGTTGAGCTTCTGCACGACAGGTCCCTGCCCATGTACCGTCAGGCCACTGCTGCCCTTGTTTGGGCCTGGGATAGGGGTCAAAATAGTGCCTGTTTCAGGGGTTATAAGATCATTTTTGGTACGTTTTAGGATATGTTTGAGGACTAGTATGAGGGTCCAAACCACGGTTTGCTGAGTCGCCACCGGGCCAGACCAGGTTGGCCAACCCGGTCAGTTTTCAGCCTGACCCAGTCTCGGCATGGTCATGGAGTCGCGCAACCCGGTCAGCCGATCGGCCACCGGGTTCTGCCAACAGTTGGTCAATACGGAGAGGGAGGCCCACTCCCCCTTAGGAGCCTATTTAACGCCGCCCAAGGGCTTCACTTCCCTCCCACCTCTCTCACTCATTCACTCTATCTCACTCACTCTAAAATTCTCAAAGTCTGTAGTTTAAATTTGTGTTAATTATCTTACTAATTTATTTTTTGTTAATTCACTTGCTATTTCTATTTTTGAAGTATTCTTATTAATTTGTTAAATTTCATTATTCGATATGTCTTCTCGAAGCCATGAAAATTCTCCTTTGATCCAGAATGACCCGACTAGAGTCCAATGCACGGTGATGTCAATGGAGCGAAGAAAAATCAAATGTAAGTATTGTGATAAATTTCTTTATGACGAAATTTTCCAGTTGAAATATCATCTCAAGGGAGATGTGACACGTGCACACGGACTCCACCCAAGATATGAGCACAATTTCGAACTCATCTACAAAATTTGAAAAAATCAAAATGAGCTTCGAAGAGACATTAAGACATTGTCCGTAAAGAAATTGTGAAACTAGCAAGGTGTTCGATACAAAAATACAGTATTGTACAAGGACACTCAAAAGCCCCTCAATATGAAGGTTTCGATGAAGGTATGCAATGCTTAATTTTTGATAATTCATATCAATATATATAACAAAAAATACTTAATTATTATTTTCATTACAAATAGATGACTTAACACAACAATGGAGGCAAGGCTGGCAAGCCAAAGGTTGTTTGTCGATGAAGACATATATTGGCGTACCAGCCGATTTATGAGTCAAAATTCAAACAATGAGAACGGATGTGGAAATGGGAGTGGATGCAAAAGTGAAAGAGGATCAAACCCAAGTGAAGAGCAAAAAAACCATGATTTCACGCGAGATGACGACCCCACAATAGGTCTCGTAGATCCCGTCATTACACGACCATGACAAAAACAAATAACCATCAACACGGCAATGAAGAATTTGAAGTTATGCAAAGAGATCGAGTGGGCAACATCAAGATCATTCTTCCACAGTAACATACTGACCAATGTTATAAAGGGGCTTTACTACGAGTCAATGATCGACACTATAGCCGACATCGATAAGGGAGTGTCGAGACCGACACCGAAAGAGATATACAACACGTAGCTTCCGATGAAGGTGGAAGATATTAAAGAATATGTGAAGTCATTTGAATGTATCTAGAACAAATGGGGATGCATATTGATGATGGACAGTTGGACATGTTAGTCCCCTTTAAATTTAACACTTCTTAGTCTACAAATCTTTATTAATTTTATATTTAGATCTAATACATAATCTTCTTCTTAATAAGTATAATTAAAAAGACAATGATTGACTTTTTAGTACATTGTCAAACGAGACCATCTTCTGTAAATTCGTGGATATATCCAGACAAGTAAAAAATAACAACTATCTATTTGAATTAATTGATGGTGTTGTCGAAGAGAATCGAGTTGTCTAAGTAGTGACGAACAATGGAATGACTTATAAAGCTATTGAACATATGTTGATAGTCAAAATACCAAAATTATATTAGACACTATCTTCCGCTCATTCATTAGATTTAATGTTAGAAAATATTTGCAAGGATTCCCAAGTAGGTCGTGTAGTCAAGGCCGCTCAATACATTTCATCATTCATATACAATTACAACTTCATCATTAACCTAATAAGACAAGACACTGAAGGTCGAGAGCTCTTATCGCCCCGGAGCAACCCGATTCGTTTCTCATTACATTTTTTTAGTGAGCTTTTTTCAACATAGGCATTCCCTTACCCAAATATTATTTTCAATGGGATGAGCTAGTTGAATTACTAGGGCTAGTCCACCAAATAAGAGAAAAAGACAGAAGGTAGAGGAGACCTTATAGAGTGGAGATTTTTGGCAGCTTGTAAAGAAAACATTTGATGTAGCGGGACCATTAGTCAAGATCCTTAGAATTGTATATGGAGATAAGAAGGCCAACAAAGAGTACTTGTACGATGCACTTAAGTAGGCCAAGGAAGATATATTGAAAAAAGTCTCGACCTTCACCATTTGGTGAAAGATCATTGACTGTTGATGGGAGACAACATTGTATCAAGGAAGGCGGGGCCCAGGGTCAAGAGCGAGTCGGCTGGGCCCAAACCAACCCAAGTCGACTTGGGTCGGGACTCGAGTTGGGACTTGGGTTGGCCAAGGTTAGAATAAAAATTAATAAAATAATAATTTAAAAACATCTATGGGGTCGAGGTCTAGGCATCGATCGGGTAAATCGGCCCAAAAATCGACCGGGCCAGGCCCGAGTCGAGACTCAAGTCCCAATCTAGCATTCCATGCATTGTATCATCACATACAAGTATGTTTTTTATGATTAAGTAAAACGATTTATGTCAATTAAATTTTTTTTGTTTATGCTCGATATTGACAATGATCTTTTCTATTGTCAATCATCAAGTCACTTTTTCAACCCAAAATATTATTACAGTCAAATTTTCAAACCCATTAATGAACTCTTAAACAATGTAAATAAGATCATTTGTAGGATGCTTAGAAATGATGATCGCTTAATTATAACGACAAACAAGATGCATGACTATATAATAAGATTATTCCATTTTGGGACAACAAGGGTGCAATGAACAACTATGTTCCTTAGTCTCGATATGCATAATCCAAAAAAATTTCTGATTTAGATAATTAACTTATTTCAATTATCTTCCAACATACAATGATATCATGTAGTTGACTGGTGGATAAATCACGACATGACACCGGAATACAAAGACTTGGCCGATGTTACAATCCGAGTCTTAAGCCAAACAACATCGACTTTAGGTTGCAAAAGAAATTGGTTGGCATTCAGCCTTATTCATACAAAGTAGAAAAATATGCTAACATCAAGAGACTTAAGCAAGTGGTCTACTACAACATGAGATTGAAGTTGAAAATTTTACAAAAAATGAGACAACCAGAAGGAGAAACAAATGTAGATAGAAGAAGCAAGTGGAAGATGAAGTGAGGCGATGACAATACAAAAAGTAGAGATCGATTTGGAGAAGATATTACAAAAGCAAAATCTTTTGCAAGTTTGGGTCAACGATCAAGAAGGGATAGATGAATCAGAGTTCAACTCAAAAGATCAAGAATGGGCTCAAGAAGAAGTTGACAACATTCCTTGTGTAACAATATTTTGGGATCAAGAATGGGATCAAGTTGAATTGGGGTAGGCTGCAAGTCATATTGCCACAGTATTTTTCCTTGTCCAAGTGGTGAATTTTGTTCCTTACTCGTGTAACATTTTGGGATAAAACCGGTGATCAGTTAGATGCATAGATCGCGGAATCGGCCGATCCGGATCGGAATCGGCCGATTCCTGGATCGGATCGGCCATTGCCGATCCGATTCTTGGCTGAAGGACCGATCCGGAAAAAAGTTCCGGCAGAATCGGTCGGGATCGGTCGGGATCGGATCGGAATCAGATCGGAATCGGAATCGGATCGGCCGAATCGGTCGGGATCGGAATCGGAATCGGAATCGAATCGTTTTTTTTCATTTTTTGCTATTCCAGTCGGATCGGCCAGGATCGGCCAGAATCGGTCCGAATCGGCCAGAATTGGTCCGGATCGGTCTGGGATCGGATCGGATCGGAATCGGATCGTTTTTTTTTTTTTTTGCTTACCGATTCTGGATCGATTGTCTTCCATTGGATCGGTCGGAATCGGTCCGATCCGATCCGATCCGGATCGGATCGGTACCCACCGATCCCGATTCCGATTCCGATCCCGCGATCCTTGGTTAGATGTGGTGTTCTCGAAAGCCAAAGATTGATTCCTCGCCTATTTGATGGGTTGGGCCTCTCATTGGCCAGCCACAATGACTTCATAAATTGAAGATTAATTCTGCAAATGACATTAGCATAGGATGCTACTCGGCCAACCATTAAAAGTTTTGAGCAAAAAACTTATTCCCCACCCATTTAGAAATGTTGACAGGCTGAGCCTCTAAACGGCCAGACATGATAATTTGGCAGATGAGGGTTGGCCCATCATCCAAACAACATTAGTCGGTGGCCGCTAATCGACCAAGTAAAATGTAGCTTTGGCGAAGGATTTGTTCCTTGCTCGAACGTAAGGGTCCTGGGCCAAAAATTTATGTTGTCCACATAATTTGAGTTGAGGATTTAAACCTCATCCAATTGATAACCAATGATGCTTAAGTTGAGGGCCTTGCCCCCACTCAGTCACTAGAATTATATTTCTACTCAAGGATCTATTCCCCTCTGGATGATGATATCACCAACTTGGGACCGAGGGATTTCTCCACAGTCAGCCAACAACATACTTTCCTTCAATGATAGATTTCGACCTTTTCTTGTTGTTCTCTCGTGGTGCTTTGCACATGTTGGAGGCAACAAAGTTGGACTTTGTCTTAGTGTTGTCCTTTTCTTATTACAGTAGGGCATGAGGATCCGACCTTGACAAATAATAGCCATATGTGATTTAGGGTGACCTGCACGACATCACTTCAACTTTGTTGAGCACCGGTGAGGATGGAATCCATAACATTTTGCCCCAATGTTATTGCTCAAAAGATCCCTTGGTGGGACCTTCAAAAGTAGGGTCGCGGTGCTCAGCCTTTGGATTGCTTATGGTGCTGGATGAACTCTGAAGGTGAGCCAAACTGCCCAAATGCAATCAGCTCCTCAAGACTCCTTAGTGCGCAACATTGGACAACATCCTTGTGGTAGAGGACATCGTGCCTCTCTAGTTATCATCCTTGGTAGTTTTTACTCCCCTTGCAAATAAAGAAAAAAAAAGTGTATTAGACATATATGAAATATGGGATGCAAGACTTCATGAATTGTTATGACCAAGATATGAAAGGAATGAGAGGTCCAAGCAGATGTGCCCTTTGATGTAACCTCAAAAATTTATCGACCTTTTTGAAATGAAGTTGTTTACTTTAACTTTGACAACTATGAAAATATATGATATTTTGTAGATAACTAATTCAAAGCAAGGTAGGGGGTCGGGGGTCGGGACTGGCCGACTGGGTCGGTTGGGCCCAAACCGACCCGGGTCGGCCGGGGTCACAATAAAAAAATAAAAAATAAAAAATTTAAAACAACCACAGGGTTGGGGTCGCAAGGTCGGAAACGGGTCGGTCAGCCCAAAAACCAACCGGGTCGGGCCCAAGTCGCAACCTCGCATTCCATGATTCAAAGTATGTAATATATTAAAGTCGTTAGAGTTCCTTAAATTTTATTTTGATCTCTAACCATTGGATTTGCAATATTTCGATGTTAATTACATTGAACAAATATTCGAAAACCCAGGTCTTGATTAACTATCATACCAATTTGTAAACAAAAACCATACGTCCACAAAATAAACATAGGGTTTCATTAGGTTCTACTTCTATCAACTATTTGACTTGACCGTTCATCTCAGGGTTAAAGTAACCCATGGTAATTAAAATTCAGGTTTCAGTCTTCAGCATTTCAAACTCAATCTACATCAAAGGTGATGCAATTGACTGCGTCTACTTAGTTACATGCACCAACGTCTTCTATTCATCTGGCAGAAAGCACTCAAATTTTATAACATCTTCCAACAAGTTCAAGTAACTGAGACTGATTATAATGAAAGCCAGTATAGTTTCCAGTTGGAATGGTAGCCAATAAGTTGCAGAATATTCACAAAAGCAAAAAATGTAGTCAAATCATAAAAACTGGACGATGAAACAAATATACTTTTGCTGATGTGTAGTTATGCAGGCTTAGCTGCATAAGACGACAGAATACCCAAATAATCTAACAAGAATATCACGCAGTAAATAGCAACAAGGTAAACGAGATCTTGTGCGACTTAAAGCAACAAGCAGTCGGGAAATAAAAAACACATCCATCCATAATAAGAATATTATGCAGCATAAACATGTAAATTAAATCGATTTGTGCTCTGAAAAACATTGCGCCATGTACGTGGATCAGAGTTCCATCAAATAGAGCATGAATAATATAGATAAAGGTTGAAAGGACACAGCATACCTGCATCCGTGTTCTTGCAAGCTCAATAGGTGAGCAAGCAATGCATGCTAATGAGCGAGCAACTGAGCCAGCAACCAGAGGGGCATATGGTGTCAAAGAGGGAACATTGTGAGTAGTGAAATCCTCGAGCCAGTTTCGAAATATATCGTAACAAGGTAAGTATATACCGACCTAACATAAAATAAGAGAGAACTTAGAATAAGATCAAGTGTAATTTAACATATATACAAAAAGTAAAATAAAGTTAATAACAGGATTAGTCACTGATACTCGGTCCACCTCCACTAGCAGAAATTCAGATCAACCAAACAACCATCATGCTTCAATAATTTGAGTCAAAATTAAAAAATATAAAATCCTAAATTAAAGAAAATAAACTTCTTTTTTAAAAAAGATGTCATTTCATGAGGAAACAAACAGATCCAGCTATTTCTTTTGGCTCGCTGCTATGGTGAATCTGAACAAAATGGAACATGTTGGTTGATGACTATCATACCCAGCCTGTACGGCCCTAGCAGTTATGGTCGAGGATTAGACAAAATGAAAGTATTGACCATGGTTTTCCATCTTGGCAAGATCTTAGAAGATCATCGGTCATGACTGGCATCCCAGATCAGACTTTCAGAAAGAAGTGAGGCCAGCCACCTCGGTCAGTCTTTCTTCCTTCACCTAGATAATGCTTATTTATTCTCTCCCTCTCTCTCTATATATATACTTATTTAAACGCAAACAAGCCACGAGTCATTTATTGATAAAAAGAAAGAAGTATAAACATTACAGAAAAAGCATAGAAGCAAGAGAAGGCGAAAACGAAGCTTTGGATTCTACCAATCAAGTACAATCCAAGAACCATTCAAAACAGTAAGCATTTCCAATTTAGGTAGTAGGTCCTAAAATATGTTCAAGCTGTGGAAACCGTAGTGAGCAAAATGCCATTCTCGCACATTATTGCCCATAGAGAGAGAGAGAGAGGCATGTGTACACATAATTTCCTAAATAGAGAGAGGTGTTTGTGTGTATATAATTTCCAAGACTATGAGGGGGAGGGAGAGAAGAGCTGGGGGTGGAGTAGAGGTGCAAACAAACCAATACGTTCGACAAGTAACCCGATACTCAACTTGATAAATGCTCGACTCAACTAATTTATGAAGTTAAATAAACAAGTTTGAACATAGAAAACTCGCTTCATAAACAAGCTGAATCTGAACATATCCCTACTTGACTTAATAAACTCACAAATAACTCGATTAATTACTCATCTAATTACTCAATTAAATATTTCTTTAATTATTATTATATTAAATAATAAGTTATAATTAAAATTTATCTACTATACATATTTTTATTATAAATATAAATAATATACAATAGTATAAATTCATATAACTAGTTGATATGATAAAAGATAAATATGAACCGTTGATCTACTTTCAACATATATAGGACCATCGGATCAGCAAACCCTACTTTATCTTTTTCTCCCACCCCCATCTCAATCTCTCTCCTCCATGTCATCGCGTTTCGTGAAGGCAAAGGGTCTCGAATGAGCCCTATGTTCTCCCCCCCCCCCCCCCTTTCTCTCATGCATGGCCGCACGCCTCTCTCCTCCCTCTCTCTTCAAACCGTCCGTCTGACTCCAAGAACATTGCGACTACGAGCACGAGCCTGTGTTGTGACTACGAGTGTTGAGGTAGGCTAAAAGATAAAAGTAATTAAAGAGTTACTAGATGAAAAAAATGTGCGAAGTGATTTTATACAAGACATGGCACAAAGGATGAAAGTAAACTTTGATAAACATTGAAGTGAATGTAACTTGTTTATATCCATTGTTGTTGTCTTAGATCCATGAAATAAAATAAAGTTGATTGAATTTTGTTTTCGTTCTATATATCTTGAAAATGTAGCATTTATATATATATTTTTTTTTCTTTTCTGTACATGAAAATCTATCTACAATGTATAAAGAATATGTCATATCTTATACAAATGCCAATGTTGATAAAGATGTAAAAGGTGACTCTAATATTGTTAAGTAGTGGTTTTGGTAACACTTATAATTTTCAGAGAGGAATGTGTCAAAGTGGAAAAAAAATTGACCGTTATATTATAAATGTTGATACAATTGAATACATGAAGTCTGGTATTTATTTATAAAAGTGTGTTTTTATTTGTGAAGAATGATCAAGTGAACAATTTGATTCATTAGAATAGCGGAAAGTTAATAATCTGAAGTTTAAGATTTTGCCAAAGATGGTATCCGATGTTTTGGCAATTTTCATAACAACAGTTTCATCCGAAGTCACATTTAGTGATGGTGGAAGAGTGACTGACACATATCGTTCTACTTTAGGAGAAGACGCGGTTCAAGTTTTAATGTGTGAAAAAGATTGGTTCCGTAATTTTAATGGAATCAAAAGAAAGGCGAAGGTAACGATTCTTATATAAAATGAGTGTAGTATGTTATTTTCTTATATAGTTCTTATGATTTGTTTTTTGTCTAGACCACATAAGATGTTAAAGAGATTACTCCTTCGTGACATGGCATTCAACATTATACTTGTTGCAACTGTAAAGAGAAACCCTCATTTTTTATGTCATATTTCTGAAATGGACCATCATGTTCTAATACATCTTTCTTTTCTATAGGTTGATTCGAGGTTGAGGTGAGACAATGCTTGTGGTGTTTTATTAGACATATTTCTATTATATATTTTTAAATATTATGTAAAAGTATTTTAATTTGTACTTTGAAAGTTTATGTAAAACATGCTATTGAGTTTGAATGTTGTCATAACTTCATTAGATTAAGATTATCTTCCCTTCTTAATTCTCATAGCCTCTCCAACATTGATTGTAGAATCGGTAGAATCAGATTGGAATAGGCCGATTCCGGAATCTAATCGGTCGATTTCGATCCAATCCATGGCTGAAGGACCGATTCCTCCTGAAATTTCGGAGGAATTGGTCCGAATCACTTGAATTAGGTGGAATCAATCCGATTCCGGCCAATTCACTGCGGAATCGATCTGACCGATTCCACCAGCAGCCTTAAGTTCGGACCTGGAATCGACCCATTCGCAAGGTCTTACGCAACCCCCTCGATCCCCCCTTCCAACGAGTTGCGATCCAACAATTCCAACCCAGAATCAGTCGATCCAGTGTAGAATCGCACAATTCTACGCGTTTGCAGGAGAATCGGACCGATTTAGGCGATCCTCCACGCGATTCCGGCGATTCTCCTGTGATTCCGGTGATCCTCCAGCAATTTTGGCAATTCTGACAATTCCTTCAACAGATTCCGGCAATCCAAACTCCGTTCCACCTCCATTCAGCTTGTTCTTCCATCGTTTGAAGGTTGTTGGTACAATTTTTTCATTGGAAACCCCGTACGCCGATTTCTACGCGTTTCTGATGACTCTGACAATGATCAAACGTGCTGATTTCTTTCCTAACAGCTCCGTTCAACCTGTAAGAACATCCGATTGAATGTTCTTAGTAAGCAAAAACTTCTGGAATCTCCATACAATGATTTACGGTCCTTTTTGACGTAAACGTAACCCTTTAAACATACCAAACAGCCGTTCGGCGGGTTGTTCGCTTCCCAAATTGGTCCGATCAATTCCTGAACAGGTCCTAAAGCAATTGTATGCATATCTAACATGGTGTTATAAATTGTTTGCATATTTTGTAGGTATAAGCAATGGTTGAACACGACGATGTAGAGCCCGCATGTCCTTCTAACATCGGTTGGGAGTATGGCCACATGGTAGACATATCAAAGAAAAGGGTACAATACAAGTGGTGTGGCAAAGAGATAAAGTGGAGGTGTTTCGGCTTAAATAGCACATTGTCGGGCTAGGTGACAATGTAAAAAAATGTGACAAGATACATAGGGAGAAGAGTGAAGAGATGAGAGGTTACTTTACAGGTAGAACCTCTCAACGGCAAATTAGGATTGAGCAGAGGGAAGAGTTGCAGGATGAGCTGCTTGAGAGGAGAAAGAACCGGGATTTGCCAACCTACAAAAGAAAAGGCAAGAGGAAGGCAAGCTGCTTGAGAGGAGAAAGGATCGGGATTTGCCAACCTACAAAGGAAAAGGTAAGAGGAAGGCTCCAGCTGAGCCGAAGTCGGAGAGTGAGGACGACTCCACAGACTCCGAGCTCAAAAGAGCTAGGCATGCCACCAAACGTGAGGCTGTTGCAGAGGAAGAGAGGAGGAGGGGAGCAGGAGGGTCCAGAGCTGACTCCGTTCTTGGCCAATCAGCATCGGCTCGCCCTACTCGGGACCGAGAGGCTGAGGGAGGGAGACAAGAGCCACATCGTCATTCTGCCAGTACTCAGTTTACACCGAGTGATGAGTACCTATTTAGAAAACAAAGTGTTGGACAGATGAATATCAAACAAGCAATGAAAGGGATGCAGGAAACAAGAACGGCTGCAAAAAGAGCAGTTCGCCACATTGTTAAGTAATTTTTACATGCAGGTATCACTCTTACAACGGGATGTACGTATGTTTTATTTAGTTAACCTTGTTTACGGTTGATGCATTTTTTTAACTTAATGTAGGCATCCCAGTACATGCAGCCATCAGCCCTTACTTCCATACGATGGTTGATACCGTGGGTGAGGCTAGACCGAGATTGCAAGTCCCGACTAGCAGGCATGTGGTGGTGGGTGGGATGAGGAGGTTAGGTGATGCGGGACAAACCGGCTAGACCGGACTAAACCGAACGAAAGCGAAGTAAACCGGCGCTAATCGCCGCTAAAACATCTAAAGAACCCAAAATGGAGCAAAACCGGTCCGAACCGGTCCAAAACGGGTCGAACCAAGCTGAACCGGTCTAAACCGGCTCAAGATGGCCCGAACCGGCCTGAACCGGGCGGTTCAGGCGTTGAACCGGCCTGAACCGGCTTGGGCCGGGTCTGGACCCGGTTGAACCGGCCAGCCGGCCGGCCTGGGCGCGAACCGGCCTGGCGAGCCGCTGCGGGCCGATCGCGGGCGTCGCCCACTCGCGGGCGCGAGCGTATTTCCGGAGGGGGGTCGTGGCGGCGTCTTGGCTCGCCTCCGGGTGGTCGCGTGGCCCGCCGCGCGCCGTCGACCGCCCGTCGACGTGGCGGCATCGCCGCGGACCCGAGCCGCGACAAAGGGACGAGGACGGCGTCGTCCTCGCGTCGTCTCTCGTCCGGACGCGGCCTCGCGGGTGGAACGGCGGGACGAGCGACATCTTCGGCCTCTCCGGCGATGTCCGGCGGAGCAGGGAGGCGAGCGAGGGGGCCGTCGGGAGAGATCCGCGGCGTCGGCCGACGGCGCCGGCGGCGCGGTCCGGCGGGCGGTCGCGGAGGACGGCGTCTTCGTGGTGGAGCTGCGGACGGCGGAGCGGGGAGGGATCCGGGGATCGCCGGATCCTCCCCTCCGCTTCCGTCTTCTTCTCCTCCTCTTCTTCGATCCGCATCGTCGAGGAGGGGTGCCGCGCGGGACCTATCCGCCGTGGGAGGAGTCCCGGTGAGTGCCGCCGAGTAGAGAGGAAGCGGGAGGCGGAGATCGGGCTGCGGTGCTGTCGCGCATGAAGAACCGAGAGGGGAGGGTTGGAAGAGCGGCGCGGAGGCCGGAGGGAAGGAGAGAAGGAGGAGCCGGCTAGCTACCGGAGGGGTTGGAGAAGAATCGGCGCACCTCGCCGGAAGAGAGGAAGAGAAGAACCGGCCTCACTGCCGGAGGTGAGGAAGAAAACGACCCTCACTGGCCGAGGTGGAAGGGGAGACGGGCCGAAGCCCTCACACGGGAGAACCAGCGCCTCAGGGCGTTCCAAAAATTCCAATCGTATTACTTCTTCGACCTCTGTACATCGGTCCTCTTTTAAAGAGGGAGACGTGAAAATTAAACAAAAAGGACTCCCTAAGACGTCTATTTACATACTTGTCCTCGTAAGGACACAAATAAAAGAACACAAAATTTACCAAAATATGTCCCCATCATTAGGGAGTTAAGAGAGTGGATGAATGACTTTAAATTGGTGTGGAAGGAGAGGAGTTGCACAGTGATGTGCAATGGATGGACCAGTATTACAAAGCGGTCCATGATTAACTTTATGGTGTATTGTTCGGAGGGAACAACATTCTTGAAGTCGGTGAATGCTTTCAAGAAAATAAAAAATGCCGACTACATTTTTTCCTTGATGGATACCGTGGTGGAAGAGATTGAAAAGAAGAATATGGTTCAGGTTGTCATTGATAATGAACCCTCCTACAAGACGACTAGAAAGAAATTGATGGAGAAGAGACAGCATTTATTCAGAGTGCTTTGTGCGGCACATTCTATTGATCTCATACTAGAGGATATAGACAAGGAGGAGACAATTTCTACACTTGTCAGGCAGGCGCAGACCATCACTTCACTTATTTATTCACATCCCCATCTACTACATATTATGAGATCATACACTGGAGGGCACGATCTTGTCAAGCCCGGTCCGACTCGTTTTGCCACAAACTTCATTGCATTGGAGAGCTTACATCGGCACAGGCATACACTTGTCAGGTTCACCCAGTCCGAAGAGTATTACAATTATATAGTGGACCACCTACATAACAAGGAGGACCAGCTGGATATTTTTGTCAGGTCTAAGAAGCAGATCACTAACAAGAGATTTTAGGAGAGGATTGCTTATTATTTGGCAATCATAGTCATTGGTTGTTGTGCTGAGGTTGGTAGAGACTCCGATGATAGGAACTAGATGAGCAAATGATGCAATGGACCGGGAAAAATTAAAAATAAAAGAGAAGAATCCCAGAAGTTACAAAAAATAGTAGAACATAAATGATTGATGAGACAAGACTTTGCACCATGATGTACATGTTGCAGGTTAGTGAATAATTTATTTGTTCTTACTGCTTACATACTTTTAGTTTAGTCAATAATTTCCTTGTTTATAATGTAATACTAATATTGATAAACGATTGCACGATATTTTTTGAACCATTGCATCCAATATGGAGGACAGGTGGTGAACGACAATGAGGTGATGTAGGGTACACTCTTAGTTATTCAACGTCTCTGTCGATCTCAGTAGGATATGGTAGAAATTGAAATATAAGTAAGTTGGAGTTTAGTCAATAATTTGGAGTCAATAATTATTTGACAACTAATGAATTTGTATTCTCATCATTTTTCAGATACAGAGGTATAAGATGAGAGTCGGGGTATACTCAGATGTTGATCTGAGATATTCTTGCAACAAAGTGTCTCCTGGTATACTTATTTAAGATAAATTTTTTATTTCCTTATCTTATAAGTTATTGAAGATGTTGGGCTGATTGTTTACCTTTTTTGCAGCTGAGTGGTGGGTTCAGATGAACACTAAAAATGGATGGAATCCACTTGTTGCTATTGGTATCAGGATACTCAGCTAGAGCACCAGTTCCTCTCATTGTGAGAGAAAATGGAGCACATTTAACCTGATACATACAAAGAGGAGGAACAGGTTGACCTCAAACAGGCAGAAGAAGCTAGTCTTCTGTCATTACAACATGAGATTGTGCATCAAAAATATTAAAGATCAACAGAAGATATCAGAGGAGAGATTTGCATGGTTTGTAGGTGGTCCTTACGAGCAGAGGCATAGATCAGCTACACCACCACCTGAGGTGGTCGACATAGATCACATATTTTAGGAGGAGCATGCACTTATTTCCTGGATAGAGGTGAGGGCAGCCAGTGATCATTCAACTGAGTTTGATCTCGATGACCGTACATGAGTAGAAGGAGAGTTGGATGGTGCAGAGGCTAAGGAAGATGTTTCACCTACTTCTTAGGCTCAGGCAAGCCCTTCTTTTTCCCTAGCAGCTGTACAGTAGCCACCTCCAACATTAGCCCCAGCTCCAACCTCAACCGTAGCTACCCAGCCTATTCGTAGTCTAGGTAAAACTAAAACAAAAGTGACAACACAAAAAATGGGCGGATTTTCAAAGTTGAAAAAATCTTTGAGTTGTGGTGGGACATCAGAGATGATTGATTAACTGAAGAGAAGAAAGCTGGAAATCAGGCAACGTCCTGTGAGCCCAGATGATAGCACACAAACTCCTTCTCACTGCTCAGTTGATGATGACGATGAGTGCATACCAGCCACGCAGCCAACAGCTCCACAGTCACCTGATTCACGAAAGTCAAAGTCATATTCACACTGGATGAGCAGACACCACAACATCATTATATGGAGCCAGAATATCCAGCATTCTATGATCCTCAATAGCCGTGATTTCTTCCATCTGAGCCTACCTACATGACATGCCACGATTTTAATGGCATGGCATCGTCATTGTTTTATTATGGATATAGCCCCGCAATGAATAGAACAATAGGCACAACAGAGGAGTTTCAAAAGTAGTAAGAAGAGAATGAATGCCAATATCCATATCATGGATATTGATGAAGATGTGATAACATGTATATTTTTACTTTTATGTTTTCATGTGATACACTTACATTTTATTATAGTTTTTGCATCTCACCCTATAGTTAACATCTTCTCATGTTTATTCACAATTATTAACATGTTCTCTTACTTTAATGTTACGATCATTATAATCATTAGCATCTTATTATTGTAAATTGTAATTTTACATATGTAAGTAGTAAAAAACAAGTAAAAAAATTCATCTTTTCGGAATCGGCCGATTCCGATCCAATTCAGCCAATTTCGTGCTTTAATGCATGTAAATGTGTGCCCAACTTTTTTAAAAAAATTTATAGGCCTTTTCTAATTTTTTAGAAAATTTTATTAATTTTCTGATTTTTGAAGGAAAAAATCTAAAAAAAACAATTCCAGCCAAGGATTGCAGGATCGGAATCGGAATCGAGATCGGTGGGTACCGATCCGAACTGGATCGGATCGGATCAGACCGATTCCGACCGATCCAATGAAAGAAAATCGATCCAGAATCGGTAAAAAAAAAAGAAAAAAACCGATCCGATTCCAATTCTGATCCGATTCCGGACCGATCCTGGTCGATCCGACTGGAATAGCAAAAAAAGAAAAAAAAACAATTCGATTCCGATCTCGGCCGATTCGGCCGATCCAATTCCGATTCCGATCTGATTCCGATCCGATTCCGACCGATCCGGCCGATTCTGACGGAACTTTTTTCCGGATTGGTCCTTTGGCCGATCCGATCCAGGAATCGGCCGATTCCGCGATCTATTATTACAGCTGATTTCCAAATCAATTTCCTTCCCAGGAATCGGCCTCCGATTCCGGAATCCATGCTCTCCAGTCTAGGTACAAGCTGAATTTCTGAGTCAAACGTCTTAATTCAACCTTTTTGGCTGGATCCGTAAGTCTCCCCCCCCCTCTCATCTCTCTTGCAAGCTATGTAGTCAGAAGCGTGAGGCGACCGGCACCCCTCGCCTCGCCTCAGGCGCTTGAGGCGGGCGCCTCAAGCGCCCGAGGCGACTTTTTTTTATTATGATATTTAATTTTAATACCTGGAAAATATATATAAGAAAGTGAAAAAATATAAAAAAATACAGTAAATGCATCATAAATGCAGGAAATATATATGAAAATGCAAGGAATATATTTAAAATTGCAGGAGAAATTAAAGTTATGTCCGAAAATGCAAATAAAATTATCTAAAAAGGCTGAACATATCAAAAAAATTGTGAAAAATACAAAAAACAGCAGAAATTACATTAAAATGTATTAAATGATTACTGCAAAAATAAGTTGAAAGAAGTACCTTTTCTCATTTCATTTCCATAAGCATCCCTAAAAATTGAACACATCACCAAAAACAAAAAATGTAATACATCAAGTAGACAACATTTGAATAATAATGATAAACCAAACATAGAAGTACATAAATAACGATAAGTTCACAACAACATTAAAAGGTACATTCATCTAATGTCTCTCCAATCAGTTAACACATCAATTATCAATCGGAAGAGTAAGAGTCATCATCATCAGTAATATGAACATGAATATCCCCATCCGATTCTGAGGTATCTTCATCCATGGCCACACTCTTTCCTTTCTCAATCATTTGCCTTTTAGAGGCCTCTACTCTAGTGGATGGACCTTCCTCTTCATCAATACCCGCTGCTAGTTCAACTTCCCTCCATGTGAGGTTCTCTCCTTCATGCACATACTCGTCGTCCTCTCTAGTGATCCACTCATCAGCCTCATCAATATCGTCCAAAGAAATAGGATCATGATTGAACTTCTTCATCCTAAAATGGCGATCTCAAAGCCTTTGATTGTATTGGACATAAACAAGATCGTTTAGCTTTTTTTGTTCCAATCTATTCCTTTTCTTTGTGTGCACCTATAATTTAAGGATGAACATCAGTTTAAAGTATCTAATGAAACATGCTAAATAATGAAAGATACTAGTGCATACCTGCTCAAAGGTACTCCAATTGCGTTCACAACTAGATGCATTATAAGTGAGACTCAATACCCTGATGGCGAACCTTTGCAATCGAGGAACCTTGCTTCCCCAATCTTTCCACCAATTTGCTAAAAGAAAGATGAGAATTAATCAAATTTAAAACAATACTTTGAAATGTATAAATGAAAAGTTTTAAAAAGTTAAATGTCAACCTGGAATAGAAGTTTTTCTTTGTCTAATGGCCATATCTCTACCAAATAGACCCTCAGCATCTCTCGTATGTATTTAGTTGCTTGGTAATCATATCTTGCTCATCAGGACTTTCAATTAGCCTCTCAATGGTATCATAGAGTCCTTGTTTAATTTCTCCATCACTCTCAACATCCGGATTTGAGTAAAAAAATTGGGGGTTAAGATAATAACCCACTGCATGTAATGGACGATGGAGTTGATTGTCCCACCTCCTATCAATAATGTCCCAAATTGGACCGTATTTGTCAAACTTCTCATCCAAGGCACTCTTAATGCCTTCCTTTGCCCGGTCCATTGCTTCATATATGTAGCCCATTGCAGGTTTCTCACCATCCACTAGGCGTTAAGAGCATATGCTACACCTCTCCAGAAAGTTGTTTTTAAAATGATGTCACATGATTTCTTTCCCTCAGTTTGCTTAGCACATCGGTTGCTAGAGCCAGTCCACTCTTCAGATGTAAACATCCTTCTCAATTCAGCCTTCAAGTTGTGTAGGGTCTCTAAGTTGAGATAGTTTGTTGCAAACCTTGCACGAAAAAAAATAAACAGGTTAATGGCATTCAATATCACAAGTCAATTCACAAACCAATTTGAAACAATATAAAAATACATTTCAAATTGAGATTTTACCTTGTGACGGCTGCCCTACACAAATTTATTCCATTGGTAAACTTCCTCATCATGGCAAGAACCTTTGTATGCCCATAAATAAATGTCGTCACATACTTCGCATGCCTAATTGTGGATTTGATACCCGACAATTTAGAAATATCTTCTAGCATCAAATCAATGCAATGGGTTGCACATGGTGTCCAAAACAAACGAGGATGCATAGACATCAACAATCTCCCTGCAGCTACGTAACTTGCCTCGTTATCCGTTACAATTTAGATAACATTTTTCTCTCCAACTTCAAAAACTATTTTGTCCAACAAATCAGCCAACAACCTTGCATCTTTCACTTGTGAAGATGCATCTATTGATTTTAAGAAGACTGTGCTCGTAGGTGTGTTGACTAAAAAATTTATCAATGTTCTCCCTCTTCTATCTGTCCAAGCATCGGACATGATAGTGCATCCATATTTCACCCAACTTCCTTTTTCTTTTTCAACTAAATCTTTAGTTATTTGAAGCTCTTTCACAAGCATGTTTTCACGCACCTCATGATATGATGGACCTTTCAATCCCGGGCCAAATTGACCAATAGCCTCTAACATGGTTTGAAAACTATTCAAGCGTACGGTGTTGAAAGGTATACCTGCTTGGTACATCCACCGAGCAATGTATTGCACTACTTTTTCCCTCTCTTCCTTCAAATACTTTTTGTCTTTCACACTCTTCTCTTTGGAAACCTCTGGATTTTGCCTCATAAAACGGTCCATAGGACCTCTCAAACGAGGAGGCAAAAATGCTGGATCACAAACAACTAATGTATCTTCAGCTTCCATGCTTGTCTCCGAAGTGTTGACACCAAGAAAGTTGTCTCTTCCTTCAATCTCTCTTATCACTGCAACCTTTTCGAACCGAGCTTGTTTAGCTTACTCCATATGTTGTTTAACCTCTTCTTTGGCCTCCGGTGTAGCCTTCTTGCAAGTTGTCACATTGGTGAATAAACCGGCAATATGTTGCTTCAACCTATATATCCCACCTTTGCAATCCTTGCTGCAAAATGAACATCTAACAAGATCCCGCTTTTTTGGATCCACCAAAATTCCATACTTCCAACCAACATCCTTTGATTTAGGAGCATGTCTTGAGATAATGGGGCCCGATGAAGTTGTTTGGGTGTTTGACCCCATCCCCGAAGCTTGCTCCACAGTTTGAGACATCTTCATACAAAATACATAAACATCAAATATATATTAAAAATAGTATAAATCAAAAAAATAATCAATAACAGATCCACCAAAATTAGATTGTAAATGAAATACATTAAAAACAATAAGAAAACAGATTTACCAAAAACTCTGATTTAATAAATCAGATTTAACAAATACTCTGATTTAACCTATAGGATTCAATAAAAATTAAAAACTCTGATTTAATAAATCAGATTTAACAGAAACTTCGATTTGATAAATTACATTTAACAAATAATCTGATTTAATAAATCAGATTTAACTAAAACTCTGATTTATTAAATCAAATTTAAGAAAAAGTATGATTTAATAAATCAGATTTAACAAAAACTCTGATTTCAGAAATCTAATTTAAAAAAATCAGATTTAACAATAACGAATCAGATTTAAGAAATATGATTTAAGAAATCTAACTAGCATTAACGGAAAAAAACTATATCAAAATAAAAGAAGTGTGTATGAAGAAAACGTAAAAAAAAAGTAAATTATACCTTTCCAACAACGTCCGGGTTGTTCGGTAATCTTTGCAAACCCGGTTAACAACACTTGCGCCTTCTACACGTTGCCAATGGCCTAATAAAAATATTGGAATGACATTTACAATGAAAAAGAAGAAGACAAATCAAAAAAACGTACCTTGTACGTCTAAATCCGGTCTGCTAACAATGTACACCAAGATCGAAGAAAATAAAACATAAGATAAAATTTTTGTATTAGTAGAAGGATGTTGAATAAGAAAGATAAAAAAAATTGAAGAAAAAAATGTGAAAACCCTAAAACGGACCGGTTGAAGAGCTCCTCCGATGGTCTGGAATGTTTGGATACCTTCTCCGGCTAAAGAAGGCGGCGGTGAGGGCTTCTCCGGCGACTGGCGGCGGTGGCGGGTCCTTCTCCGGTGAGCGGCGGCGGGTCCTCTGGCGAGCAGCGGCGGCGGAGCTTCAAACAGCAAGGGCGGGGCCGCAGGAGAGAGAGAGAGAGAGAGAGAGAGAGAGGACGTCGGGCGGGAGAGAGAGAGGAGAGGCCGCGGAGACTTCAGTCTATCGGATCCGGCCGCTTGGGTCCGGATCCGATAGGCTGAGGCTGAGGGCCTCACGCCTCCCCCGCCTAGGCGGCTGAGGCGATCGCCTCAGGCGATCACCGCAGGAGCGAGGCGGAACAAGGCCGCCTCGCCTCGCCTCCTCGCCTAGGCGACCGAGGCGATCGCCTCTGATAACACAGCTTGCAAGTGTACAGGTAAAAGCAGGACAACACTTAGCATCTCTGCTTCGGTGAACTCCATCTTGTCCATCCATTTACGCAGTTTTCTAATTCATTTTTTACTTTTTATTATTTTTAAAATTAGGTACCAAATAAGAAGGATGTTGAATGGTGATGATGTTAACAATGATAAATGAAAGATAGTTCTTATTGTACATCATTTATTTATGTTGTCTTTTAATGTTGTATAATTAATTGAATGTTCCTTTTTGTATTATATTTTCTTAGAATGATTTTTAACTTTTACAGTTGTAAGCTATGCTTTTAAAAAGGTCTGTTAGTCAATTTAGAGTTCTGGCATTCAATATTTTTTTAGGATTTTATCAAGTGTTTAAGCATATTTTAAAACATGACTTAAATTGAGTTCGACCTTGAGCTCGAGGTTTAAGTAAACAAACTCAATCTTGAGCTCAAAAACAAGCTCGATATGACTTTGATTTAAGTTCGAGCTAGCTTTTTATTTGAGTTTGAGTTAAACTTAGTTCATTTACGTAAACGAGTGGCACAAGGAGTCGAGCTTGAACTCGTTGAGCTCAAGTCAAGCCTAGTTCGAGCAAGACACTTGGAAGCTTGTCCAGTATTGAGTCAAGCTCAATAAGTAATATAAATCATCAAGCCGAGCTCAAATAGAGCCCTACTCAGCTCGGCTCGATTGCACCCCTTTGATAAGGTGTGGTTCAAAAGATGAAGGGGTAAGCTACAGCAAAGGAAAAGTAAATGGTTTCAGCTGGTAGCAAATGGTTACTATCTAAATCGGTAAAGTATACCCGTGTTCTTCTTTTCTATTCTCAAAATTTCTAAGGGCATCTGCAACAAACTAGAAAATATCTAGGCTAGGTTCTTCAAGCAAGGTATGAGTGACAAAAATGATCTTCATCACATTAAGTGGAATTACATGTGCAAACAAACTAAAGAAGGGGGCGCGGAAATCAATACCTTGGATAATATCAAATTTGCTTTACTTTCGAAGTGGCTATGGTAGTTAAACCACAATAGAATCACCGTCTAGGCTAGAATCATTTGTTCCAAATATGGCATTTGTGTGGGCGGGTGGGGGGATGTGAATCACAGACTTTAGGAAAGGAAGTAGAGTCTCAAATATCTGGAAAGGCATCCTCTGCAATCGGGATTTCTTCAATGCATCCACTGCAATTAACTAGGTGACAGTAATAGAACTTCTTTATAGTTAAACAGATGGATTGAACATGACACACTGACTATAGTGTTTCTCACTCTTTTCAGAATTACCGGTGACCCATATGCGAATGTATGTCGTCATTGGGATATGAGAGCAAAGTGGAGCATTGCCTTTAGAAAAAACCTAAAGGATGAGAAAATTGGTGATCTCTCTAGGTGTTGTTTCTCCTTAAAGACTATAGTTGTACTGCAAATCAAAAGGACAATTATTTGGATTCCTAGAAACAAAGCTATTTCATAGTCAAGTCTGCTGTTCGGAAGTTATCTTTGGGGGGAGTGGAAGTTCCTTGGTACATATTATTTCGATCCCTTTGTTGCCCATCAAAATAAAAAAAATTTATGGAAAATCGGTAACCACAAAGTACCGACCAGGAGTCACCTCAAAAAGATCCAGTGATATTGTTACTTTTGCAAGTTCTGCGGTTTGCAAAAAAAATCAATTGGTCATCTCTTTTTGGGTTGGGACATCACCAAATCACTCAAGAGGACTTTATTCAGAAGCTGGCATTTGCAATTGTCTCACCCTTTCAACACTACAACTCTCATTCTCACATGGTCACAGCTCAATCTCTAGGCCGAGTAACCTAATCTATGGGATATGATTTTGCCGCCATGTTGTGGGCCATTTGACGTACTAGGAATAAAAGGGTATTTGTCGATCAATTGTTTAACCTAAGTCTGATTTTAAATTGGGTAACACCGCAGCAGCTTTGGTCAAAGACTGGCTTTTGCAAACTTTCGTATCCTTGGACCTTGAACGTGGCCATTTTCAGGAATTTTCTTTTAAAATCTCGTTATATGAGTTTTTCCCTCCCCCACCCTTCTGTCTCTTTGCGTTAGTTTGTTTGTTTTTATCTTTGTGATGTTCTTTGTTCTCTCTTTTCTCGCATTAATAGAACTTGAGGCTCCAGCCTTACTTGAAAAGAAAAGTTGGAGAAGAGAAAAATAGACTGAATCACTATTGTCATTCATGATACCTTTAATAAGATTCCCCCTTCTTGCCTTATCCCACATGGTACTAAACACCTGCCTAATCAACATAACAAGCAAAAGAGAAAGAGGGTCAACTTGTCTAAGATCTATGGAGCTTCAGAAGACCATTGATGTCCAACACAAAATTTAGCATTAAAGACATAGCAACAAACCCAAGTAATCCACGAATGACTGAACACCAAAAATTGCATAACTCTAAAAAGACATTTCCAAGTGACTTTGTAAGCTTTCTCAAAATCCAACTTTAAGACCACATTTCTAGTTCCACGAGAACAGATCATGAATACACTTTGACGTTGGTATAATATCAAGGATCGCGGGATCGGAATTGGAACCTAGATCAGTGGGTCCTGATCTGATCTGGATCAGTCGATTTTCCTAAAAAAACTAATCTAAATTCGGTCCAGATCAGTTCTTCAAAAGACACTGAAAACAAAAAAATAGACTCTTTTGGGACCACTTTTGGCCCAAAATAGGGATGAAATGGTTAGTTGCTGCCATGGCATCTTCCCCGCCGAGTCTTACCGAGTCCATTGGACCCATAAGCCTTGAATCATGTGACTTAAGTCATTAGACCACCATATCAGCCCCGATGTACCCAATATGGCAAACTGTAAGGTTTAAGTCACCGGATCCAAGACTTACGAGGGGCCTGGTAAGCCTTCCTCTTGCCGGAGTCTGGGCCCGATTCACCCAGCCTTGGAATGATTCTGGTGACCAATTAGCAGGAATCGGATTAAAATCGATCGAATCGGCCAATTCCACTAAGATTTTATCCCGGATCGTCCCTCTAAATAAAAATCAAATCCACAAGGACCGATCCAATCTTGGAATTGCCCAATCCACATCCGGATCGACCAATTATACAATATATGTATGATATTGACCAAAATATAACTGCCACCAATAAAGGTTGACTATGTGGTGATGTTCAAATGATCAAAACAATCTTTCAATCTAGCTGCTAGAGCTATCATTATAGTAATTTAGCAAGCTGAAAGGTCTAAGAACCTTGATGTCGTTGACTTGTTCTTTTTCAGAGTTAATACAAAAATGGTAAATTTTAAGAATATGATTATTTCTGGGCTATAAGAAAGAAAAATTCTATCGCACAACTATAAAATTTGTCATGCTCTACGATAGCGAGTATTGGACAACTAAGAAGAATCGTATTACTAAATTGAGTGTGGTTAAAATACAAATACTACAATGAATGTGTGACCACATACCGATAGATAAAATCCGCAACGAATGCATTAAAAATAAAGTGAGTTGTGAGAATCAAGAAGATTGTAAAAGAGAAAAGACTTCGCTGGTTTGGACATATCAAGCAACACCCTCTTAAGGCACTTGTCAAACAAGTCAAGACTGATGTTGTTGACGCAAAAAAGACAGAGGTAGGCCTAAGTTAACTTGACGTAGGTGTATCCAGTACGACTTAGCGAAACTAGGCATCCGAGAGAAATTAGCGGACGACTATGGTAATTGAAAAAAATGAATCTATGTAGTTAACCCCAATCATTTGGGACTAAGGCTTTAAGTTTGAGGTTGCGTTTTGATTATTTCTAGGCTCCGCTCAAAGTCCTTAACAACATTCAGGAAATCAGTCCTGATCACACTCCAGAATGTTTGGTAGAAACCTGCCAAAAAACGATCTGGTCCTGGCATTATAAAGGGGTGGTCCATCAAATCAAGATCCTGAAAAACTTGTATAGGTAACAGTCTAAGGCTTATTTTGAGCATTTAAATTGCACTTCAAAAATTCTAGGACTGTCATGCAATGCAATAGGTCAAAGAGATCAAAACAAAATATCGCAAATAACGCCATAGGTCTAAAAGTTAGCAATCCTATCGTGGGGTGGGGGCACCAAATATATTGCAAGATTAGTTCATACAAACGGATCAAACTAAGAATTGGAAGGAGGGACTCACTGTTGGTATTGCTAATGCTAACGCTGCATTAGTACCTCTCCATAGCCTTGCAAATCCTTCCTGCAAACCCATCTCATTGAGTTCACAACTTGGCCAACATCGACGAATACAAAATGATTTACTCTTATAGTGGAAGAGCAAGAAGAGAGAAACAACACGTTTAAAACAAAATCAGAAGAAATGCAGAAGATCAGGACACATACTTGTCTAATTACTTTGTTGAAAACATCCAATGTTCCCTTGTACTGAAAACAATCAGGAGGACAAACTATTTCAGTACCAAAGAGTCCACCACGAGTGCATGATCGAGAACATCTGATGTCCGAAAAAATCTGAGGAACACCATGAGATGACACCAAAAATATTAAAATAGACATCCATAAGAATGAACAGCTAGTTCAAAAATCAAAACTGTAAACATATACAGTGAAAAGAAAACGGACATGTTATTTAATTAAAACCAGACAATTACAGAAAAGAAAAATCAACACATCAGAAGTTTAAAAATGAAACACAGATCATGGTTAATAAAAACAGAAGCAACCCCTTCCATATTCAGCTGAGAAATTCACTTCAAGTTTGATGTTCTCTGTCATGTTTTTTTGGTAGGACCATAAAAGTCTGGGGCCACATACATCAATAGCAAGAAAAAAATGTTAATGTGAATTACATAAGAGCCAAAAAGAAAGAAAAAGATGAACTCTTCTAAGACAATTTGTTATTTTCCATCATGCTACCAATAAACAAGCAACCACCATAGCACTCAACCAGTTGAGTTCCTCTCAGTCTCAGCTGAGAAAATGCACGCTCCAATATATAAATCTAGTCACCATGAAAATCAATAACGGTAGATACCAAGGGTACTCCAATAGACCCAGTTCAAAAAAGAACCAACTCCATGTTAGTAGTTCCATAGTTAAGCTCATGACATTATTTAGATTCACTGTGACCCCCACCTGGTCTCAATCCAAAAGCTGCATAACGTAAAAGTTAAACAGTATAAACCCTGGACTTAAATAAAATGGTAAAAAAAGTCATTCTTGGAGACCCCAACCTCAAGTCAGGAGGCATAAAAATTTATAGTTAAAATATTGTTGTTTGTAGATGTCATTTCATTTTCACAATAAAACCAGCACATCTAAATTTTGTATATCCTAACCTTGAAATAGGCTATAGACATCAATATGATTTCTTCCACCTAACCACTTGAGCTTCAATCCAGAAAAGAATCAAACCAATATTTTGGGCACAACAACAATATAATGACTAGCGCATTAGTTATCCAAGCAATTAAAATAATAACTTTATGATTTGCAGTTCTGTTTCAATCATGATCTTTCTAGGAAGAGCATCTATGCTGTTTTCTCTTGTTCACCACCATTAATATTGAGGCATTCCCATATCACCTTCACCACCATAAATTTTAGTTTAGACAATTATAAGGAAGGCTATCTACTGCTAAGTCTTAATCCTTTTTCTGCAGAACAGGACCTACATTGACACATTTTTTGACGGTGGCTTTTTAGGTAATAAGTCATGTATCAATAAAAGTAGAAATAGAGTACAACGAGTAAATAAAGAGCGATATAAAGAAAGTGGTGGAAGAAATGACTGGACAGAACTAGAAAGACACTACCAAGGAGGTAGTATCATGCTAGAAACTCATTGCAGTGATTTCTTCCACTCAAACAAAGTAAAAAAGACCGACCAGTCCAGGTGGGACCTAGAGCAGGTAAAATACCAATCCTCAAACATAAAGACTCATATGAAAAAGGATATCACCAGGCTGGCTGTAAGAATATCCAAACATTCTTTTGTTCCTTGCTATCCAAATTGCCATGTGTAAAGAAAGAAAATGTGCATCACTTATTTTTGGTGGTTGTGCTCCACGAGGAGCTTTGGAATCAAAAGTACACAGTGTGCAGGAGGTAGATCCCATGGACTAGATTGGAGCTCTTTGACACATGGCATACAAAGTTGATGAGATAAGGTAATTGCACTGTTTGGTGAATTATCATGCATGACATGCTGTGGGTAAGAAAAGAAAATTAAAAGAAAGTTTATATCTGCAGTCATGCTAAATGTGTAACTTGACTGAAGATGGAGAAGTTGTCGACCGAGGGTGCTTCGCTTGTCCGGCACCGGTGACACGAGCGATATGGAACTCACTAAAGCTTGCACCGTAGAAGGCAAAACTCCATCCTCCAGGCGAGAGATACAAGCCCAATAAAGAAGGTTCCTTGTCCAAGTCATGATTGTGACCAGCAAACTAAACTGGTTATGGCATTCAATCAAGATCTTTAGACGCCACAGGACTAGTTCTTCCAAAGCTCTTTCTCTGTCACAACAAGCCTCCCTAAATGATTGACAACAGATTTAACATCACTTGATGACCACCAATGAGAAAGTAGACCAGTCAGTTCACACTAATCAAAGAGGGTTCTTCACCTGCAACAACTCCAAACTCCAGCAACAATCAGACAAGAAATCGCACCATCCCCATTGCCACTGAAAGATCAGTGGCAAACTATCTTATGCCAATTAAGAAAAAACAATTGTTTACTAAACATTGAGCACCATTCACCGCAATGATCCACCATGATTGAGCTTCTGGCCACAAGGATTGCAGGGCCCTGTGTACCCAATCTACCATAAAGACATCTGAACCTCTGCTATCCATCAATGCAATCAGGCTCCTCCAACCAGTCCATTGGATGTCAATACAACCATCCACCTCTGTTGATGGACATTGGGGAGTCACATTCCATTTCAGATGAGTATTCCGCGCCTCTAGAGCCTTCATGACAGTGCCACAGAGGTAGCTTCTGTGGCCCACACCTAGACAACTATAGAACCTAACACCATTTCCACAGGATGACGCCCAGCGGCCCATACCGAAGCACCATGCACACTGCACAGACATCTCTTTGGATAGAACCACCCTGGAGCCCGCAAATGCCTGAGAACCGCAAAGTGACACTACCATAAATAAAAAAGGACCTCCTAGGCCCCATACCCTTCCTCAGTCAGAGTCCGCTTTGACACCAGAAAGGGCAGCCAACCCTGCATAACAGGGTCAGTGAGTCACCCTGACAGCATCAAGCCAACACAGAGTCGCTGACCACTGATACTCATCCCCACTTTCTCACCTGAACCTCATATTGAGGCAGTTGCTTCAATGTCATGCACTTAAAAAAGGGAATACTTAATTTTTTTACATGTTTTTAGTTTTTACATGGCTTTAGACTAATACATATATAATTAATATTCTCGAGGAGTATTATGTCAGTTTATCATGTCTGTCATTATAATCATATGACTTATATGCACAAAGTACTGCTTTTAGTATTATACTGTTGATTGTCTCCATCTTCTAGAAGATGGTCATCCCAATTGCTTGAGTCTAGTTCTTCTGGGAATATAGGCTGCTGATCATAATTGGATATCTTTTTAATACTAAATGAATTGTGATACTAGAGCTGCTTCAAACAAAAGCAGTGCCATGATCACCTAATGCAATGTAAGAGAGTGATAAAAAATTGTGGCTATACATTAAAATACAGAATAGCATACTTGGGAAATGGTGTGAAGCTTATAATGGTTGAATTCATTAGCGTACTGTGTGACCTGTAAACCAGACTAACTATGGTTATTATCACTCAAAGTAAGGTTCTTTTGAAGCACCAATCCTATAAGAGATTTATCAATATCTACCTTTGTCCAAATACATAGACAAAAGAAAAAAACATGTAAATATGTTAACAAATATTCTGGATATAATTTTAGCTCAACGAGTTCCGGAGATACTCTTGCAATGTGTCTCTTTCCAGAAATTACCAATTTTGCCAAAGCCCAAGCTAAAGGGCAGCATGGATCAAATTGGGCCAATTCAATCAGAAACATGATTGTCATGAGGAAAAAATTATAAATGAGACAGGATCAAAAGTTGCAATCCACTTGTCATCATAGCATAAACAACTAGATCACAGGTTCACAAAAACGATGTTGCCCATGAATTACACACATATTTGTCAAGGCACAGCCTAGACGGCAAGGCGCTTTTCACAGGGCGCCTTGCCAGGGCACCTTTTGGTGGATCCAAAAGGTGCCCAAGGTGCCTGCCTAGGCAACCAACGTGTCCGCCTTGGCACCTGGCTAGGCACCCCAAGTCAATCCACTATTTGTAGGCATCTATTTAATGATAATGTAAACATATTTCACAATTGTTGTCACTTAAACCATTACATATAATTAAGATGTGTAATTATAAGTATATGTTATATACTTAAAACTTATAAAGTTCTCTCTTGACCCTCTTTCCCTCTTACTTGAGATTAGCTTTTTCCCATAAAACATGTACCGATACATACATAATTATAAAAAAAATCATATTTACATGTATGCATGCATAAACACACATATTCAATTATAACATACAAATATAATTGTGTTTATGTATATATGTTTGTATGTATGTATATACAAAAATATATATAGTATTAAGATATGATTATTTTTGTGTGTGTGTATATGTATATATGTATATACACATGTATGTACATATATACATATAAACATCTAATGCTACCACCACCTTGACAGCTATGATTACGCACATGGGTGGAAACAGCATTATCAAAAACGATAAGCATATATCTTTCACATGCCACTTGTTTTTCTATCTGAACAGTTGATAGACAAAATTTTGATCCACCCATACACCTTTTCCCCCTTAAGACCGAAGAATGAGGTATAAGGCCATAGATATAAAAGATAGAACAGTAACAACGTACCGCGTTTGTCCCGAGAGACACGATGTGCCTGTGAACATGTGGCTCATAAGGATGGTACGGAACTCCTGCCGCTTGAGCTTGTAACCTCGTCTACAATAGATAAGCAGCGCATCAGTGTTAGATAAATAATACAAACTCGTATGTTATCACGATGCTGAAGCCGCGAATCTGATGAACAAAAACATGAGAGAGAGATTTTCCCAAATATCACTAATATCAAAGATAATTGCCACTACGGCAGCATAAGACAATAGCATCAACAGTCAGAGCCAGGAGAAGCGACATGTGGTATGTGACGATACCAATGGAGAGAAACAGAACTGGGGCTTACTAGGATCATTCACTCGTTTAACCCTACATACAGACAAGATGATGCACACGCCAGTTGTCACGCTTCAGCGGATCGTGGGAAGGAAAAAAGTACCTTGGCTACATCCAGTGGATTCACAAGGATCGCCGAAACAACGGCAGCACCCGCCGCGGCCACGGCCCTCTCCCCGAAGTTCATCTCAGCATCAGCAGACCTCCGACCAGCAGGCGACGAGGAGGGCGAGGATCGGCGCCCCGTAGTAGTTACCCCCGCCGATCCATCTCCATCAGCCGCGTCAGCCCTCGCCTCCATGTTCATCCCACCGTCCAGGCGGACAACTCACAGACGCAAAGCTACCTTGCCGCTCTAGATGGAATAGAGCAGCAGGGGGGGCCGTCTGCGCCTGGGAATGACGCGCGCTCAGTTCCGCCTTTGTCCGCCGTCGCGTCCGAATTTCAGCTTCCCGGGCGGCGCTCTTGTTGCTGCCCCCGTCGTATTAGGAAACGAAGCCGCATCCGACGATGGTCGTCCTGGGGCCGTTGCTTCTAGAACTTCTGTGGCTTGGAGATGGAGAGGAGGAATCGTGCAAACCTGGCCCACACGGGTGTAAACTGAATATGATAGTCTCATATCAGTTTTGTTTTAAATTTATTTTTATCAAATAAATTATTATAATTAAAATCAAGTATTTTTATAATTTATCAAAATCAGAATTGAATTTAATTGACTTGGTTTCTATTAATCTGATTACAATAAAAAACAAATATATATATATTAAAATAATTATAAATAAATATTTATAAAAATAATAAATATAAAGTTCTACAGAAATTATATCGAATTTTAATAATTGTATGTAAATTATTAACTTACTTTTTATTTTAATTCCGATAATAAAATTGAAATCGGATCAAAACTAGAACATAATGATTCTGAAATTATCGGAATCGAAATCCCTTAACTCTTATCAAGATCGTAATCGAATTTTGGTGATTCCAGTGTGGAATTTGACCTATTTACCGTCCTACTGGCTCACATAGGGCCCACAGCATGTTAGGGCCAATGTCGTCACGATTCGGAGTAAGGGCCCGACCGAGTCCAATCGATTGGGATTGATGGTTGGGACTTGGGTTTGCTCGGAGTTAGGTCTAAGTTAAAAAAATTGAAAAGATAAAAAGAATCAATAAAACTGAAAAAATATATTAATTTACTAAAAATAACAAGTATTTATACTCAAAACTTATATTTCAAAGAAATTTGTCACTTGATTTCTTCCGAGCTAATTTATCTAAAATTTATATGTAAACTTGTATTCTCATGTTAATTTAATTAATCCTTATTTTATAATCAATACAGCACCTATGTTGATGTAAAAATAGTATTAGAACTTAAATTTACACATAAAATTAAATTAAGTATGTTTTGACAAAGAAACACACAGGAGATGAGACTACTGACGAGTTTTAAGTGATGGGAAAAATAGGAGGGTGTGGGATAATGTGGAGGAGTGTGGAGTGCAGTGGAAAAGGGACCTTATATAGCCCCTTCCTAGTCGTTGACCCTCCTTCCCAACTAGTGACCCGGCCTGGTCCGGCAGGGTCGTAACTCGCAACCCAGTTGTCGGTGACTCGGGTCCCCGGACCCGATCCGGCCCGGCAAGACCCCAGACCTAGGTTGACTGGGGCGCATTCCATTCTACGGAGACTCATTTATGATTCTTATGAAATAGGTCCGAGTGTATCTATTCGTATAAAAATCCCTTTAACCTCTTTTTTTTTGTTTGGCTACATGTTTATGATTTAAGTTTGATAACCACGAGGCTGTAAGATTATATAGTGTACAACTACATTATAATTTATGTTGGTGCCCCATGGTTGATTTTCTGATGATTTTACATAAATATTGAAGTCCCGATATTTAAATATATAATGCTATGCTTGGTAAAGCATTATAATGACACTACATCAAGAATTTCGATGGCAGTGGAGAGGGGGTTTCTCAACGGATCCGGCGAGCAGGCGAGCAGGCCGGTGACCAGGAGGGGGTTTCTGAACGGATCCGGCGAGCAGGCCGGTGATCATGTCTGTCTGTTGCCGGAGCGGCGCCGGCCCGCCGGAGGACGGGGGAAGGAAGCTCGGCCGACCAAGAGCAGCAATATTCGATGTGGCGTTTTCCCGTGTTATCCGGGAGAAGCTCTCTGCACCACCGAATTTCATGTCGGGCGGTGGTTGCCGCGCCCGAGACGACAGGATTAGCTAGCCATGCCCCGCTATAGTCGGAGAACGGGGGACTCGGCCGGCCGTCGGCAACGGAGGGAGGGAGGAACGCCGCGGGGCAGGTCATATACCGGCCGCGGGCGCTTGCCAGAGGCTCCACCCCTCTCCCTTCGTCCTCAAGGAGATCGAGCACACCGAGAGAGGGCGCAGGCGGACAGAGGACCGAGGCGGAAGAAGAGAGAATGGCCCCCAACCACCACCTCCTCCTGCTCCTCCTCGCGGCGATCGCCGCCGTGGGCCACGTCCCCCGGGGAGCCGCCGGCGTCTCCCTGGACCACATCGTCGGGGAGCTTCGGCTGGCGGCTGCCCCCCAACGACACCTTCTACCAGGAGTGGGCCGAGGGCAGGACCTTCGTCGTCGGGGACAAGCTCGGTACGTTTTACTCCGCCGCCTACGGCTGCCCTCTTCTTCAATTCCCTCCGCCCTTGCTCTTTTTCCCCCCCTTTTGACCGCACAAATCGGACCGCGCGCGACTCCCTCCCTCCGGTGCTCGATGATGCAGTGTTCATGTACACGCCGGCGCTGCAGAACGTCCTCGAGGTGTCGGAGAAGGACTTCGCCGAATGCACGCAGAACAAGGTCGTGGACATGTACTACGCCGGGCCGACGGTCCTGAAGATAACGAAGCCCGGCCCCCACTTCTTCTACTGCGGCATCGGCACCCACTGCGAGGGCGGCCAGAAGCTCAGCGTCAACGTCTCCGCCACGCCGGTGCCCGACCCCGCCCGCGACGGCCTGCCGCTTGCCCAGGCACCGGCCGACAGCAAACTATCGGACACCGAGCAGACCAAGTCCGCCGCCGCCGGAGCTCGCGCCGCCGCCGCCGGCCTCTTGCTGCCTTTGTCCGCATGGCTGCTCTTCTGAACGACGGCATTCGCCGGCACCTGTGTCGACTGTTGTCGCATCTCCACGATGCGCCTTGGGAAGGAAGGAAGGAAGAGAGACTGAAAGGCATACACACATCTATCTTTCGGATCCTTATCAAGTAGAGTGTTCTTCTCACACTAGACCCGATAGGAGACAATAAGTGAGCCATTCTCACTCCGACATGTTGGATTCATGGAGCCTGCACGTCTATTTAGCCGAAGGAATGAAATAATGAGAACCAAGTTAAAAATATAAGGCTCTGCCTTCTTAACGTTGCTTTGACCTATTTAGATATATTCTTCCTCATTTGATCGGAGTTTTATCCTTCAAGGCTATTTTAACGTTGAAAATGATCTTACTTTTTGTTGTCTGATTTTGATATTTATATTTTTAATCGAATTCGATCGATTTTCGATTTTCGTTGTTCGATTTCGAATGACACATATTCTAAAGGAACCTATGAAAATTGTCGCTTCTGCCGCACAAATATTTTATAGACGATTTCTAACAATGATAATGTCAACCAAATCCTAAGAGACAACCGATCATGAGCAAGATCGACCAGTGGAGGAATTGTGTGCAACATCCTTGCATTCTTCGATGTGTGCACCAAAGGATATGGATGTGTGTGTGGTCACAAAGAGTCAAGGGCCCCGAAAGCGAAGGGAAAAGAAAATACAAATGTTAAAAAAAATGATTGTGTGTATCTTAGTGGAGAGAATGTGTTGGGAGATTATGTGTTCCATCTTCTTCTTTCTCGACTGGCTGAGGAGAAAGAGCTTGAAGCGGCGATTGATTACATACTCCTATGAAATCAAGTAAGCCAAGAAAATAAGTGAAATTAGATTATAACTAAAAACGTGATGTATCTTGCAAAGGAAATAAGTTAAAACCACAAAAAGAATTATACTTATCGGATTGGGAATAACTCTCAACCTCCTTTTATGCTTGTTTAGATGATGAAGATGAGATGATTAAACTAAAAACATGTGTGCCAACACAAAGATCTAAAACAAAGACATGAAGATGACAATGAATAAGGATAATGAGAGTAGAAAAACTGGTTTAAGCTCCAAGGCTGGTTGATAGGATCTTCAAATGTTCCTGGGTCAGTGATGCTAGGTGTCATGGTGTCACACTCTCTGATGTCCCTGGGGGAGCGTCGTCAGGTACTCTAGCGACCAACTTGTGCTCAAACAATCCCATAGCCTTTCCATATGATATTCAATACTTTCTTAGGACCCCAAGGGGATCCCTTGGATGTGACTTGCCAATCTCTCCTCAAATGTAAAGGCTTGTGAAGGGCTTGATGGGTAATGGTGGTGGGAAAATGGTGTGGAGATGATGATGTTCTCGATGGTGAAATGAATGGGGAGTTAGTGAGCCTTGGGATCTCTTTTTAGCCTTTTGAAGCTTTGAAACCATTTTCCAACCTTTAAAATGTGGTTAGGAGTTGTCTTTGTATAGATCAAAGGGCAAATATATTTCAGGCATAATTGATAGTGTCAGTCAAGGGACATAACTGTCAACTCCAAAAAATGAGTCCCAAGTCGGCACCTCAAAAAGTAGTGGGGTGAGAGAAATGAGAAAACTCTCACCTCAGTCTCACACTCACATTGATCTCTAAACTTTCATCTCTCGACGTCGCTTGAGTACCGAAGAGATAAGAAAACTAAAATTAAAAGGAATAAAAAATATATGAGGATGAAGTAGAAAAGAGAAAAGGTTGTCGCCAAGATTGCCTTGATATTCTCCTCCTCTTCAAGACTTGTTGAAATAATTAAACCACGGGGTAAGTTGTAATGACTCAGTAGGCACTCCATCATCTGCCAGATCAGATAGCCAAAAAGGTCCTAAAATGATATTTAAATAAATACCCAAACTTGAACCCTTTATAGACATATAAGTTAAACTAGTCAATACATTAACAATTGACTTAAACCACATCTTTTACACCACCAACCAGCCCTATGCCCACGACGACCAGCACCTATATGCACTGCGATATATTCTAAAAAGACTGAATAAACATAGACACCTAGTATATGCTCCACAAGAAAATATACTATAAATGAAGCATTTCAAACATACCCTATGCAACACAACGTGATAAATGACAAAAATAAGCTATCTCACCGGACCAACTATGCCATATTATGCAAACATACACCTATCCTCTAAAAAGCATCACATCATTTTCTTATTGGCAAGGAATACGTCATCTTGTCACCTTAACTAGCTAACACAAGATCTATCATATATAAAAGTACCATTTACTAGTCAAAATCCCATAATGCACCTAGGCGGTGGTGGCACTTAGGATACCCGCGGGATCTGGGATCGAAGGATGCACCAGACAGTTCTAACCCCCATTGCCCTCAGGTCACGACTAACTAGTCCGGTGTAGCTAGTTCTCCATTACAGTTTTCAATGCATCATCCATTCAAATCAATCATGCCATGCCATGACAACGTACCAACAATGTAAAATAACATGAGCAACCACAACTACATAACCTATTCATGATGTTAAGATCATAAAATGATAAGATTAAATGAGAGCTAACATGTAACTACATCACACATTCAACCCAACATGATATGATCCTAAGAAATCAGACCTTAGCACCTATTTAATGATGTAAACATGGCTAGAAAAATGAGTTAAGTAAGCTAACTAAACAATGTCTAGTTAAATTATTCTATCACCATAAATATATAACAATATTAGCTCAAAGGAATAACAATAGACTAACTAGAAACATGTTATCTAAAGGGGCTAAAATCATTCAGGAATATGAAGTTTAACATGCTGGAGATAACACAATTTCAACTTAACAGAATCTCCATTACATGCAAAAGGAAAATACCACTGCTATCCCTACTAATAACCCACAACATATAAAACTAAACTGGCTAATTAAACTAATGATATTCACTACAGGTCATGGAGAGTTTAATATAGAAATTTTAATGATAGTAGACATGTCAAGAGTGCCTATCGGATCGACACTGGAAGAGTTGGGAATCGACGACCGAAAATGATACTGGACGTGGCGACGTAGTGCACAACTCGAACCAATCTAATAGGCTAACTCACACCGTCAAAATTGCTGGAAAGTGCCCTGATCATAGGAAATATAGCATCGGATCAAAGAAAAATAAGGGCAAATATATCATCGATATTTAAGAGTGAGAGAGAAGGAGAGGATAGGAGAGAGAGGGGGACTCACGGTGGCGGATAGGGGCGGGGCACAAGCGACGCGGCGTAGGGCGGCAAACGGACAATGCGCGGATGGCGATTGCGTGGCGCGGCGGAGGGGCGGCACGACGTTGACCACAGTGCACAACGGCTTGAGCGACGCAGGCGGCAGGATGCCGCACGGGTGAGTGGTGGCGTGATGACAGTGGGTTCGACGAGGCAAGCGGCAGAAAGAGAGAGAGACGCTGACGACGAGGCCGATGTGAGAAGGGATCGCAGTGGCAGCCGCAATGATAAGGGAAGGAGAAAATGGTGCTCGGCGGCAGTTTCGTGAGGAGGAAAACGGTGAGATGGTGTAATTAAGGTATAGGAGGGGAAAATGGTAAATGTGGAGGATAATTAGGAAGATATTTAAATAAAATAAAAATACTCTAAAAATTAATTTAAAATCTCATTAATTTATATATAAAAAAATGTTACATGTGCGCGTTCATTTCTCTCTCCTGTGCGCACTATTTCTGCGAGTCGTAACATGCAAACAGGACATCTGTTCCAAGTCCCGTTTGTTGCATATGAAAGAGGACTCGCAAACGCAACTCCCCAAATTGATAAACCAGTCGGTACACATCCCAATACTCTTGTATGGGATAGTAACTTTTGGTTTACCCTCCCGGTGGCATCGAAGGCCCGAATGGTGACCTAAAACTCAGAAAAGTCGGCGATAACGCGAAAAATTTCAGAATGACTCAGAAAGTCGGCGGAAACCCATACAACTTGGGTTGATGATCATAAATGACAGAAGGATCTGGAAAACTCGGAAAGGTGCTTGGAAGAGCTGGGGATGACCCGAAGAACTCGGAATGATCGAAAAAGTCGACGACAACCCGTACAATTCGGGTTGACTACAAAAAATGGCGGTAGGAACTGGGAAAATTTGAAGAGATGCTCAGAAGAGTCGGGCATGACCCGAAGAACTCGGAATGACCAGAAAAGTTGGCGGCAACCCGTACAACTTAGCTTGACGACCGAAAACGACGGGAGTAACCAAGAAAATTCGGAGAGATGCTTGGAAGAGTCAGCATGACCCAAAGAACTCGAAATGACCGAAAAAGCTGGTGGCAACCCGTATAACTCAGGTTGACGACCAGAAATGATGGGAGGAACCGAGAAAACTTAGAACGATACTTGGAAGAGCCGGGGATGACCCAGAGAACTTAGAATGATCGAAAAATCCGATGACAACCCACATAACTTGGGTTGACTACCAGAAACGACGAAAGGAACTCTAAAAACTTAAAGAGATGCTCAGAAGAGCCGGTCATGACCCAAGAACTCAGAATGATCGAAAAAGCTAGCGGTAACTCATACAACTCGGGTTGACGTCCGAAAACGACATTAGGAACCAAGAAAAATAAAAAAGATGCTCGAAAGAGTTGGGGACGACCTGAACTACTCTACATGATCAGAAAAGCCGATGACAACCTGTACATGTTGGGTTGACTACCGAAAACGATGGGAGGAACCCCAAAAACTTGGAGAGATTTAAAAAGGCAAAAATTAATGACCAAGTGACCCGTAAATACCTAGTGGGATTCCGTGCCAACTGATTGGTCAAGAAAAAGTGGGACGAATCTGGTATGCCCTGGGCCCCCGATACTGATCGAGATGACCTGACGGCAACCGAGAACTACGGTAAGCAAAAACGTACAATGACTTGACGAAAGGACACGACACAATGGTCCTCGCGCGACAAAGATGGATTCAACCAGAGATCATCAACTCATCCTCATATTTCCAATAAGCTCCTTGGCTCATCCAAAAGGGTGGTTCAGCTTGATTTTAACGGTTTAAAAGTGATGTTGCCAATGGAATAAGAGTTTTAAGCTCAAAATAAGGTCAAATTGGTATGTCTACAATAACATCCGGTCACCCGAGATGTCAGGTGTCCTATCACCCAGGTGTGGAACCCCCGATCCGGACCCGGTCCTTCTCCTCTTTCCTTCCCCGGGTCGGAGCGATGAGCGCCGCTCCTCCTTTCGGTTTCGTCGGTGGTGTAGGGTTGTGGTCGCCAGGAGCCGCGGGCTCCGAGAGTAAAAGACAAGAAACGATGTAAATCTTAAAGAAAATGACCAAACGTACCTAAGCGGGTAGATCGTGTTGGGGAGATTATGGGTTCCATCTTCTTCCTTTTCGGCCGGCCGAGAAGAAAGAGCTTGAAGCACTTTAGTTGTTCCTACAAAAACAAGTAAGCCACGGAGACAAGTGAAAGTAGATTAGAACTAAGATAGTGGAGCATCTTGCAAAAGGAATGAACTAAAACCACAAATGGAAATGGACTAACCGGATTGGGAATGACTCCCAACCCCCCTTTTTATGTATTTTTGGATAATGATATATGATGTTACTAAGTTAAATATGCATGTAAATATGATGATCTATGATGGAAAACATAGGAACAAAGTAATGCTAGAAGGTTGTGGAAGAAAAACGGGTTTCGGCTCCAAAAACGGCAATCTGGAGTCCCAGGCGACCCGGCAGGGGGGGTCGCCTGGGCGACCTGGCAAACGGGTCGCCTGGGCGACCTGGCAGGGGGGTCGCCTGGACGACCTGGAGAACGGGTCGCCTGGGCGACCTGGCAAACGGGTCGCCTGCTGCACCAGAATTTGGTTTACTCCCGGATGCTCCCGCGGTGCTTTCGGATGGCTTTAGAAGCTTGATGACGACTCCCGGAAGCTCCTAGGATGTGTATGATGATTCCCCCTTTGATGTAGGAGCTTGAGAAGCTTCGAAATGGATGCCGATGAAGAAACAGGATGAAGAACGTCGATTTACGGAGGTGGATGGAAGTGGGAAGCTCTCAATCTCTTAGGCAATGAGAATTGGGGGGGGGTGGAAGAGGTTTGGAACTCTCTAAGGCTCTCCCTTGGGAGTTTGGGACGTTCTCTCTCTTCTAACACTCTTCCAACCCTTGACAAGTGGTTAGGGGGTCCCTTTTTATAGGCAAAAGGGTCCCAGGGGCATTTCAGGCATAAAAATCACTTTTCGGAATCCGCAGGTGACCCGCTGGCCGGGTCGCCTGGGCGACCCGTCTGGCGGGTCGCCTGCGGAACTATAAATGCCATTAAATGCGCGTGCGCCAAAAGCTGGGCGGCCGCCGTCCGGGTTTGCTACAGTGGCAGGCGACCCGTCAGACGGGTCGCCTGCGCCGAGTCGACTCCGACCATCCGGACGAGCGTGCGCCGCTCACGGGTCATTTCGCCCAGTTCGTACACTGTTTCGGCAGGCGACCCGCTGGTCGGGTCGCTTGCCGTACCTGACAAGATTCGACGTCTCACCTACCACCGTCAGAACGGACGATTTGGCAGATGACCCGTCAGACGGGTCGCCTGGGCGACCCGGCAGGGGGGGTCGCCTGGGCGACCCGGTGGACGGGTCGCCTAGGCCCCCCAGATTTCATTTTTGGGCCGTTTTCTTGGTGATCCGGTTTGTTTATCGGAAAACTCGAATACCTTCTAAGAAAACATGGATCTTATGCTCCTCAAATAGGCAAAATTTGCGTGTCTACACCAGGACATTAGGCATCTTGGCACTGGGGACATTTAGCAATTCATAAATGCCCTGAAATGTGGTGTGCGTCGAAAGCTGGTTGCATGCCCTGAAAGTGGGTGTGTGCACTGACCGTCGCCTACTACAGTACCTGACATCCCTGGTGTTAGTACATCACCATACTATTCATTCCCAGTCGAGGGTTAGGTCCACGTAGTTCAAGGGTCACTTCAATCATATCATATGCTACAGTACTTGACATCCTTGGGGTCGGGACATTTGTACTTGAATGATAATAAATGCCCACCAACCATGGCCAAAGTTGTTAGGTTCACATAGAAATTTAGTAATGTCGTCGTGTCTAAGATGTTTGATGTCATGTCTAGGGTGACGTTAGACATCCCTGGGTGTAGGATGTCACCTTGCCTGGAGACCTATTTTGGTCGTTCTTCAAAAATTCAGTTTGTTACTCGAAAAACTCGAGTATTTTCTAAGAAAACATAGATCTTAAGCTCCTTAACTAGGCCAAATTTATGTGTCTACAAAATTTGATCTCAAAATCAACAATCCTTCCATATTTGACTCAGCCTGCCACCTTGGTTCCCCTAGAGCCAATACATTCTCCTCCAATACCTTTAATAGCATTTAGTACACCACAAGGACATTATGAGTGGCTTGTGGTGCCATTTGGATTAAAAATACACCACAAATATTTCAAAGAAGGATGGATAGAACATTTGAATGTTTAAATAAATTTTGGTTAGTTTATGTAGATGATATTCTAATATGCTCAAATTCTTGAAAAGAACATGAAGAACACCTAAAAATATTTGCTAATAAGTGTAAATAAGTCGGTATAGTATTATCCAAGAAGAAAACATAATTAAAAATAATAGAATTTTTAAGTTTAACAATAGATTCCACAGGAATTGAAATGCAACCATATATATGTGAAAAAATAAATCAATTTCCTGATGAACTAACAATGTTCTTGCAGATAGTCTTTCAAGAGAATGACAATGACGCTAAAAGAAGTGAGTAAGAAGATTGAAAAGATTTTAAGGGAAACAAATAAAGCAATCAAAGAAAAAATAGAGTTGCAAAGGGAGATGGAGAATTTAGAAAAATAAATAGAGCTTGTAAAAACCAAAATTCAAAATAGTATTCAAAGAGAAGAAGACATTCAGGCCAATATTCTAAGTTTGCAGGAAGAAATAAAGATATTCATACAAAGTAAGAACAAGTTTGCATAAACATGTAAGAGCTAAGAACTTGACTATATATGAGGATTCTACCTCCATAGGAACAAAGTAAAGAAATTTTAGCTTCAAAGTTAAACAAGGCTTAGACCTTGACTATATATGAGGATTCTACCTCAAAAGTTAATGAGGATCAACCCTCAAATGTATTGTCAAATTCATCTGACAAAAATTCATCATCTACTCCACCACTCTCCTCCACAAACTTCCTTTCAAGTTATCTAGCGATTTCAACCCTAGATCATGGAAACAAAGAAAACTCTTCCAATACCAAACCCAAATTACCTAGAACTCATTGATGTAAGTTCTATTCTATATGAACAATATGTTTCATTTTTCAAAATTTATATACCTTTGAACCTTCTACCACTATATACCCTGATCATTCAAGAATATATCCTAGATTACATTTACTTTAAGAAATATCTCCAATACTTTTTTAAGATATGTTTCAACATGGAGCAATAGTAACTATCTACTTATGCCTAAGAATGGAAGAGATCACTCTTCTTCCAAAGCATGTACCCTACAAGAGAGTACTTCATGTACAATCCTTTAGTTCAGAAATATTCAACAATATTTATGAAATTTTTCAGTGCAAGTCCAGTTTTTGAAGAGAAAAAAAATATAACAAAGTAGTTCATACCATACAATTTGGCATTATCCCAGATAGTTATACTAAGGTTGTAGATCTTGCTGAGAGAAAATATTATCCAAAAATAACTTTTGAAACAATCAGTTATAGAAGAACACTTGGACTAAAAATTTAAGTCCAATAGACTGAAAAGATATTGAAGTATGGACGAACATGGCTACATTATCAAAGCAAAAATTGTCTTATTGTCTCTATAGAGAAGAAATCCAATGAGCAGACAGTCAAACCACTAGAAAAGTTCATGGAAAATATATCTTCAAGAAGAATCCGCAATAGTTTAATGCCAAAAAGACTTATGTAAATTTTTAAAACATGACAAAAACATTTGCAAACATGTTTTGAAGAGGACGAAGACATGATAATCCTCTAGAAAGAAGATGTAGTCATTGCTTATGTCAACTATTTGTCTAAAAAATGTTGAGGTCAGCCATGACTTCATAAAGAAAATCACAGATGTACATCTATTCAAGAAAAATCTCAAAGATGACAGATGTCATGAAGAGACTTGATCTTATTAAGAATTCTATCAAGAAGCTTATCACAAGGAATCTAAACAAAATGAAAATCTTATTCACAAGAAGACTATGGAGATAGATCTTAGGGCCTATAAAAGGAGCAATCCAAGCTTCAAAGGCATCGGGAGATGAGGAGTGAAGACATCAAGCAACATTCAAACTTCAGTAATTGAGTGTTTCTGAGAGTTTTCTCTTTATTTATGAGAGATTGAGAATATCCACCTGAGAAAGGTGAGTATTTTGTAAGAATTGAATGAGAAGTTTCTTCGGGGAGACTACTACTATGAATCTTCTTATGTAAGGATATAATGTAAGTTTTTCTGTTCGAGTAACTATTATACTCTTCAATCCTTGGTGGTTTAAGATGTTATTTTGAATTCGTCCTTGTCATTATACTCTATGTTAATCAACTCGTTCTGAAAACCCAAAGATGGAGAAAGGATACTCTATGGGTAATGACAATTTTGTGTGTCAGGATCTCTTTTATCTTATAATTTGTAGAGTGAAAAGGTTTACCCAAAAAGCCAAAGATAATATTGCTTGACATACCGAATAAGTGATTTGATTGAGATGATAAGCGAGAGCAGAAGACGTGATGAACCCTTAATAGAGATACTAAGTAGTTAGTCTTACCCTTAATAGATACTAAGTAGTTAGTCTTCTCGATCATTTTATTCTTGCTGATTATTTTCTATTCACTTATAATGGTAGTTCTTATCATGATATCTTCTGCCGACATTCAAGAAATCTCGAGAGATTGGTATCTGAGCCAGCCAGCGTGGTGATGGGAAATGAATTAATCGCAAAGAGAATTTGCGTAACTGTTTATGAGTTATCAACTTATCTTATCTTTTAAGTAAAAAATTAATACACGATAAGTATTTCAAAGATCATCAAATTCCGTCCAGAGTCCGACAACGAGATCGGAGTGGCCGCCTAACCCTCGTCGGAGTCGGATTCTTGTTTACCATCGAACCCACCGACCAGACCAGGCCCACTTCTTCTCCGTGCTCCTGATCTGGTCCTCCGACAAGAAGACCCATGCCCGGCCCGGCCCGGCCCATCCTCAGGATCTCGTGAAGGATAAAAACGGTTGACCTTGAACAGCACAGGAAAAAAACATCGTGGTTGACCGCGGAGGAACGGCGTGACCGACATCGATGACGTCGGCGCGCACGTGTCCGCACGTGAGCGGCGGGGGATCCCGAAGATCCGGCGCCCCCCACCCACGCGGAGGACCAGACCACTCCGTCCGAGTTCCATGCGCTTCTGTCCCGCGGTGGTGCGGCGGCAGAGCACGCGCCCGCCCCCCTCCGATCGCTCGCCGTCGCCGCCCTGCACGGCGCACCCGCCGCCGCCGCCGCCGTCTCTCTCTCTCTCTCTCTCTCTCTCTCTGTCACGCGGTGGTGCGGCGGCAGAGCACGCGCCCGCCTCCCTCCGATCGCTCGCCGTCGCCGCCCTGCACGGCGCACCCGCCACCGTCTCTCTCTCTCTCTCTCTCTCTCTATCTCTGTCACGCGGTGGTGCGGCGGCAGAGAACGCGCCCGCCCCCCTCCGATCGCTCGCCGTCGCCGCCCTGCACGGCGCACCCGCCACCGTCTCTCTCTCTCTCTCTCTGTCACGCGGTGGTGCGGCGGCAGAGCACGCGCCCGCCCCCCTCCGATCACTCGCCGTCGCCGCCATGCACGGCTCACCCGCCACCGTCTCTCTCTCTCTCTCTCTCTCTCTCTCTCAAACTGAGAACTCATTATGATTTTAGGTGGATATATATTCATGTTTTGTTGACTCAATATAATTTTGGGTACATATATGTTCGTCTCATTTGATTTTTTTCCCTCGTAAATTAGGTATATTTTTTGGCAAATCTAACATAAATATATGTATCGTGTGGCCACCACCGCCGCTCAGCCGCGGTAGCCACCGCCGCCACCGCCGCCTGCTTCCGCCGCCCTGACCCCCCCCCGGTCGTCCCTGCTGGCACCAGCCGGAGCCTCCCCTGCGCGCACCGGCCAGCGCCGCCTGCAACCTCCCAGCCGTTGCCGGCGTTAGGCCCAGCCAGCCCCGCCCGAGCGCCGCCCGCCGCGCTGACCCCGTCGCCACCCGCCGCCCTCGGCTGCCCGCGCGCACACGGCGCCGCATGTTACGCCCGCGCCCCCAGCGCCGTCCCCCACCGTGCGCCGCCCGCGTCGCACCCAGCCGCCTCCCTGCCCCCCCTGCGCCGGCCGCCCTTGCGCCAGCAGCCAGCCCTCCGCGGTACCCCTCCCTCTCTCCTCTATCATCTTCTCTCCCTTATCGCTTATTGCCTATTTCTCCTATTCTTCTATCTCTTCTATTTAATTTATTCTTCCTCCTTTCAACAGATCGATTGGAGACTATCAGTCTCGATTTATCGTCGCCGTCGTGATCGCGGCATTGTCGTCACCCGGTTTGTTATTCTTGGAATTTCGTGCGCCGTTCGTCGTCGCCGTTAAGGTAGGCGTCTCGGCTATTCTTAGCACTCTAATATACTTGATTAAATCGTAAAAATATGTTTAGATGACCATGATTAGAATGGTATAATTAATGGGCTGTTTTTGATTTATTAGCATGATTAGATAGAGTTAGATTAGTCTGTTTTGAACCATGCATGTTTAGATTAATTTAGTGTTCATGTATATTAGTTGTCATGATAGATTTTGATATGTTTTAACCTAGTTAGTTTAAATGATTGCATCGCGATAATCTTTAATGTATATCTTGATTTGTTAAAAAGCCGACGTAGGGTTTAAGCATAGTGATGGTAGAGTTTAGTTTATTTTCTTTTAGGTGATAGGTAGTCCTGTTTAAGTATGTAATTGAGGTGTTTAGGTTGTAGCTTGCATGATCCTATTTAGATGCATCATATGATAGGCGGTTCTTGTTTATGCTAGATTATGGTGTGGTATGCAAATATGGGGTGCATAGAACCATGAGTGTGCATCTATGTATTTCATGTTTGATTTGCCAATTAAATGTTCATGTTTCTTGTCCGAGTTAATTATATGCTTGCATGGTGTGGAATGTGGTTAGTGCGGTGGTGCATTGTGATGGAAATGTACTTCACCGGACTATAATTCGGTCTGTGGGCGGCGGATGAATTAGAACGATCGGAGCATCCGTCGATCCCGGATACCGCGGTTTATCTTAAGTACTCCCTGCCTATGGGGTACAATGAGATTTAGCTTACTATATGTTACTTCCTACTATATGGTAAATCTGGTGCTAGTTTTGTGATGTGACTGCATTTATCAGATGGAGCATGGAATTTACTCAGACAGATGTCTAGTTGTGTATGTTGGCATAAAGGTTAGTGTCCTAGATGTGTCATTGGTTTTATGTCAGGTGGGGTGTGTCATGAAGCATACCTAGAGTAGGCTAATGTGTAGGTTATGTCGGTTTTAATGCATATAGAGTCTAGTCATCATATGGGGTAGTTGCTTGATTCTTTAATCAATTAATTAAAGATATACAATTAGTTTACACCCTATGTATTAAATCTGATTTTTAGGCTTATTATTCTATCATACCACTAGAATCATTATTATAGTGGGGTAGTTCGGGTGTAAGACCTGCGAGTACATTTGTCACTCACCCCTTCCGTTGTTAATATTTTCAGGATTGCAGGTTTAGCGCAGCAGAAGCGTAGTGGTGTTTTGGAGTCCAAGGAGTTAGTGGAGTACTTGTTCAGTGTTGGTATTATTTAGATTGTAATTTCATAGTGTTAATTAGATAGAATTATTGGAATTGTTTATTTGGATTGTGATTTTGGTCTTAATTGGTTCCAGACCGATATTCTTCCCCGTTACGTCGCCGGATTATCTTCCGCTGTGCATATTAAAAATCCGGGTCGTGACAGGTTGGTATCGAGCATTAACTCGGCTTGAATGTCTATATTGACATGCCTGGGTTTATGATATTAGTTTGGATTAGATGGAATTGATATTCGGAAGAACATGATTTTGGGCAGAAAGAATAATTTAGATTTTCTATTGGATTGAGAATCCTATATGACATAGAAATTTGATGATAGATTATTGGAGGTCTATATTAGATATTTGATAGTGTCATTTTATGATGATTCAACTTTCAGATTTAGTGGATTTTGGAGTTTAGATTTATGATCATGGGATAAGACTATCACTTTAGATTTGTTGGATTTTAATATTAGATAATGATTGGGTGATTAGAGATTGGATTGAATAATTGAAAATGCAATGACCAATTTCCAGATTGAGTGAATATTGTAGATTTGTTTGAGGAAGAATTATTTTCACTAATCTTAAGACATCATCAAGATATACACATTGGATTATCAAATGTTTGATAGGTGATGGTTGATCGTTGTCATGTTGGTTTATGGTTTGATGAGGAAAATTTTAGATTTAGTACTTTTAGTAATTTAGATAGATTAGTAAATATTTTGAAGGATTTAGTTGAATGACATATGTGAAATAATTAGAATGATTCATTTTGAGATTAAATATGATTTAATTATGAGATGATTGGAAGGATACTTATGGGTGGTATAAGGATATGATGACATGTGTTAATTAGATTTGGTATCGGTCCTACCCAAGATGTGAAATGAATTGATGATTGAATTATTATTTGAGTATATGGTTCTAAATGAAAAGGAATGTGATATAAGAATGAGATTATGAATATGAAAATTTAGAGTAAGAATTAAGATAATTTTAGAATGTTTTGTATAAGTGGTATTCTTCGTGCTATCGAGGATAGAATACAAATCAAGTGCAAGTTTTGAGGAGAGATATTTAGTTGATATCTTATGAGTTTAAGAATTAGAGATAGTGCGAGTAGTATTATAGTAGGTATTAGTATGGTGCTATCTATTAATTATTACTATAGTTTTGTTCTTCCCGATCACAATCTTTGATCTTCATTATCCAATTTTGAACTCAATTATCTCTCCATATCTTGCCTAGTCAATTTAGTCAAATCTTGATTGTGGATGATTTTAGTTATATGTTATGTCTAAGCATAGGTTGAGCATATGTGGAGTTTGAACTTTAGTTCATTAGACGTGATCTTTTAGATTGGAATGAGATAAGATGTGAATCTTTCTAGTTATTTGGAAATGATTAGAATATGAAATTAGAAATTTATTTTAAGGAAGAAATGAGAACATATCTTGCAAGAGAGGTAGAGATTCATATATATTTGAAAAGTATGAGAGAGAATAGAAGACTTAAGAACTCATTGAGAATGAGAATCATTTTCTATTTATATGTGATTACAATTATATTATTCATATGATGGAGTTTAGAGACAAATTTCTTGGATGTTAATTTGATAGCAAGTACTTTATACAAAGAGATAATGTGATTGATACGGTTGATTAAAGTTTGAATGAAAGTGATAATAAGAGGATGATTATTGTTTAAGTGATATTAATAGTGTTAGGAGTAGTTGACTCATTAGAAATATTTTGTTGGAAGTTAGAGATTTGGTAATCTTGTGAACTTACATCATATAGAAGGTATGAGGTGCATATATTTGAGATCATATGTATATGAATGATATAGAGGTTAAGAATAATTGCACCGATTAGATAAGTGGATACAAAAATTTGGAGGTATACTTCCTCTTAAGGCATCATTATTTTGTGAAGCTTGTCTATGAGATTGAATGGAAACCTGTCATTAATATTAAACTATTTTGAATTGAATAAAACTGTTGTACCTTTGTATGAGAAATGTGAAAAGATATTAGATTTAGAGAATGAATTACCTATTTGAATTTTTGGAATAGATTTATGAAGATATAGATATTATCATAAGGTTGTAATCTTTTAATATTGAAGATGAGATGTTTAGAAGATTAGATATTAATCTTAGAGGTTAGACAATCATCTAGATAGGCCTATGATTAGTTTATATTTATATTTTTGGCAATCTAATTTAGATCATGATCATATCATCTAGATTATCTTTCCATTATCTATCGATCTAGAACTCTAGTATTATTATTTCTATCCGATCTGAATTTGTCTTATCCGTTTGATGGCTCAATCTCTCTTCAAATTGTGATTTATAAATCTAGCTAGGAGTAGACTTTGCACATGTGATGGATTGAATTATGAATTGTTATTAGTTAGAGTCGAAGAATTGATAGACCGAAATTTATTAGACATGGTCTTTAGATAGAGAAATAGTTAAGGAATTTTCTATCTTTATTTGTGGATAAGATCAAATACCTATAATCCTATGGAGATATACATTTAGATTTTTGTGGATCAAGTCATTCGGAGTGATGATCTTTAGATAAGATATTGATCAATTAAATTTGATATTTATATTATGATTAGATCATCCATTAGATGATTATATTGAGTCATTGATGGCATTCGGTATGTTATGATATTAAATTTTCGGATTTAGTTTATTTGAAATTTTAGATAGTTGATGATCAAGTTTATCAAACTTAGACATGATTATTAAGTTCGTATCATGTAGGGATTATTGGATTATTGAATATTTTTGTGAAGGATATTTGATCCATATCATTTTGGCCTACAAAAATTTTTAAATTTGGTATATTAATAATTTTGATTAAGGATCATCATAATTAAGGTCTTAAGGTTATGTGGTTGGATGATATATATGATATATAGATAATTTAGATTTCCTATAAGATTGAGAATTTTTGATGGCATTAGAGTTTGATATTAGATGGGTATTTTAGATAGATTAGAATGAGCTAGATGGATAGATAATTGGTAAGTAGATTGATGAAGGAATTGTTAGTTAGTGTGTTAGTTTGTTAGATAGTTTGATAGATAGATATGTGGATAGATTGATATGTTTAGGTAGAGTGGTAGATGGATGGATAGCTTAGATAGAGGAGAATAGTTAGATAGATTGAATGATGTAATTATTCGGTGAGTCCGGTTGAATTTTCGAGGACGAAAATTTCTATTAGGAGGGTAGATTGTAACGTTACTGTTTTTAGGTTTAAAAAAAAAGGGGAGAATTAATTATTACATTTATTATTTCTATTATTCTCCATCTTTCTCCTTTATTATCCTTTTCGGTTACCCCCCCCATCGAAGCCGCCGCCTGCTATTTTATCTTCCCTCCCGACTACCCTAATTTTTCTTCTCCTTCTGGGTCGGCACTGGGTCCTCTCGATCGCCGCCTTGTCGCCTCCCTCCGCGAGGCCGCCAACCCCGCCCAGCCCGCGGCAGCCGCCGCCCCTCGCCCCCTTGGTCGCCGCTCGCCCAGTCGCCAGCGCCCGCGCGCCACCGGCTGCCTCCCGCGGCAACGCCGCCCTGCCGCCGCTTCGACCCCCCCCCCACCGTCGACCTGTGCCGCCTGCACCCGCCGGAGCCACCCCCCCCGCGTGCACCGCGCGCCCCGGCCAACATCCCGCCCGGCCGTCCCGGCCACGCCCGGCCACCGCGGCCACCCCGCGCAACCGCCGTCCCGGCCACACCCGGCCGCCGTCTCCGCCGCCCTCCTCCACTCCACGCCGGTGCGGTGCGCGGCCGCCCGCCGCCCGCGGCGCCGCCATCCGCCACCTCTCCCCGCCGCGCTCGCCGCAACCGCGCCATCGGCCATCTCCCGTGCGCCTCGCCCCCTCGCCGCGGCCTCACCGCATTGACCCGGCCGACCTCTCGCGCGCGAGCCGCTCACCCGCACATGGTGCCCGCCGGCCCGTCGACACCCTCTCCCGGCCACGCCGCCTTCGGCGCCCCCGCGCCACCACCGCCGCTCGGCCGCGGTAGCCACCGCCGCCACCGCCGCCTGCTTCCGCCGCCACGGCCCCCCGGTCGTCCCTCGCGGCACCAGCCGGGCCTCCCTGCGCGCACCGGCCGGCGCGCCGCCGCGGCCTCCCGGCCGTTGCCGGCGTTAGGCCCGGCCGGCCCGCCCGAGCGCCGCCCGCCGCGCGACCCCGTCGTCACCCGCCGCCCTCGGCTGCCCGCGCGCACACGGCGCCGCATGTTACGCCCGCGCCCCCGGCGCCGTCCCCCACCGTGCGCCGCCCGCGTCGCACCCGGCCGCCTCCCTGCCCCCTGCGCCGGCCGCCCTTGCGCCCGGCGGCCGGCCCTCTCCGCGGTACCCCTCCCTCTCTCCTCTATCATCTTCTCTCCCTTATCGCTTATTGCCTATTTCTCCTATTCTTCTATCTCTTCTATTTAATTTATTCTTCCTCCTTTCAACGGATCGATTGGAGACTATCGGTCTCGATTTATCGTCGCCGTCGTGATCGCGGCATTGTCGTCACCCGGTTTGTTATTCTTGGAATTTCGTGCGCCGTTCGTCGTCGCCGTTAAGGTAGGCGTCTCGGCTATTCTTAGCACTCTAATATACTTGATTAAATCGTAAAAATATGTTTAGATGACCATGATTAGAATGGTATAATTAATGGGCTGTTTTTGATTTATTAGCATGATTAGATAGAGTTAGATTAGTCTGTTTTGAACCATGCATGTTTAGATTAATTTAGTGTTCATGTATATTAGTTGTCATGATAGATTTTGATATGTTTTAACCTAGTTAGTTTAAATGATTGCATCGCGATAATCTTTAATGTATATCTTGATTTGTTAAAAAGCCGATGTAGGGTTTAAGCATAGTGATGGTAGAGTTTAGTTTATTTTCTTTTAGGTGATAGGTAGTCCTGTTTAAGTATGTAATTGAGGTGTTTAGGTTGTAGCTTGCATGATCCTATTTAGATGCATCATATGATAGACTGGTTCTTGTTTATGCTAGATTATGGTGTGGTATGCAAATATGGGGTGCATAGAACCATGAGTGTGCATCTATGTATTTCATGTTTGATTTGCCAATTAAATGTTCATGTTTCTTGTACGAGTTAATTATATGCTTGCATGGTGTGGAATGTGGTTAGTGCGGTGGTGCATTGTGATGGAAATGTACTTCACCGGACTATAATTCGGTCCTGTGGGCAGCAGATGAATTAGAACAGTCCGGAGCATCCGTCGATCCCGGATACCGCGGTTTATCTTAAGTACTCCCCTGCCTATGGGGTACTATGAGATTTAGCTTACTATATGTTACTTCCTACTATATGGTAAATATGGTGCTAGTTTTGTGATGTGACTGCATTTATCAGATGGAGCATGGAATTTACTCAGACAGATGTCTAGTTGTGTATGTTGGCATAAAGGTTAGTGTCTTAGATGTGTCATTGGTTTTATGTCAGGTGGGGTGTGTCATGAAGCATACCTAGAGTAGGCTAATGTGTAGGTTATGTCGGTTTTAATGCATATAGAGTCTAGTCATCATATGGGGTAGTTGCTTGATTCTTTAATCAATTAATTAAAGATATACACTATGTATTAAATCTGATTTTTAGGCTTATTATTCTATCATACCACTAGAATCATTATTATAGTGGGGTAGTTCGGGTGTAAGACCTACTGAGTCTGTTGTGACTCACCCCTTCCGTTGTTAATATTTTCAGGATTGCAGGTTTAGCGCAGCAGAAGCGTAGTGGTGTTTTGGAGTCCAAGGAGTTAGTGGAGTACTTGTTCAGTGTTGGTATTATTTAGATTGTAATTTCATAGTGTTAATTAGATAGAATTATTGGAATTGTTTATTTGGATTGTGATTTTGGTCTTAATTGGTTCCAGACCGATATTCTTCCCCGTTACGTCGCCGGATTATCTTCCGCTGTGCATATTAAAAATCCGGGTCGTGACATTCCGGGCCTAAGAGACTGCGGGGGGAAGAAGAAGGTGGCATCTTTCATTCAATCAACAGAGCGGCACTCGGAGGAGGAAGGAGAAGAAGAACGTCGCCGGGTAAGAACCATGGGAGTTTTTTTTTTTAAATAACACACTTTTTTTATTTTTAAAACTAACACAGTAAAAATTTTTATTGCAAGACTAACACACTTTGGTCAAAGTCGAGTTTTCAAAACTCGACTTTGAGCAAAGACGTAAGTTAATGAAGTATTAACTTAGGTAAGTCGGGTAATTTAAACTCAACTTTGTAAAGTCGAGTAATGATAACTCGACTTTAACGGAGTGCGTCCAGGAGTGTGGGAAAGTCGGTCCGCAAAAACCCGACTTTCCCACAGAACATTCCCCAGAGCAAGTGAAGAACCTCAATGTCGAGGTCTTTAACTTGAATGTGGGAAAGTCGGTCTGCAAAAACCCGACTTTCCCACAGAACATTCCCCAGAGCTATAAACTCGACTTGTGAAGAACCTCAATGTCGAGGTCTTTAACTTGAATGTGGGAAAGTCGGTCTGCAAAAACCCGACTTTCCCACAGAAACTCGTGCAAACATAAGTCGAGTTCTATTAACTCGACTTGTGAAGAATTTTTTAGTTAAAGTCGAGTTCTGAAAACTCGACTTTAACACAGAACTGTAAAAAAAAATGGCTGCTAACCGCAGCTCAAAAAAGCGAAATTCAACCTACAAATTGGGTTTCAAAACCCTAATCCAAACACATTTAACTTACAAATTTCACGTATAAACAATCAAACACACCATATACAAATGTATTGAGCCAAAAATCCATTCCAACCATGCTAAAATCATCCATTACACAAACCGTCCATACATAACATAAACACAAGTCCATGCCATTCCATTCAAGTCACAACACAACTCTATGTCATTCCTTTGAAATCACAACACACAAACTCTTCCATTTCAACACCTACACTTGTGAATACATACATACATCGATAACATATAAAATTTTGACAAATATGTAAGAAAAGAACACATTCCAAACACGCTAAATGAAATCCATTCTATATATAAACTTGTCCACACATAACATAAACACAACTCCGTGTCTGACAACACAAGCAAACGTAATGACAAAGCAGAAACAAATGAACTTATACATAACATTAAAAGTTTTACATCTCCACATTACAAAAAAATAAAAGTAGACATCCTATCCTCTCCTTCCTCTCCTTGGACGAGGCTTTCTCCTAACAAGCCTTTGCTCCTCCTCCTCCTCCTCCTCATGATATGTTGAGTCTAATCTTTGTGGTCCAACATGGGCCGTTATGTTTTCTCCATGTCGACTCGGGCGGAGCGGTGCCGATGGAGTGATATCAGCGGATTGTTGCATTCCTTGTGCTTCCATCGGAGTCATAATGGAGGGATCACGTGGTCGCCTCCGCCTATACGTCGACGGTCCCGCACTCGAATGACCCGGTTGCGTTTGGCCGCCGTAGCTGCACATAACTGGCGGTATAGGAATGCAAGTACCGCCCCACCCCACGATAATCGACCACATTCAGAAATATCATCCATAAAAAGAAGATACTGCATATGAACTTCCGTCCCAGATGTATCCGGCATCAGAAGAGTGCCGATGTACATAAGCATGAGGGCCCGTGTATGATATAGGCATACTAAACGGGACTCCTCATCATCATCTGTAGGTAAGTCCTCTGTGCTCTGGCCAAATGTTTCATATAGCCGGTTCAACCTCAATGTAGCAGGACTCTGTCCATAAGGCTCAATCTCATCTCCCTCCTCCGGCCGTATACCTAAAAAGCGCTCACACACATCTGGCCAAGTGGGAAAGTCCGAAGAAGGAACATGAGGAGAGGTAATGACTGGGGGGCCATCTATCCTAAGACCCATAAGAATAGACACATCATGGAGAGTCACAGTCATCTCCCCCCGAGGAAAATGAAAAGTAGACGTCTCCGGACGCCATCGTTCCGCAAGAGCGGTTATTAGTTGCCTATCTAGGGTAATGGCACGTAAATGACGCAAATGAATAAAGCCTGCTACATCCAAATACCCTAAGACTGTGGGGTTGTCAATTGCCCACGAGGATATTTGACGGAAATGCGATACTAAATTGAGTGTAGAACCCTCCTGAAATGATTTAAAATTGAGTGTAGTATACATTAGACTTTAAGCTTACAAATTGAGCCGATTAGTATTTATCCATAACAAGCTCATGAAGTAAATAATTGTGACATCACCTCTTACTACAATTGTGTCTTCTCCTCCAACGTCCTCTTCGTCACTCTCTATGTAAACGTTACTTGCGACAGCGTTGTTAATCCAACTGATGTCTTCACCGTCATGAAATGCATCTACTGCCATGATACTATTGACCATCTCATTCGGTACTTCTTCGTTGTCACTTTCCGAATCCTCACTAGCAAACTCTTCATCATGTTCGTCATGTTCATCATGTACACCCAAGTGCTCATTCAAAATATTTTCGGTATGATGGCCTGAAGTAACATTCCATGGACTGATGTTACTTTCAACTTGGGACAATAACTGACTCATAGTTGGTTGATTATATGTTTGTTGACTCCATGTACTACATCCAGCTTGATTTGTGGTGTCTCGATATTCTTTTACGATGTAAAGTACAATATCCTGAACTTCAAAACACCTCGTCAACAATATTTGAGTGGTACTGTCATCAACAACCTCATTCAGACCATCAAAATAGTTATAAAGTAATTTCAAACTTATTGTTCCTGAGTCACAGCCAATTGCATCAAAGATATAACTCTTGAAGTCATCGTGACTGCATCCTTGTAATATCTTAAAATTACACTCATATCCACCGTAATAATGTATATAATTGTTACTTATGGAATTCATTTCATCAAACATCAACCGAACATTGATTACCCTCGATGCCATATCTTTAATAGAGTAACACTAACCTGAAAACAAGATTTTGTGAGAATCTAACATCGGATTGGACACTGCACTTCGAAGTACTCGGAAATTTAAACTTATTCCATTTTAGACCAATGTGGTATGTTCAGGACCACATTGGTCTATTCGGAATGAAATTCAATTGAAACCGTAACCGGATTAGGTCTAATTGGAACAAAATCCAATTAAACCAATTTGGTCTAATCGAAACGAAATCCAATTGAAATTGTAACTAGAATTGAAATGTAAATGATCATAAATGGCTCCCGATTCTAGACCTAAATAATTATACCCGGATCGAAAATCAATTTAAAACACGCAACTAGAAGTAAATGTCAAACACCTATGATTAATAAGTACTCGGTCAAAAACTTAAAATTTGTACAAAAGTTTAAGTTATCATGTAACAAAATATCATATAGACTTCAATAATTGATATTACTTACGGTACACTAAACTTAATGTAATTGTTTATTATCCACATAAGTCAAATTGATATTTAATTTCTTCACAATAATCTAAATTTATGAAGTAATGTTAGATCTCATCTAAATCATTTATCGACATATCCATGAATCTGTTTTCTAATTGTTCTAATTCATATTCTTGATTCATAGCTAGATTTATTATACTTCTTTCCATCCGTTATGTTTCAACATCTGGCCAAGTAACTATATGTTCTTCAAAGTAATATTCTATAGTTTTTTGTATTTCGATCAACATAATTTGGATTCTTTCAAAGTTTTCATCTATACTAGATTGAACTTCTTCTGACAATTCTTTATAACTCATCTTCTTCAGTACTTTGGCATTGTTTTACCAGCGTTTCCACCTCCAGTGCTATGCACCTTCTTCAGGGAGATCCTGGTTTCCAGCCTTATATACTGAATACTAATGAATTATAAGAATTCTTGTTGTTAAATATTTGTGTTTATGCTCTGATACCATTACGGATTTCATCCAGATTTCTTATATATCAATTTGAATTTAGATTCATATAAAATTAATTCCAATTAAAATAACATGCTACAACTAAATTCATCTATCGAAACATTTGAAACATAAATTCATCTATTCAAATCTCATGAAGATGTATATTTTCTATTACTGTAGAAATCTATTGAAAAAATTTTAATTTTACCGCCTCAAATGGCGCCGCCGTCCGCCAAGCAAAAGCCCCCAAATCGCGCCCCCAAATGGCGCCGCCGTTCGCCAAGCAAAGGCCCCTCAAATGGAGCTGCCGCCGCCCAGAAAAATCCCCTAAAATATAGCCGCCGCCGCCGTCTGCCGAGCAAGAAATAGCCGCCGTCCGCCCACCAAAACCCTAGAAGAGCCGCCGCCGCCGCCGCCGCCGTCCGCGAAGGAGAGCAGGAGCCGCCGCCGCCGCCATCCAGGAAGGAGAAAACCCGCCGCTGCCGTCTGCCAAGCAGAGAGGAGCCGCCGCCGTCGTCCGCCGTCCGCCAACGAGCCGCCGCGGTTGAAGGTAAAAGAGGGTAGAATCGGGGGCGGGGGGTAAATGTCGCGGGGTAAATTTTAACATAAGTCGAGTATATTAAACTCGACTTTAAAGTCGGTTAAACTGAACTCGACTTTAAACTAAGTATTTTTGTTCGTCATTAGCCAGCGCCGATCAACCGGTGATAAGCAAAGTCGAAAACTCGACTTTGACCAAAGTGTGTTAGTTTTATAATAAAAACTTTTACTGTGTTAGTTTTAAAAACTAAAAAAAGTGTGTTATTTAAAAAAAAACTCAAGAACCATGATAGCCTAATTTCCAACGCCCGCTCTATTCTCTATGTCCTTCTCCCTTTCCTTGGTGGCGGCGATCACTACAACGACACCGACGGTAGATTCCACCGGTCGTCGTCCTTCTGGGCAGCATCCACAATCCCGACGACTCCCGCGATAAGCTTCGATGGCACCTCAGAGCTCTGACGTCGCTTCCGCTGCGGTGGTAAGAAGATATTAACACTGGCAGCACATCCCATGGCTCCCTTGCGGCAGCAGACATGGTCCCTGCGGGACCCTTGAAGGCAGCTGCGGCCTCCACATCCCCCGGTGGTGGAGGTTGGATGAAGGGGCCTGGCTCTCATCATTGCTTCAGCGGACTCCCCTCGTGACGATGCCTTCGGATCTCTCCGGCGATGGAAGGTCCAGCGAGGGAACCTTGTTCCAGCGAGCCCATTAGACGACAGCGCTGCTGCCAGCAGGAGGCCTCTCTCCTAATCCTCTGTGACAGCTCGGGCTCCCATGAAGGGATATGGGGTTCCACCGGCAGCGCTTGCCCCTTCGCCAGCTCTCACTGGAGCTCTTCCAACAGCATCTCCGGCCCCTACAAGGCTCTCGCAACAGCATCTCCAAACTCCGGGGGTGGCAGGAGGTTCCACGGAGAGGCTCCTGCCCAAGTGGTCCTGGCGGCCTTCGCAACGTCTCACGATCGGGGAGGGTTTCGATCGCGAACCAGGTGGCAGGCCGACTGGTCACCATGAGAGATGGCCCCGAGACCATCTATGACATCAATGGCAAGTCCATTGCGTTCTCACGACTCCTCCAGCAGCCGGAGGCAGTTTTGCGAGGGGAGCCGGCCTTGACAGTGCGTTCGTTGGCTTCCCCCTCACTAGGGTGTCTTTGCCCCCGCTGGCGACCGGGTCTCCGTCCTCCTGCGTCATCGGCAGCACCAAGTCTGTCGGCGGACCACAAATCCCTCCAATGACGGCTACAACAGCGGCAGGAGAGCCCGCGAAGGGGGCCAGACCGTCGCCATTCTTTCAACGCAGGGCATCTTGCGGGGGGAAGGGGGGATGTTGCTCCAGTCCTACTGGTCTACCCTCACTCCTGACGCCAGGAAGCTCCAAAGGAAGGTTTTGTCCGGCCCCGGGTTCCCCACCTTCGGCGCCCTCTGCAACGTCCCAAAACAAGGAGTTCAAGTGTCAAGAAGAAAGAATGCGCGTGGTCGCAGTGCCGCAACTAGGACCGTAAATGGTATTCGATTATCCGATATTTCGACCCGATTTCGATTAGCTTAACCCTAATAGGATGTTCGATATTAAATCCGATAGATTATCGAAATCGAATTCGGATAATCCGATAAATTATCGGATTCGAAATCGGAAATGCCATGTACCGAACCGTTAACATTCCGATTCCGTTAATATTCGCTGGACAGCCTGGACCCGTGGACCGTTGGACGCTGGACGCTGGACCGCTGGACCGGTGGACGCTGGAGCTGGACAGTGGACGCTGGACCGCTGGATGCTGGACGCTGCCGTCCGCGAGCCCTAAAATCACATTTTCTCCCGCACCTCCCCCATCCGCCATCCCCCTTCCTCTGTTACGATTTGCGGCGCAAGCAGCAGGAAGCTTTCAGCACAGGCGGCGCAAGCAGGAAACTTCCAGGTTCTAGCTTGCAGGTGCTCCCGCAACCGCTCCTCCTTCGGCGCAGGTGGGTAAAAGTTTGGTTTGCTTGCTCCTGCAGCCGGAGCTCTTTTGGGCTTCGGTCGTCATCGACGGTTCCAGCTTCTAAGTGGTTTAGGTTCGGTGGTTCGGTTCCTCCTTCAGGCTTCTGCAGCGTTCCGTCAGGCTCCACCTTCGGCCTGGTTTAGGTTTGGCGGTTCTGGCCTTCAGTCCCGGAGGACCAAGACACAGTCGCAGGTGCTTTGCTACTCCGGCTCCTCCTTCCCAGCAGGGGTCGATTAGCGGGTGAAGCGATTTAGGACGGTACGGGTGCAGGGGCAGCAAGGTGAGATGTTGCTGCGGCTGATTTATGCTATGGATCGAAGTGCCATTTGAACCCCCTTGATCCGTCGTCGATCACCCATTCTTCCTTGGCTTGGGGTTTATTTCTCAGGTTATTCCTTCGTCGTCGATCCCTTGATAATGAACATCTCTCCTTTTATGTTTTATTTGCTCTCATTTCTTTAGTTTTTGTATGAACATCACTCATTATCTGGCCGTGGCAGCAGGTGCTGGTTTTCCATTTTAGTGGCAGCCTATGCTTTTTTTTCTACATTTGGCTCTTAGAGAGGGGTACGTCCGTGAGGGATCCAAAAATGTTTTCTCCCCGGGAAGTTAGCATTGCAAAGCTGTCTGCATTCTGTTTCTATGATTTTCAGGTTATTGTATGTTCAGCAATAATGAGACAGGGACATGGAACTTGTTTAGCTGAAGATGTTAATTTATGCACACCACATGGTTTTTGGCGTAATGAGGCCATGAGGGATACACAACCATTTTTTAATTTTTAAAGATTTTTTGAAATTATTTCATAAATCCGAAATGTTATCGGAATCGGTTCCGATTTCGATATCGAAATCGGAATCGAACCGAAATTGGAAATTACTATTCCGATATTATCGAAATCGAAATCGGAAACAAATTCGGCTTATCGGAATCGGAATCGGAAACAGGTAATACCGTTACCGAATTCGACCCGTTTACAGCCCTAGCCGCAACCAACATCAGCGGCTGCGGCCGAGAGGTGGCCGGGCCCATTGGGCCGGCCTTCACTTGCTGCCAGGACCCATGGGGGATTATTTACAAAAGATGAAAAGGAGGAGGTCTATCGGACCATCGAGAGCCGGATCGCCGGAGGACCGTCTCGACTCGGCCAAGTCGACCTTCAGCAGGCCTAGAAAGCCTTGACAAATAAAAATCAACTTAAATAAAAATTGAAATACGAAATGCAATATTAAGCAAAGGGTGAGCTCAACATTTGAGCACCGTAGGACGGCTATTCCGGCTACGTCCCGGGTAGGTTCCTGGACGTGGGCGCGGGCATGTTCCCGTTGCATACGGTTCCATTCTCTCCGGTGCGACAAGTCAAAAGACTTAGTCGTATTGAAGGTGAGCCCACTCGATCGAGGACCGGCTGGTATACTGTCGAAATGCCGATTTTTCCTCCGATCTTGTGAGAAGCGCACCGGAGGAGAGAAATTTCAAACATTGGACTTCGGCACCGACATGATGTAACCCGACTTGAAATGAAATGAAGTTTGTTCAAATGTCGACATGGATGATTCAAACCGGGCGTCGAACGCTAGCCCGATGAACTGTATGGGATGCGGACTCAAATTAAATAAATAAGATAATAATAATAATAATAATAATAAACATTCATTAAATCTGAAGTATAAAATAAAATCAGACTTTTAAACAACCCAAAAATCAAACTAACGAATATGCAACGCATGCAACTAAATTCCTTAATTAAATGATAATTAAATAACACCAAAGAATTAAATAAACAATCTTTAATATACTAAAAACCTATCAAAACAGTCCGTAAACACCAAAAATCAGATTGTAAAAATTAAATAAAATTGAAGGAACATAAATAAAAAAGTCATTAAACAACTTAATCAAAGTCTTAAGTCAATTAAAATACATTGAACGTACTTAAACCAACGTTGTAACATAAGTAGCACATGAAACTAAATAATTTCAACCCAAATAGTGATCTAAATCTCAAATCATAGCACACCTAATTCATTTAATCAAATTTTAAACTCAAAAAAAATCATAATCAAATTAAAATTCAACAAAACGAATAAATCAAAATCAACCCATTAATTCAAAACGTTAATGGAGGGATCAAATTAAAAATAAACAACTTAAAAAATCAAATCTAAATCAATTGGAAAAATCACATCTTAATCGAATAAAATCAACGTCAACCAAACATAATGCAATGCGTTCGCATCTCATCAGATCCGCAAGGCTACGGCCCTCTAGTTTTATTGTTTTGTATGGACGTGCACTCTCTACCAAACGAATTGCTATGGCGGTTAATCAAGGGCGTTCGAGTACTCGCTCAATGTAAGTTAACGCCGGGTATTCGCACCATCCGACGGAGAGGGGTCAAAAATTAAATTTCAAAGAACCTGAACCTCGGTTCTAATAATTTTAAATGTATCGTCGGACTATTTAATACATTTATAGGTTAATACCTATTTTTCTAAGTAGTCCAAAAGAGATACAAAAATGATTTTGAAAATCAATCAAAATTAAAAAACGAGGTTCTAACAAAAGTATATATAATAATAAAAATAACTGATCGAATTAATTACACTGAATCAAATTAAGGGGATGTTTCCTTTGACTTGATTAATGAAATGTCTAAAATATTGATTTCATCTCTAATCTCTCCGGTGAAATATAAAATCTTCGGAGGCTTTTGGACGTCGTTGGATAAATTAAGTTTTTGTTACATTTTGAACTCATGTTTTATTTTAATACAACTTCTTATTAATGACCGTGTATACAAATTTACTGTGTAACCAAAAACAAAAAAAAGTACCATGAACCACTTAAAATTTTAAAAAAATAAGTGATAATTTATCAAGAAATTACTATTGTAAGTTAATGTTTTACATGAAATCTCAAGATGTAACCACTGACCGATTAGACATCATTCTAAGTAAAAACAAACTGGGCTTAAAGATTCATGTTGTCAACTTGATGTTTAGCCGGACTAGGTTAATTACATTCCATTCAAGCACCAAAAGAACAGATCAAACATGGGATCGAACCGAGAGCCGTGCCACCACCGTCGTCGTCATCATCATCATCTTCTCCGGAGCAGCAAACGGGCAGACTGATCATGGGTGTCTGCCCCGACGGCAAGACTTCACTGGTAAGTGCAGCTTCGAGTCTGAACAGGAGAGAGAGAGAGAGAGAGAGAGAGAGAGAGAGAGAGAGAGATGCACAGTAAACGCTTTGGCCCCTCCACCCTCCTGAGCGCTTCAGTGCTGGTTATGTACCCTTCTCTCCCCCATGAATGCGCCCCTTAAGAGAGAGAGAGAGAGAGAGAGAGAGAGATCTTGTGGTTGACATCTCACCAGTGAAGTTAAAATGGAGCGTACGTGAAGTCACAGTTCTCATCTCGACATGGTGCAGGTTTAATTGTTTGCTGAAGTACACAGATCATCTTCGTCTTTTCCGCAAGCTTTGTATAGATCACAGGATCAAGATGATTGGTTGGTTGTTTGTGTATATATGTATACTCCGATTTCAGGCAGAGTTCTTCTGCTATATCCACCCTTCTTCCGCAATCCGGTTTTGATCATGACTTAATTAGTGCCATCTATCTCCCAAATTCCTTAGACGCCGGTTTGATTATTCAGTGGATAAACCTAGCTAGTTTTTACCACTAGATTTATCTCCAAATCAATCTTGTACCAAATTAATTAACAAACCTCTAAGATTTCAAGGATACCATAAATTTTTGGCACAAATTTAACATATCTTTGTCCACTTTTTAGAATCCTTCTTTTAAAGGGGCCGGCATTTGGTGCACCCTTAAAAATTTGAAAACTGGTCAGAGATATTTGACAGGAACCACATTATCCTAACCTAATTCTCTTCTTTAGTTAATTAAGTGGCTCAGACTATTAATTAACCCACCTCTAAATTAAAGGAATTTGAGCTCTTGATCTTGAATGGGTGGATGGGCCCACAATGACCCTTCACAAAGCTTTGCTTTGCGCTGGGATGACTGAAGCAAGATATCTTTGAGCAGGTAAGATTATATTCCAAGAAAGTGATTGTAATTAGTCATGTTCATAAATTCTCAAAGACTGGTGGTGTAGTCTCTCTGTGTGTGTTGGGGGGGGGAGGTGGCTCTGCAGGACTGACTGTATATGGATGTAGTGTGCTGAAAAGAAATGATAGCTACAGTCATATTGATGTTGGGGATGGCCACAACCTTGAGCACATGAAGGCCATTATTGGGGTCCTCCCTCTTCCTCAAGAAGAGGGATCACACCGTCATCAAGATGCATACACAAGGCTCATTTGGCCTGTCCCACATTTGATTCTACCAATTTGAGAAGAAGAAGAAGTAAATTTGTCATTCTTTTTCTTTTTTCCAAAGGATGGCGTAGTGGTTAAGAGCCACTCGCTACGGGTGACGCACAACGGCGTGCCCGGGATCGAACCCGGGGAGGAGGTCTCAGCGGTGGAGGTGGTGTCAAGAAGTTTGTCAATTCTAGCTATGACATTGGGAAAGGTAAAATAAATTGCGAAAACTCTAAGGGTCTGTTTAGTACCATAAAATTTTGAAAATAAATCTGGGTTATTCCCTAAATTTCGGAGATAATCCAATTTTATCTCCAAGTTACCCTCGTACGAAACAACACCTAATGGTTCTCTTTTGCCTGCTTAACATTAATCCACCTGGCAGCTAAGTTGTCTTTGTTAATAAAATAATACTGATATTAATTATTCATAACACGAAATGACCATATATAATCAATTTTCAAAATTTTTGATAAATTTTTGGTTTCCAAAGAAGCCAACCCGAACTTAATCAACTTGTTCAGTTCAGCTTGGAACCCTTATTTAATTTGTTCTGACTCTAAATAAAATTGTTAGAATTGTGGGGATAATCCCATATTGACTATTTGAGACTTGATATAGTGCCTATATATCCTGGGCCCTTCTACCTCAACACCATGCATGATTTTGGAGTTTGTAAGATGGTATCAGAGCGGGCACTTATCGATCTTTAATACTTGATTATCTTGCCTCTTATTATTTCCACTACCCACTTTGACAGTGAGGGGGAGTGTTAGAATTGTGGGGATAATCCCATATTGACTATGGTGATTTTTTTTCCTTGAGTAACATAAACATGATGAGACCTACGTACATGCATTAAATACATTATTAAATACATTGCGGTCTCAAGGTGTGAAAGGCGGACTTTGGGTGCTTATTATAAATGTATATTAAGCAAATACGTACTACCCTATCAAAGTAAATGCAGATCAGTCTTCTGATCTCCTCAACTCCACCTCCATCATAAAGGAGGATATAAATACACTGAGGAGAACTGCGTGCTGATGAAGTTAATGCCGAGAACAATATTAATGCTCTTATCACACACATCAGGGAGCGGGGGCAGACAATGGGTCAGTTGGCACATAAATAAATTTAATCTTCGTGGCCGGAGTCTTTTTAATTAACCCACAAAATATATAAAGTTTTTTTGGCACAATAAATTTATTATAAGAAAATAGGGGTGCATTTGACTGGGGTTATAAGCATGACATTCTTGTAAACATCTCTGAAAACTCATATATTCACGAGGCTAATTTTAAGTGATTTGAATCTACCTCTCTTTATTTTTTTAAAAAAATATATCTTCTACTTTTTATACGAAAACATAATAATTTTTGGCACCTTTAATTGAGTTTTGAAATTACGAGATATTTCTGAGGAGAATCTCTCACTCACAAGTTGAGCCAAAAGGAATGCTCTCCATTTTTTATCCGACAAGGAAATTGTCTATAAAAATACTTTTATACTCACTGTCAAACATCTTTTTTTCAACAAGTTCTGATCCAACTTACAAATACATATTTTTGTAACGAAAACTCAATTTTTTATGCAACAAAATGCCACATAAAGTTGATAACATAATGCTTGGATGTGATACTAAGCTCCTCCCTCAAAATCACTTCTAATATTAGAGAAGAATAGCTGTAGTTTATTGAATTATATGGTATCTATTCCTATATCTAATTTTTATTTGGTTTGTTTAAATCATACACTACAAAAAGGCTCGATGATGATAGCCGTAAAGTGTCGCCAACAAACAAAAGTTATCGTCGATCATATTTTGCAACAACTTGAAAATTGTCGCAAAAGAATCCATCGCCAATGGTATTGGCGATGACTAGTCAAAAGTTGTCACTATAAAGAGCTATAATTGACAGGCCACCACTGTTACTAGTTGTGATAGCTATCGGTCATCGTCAATTTCTCTTCATGTAAGAGAAAGATGACAGCCGCAATTCATTGTCGATAAGAAATTGGTAACGGCTCTTAACCGTTGCCAAAATTCGGAGATATTACCGGAGCTGGAGTAAGAATCATTGCTAATATTTTAGCGACGACGGCCTGCAAATCTGTCACCCCAATATTTTGTTAAGATAGAGTACACACATGTGTGTGTGATTAATTCTATCTCAAGGTATTAAACATATTGTTTACGCAAAAGTTGTTGATATCTCTAAAGCTTATTGATTTGATTTGATTTGATAGATACTTTTCACCCAAAACGTCAGTCAACATGTTTGGTAATTTGGTAAAAGTATTAGACAATTATATATATCACTATTATTTTTTTTGAGAATGATATTACTGATTGGCTATTAATATTAATTTTATATTTTGTAGTAAAAATAATATATGAATTATAATACAAATGTGCACCATTTATTAATTTTTATAAAAATTAATATAATATTATTTTTGATACTCCAAACAAACATGACATTAGTTAACTCAAATACAAATGATTATTAAACACTCGTTTTGGAATGAAAGGCTCATTGAACAAAATTGGAGGAGAGAGAGAGAGAAAGACAATGAGGTGGCTTTCTCCATTTAATACCATTCAATACATACATACATACATACATACATACATACATACATACATACGTACAAACATATACTTTTCTAGTTATTAACCTCTTAAAAATAAAAAAAGAATAATGAAGTGGTTTACGTAAAAGTCGCTATTGTATCAAAATGTTTTATCAAACATCTCAATGTTTAATCTTCGACTTATTAAGAGATTTGTGATTTGTGATATGTGATATTCTAATAATACCAATATTTCTAATCATAATAAATACTTCTTATTACACTTATCAAATAATAACATGAAATTTATGTTGAAGGTTAACGGGGTGTTTGATTGCATGATAAATTGAGTTTTTGTTATAATTTTATGTTTTTATAATAAAACTTGTTAAAAGAGGTGTTTGGCCACCACGATAATTTTATGCTTTTTAAGTGATTTTCTTGTTAGACAAAAAAAGAGGGTCTCTTGTGGTCCCCCACTTCGTTTGATCATATACGGTAGCTACTCTTTTTTTTGTTATCACATCCTTCCAAATATGATAATTTTATGTCACTGATTAGTTCACATTTTATTTTAATATAATTATTTAACATGAAATTATACAAAAAAAATTATTGAGCAACCAAACACCTCATAAGTATAACAGCAAGATACATATTTGTCCAGAAAAGATTTCTTTGTTGCAAAATTAATAATATTAAACGCTTTCATTGCACCGACTTCCATATTATTTGTTTAAACAACTTTTATACAACTATATCTACTCTACATGAAGAGCTAATAATAATATAGACCAAGTTTATATTTAAATATATTATTTAATGTAAAGTTTTAGACAACATTTATCATTATAAATCTTATAAAAGTTACATGCACATGTGCGAAACATGAGGCTTATGGCTAGTTTGGATAACAAAATCAGAATATTATGATGGGAATGCCCAAGGAAGAAATAGTCGGGGGTCGGCCCCGGGTTGGTCGGCCCCAAAATCGACCCGAGTCGGTTGGGGTCGCAACCCGGGTCGGGTCGGAGTCGGGTTGGGGTCGGAAAAAAAATAATAAAAAATTTATTTTAAAATAATAACCGGGTCAGAGGGTCGGGGCGGGTCGGGGCCGGTCGACCCAAAAAGCGACCTCGCGAACCATGGGAATACCATCTATATACAATTCTTGTTGAAATAGAAATCATGCAATTAAATCAAGGAATTTGACCTATTTTCTGCCAAGGACGTACCTCCCTACGTGTAGCCCGAAAAGCCAGATGAAATGAAATGAAATGATGCGCATATTTGATCCCACAATTGCATTGGAATCAAGCAAGCTGGTGTGCTCAACCACACTTCAAATAAAAGGGGCATGCAGCTTCATGTCAGGAGTAGGAAGAGGTGGTATATGTGAATGTGGGATCCTCATTTTTGGCTAGGATGGTTTCTGAAAGAATATCAATTAAAGTTCTAGCCCCCATTTGAATCAAAAGCAAAGGAAAGGTTATGAGCAAAAGAACAGGAAACATACTTCAGAGGGCAGCATGCAGAGATGGGGATATTGGTACTGTCTTGCAACACTATTTATTGGATGGCAAAGATGAGTGCTGGTGATCATCAATAAGCAATTTAATCTTGTGGTCCAAACAGCATGCTGACCCCCCCCCAAGCTGTAACAATCTTCAGGCCCTTCACTTACTAGGAGAGTATTTACAAAAAGTGAGGCCCTTTCCCGTTTATTGTGGTCAGTCACTTTCTTAGTTATAAATGGTTCATACTCTTTTTGTTCATTTAGCTAACCAAACATTAAAAGTTCGTGTTTTATGTTATCTTAGATTTTATTTTAACACATAATTATGTATGTAAAATTATTGTGCACCCTCTCATAAGCATATATCTTATGGGGACAATGCTTGGCATGGATGAGTTCATAAATAAGAGTTGTTACTGAAACCTGAATACACCCAAACGCCTAGGTTAATCTTGTTATAAATGCCACTAATAATCAATGACAGATACTTGAAGTTAATTACATGAATAAAGTGAATTCTATGATGACTCATTTGGAGAATCTCAAGGAATTGTGAGGGGGTATGCATCAATCATTTATGGACATGCAACAATATCTATTGGTGCATTTAGATGAATAATGATAAATAAATAAATAAAATATTATTTGTTATTTATACTTTTTAAGAGATATGCCTGTTTTCTATTATCACCCAACCTTTTTAAGTTACAAAATCCAACTAACTGTAGAACTTAAATGCGGTTCCATCGACTACCAGCTATATCAGATGGGAATTCCACCTCAAATTTCTAGCCACCCTCCCCAAAAGAAAAAGAAAAAAGGAACATCCTAGGAATATACCCATTGGAGATTTTCCATAGGTGAAAGAGAAAGACCACAGTGGAGTCTTTCTAGAGAAGCTCCCCACTCATCACCTCCTCCCACAGATGGGGTGGCATCCCACATAGCTAGCAAGCATCTGTGGGTGGGTTCTCAAAAGGGAGATCCTATGATGGTTCTATCCCCTTCACCACCCCCCATATGGCTCCTTCTCAGTGCAAAATGGCATTAATGACTGGGAGGCTCATTCATTTGGCTCATCCAAACACTTGAACATCTGCACATGAGCCCTCATTAATCTTATGAGATGTTTGGTTGCATGACAAATCAAGTTCTTATTACAAAAACATGCTTTTATAAAGAATTCCTTGTTGAACCCAACGAAAAAGTTGAGACCATCTTCTTTATCTTAGGGTCACTCTCACATTTTTATAGTTATACATATACAGTCTCTATTCTCGCTGTTACCATTTCTCACCAAGCACGTAGTTTTACGCCCTGTTTGGTAATACTATTAGGTACCTCTATCACTATCAATTTTGAAATTGATATTGATAGGAACCATTAAGAGGTGTTTGGTTAATTGTATCAATTTTAAAATTTGTAGTGCAAACAATACATATTATGCAATACAAGTGTCAACTTGTATTACTTTTGATATTGATACTGCAACATTTGAAAATATTAATATCAATATTAATATAGTATTAAAAATAAAACTCTAACCAAACAGGGCATTAAGTATGTAGCCATCTTATATTTTATTTTAACATGAAATTTTATCATGAAAGTGTTTAAAAGAATTGTGTTGCTACCAACCACCTATGTAGCCTCCAAGATATATATCCTTCTTCATATGCGCAAGGGCTTTGTAACCAAGTAAGTGCTCCCTAATCTCCATGGTCCTTTTGACAATTTGGACTATCATGTAATTTGAAGAGAGAGAGAGAGAGAGAGAGAGAGAGAGAGAGAGAGAGAGAGAGAGAGAGAGAGAGAGAGAGACCCAATAACTTGAAGTTTGTAAAGGAGGTCAAGGAGGGAATATGAGAGAGGGCAAGTAGGATGAGAGGCTTTATTGGTTGAGTTGAAAATCGAATAAAGTGGTGGATAATGAAGAATAAAGTGAGCTGGGATGTCAGCATGGCCGATGGGGAGGAGAAGAGAAGGGACATGCAAGGTCCCTCCAAAAAGCTACCTGTAGAATAGAATTATGGCTCGATATGCAGCTTGGATCTATCATAAAACTGCATGTGTAAAGCCCATGGTCTCTTCTTTTGATCTCTCTGCTTCCTGCTCTCCTGTGACCAGGCTTGAGCCGCTCTGCACGCTTTGTCATGTCAACTCCTAGTAGTAGCAGGAGGAGGAGGAGGAGGAGGAGGAGGAGGAGAAGATACTACCATCAACTCAAAGTAGGCATGGAAAGCCAAGAAAAGGTCATGGGGAGTCCTCAGAATCATGCACTATCGGTCCATCATTAGGGATAACAATAGGGGGCCGGTTCCCCCCCCCCCATCTAGTTCAAGCATGCTCAACACTCATTAAACTTCTTTTAATTAAGCAAGCAACAACCCCTTAATGGATAAGAGCTTGGATACTGTGCCTCCTCAAATATTATATGCATGCCAAGGCCATGTACATTTTATCGGCAGGAATTCCTATATTTTTTTTGGGTCTCGTTATCATTATATGACGGTAGAAATAATTAAAACTAAGATTTTAGACCTCAGACTAAGCAAAATAAAATGCCACTTAAATTAAAACAGTAATAATCTTGTACCAAACAACCCCCGACTGTTTTATATTTAAGAATCAAGATTTCATGGGACCCTGATAAAAATGTACATATACACAAATCCACATTTTTTAGGTCTGGATTTGAATCGTAGCCAATCGGGCAACTCTTTTAAGAAATTGTCAGCCTTAACTGCTATTCTTTTTTTTTTTTTTTTTTGTTCACGTGGCCCAGTGGCCAGAGGTCCCGCAGGTGCCAAGGTTCGACGGGGTGGGGGGGGGACGACCTGTGGGGTTCGACGGGGGGACGACCTGTCGAACCCCACAGGTCGTCCCCCCCCCGGGGACGCCCGGCTAGGCCGCCGGGAGGCTCGAAGATGCGACCTGCGCCCCCAGGCGCAGGTCCCCGCGCCAATCGAGCCATGCTCGACCGGCGCCTTAACTGCTATTCTGGGATTCCCACTTGTGACTCCTCTTAGCTGACTCCAACTTGGAAACGGTCAAACACTCAGCCCACATCCGGTCGCACTTGACCGTTGACCACTCTGCCGACCGTGGGCGCTCCTCCGGTTCCAACTCTACCAGAGCCGGGGCATTTCGGTCATCTTCGTCGACTCACGTAGCTTCGAACAAATTTTCGAAAAATTTGATTTTCCAGAAAATACTTCGTGTGGGCTCTCATAAATTTCAAACATTTTTATGAAATTTTTGACTTTTCAGAGAATACCTTATGCGGGTTCTCATAATTTTCGAACATTTTTGAAAAAGAATGGATTTTTTTTAGAAAATACTTTACGTGGGATCCCATAATTTCCAAACATTTTTTAAAATAATTCTTTCATAAAAGATTTCTTTCTCCCTCTCTCTCTGGCGTAAGCCTGATTCCTGATAGTACAAGCAAAGCAAGCTCTCACAGCTTTATTTTCATGGAGTCTCTGATCTCTCTCTCTCTCTCTTCTCAGCTCTCTCTGCCGTCTCTGCAAAAATCTTCGCATGATCGCCTGCCCGCTGGCCGCGCACTGCTGCTATAAGCCTCCGAGCCTCGCTCGCTGCCACCGCCGGTTCGACCGGGTCTCCCTCTCCGCCTGCTGGCGTGCCTACCGTCTCTCCTTCTTCCCGGAGCTTTCTAAAGCCACGGCAAGGCTGAAGGCGCCGCGCCGCGAGCTGAAGAGAAGAACCAGGGTGGCATTGCTGATGATCTTCTTTATCCAACATCTAGCTTCTTCCTGTTGATCGTAGTTTGTGTCTTTCCAACCCGATCATCTCTTGACGGCATTTTCCGACGGCCTTTTAGATCCCCATGGCGCCGGCCAACGCTTCTGTCGTTCTTGCCGCATCACCGTCTTAGAAGCATATAAGGAAAGCACCACCCCTTCTATGAAAAAAAAAAATCCGATTTTTCTACCACAATTCCCAAGCTTGATCTTCTCAGATGCCTGCATATACACAAATGGTAGCTCCCCTCGAGCAGCTTGCGCGTTCTGGGATCAGGTCGGCACGTCTTGATCTTTCGGTCTTTCCGACGGTCTGAAATGAGTTCGGATCTGAGCTCGTCGGGAATTCTGGTCTGGAAGCGAAGTTTTGGGATAAAAATTGTATCTTGATGAAGGCATCTGCAAGTTTTGGGATAAAAAAATCCGTTCTAATTCAGCTGCCCTTTCCGAGGGAAACAAGAAAGGAACCAGCGCGCTGAGATCCTCGTAATTTTCTATTGCAGATTAGAGTACCGAAAAGCCCCATCCCACCTTCTCTGCGATCCTCGCCCGCCGGGAATTTATAGTTCTATTTTCTACCCCGATTCGATCGACCCGCCGTCCTGTGTGGTTGTTCTTCCTCTCTCCTCCGTCTGGGTTTCGGAGACGCCGTAGCTAGACCAGGAGGAGATTAGACAGAAAGCTGGAGTGGTAAAGAATGGATCTTTCCGTGCGTGAGGATGAAATCCCGATCCCAATATCTAGCAGTGTGTATGTGGCTGCACACGGGCACGGGCACGGGCACGGCGGCGTCCTCCACGAGCCACCGCTTCAACGCCGGCCTCCCGACGGACCTGCTTCTCCGGTCGCCGCCGTCGTCAACGCCGAGGTCGACCCCCGTCACGGCCGCCACGGCGCGGTGGCCGGGAGCAGCACGAAGGCGGCTGGGTTCGTCGCCAAGTACCGGGAGTGCCTCAAGAACCATGCGGCGTCCATCGGCGGGAACGCCCTGGACGGGTGCGGCGAGTTCATGCCGAGCGGCGAGGAGGGCACGCTGGAGGCGCTCAAGTGCGCCGCCTGCGGCTGCCACCGGAACTTCCACCGCAAGGAGATGGAAGGGACGGCCGCCGCCGACGCCGTGGCCGCCTCGTGTGAGTTCTACTACCGACATCTCAAGGGGAGGAAGGTGGTGGGGCAGAAAGGGGTGCTGATCTCGGCGGCGGAGGCGTACGGTTACCCAGCCGGCGGCGGTAGCAGTTGCCTGGTTCCGAGGCCCTCCCCGCATCACATGATCATGCCCCTGGGGGCGCTGCAGACGTCGGAGTCCGACGAGATGGAAGGCGTCGCCGGCGGCCCGGCCAGGACCCCCGTGGTGATCAGGAAGAGGTTCCGGACCAAGTTCACGCCGGAGCAGAAGGAGAAGATGCAGAGCTTTGCGGAGAGGGTGGGATGGCGGCTGCAGAAGCTGGAAGATGGGGTGGTGCAGCAGTTCTGCCAGGAGATTGGGGTGAAGAGGAGAGTCCTCAAGGTCTGGATGCACAACAACAAGCACAACCTCGCCAAGAAGATGATCACCCCTCTTCAGCTTGAGTGACCCTCTCTCTCTCTCTCCCTCCAAATGAGGTCTCTTCTCCTCCTCCTCCTTCTTCCTCTTCTTCTTTTCTCTCTCTCTCTCTCCTCCTCCTCCTCCTCCTTGGTAGGTTTAGAATGTTGGGTTCATTCTACTCTTTTGTCTTGCTATGCATTGTAGACTGAATATCATGATATATCTTAATATGAGGTGATCGAAGTACTTCTTAAACTTGCTGCTTGAGTGAATTTGATGCATGCCTTGAGGCTATATTTTGATCTCTTTCTACTAGTCAGCATGTCTTCTTCAATCCCTTCCTCCCATGAGGGTTTTAGGCTCTTGAATAACTGCCATCAGACATGAGCTGCTCATTAATCTGCTGGGTCTGGATGGCATTTTATCATCTTAATACGCATATATATAACTGGGACGTAGTGTTCCATCTCTTAGCATATGAACATGATTATCTTGATCCTCCCATGCTTGTGTGTTAATTATTTGAAATTATTGTTATTCATAAAATCTAGATCTATGGGCATTTTCTTGTAAAGCCCAGTCTCTTGTTCTCTTGCTGCCCATCTCTTCTGGGACTTTTTTTTTTTCAAAGATTGCTTGAATAATGCGTCTGTATAATTTCTTTTTTATATTAAGTATGTATCTTTTCTTTCTTTCTTCTAGTCAAACAATGATGCCACCGACTTTTTGTCTTCCCCGGATATATATATATATCTTCTTTTAAAAAGGTTTTTAAGAGGCATTACCGAACCATTGGATGGATAATTGCGAGGTTATGATTACATCGATCGGTCAATTTTTTTAGATACCATTCTACTCTTGCTTAATGGGCATTTACCTTGATATATATACCATGCATTGTTAGTCCCTAATTATTTACTTACAAAACAAAGCCTGTCGTATGCCAAGATTGTATAGAAAGCAATTCTGTATTCTGCCTTGTCTGAAAGAAGAAAAAAAATAGAATTTTTGGGCTGTCTCATGAGAAATTATGATTTTGGGCTCTTTTTTCTCCAAAAAAAAATCCAATTTTTGCCATTACAGTACAAATTTTTTTGATGAAGTAGGGTTTGCACTAAGTTAGATAGTTCTACGTGGGATAGTGAGAAAAAATACCTCATGTTTATAGGTTTGAGTCTCTATCTTGAAGCAGCGGTTTTCGAATAATTAACGTAATATTAGAGCCAAGAGTCCGTGAACCTCAAAAAAAAAAAAAACTTGCACAGTACAACAGTTGGCAAGGTGAGGATGCAAGTTTGATATTCTCGTATGAGAAAGTGAGGAAAGATAATCCGTCTTTATAAACTTGTGCCTCTCTATCTCAAAAACTGCTATTTTAAGATGGTTAACATCCTGTTAATATGCAAAGATCGAAGAGCTCGCGGGGGTATAAGTTCTTCCATGTCTTGTCCCGGTTGTCGTCCCTCTCCGGAACTGGGGAGGAGCAGGAAAAGCTGCAGGCCGCCTGCTTCCTCTCTGATCACACGGCCGTCGTCGTCTCCGGCCGACGACGAGCTGAGCCCCAACACCGGCCGAGCTGCTTAATGTGGGGGGGGGGGGGACTGTGTATGCACGGCCGGCGCGCAGGAAGAAAGTAGGAGACGGCAGAAGCAGAACAATGTGCTGGCTCGCCGGGAAAATCTCGGCGAAACCGAGGACTGGATCTCGACGAAAGGGACGTGTTGGTGCCGGCCGACCGTCGGCGGCCGAGGAAGCAGAGAGACGGCGACGGCGACGGCGACCTGCGTGCGCTCTTGTCCGGCGGATCCCTGCTCCGCGCGCGCGGCGGGTACCTGCAGCACGGATAGCGGCAGCGGCACGGCGAGCGCCGGCCTGCCTGCCTCCAAGCTGTCTCACAGCGGAAACCGGCCGGCACTGTGCGTCCGTGCTCCGGCGGGCCGTGCCGGCTCCCGCGGCGGAAGCATGCACGGCGGGGGTTCGTCGGGGGCGGTTCTGCGCGCCCGAGGCGAAGGAGAGGCGGGCCGGGAGGGGTGGACAGTCGCCATCACTCTCTCTTGAAGAGCCGGAAAGGTCAGAGAAATGGTGGAGTTTAACAACACCCTTCACAATTCGAGAGCGGATCACCTCAGTTCCCGGGTGGAGGGAGCTCCCGCAGTCCTCAATGGCGTGAGGACACCTGGTGTCGCGGAAAACGAAGCGTCGGTGCGCTTTAAATAGGACATAAAGTAGATATGACGTCGCTCGGTAGTGGGTAAATAGAGGGTCGGTAGTGGGTCTTTGAAGCCCCGATAGTGGGTAAATAGAGGGTCCGTAGTGGGTCTCAAGGCTCGGTAGTGGGTTAATAGAGACTCGGTAGTGAGTCTTTGAAGCCTCGGTAGCTCGGTAGTAGGTTAATAGAGACTCGGTAGTGAGTCTTTGAAGTCTCGGTAACTCGGTAGTGGGTAAATAGAGGCTCGGTAGTGGGTCTTTGGAGCCTCGGTAACTCGGTAGTGGGTAAATAGAGGCTTGGTAGTGGGTCTTTGGAGCCTCGGTAGCTCGATAGTGGGTTAGTAGAGACTCGGTAGTGAGTCTTTGAAGCCTCGGTAGCTCGGTAGTGGGTAAATAGAGGCTCGGTAGTGGGTCTTTGGAGCCTCGATAGCTCGGTAGTACCCTCTATTAATCCACTACCGAGCCTAGTTTAACTTGCTACCAAGTCTTTAAAGACTCGCTACCGAGACCTGTTACACTTGCTACCGAGGCTTCAAAGACCCACTACCGAGTCTCTATTAACCCACTACCGAGCCTTGAGAATCCACTACCGACCGCTTATCAACTCGCTACCGAGCTACCGAGGCTTCAAAGACCCACTACCGAGTCTCTATTAACCCACTACCGAGCCTTGAGAATCCACTACCGACCGCTTATCAACTCGCTACCGAGCTACCGAGGTTTCAAAGACCCACTACCGACCCTCTATTTACCCACTACCGAGCCTTGAGAATCCACTACCGACCGCTTATCAACTCGCTACAGAGCTACCGAGGCTTCAAAGACCCACTACTGAGTCTCTATTAACCCACTACCGAGTCTTGAGAATCCACTACCGACCGCTTATCAACTCGCTACCGAGCTACCGAGGCTTCAATGACCCACTACCGACCCTCTATTTACCCACTACCGAGCGACGTCATATCTACTTTACTCCCTATTTAAAGCGCACTGATGCTTCGTTTTCTGCGACACCAGGTGTCCTCACGCCATTGAGGACTGCGGGAGCTCCCTCCACCCGGGAACTGAGGTGATCCGCTCTCTCACAATTCAGTGAAACCAACCTTTATTACTACAGGAGAGTGGAAGACAGTGTTCTCTCCATCGCCCTCCTCTCACGGGGGTATTTGGGTAAATTTTATTTTAACTTTTAAAAATTATAGAAAAAATATGTAAAAAAATGTTTGACAACCATGATAAATTTATATTTTAAAAGTAATTTTTTTCTTAAACAAGAAAAGTGAGTCTCCTCTTTTTTTTTTTCTTTTTTCTGTGGTACGTCCTTCACTTTGTTTGATCATACAAGGTAGTTACTTCTTTTTTTGTTATCACATCCCTTCAACCCTTATAATTTTATGTCTGAGTTCACTTTTTATTTTAATATAATTTTTTATCGTAAAAATGTCCAAAAACTTTTAGTGTAATTAACCAAACACCCCCTTAACCTTCCCCACTCTCTCGCGCTCCGGTCTCCACAATTCTGCCGGCACTCCTCGACGGATAACTGACAAGGATATAAAGGGGTAGGATTAGGTAGCAAGACTATGATTCTAATTATGTAAAAAGTCAAAGATGTTTCGATTTTGATCCTGATAATTCAAAATAATTTTGTCTTGATTCTGATTATGTTATCGGAATCGAAATTGAATCTAACAATTTTTATTTTTGATATTAAATATAAATTTTATTTAAAAATAAATTAATATTTTTGGTATAAATGTTAAAATTCCTAACATAATGTTTTTAAAATATTCTTTTTATCATTTTAACAATTTATGTATATCATATGTTATGATTTATTTAATTTAATTTTAGTTATTTTTAATTATACATAATAAATAGAAACGGATTCTCTTGATTTTAATTCTGATTCCGATAAATTATCGAAATATTCGATTCTAATTTTAATAATTTATAAGATAATAAAAATAATTTTTAAATCTGTTATTTTTTTTAAAAAATCGAATAAAATTTTTAAAATATCGAATTTTTTTTACACCCCCGATAATTTAGGAGGCGATGGGTGATGTCACTGTCGGTACTGTCACGGGAAGGAGCCTCTATAGGCATCCCAAGACACATCATCTTACCATACAATAAAATATATTATTTTAAATATTTTTTGAATTGTAAACAGAATTATTTTTTAAATATTGATGATGATAATAATATTATTTTTATTTATTTTAACTTTACATTATGATATGAATTAATTATATTTTAGTGTGAAGGAAATAAATCAAACACATTTAATGTTGAGTTACAAAAAATACAATGTTACGTAATATTTACATGTGTTTATAATTCAAAAGTATTCAAAATATTCGTAGGATATGGCGGTGGATTGAAATGGTGTATATTGAGATTGGTCGGGGTCATAAATTATTTGGGAAATTACCAGGAGATTCAATTCAGGAGACTTAGTTTAACATTAGGTCCGACCACATAAATTGCTTTATAAATATTCTATTTTAAAATTCTCTTCATTTTTACCTCAAATTTGAAGGAAGGCGCGAGAGTACTGTTGAAAATGAATTAAAGTGTTTTTTTTTTGCCCTTTGATTTCCAATGTGTGCGAGATTGACTTAATAAATTTGATTTGTTAAATTGAAATAAAGTTAACTAGATGTTTTAAAAGGTCCATTAATAAATTCAAGTGTGCGAGTCTAAAAATATATTTTCATGAGTTTATGACCGGGTACTTGGTTGTAAAGTATGGTTTTTTTAATCACGATTGCCAAATACTTTTAAAAGGTTTGTTAAGAATACATTCTTATACTATAAATCATTCATACATCATGCAGTTAAATACCCTTTTAACTGGATGCTGCTAGCTAGTTTGTTTAAGATATAAATCTACCGACTTACTTACACACTACCTGGTTGCATGAAAAATAACTTTCATTTGCATAAATATATTTTAATAAACATTTGACTTACAATTATAGTAAAAATATGTTTTACCATGATTTTCCTATACAGAAAAAAATAAGATTCTCTATGTTTAATTTGTAGCTAACAATTTCGTTGACCTGGGCCGACTTGGAAAGCATATCACCTCAATTTTCTCGACAGAGAGAATAGTCTCGATTTCTAATTAGAAACGACCACAATTTCGTGTCACTTAAACGATGGTCGGTAAAACAAGTTACAATTTAGTAACAATAACGATTCCTTAATATTTACCGTTTCAAGAGTACAATGACTGAATCAGTCATTATTAACGTTTTACTAATTTATTATTGAATCTATCACAACTCATTATTGATCGTGATAATTCAACTTTTCTCGATTAAAATCTATTAAATCGTTATTGAACTATCACTTAAGTGACCAAAGATCGTGATCGTTTCTTCTGGAGGATTGATATTATTTTCTTCGCCCAAAAATTGCGATGATATTATCACTCTATGACTTGGGGGCAAGAAAGAGGCCGCACCGGCGCCGCCCTCCCCCCTCCCGTCGCCGCCGTGCATGGGCCGCCGCCTCGGCGGCGGTGCTGGTTCAACGCCGATAACGTTAACCGAAACTCCGCGGCGGCGACCGGTGGTATCTGCTACCTGCGCCACGGCCGGCGGGATTAACGACGATATCCCCCATGACGGATCTACGGCCGTCCGAGCTCCCGTAATGGCGGTCCTCCGGCAAGGCCGCCGGCGGAGTAAATGAAAGGATGCCATCACCCACCGGTGACGGCACACTACGGCCGGCGTTTCAACACTGTCCTCCTGCCCCCACCACCGCCGACTGAGAAGCAGCGAGCAGTAAAATGTATGACCGCAGCGGGAGCTCGCCGGGAGTCGCGCGGCGGCATGGGGATCGCAGCAGAGAGCAGGCCTGGTGAGCTCTGCCGCTGCCGGCCATTCTTGAAGGAGCCCTCATGCATGGTGGGGGCGTGGATGATGAAGGGGGAAGCTGATCCTACTGGGTTATTATATTAACAAGCTGACAGATCAAAAATATACGATGAGAGCAGATCATCTTACTTCTCGAGTGGAGAGAGTATTCTAAGTTTTTAATAAAAAAAAGTTACAGTATGAACCACTCAAGTGATAAATAGTGAGTTAGTAAAATGTCGATAACGGTTTAATCCTGTCGATAGTAGATTAATAAGTCGGTGAACTGCTATTGAATCGTTATTGACACTTTACAAACTCACTACCAAACTTAACAAAACTCGTAACTGATGAGTAACGAGTTAGTAAGACGTCGATAATGATCCAACCTTTTTTGGTATCGATTCATCAAACTTGTTATTTGAATCGCCACTTAAGTGATTTGAAGTCATGACCAATTTTTGTTGGGGACTGAAAACATTTCCTCCATTAGGAGCCTGAGGTGATCCAAACTCATATACGATAGTCGGATGATGTTGACCGAATCAGAGAGTCATTTTTGTATCTGTGTTCTCAATTTTGACGATTTTTTTAACATATCTCTAATAATAGCATTACGATAAGATAAGACGAATAATGAAAACAACGCCATATGCAGTGACAAGAAAAATAAAAACAAAAATTCAAAGCTGTTAGGTCAAGTTTGAATGATTATCTGTGTTTTTATCAGTTTATTTTTAGATATTTCGAACATTATCGAATTTGATTTGACAGAAAAATCAGAAATAATTGAAATCACGCGACTCTGATTTATGCAGAATCATAATCAACACCATTTAATCCCGCTATCAGTTTGAAATTAAAAACGGGCAATTTAATTTTAAAATTATATCTAACTACAGACAGCCCTAGTTGATTTGGATAGAGTATTGATTACGAATATTATATTATTTTTGCTATTGGAAACTATGAAAATTAATGTTGATGTGTTATCAAAAGTAATATTATATTGTATAATTACATTCACTTCTCTAACCAAACAGACCCCAAATAAAGTGCTTTTCTTAGACATGTACAACAGATGATGCTTTGATAGCTAGGACAGCAGCTTGATGTATACTGATTGGGCCAACCTTGGATTGGTTTCTGAGATCAACTTAAAATGGGTTTTTTTTTTTTTGCAACACTTAAAATGAGTTAAAGCATGTCCCTTTTATAGATGTTGATATTGATAGCTGAGAGGTCCCTTCCCCCGCCCTATGGTGAAGTGGACATCAGCCTCCCCGTGCGAGACTACTTCCTAGGTTCGATCCCGAGAGCATCCGTCGAGACATTTGTAGTGCATGCGACTCTATCTGGTGTGATATCGTTCAAAAAGAAGAAAAAAATGATGATGATGATGATGATGATGATGATGATGATGATGATGATGATGATGATGATGATGATGATTGATGATGATGATGATGATGATGATGATGATGATACACTACAAGAAATAGAGTTATTAGGGACGGTTTAATGGCGACGGCTTTATTAAGCCGTCTCTATAAGAGTTAATTGCGACGGCTAAAGCCGTCCCTATTAAAGCCGTCGACAAATACAAAGATATAAGCGACGGCTCTATGAGACCGTCGCAATATCGCTTATTAGGGACGGCCTAAGCCGTCGCTAAACCAGAAAATGCACCCGGAACACCCATCGGTCCGGGTTAATGGCGACGGCTACCGATAGCCGTCGCCAACTTAGTTATTAGCGACGGCTCGAAGCCGTCGCAATAAAATTTTTCGCCCGTTCAACGGTCGACAAATTTTTGCGACGGCCTGAGCCGTCGCCGTTGTACTTAAACGTACCAAATGCGACGGCTTCAGCCCTCGCCAATACATTAAGGGTTTACAAAACCCCGTCGGCACCTTCCCTCTTCCCCCCCCGCTTGCTCTCGACGCACCGCCGCCGCCGCCGCCGCCGCCGCTGCGCCGCCGCGCCGCCATCGCCGCTGCGCCGCCGCCGCCGCCGCAGCGCTGCCGCCGCCGCGCCGCCGTGGCCGCTTCCTTGCGCCCGGCGCCGCGCCCGGCGCCGCCGCCGCCGCCGCCCGCGCGCCCTCCTTGCGCCGCCGCGGCCACGCCTCCTTGCGCCGGCGCCGCGCCTTGTTGCGCCGCCGCCCGGCGTGCCGGCGCCCTCCCTCGCTACATCCGTCCGGCCATTATCCTCCAAGGTATATTTTAAGTGAAATTATTTTATTCATTAGTTTCTATTTGAATTTTTTAAGTAGTCTTATGAAAAGTGGATGTTTATTGATAAATCTTTCATTTCATATCGGCTAGGGTTAGTTGTGTGGTCAATCATATCGAATGAAACCGGACCGAACTGTTTGAATCGAATTGTTTAAAACATTACATTATTATTAAGAAAAATAATATGTATATAGTTTGATTCGGTTTGATAAGTTATCTATTTGGTTTTTTGAACCAAATCGAACCGATAACTTTTTATCGATTTAGTTCGGTTCGGCACCTCCCCAAACCGAACCGAACCGGTAAACTAGTTGACCCAATTTGTCAAAATTTGACCCACTTTATTTACATATTATGTTACATTTAAATATATATATACATATATTACATCAATTGTAAATATATATTATTATAAATACATATTATGTTACATATTATTACGTAGTTGGATTTTTCTTTAACAAGAGTAGAAGATAAAATAGGGACGGCTATTAATGTAATAGGGACGGCTCTTAGCCGTCGCAAAACCAGAAAATGCACCCCCGCGGGTGTCGCCGGGGCTGTAAATTGGGTATTAGCGACGGCTCTCAGCCGTCGCAAAACCAGAAAATGCACCCCGCGGGGGTATTCGCGACGGCCTTAAGCCGTCGCAAAACCAGAAAATGCACCCCCGCGGGTGTCGCCGGGTTGGGGTGGGTATTAGCGACGGCTCTATGCCGTCGCAAAACCGTAAAATCACCCCGCGGGGGTATTCGCGGCGGCCCTAAGCCGTCGCAAAACCGAAAATGCACCCCCGCGGGTGTCGCCGGGGGCATGGGGTGGGTATTAGCGACGGCTCTTAGCCGTCGCAAAACCAGAAAATCACCCCCGCCGGGGTATTCGCGACGGTCCTAAGCCGTCGCAAAACCAGAAAATGCACCCCGGCGAGTGTCGCCGGGGCTGTAAATTGGGTATTAGCGACGGCGTTAAGCCGTCGCTAATGTCTATTACGGGTTTAAATTTATTTGCGACGGCTTAGTGTCGTCGCGAAAAACTTTATGAGGGACGGTTTCAGCCGTCACTAATAACTTAATTGCGACGGCTTTGGTGGTCGCAAATAATACTAAAAGCGACGGCTTATCATGAGCCGTCGCCATTAAAATTGGCGACGGGCTTATTTGCGACAGTATTGCGACGGCGGAAGAGCCGTCGCTATTGCCTTATGGCGACGGCTTTTGTATTTTTAGCGACGGCGGTAAGCCGTCGTTAATGACTTTAATTCCTGTAGTGATAGTTGTCAGCCGACCTTAGGTCAGTTGGCATGTCTCCTGCTCATGGGGAGCGAAGGCGGAGGTTCGAGGGCTAGTTGAGCCCGACCATCCCTGGGGAGAAGATTTCAAGTGGGGATTGAGTAGGGGCTCGATCTCTCACCTACACGGCCACTCGATTTCAAGTGGGGATTGAGCAGAGCCACTCGGCCACGTTGTCAAAAAACAAAAATGATGATAATGATAGTTGAGGTTGAGACGTATACAATCAACACTATTTCTGAATTTGATCTCACGCATTGATGGTTACAACATATAAACATTATAAAAAGAAATCTCGTGTTAAAAGTAAATTTGTTTTAATATAACCTATATTTAACGTGTTGCAAGCACATGTAAGATAAAACCGGATAAATTTTATTTTCAGGGTTTTAATTTTCATTCCCTCGCCACTCAAAACCAAAACTCAAGTGCTAGATTTAAATTTACATCAGGCTACAAGAAAACAAGCGAAGTTCATGTGTATTCTCAAACTTTAAAATTTTAAAATCAGAGATTCTGAATCCAATGAACTAAAACGTAAATTGCCCCTAGGGGGGGGGGGGGGGAGTGGAGCCTACACACAGAAAGCTAGCAAAGAAGAGAAACCCAGATGGCAGAGGCCCAATAACAGACGGTGACCCTTCTCTAGCCTCTCCTGCAAAACTTTCCGAGTAGGTTAATGCTCTTGCCAAGTAGATGATAAAATACTATGAATCTCTGGGAGGAGACAGCATTGGTTTGAATGTTGTATTCAAGGACAAGGCAGTGAAGGGAAAAATAATAATAAAAGAACAAAGGAAACAAGATAAATGTGTGGTCTATACAAAGATACTACTATCATCAATATTAAATGCAGATAAGCACCTCCAGAGGGGGTCATTTTCTTTTCCGGGGGATGATCTTCTTCCGTCCTGAACATTGGCTCTCTGGGTTTTAGAGAATTATGCTGCCGGTTTTCATAATTGCAGTATTCTTCAGCATCAATCCTCGACCAGAAGGTGGATTGATCTGCCCAACTACCGCACGTGAAAAGGGCCTAACTTTAAGAGTCCAGATGCCTTCAAGATAGCTCAGCAGTAGCATTGGGGACCACGAGGTCAAACAAAGAAACTGGTTCTCCTCCAGACAGTAATTTATAATGTATATATGTATACATAAAGAGAGAGAGAGAGAGAGAGGTCACTCTGGCAACTGGCGCAAAAAAACCTTATAGCTTACTCGTGAACTCACTTCCAGCCATGTCTCAAAATGCCGCCTCCATAACGATAGCGTGGGGGGTGACCATGGATGAGAAATTCAAGAATCTTGGTCAATTCTTGATCTATGCAATAATCTAGCTCTCCCAGGATTCAGCAATGAATCGGACATAACCCATCCCTGTCGACAGAATAGACAGAGCATCAGCTACGAGACCAATTTTAAGTGACTAACAAGATGAACATGATAGGGCTTATAATAAAGTAATATACGCTGATAATCAGCTAATAGGGGTACGAAGACATGGATGCCAAAAGAACAGAGCATAGAATCACCGTCAAAAAATGCAAGCAACGACAATTTGAAATCTACCAAAGGTTGAACGTCATTCTCAATTTCCTGAGGAGGAACAACCTGGACAACCTTCACAAGGAGTGGTGGACACCAAGATTTGCTGGAAGCATACTGGCAAAATGCCTCAACACTAAGAACCACATATAGCTATCAGCAAGAGAAATAGAAGTGGAAAAATGAAGTGAGAAATATGACTCCGTCCTAAAATCTTAAAAAGTTCAACCCAAGGAGAAACAAAAAGTGCGGACGAGATATGAGAAATGGCCAAGAGCATTTCTGTGTGCCATGCTTCAAACACAGGGCAATGGGAACTGTGGTCGGCTACCTACGTCAATCAATCCATATGGTAGGTCTATCGAGATGCTTCCTCTTTCTACATTCTTCTCTTCTCTCTCAGACTAATTTGACTTGCCGAGGACTTTGTGAACAGATAGCTGATTGCTAACAACTCATTCTAGGTGTGATATAGTAAATTCAACCAGCTCATTTCCAAGTAAAATATGATAAACCAGCCAAAAAGGTTCCAAGGCTGGGTATTTCCTTGTATAGGTAAGCTAACATCAGTGAACCGCATATGAGTTTCATGCACTCAGGGAGTATCACTGTATGTTGATATTCTCAAGAAACATAGATTACTCCACAGATTTTCTTTTCTAGCTGTCAAAGATCTAGACATCGACAATGTAAAAATGAATATTGATAGAAATATCTACAATATAAACAGAAATATTAATAAAAATAGAATCATTAATCACCTGTTCTGCTGCTTTTCTCTTAAAGATGCTATAAGAATTGGATACAACTTTACATGACTTCATAATATGTTCCTCGAGATCTACAATATTTGATACGTTCGAGTGTCTTGAGCTCCATGACCGCATGAAATGAAGCAGCACATGACACTAAAGATAGATAAATTCTTTGTCAGTGAGAGAAACCGAGATGTGGTACACAAACATGCAAGTAAATAATGACCCACATGAAAAGCAGCCTTAAGGATGTCCTCAGATTCTGCTTGATCTTTTAATAAAGCATACACCTTATGCTTTGAAGGATTGTATGTTACAATATACTTATCTTCCTGAAAGAAAGTCAAAAATTCATAAAGATTCACTGGACACGGTAAGCTGTTACATACTGCCAACTCAAGCAAAAATGAAAAAAGCAGAAAATTCTAGTGCTAAGAAAGTGGAGTCTAGTACACAAGTACAATGAAAGATACAAGAAATTAAGAATAATTTGAAGTTTTCCAAAAGCTGATACCTCAAAAAGAGGCTTTATACTCAGAAATGAATCAGGATCCTGAAAAGCATCTCCAAATCTTGAACCTGCCAAGATATGCCTGTATGAGCACTTTTTACTTCTGGTCAACAAAAAATAAATCACACAACTTAGCACTTACCTAAAACAATAGGTGCATTCCTTAACCATGGAGGACTGAAGATACTTTCTCTGGAGTTCCCTTCCACCAAAGAAGGCACCTCACCTTCAAAGAGAAGTGTGAAAAAAAGCATTAGATAGAAATGAACACCAAACAGAACTAAGATATGATAATAGTCAAAGGCCTTGTACATGATGTATGACATAGGGTACATAATAAAAGGATCTCTTGCAATAAGCTTCACAGAAATGTTTTTGTTAATACAAATGTGCCCGTGTCAGCAATTTTGCAACTGTGATTAGTGTTTATGGTTCATAAATTGTAGCTTACCAGTCTTAAGAAAATTGTCAACTGCCACAGAAAATCTCGCTCTGTTCAAAGTATGTAGAACAACAGACTTCACCTTTAACAGGAATGAAATTGTAGTAAGTATGCGTGAAATAAAAAGAAGGGGTTTGCAAAGAAGGGTGGATGAGTTACTAGTGAGTAGAACCTCATGGTAAGAGCTGAAGATGTATCCACATGAAAGGAGGGCAAAAGAAACAACCAGTGATGGATTTTTCTTCGAGATCAAGATGCTCAACCCAGTTCCAAGCTTTACATTTCAGAAAGTAGTGAAGAGATCAAGACGTTAGATCCAATTAGTGATAAAATACAGGAACAAATTTTGCCAGTTTTGAAGTTAGAACTTCTAGGTTAACCAAGGTTCACTAAGAGCTGAAGACTGTTCACCGATTCAGTTAGCCATGTTATCTTTGTATCATTCTCAAAATCTGACTAAAAAGCATTATTTGATTCTGCATGATGTTTCAGAACTTCAAGTAAACACCAAAGTGCCTTAAAGTCATTGAAGTGAAAGGACAAAACAAATAATACCATAAAAATGGATAATATGTGACCTGGGAAAAAGTTTATGGTAACGCAATTATAGAACTGGAAGCGATAAGATCCATTTGCTCACATGTGCATTTTACTGCATTTTTACATCAACAAAGTGTTCCATACTGTATAGAAGAATGATAAAAGACGTGGCAATAACATCTGAAGTGTTGAAAATTATAAGGTTGCATGCAGAGTTTTTAGACTCGGACCCCAAAATCATTTTCATTCATTTAGGGCCCTGTTATCATATTCGAAATACATAAAAAGCAACTTATGGAGAGACATGCAGCAGGTAAGGTTTAGAATGTAGATTATAGGTATGACAAATGTAGATAATCCAGACGCTGCCTGGTTCAAATTCAATTCGGACACAATACAGTCAGTTTGGAGCATACCAGATCTGCAATATTTGCAACACATTCGCCCTTTGCAGTTACATCTCCAATGTTCTCGCCCTTTGCATATGCTTTATAAATTGGAGCTCTTGTGGACGTTGAAGTCACCGCTGCAACATTCTGAAATACAGTATAGATAAATAACATGGGAAGAAGTGGCTTCAATTAATATGATTCTAGTCTTGTATTGTGGCGTACAGTTAACCATGCTCATACCTTAGCTACATTAGCTGCACAAGCCAGGGGCAGAAAGAGGTGAGGCAATGCAGAAGTTGCTAATTCCACACCAGCACCCAATTCCATTAAAAGGTCACCAGCAAAACGTAGCTGGTTCACATTTTAAGTGGTCAACATATCATTCAGTAAGCAATGGCTGAAGCAGCTGAACTTTTTGTATAGAAGTATCAAGATACCTGCTTTAGGTCATAATCAAATTTCTTTCCTTGCCTTGCAAAAAGCATTTTTCCAATGCGACCAGCTCCATCCTACATGTAGGTAATATATGTGCATAATACTTGGGAAACTATAGTGTATCCCACATGGGAAACTTTAAAGACCATACTAAGTCATACTGGTGGTAAAACAGGCAAAAGGGAAGAATCATTATGAGACAAAATACAGATTGAACATGTAAATTAAGAAAAACAGCAGAACAATGTCTACTGAGGCACAAAATGCTTCTTTAAAAATGTTGTTTATCAGGCATGCACTAAAATCATTGTCAATAGCTCCTCTATTTCATTCAGATATCCTTATTAAAAAAACATAACAAAATTGGGTAGAAAGGTGTTCAATCAGGTAAGTGATTCATGCTCTTGAGCCGTTAAGTCTAATAGCTCTGCTAAGGTCATGTTTGTGAACAGAATGATATCTGCAAATGAGACTTCAACAACAGGATGAAACCCTTGTTATTCGATTTATTGTATTTTTTGTCCATGTAATGTTAAAATTATCACTGTCCATTGAAGAAAAAATCCTACTTATTATAAGATCCACAAGAATCAGTAGGGTGGTAAAAATTTGTGTCATCTGGTTGAATTTTGAAAGAAGAATACTGCCAAAACGAGCCACGATTAGGCCAAAACTCGGATCAGCTCAAGCTACAAGAAGACAGTTATTTGACAATCAACCTCCACAGGTAAGTGCAAATACAGATTCCTGTACATCTTCACAAATTTCTTTAAGTTGTGTAAACTTTATCCTTGTGATCCATGTGCGATACAATCCAGTCTATTATGAATATAAATTCTTTAAAAAATCCACACAATCAGATTCATCACAATCAAGAAAATTGATTTTGACCAGTCTCTTCTTAGTAATGCCAGGTAACATTAGCAAAAAGAAAAGCAGAATTTTTATGTTCTTTATATTTTAAAAGATGCTTATTTTCTGCTTACACCTGGAAGGCGTTATTGGTCATTACCATTTTTTTCTTTTCTGAACAAGTAAAATGTCAGTACTGATAGGTGCAAAATTTAGCATGGAAATTATACTTGAGAAAGATATCCACACCCCTCTCTCTGATAAATTCCAATTTAATGATGATGGATACTATTTCATTTCATTTGTGTCACTTTATTAAAAAAAAGTAACTATTTAGCAATGAAATAGAAAAAGTTGGGGGAAACAGTTCTACAAATAGCAATGCACAAGCACAACCTTGGAAACTTAAAGCAGACTCGTTGTACTCTGGACATGGATAAATATATGACAAGCACCAGCATTCTTAATGTAAAATGTAGAAAGTAAAATCTACTGAGGATAAAATTTGCTTTCTTAAATTTAAAATCATTTCCATATAAAATACAAAGGGCATAAACTTTCTTATTGTAAGTTTCTATGTACAAGGAACAAGAACACAAGTTATTGTCCTGAAAACCATGTGAATGGAAAAGACCAAGAAGAGTTCAACATGGATGAAGATCGTCATGGAATGGCAAATGCTGGTTCATATTTCATGGCACCTTAATGTCATGACTGAACATGAGCTATTGTCAGAAGAATATTGTTTACCTTTATAATCCAATTAAGGGCGATAGCACCAGAAGCAGCTCTGTTCCTAGAAACTCCAACTGAACTGAGAAGTGTCCGTGTGGTAAAGACACTCATAGCTCCGCCAAAGAAATACTAGTGACAAGATGAAGATTGGCAAGCCAATGTTGACGGTTAGCAACGTACAAGCAGTAGATGACAACATTAAAAATTCTAAAGCACAATGTGTTGATGGTACAAATGCATTCAAAGGAAAAAGATGACTATAAGTACCTTTAAAGCTCTCCAAGTCATGTATGGCACATATGAAGGTGTAACACTATCAGGGAATCCTTCAGGTACAACATATGATCGTATGAATGAAACAAGTTCCTGATTCAAGAAATTCACAGAATCGATCACCCTAGATCAGATTGTCTCAATCTTGAAATCAAGCAATAGGGAGTAAAAGCAAGTTACTTGAAGCAGAAAAAATGCAAGAAAACATCATAATGACCAGAAAATATCCTCAACCATCATAATAACAGAGTTAAAATTTGTGATGGAAACAAGTTATATTTCAGAAGAATCAAATGCTTGAGTTTTCAGATGTGGAAGAACAGATTTAGATGGACCTCATTACATACATCCTATAACTACTTCACATTGAAGAGAGCATCATCCACCGTCAGTACAGTGTACATCTGGCATATACCACCTTCTGACCAACAATTTGAGCTTTAGTTCTATTTTTTTAACTAAGCATATAAACCTCGCCTCATCATAAACACAGTAGACAAAAAGGCAAACTTCGAATAAAACCAAATACAAGCCCACCAAGTATGTAGCCTTATCTCATAAAATTCTCCAACAGCATTAGAGCTCGAAAAAGAGACACAAAATAAGACCTTTTCCAAATCTAAACTTCCTTCCCCTAGTTAGTTAAATGGTATACAATCCATCTGTGACTTGGAATCTCCTAGTAAGAAGGTTATCTTTATCAAGTTTATCAACATCTGTGATTCAATACCAGGCTACCAGCTGTTACAATCACAGGCAAATGAGAAGATGAGACAAGACTATGGTATGATAAGAGAGGTATTTGCCAAATATGTGTTTATTAACAGTATATCTCTTTCCCTGTTCTCAATGTTGAGGCTAATTACATCATATGAGAAGAGTTCCATATTCGATAAAATCCATAGTTGCACTTATGTCAGACCATTATCTAGTAATGACACTATCCATTACATGAGATAGAAGACTCCTGGACCATAGCTCATAGAAGGTGTGTGCGGCATCTCCCAGGAGACGCACCACCATTCACCAATCAGAAAGGGAAGAATTTGTTGGAATGTCAGATATATTTTAATGTTACTAAACCCCTTTGCTTAACGGTAGATTGGCTTCATATTGCTATACCAGACCAGAAAGGAATGACATCATAGTTACGTACCATAGCCCTATGCCATACAAACTGAAGACAACCACATACAGTGTTAAATGTACTGGACTCTAGAGACAAAATTAGTAGAAGAGAAAATGTTATCAAGCTTATCAAAGACTTCTTGTTTCATTTACAACTATAAGTTCTAATCAAACTTAAAATTACAATATGGTGTCCTTGAAACCAACACCAAGATGTGCTTTCTATTAATCTATTCTTACCGCAAGAGGAGCTTATCAGCTGACTAGAGTAAGACTCAGAGAAAGAATCTGCAATTTCCATAGGTGGATGGTAAAAATTGGCAGGCGTCCAATGGGTAAGAATTGGCCATAAATTTGAACAACTTAATTAGGTGCTGGCTCAAACTTGGCACCAGATTTCCTGATGTTGCATTATTTTCCCGTCTTTCCCCACGGCCTAAGTTCTATTTTCAGAGTAAATCAACCTAATCACAAGCCTCAGCGACTTGTATGTCTCTCCCAGCAACATGGGCTTTTGACAGACAGAGAGGAGGCAATAGAAATATCATCATCAGTGTCCATACGTTATCGCATCAGAGTTCCGAAACAGTGAACCATTGATTAGACTCGAAATGATCGCCAACCCCATTGTAGCAGACGACATTGACATACATGTATGAAGAATGGAAATGCGAAAAGAAGAATAAAATCCAAAACGCATCACTTCGAAGAGGCAAAAAAAGAGAAAATTGGAGGTCAAGGAAGGCATGTCTCTTACGTCTACGGGAGCCGCAGGCGACTGCAACGAAATGGCCTTCACAGACGCCCCTCTCTTGAATCTCCCGGATCCCCCGTCCACGGCCACGTACTTCCACTTCTTCCCATCGATCTCCTCCAAGCAGACAACCCCGGCCGCCTCCGACACCAGCCCCAGTTCCCTACCGGGCAGGAACCGCAGCTCCACGCCCCTCGTCTCCTCCGGCCGCGTCGTGGGCGGCGGAGTCACGAGCGGCGGCGCCGACGCCAGCGTGGTGGCGGCCGCGACGCGCATGGTCTCGCGCACGAGGTTCCGCGTCTCCTGCGACGCCGGCAGCGTGATCGTCTGCGCCGACGCCGGCGAGTTCCGGAACCGGATCGGCGCCATCGGCGACGAGCAGAAGACACCCCACTCCGCTCTGCCCGGCAGCAGAGCGGAGAGGGAGGAAGACGCCCGGAATTTATACGGGGAGAGCGGGCCGGAGACTCGGTTTTGTCGGAGCGGTCGTCCAGAAAAGCAAGAGAGAGAGAAGAAGGAGACGGATGCCCTCGGCAGCTGGCAGTGTTCTCTGTCCCTCGAGAACATTTTAGCTTATCCGATACACATCCCCTAAGAAGTGTTTGGATACATTTTATATCTCTTTTATTTTTAAGGAAAAATCTTTTTTCCCTTCAATTAACAGCTTTCAAAATAAAATAGCGCCCACCCACCTTATTTGCTTTTGAGAAAGTCACGGAGCATAATTTTATAAGGTGTTTGGATATAACTTCTTTTTTAAAACTATTTTGTCTTCAAAATTTATGGTGTCATGCACACTATGTTAAATACTAAATTTTAAATAATTTCCAATTGATCTCTTCGTTAAAAAATAACATAGTTACCAAAAATTAGTGAGTCGCGTTGTGAGGTGTGAGCCAAGGCTTTCTTGGAGATAAAAAAAAATACTTTGCTGTTTTATTTGAAAGAAACAAATACGACGGATATCTAAAATCGGATATTATCTGTACGAGCGAATCCGAATTTAATAATTACGGTCTTAGGGACAACTGCCAAATAGATCTAACTAATATTTAATAATTATATTTATTTTACCAAACGAGTCAATAAATTTTAAAATTCGAATCATTTAAAAAAAATTAGATCCAACGACCCTCTATGCATGTGGCGGGAACCATTTAACTACAAAGCTGAGGAGGTACACGATAAGCGCGAACGGCCACGCTTTAAAGTGCGGGGAGGTAGGTGGGACCGCAGGCGAGCGGGCCCACAGCTTTGGTTTTGCCGCCCAAGCCGGCCCGGCCAGGTCGGAAGCGAGTCAACCCGGAATCGGTGACCCAGCCGCGCTGACTCGGTTCGGCGGCCCGAGACGATTTCCCCGGGTGTTCAGCAACGAGGGGCGTAGAACCGGGAGGCTCCGCGCCGGTCCTCCGCCGTGCGGACGGTCCGCGGCGGCGTTCAAGGATGGCGGCGGCGGGTTGACCGCCGCGGCAGGCGGATTGACCCGCCGTGTCGTGGCGTCTGGCGGCGGAGCGCGCCGGAGGAGATGAGCCAGCCGGCCCGCGGGGAGCTTTGTCCGGTGGGGCGAGAGAGCAGAAGGGTGGCGGCGACGGGGGGAGGGAGGATGGTGGTGGGCTCGGTCGGTCGCCGGTGGGCGGTGGCGGCGGCGACCGGCAGCTCCGGCTGGGCCCGGAGGATCAGCGGTAGAGGCCAGGAAGAGGCGCCGGGGAAGACAGATAGGATTGCCACCTCCTCCCGCCACGGAGGCGGCCGGCATCCACGTGGCCGCCGCAAATATATAAATATATATAGGTATATATATTGTGGCAATTAAAAATAGTTTACAATCTGTTTAGTATATAGACCTTTCTGGTATTAGTAATTCTAAAATTTATAGGTATATATATTGTGGCAATTCAAAATAGTTTACAATCTGTTTGGTATAGACATTACTGGTATTAGTAATTCTAAAATTTATATTGATATAAAATTGATGTCAGACTATACATATCAATTTTAAAATTTTTGGTATGAATAAGACATAAATTGTAATATAAATGTGTATTGAAAATATTAATATACAATGGAATTTACTTTGTGCTGTCCAGTTCATAAAGTCTCAAGAATTAATGGTGTGTCTGGTTGCATAGTAAATTGAGTTTTTTTTTGTTATAATATTACGTTGCTGTAACCAAACTTGTTAAAAGAGATGTTGGGCAATATTTACAAATTTATTTTCTTAAAGAGATTTTTTTAGATAAAAAATGTGATACCTTTTTCTATCTCGTGAATTTGTTATCACGTCTCCACAAATATAACGATTTTATATCATTGTTTAATTTATATTTTGTTTTAATACAATTTTTTAGTCATGAACGTGTATAACAATTTATTTTGTAGCCAAACACCATGTTGATCATATCGAACAAGTTAAAATCATCCGATCTCAAAAACTCTTCAACAAAGGTCATTGTGAACTTCTAATGTCACGGTAAATCAAACATTTTGATATGTTATAAAACCTTGATATATATATATATAATGATATATAAAGAGGTTAACGTAGTGAACTACCGGTAACTTTAACTATTTTTTAAGGAGGTTGAGTTAAATTATTTTTAAAGTTAATAAGGGTGTTTAGTTGTACCATAAAATTTGTATACACTGTGGTAACAAAGAGTTTTATTAAACTAAGTGAAAGCTAGCTAAATGTGTTGGTTACATAATGATTTTTTATACACTTTGGTGATCAAAAGTTGTATTAAAATAAAGTGTGAACTAACCACTAACACAAAATTGTCATATTTGGAAAGATGTTATAACAAAAAGAGTGGGTGTCACGTATGATCGAACAAGGTGGGGGGGGACCACATAGATAAAAAAGAGTGAATCTTTTTCTTGTCTAAGAAGAAAATATCTTTAAAATTTTAAATATGTGATGATTAATTGCCAAACTCATATTTTAACAAATTTTGTTACAAAAACATAAAATTGTTACAAAACTCGATTTACGAGGCAACCAAACACCTCATAACCAATCACATTAAATTGTTATGTTTGGGGAGAGATATGATACCAAGAAAAAAAAGGCGAGAGCCATGCATCACCGAAGGAGGTGGGGGGACGAGGGTGGAGTTGGCGTTGCCGGCATCGGGGTCCTTCCTCGCCGTTTCACGGCGGCAACATCGGCGTCCTCACCGGCCCTTCGCCATTCACGATAGTCTGCATCGGCGTCTTCACCAGCTGTGCTTTGTGCGGAAAGTATTCTTGCCTGCCATTTGCTGTTCACGCAGGCCCTTTCGTCATTCACGGCAACCACGCCCCGGCCTCCCTTTTTGTTCTCTCCCCGTCCGACTCCCCAATCCCCCTTTTTCGCCCTCCCTTCCGACTAATTTCTTCCCCTTCAGCTCCCCTTCGACGTACCTCACCCCTAGTCTCCCTCTCTGCCCTCCACCTTTCGGGTCCCGATTCCCCCCTTTTCATCCCCCCTCCAGCTCCCAACTCCCCCTTATCGCCCCTCCCCTTTCGAGAGTCAGTTTTCCTTTTCGTCACCTCTTCCGGATCCCCTCCGACGCACCACCTCTCGACTGTTAGCTCCCGGCTTCTCTTTTTTACACCCCCTCCCCTCCACTCCTTGCTAACTCCCTGGACCCCTCTCTCCGATTGGCATGCTCTCATCCCCCCCATTGTTGATAGTCGGTGCTTGGTAATCTTCTTCGGAGGTGTTCATATTTTTGCTAACTCCCTCCCACACTCCCGTCCCAGCAGTATGTCTAAACTTATTTTTTGGTATTTTGTCTCTTTTTGTCATACTGATGATGTGGAGTTCGACTTATCCATGTTGAGTATGTCTATTCGTTGTCTTAGGATCAAGTTCTGTTTGAAGTCTTTCCATGTTATTTTCATAGTCATCATCTTTATTCTGAGACTGCTAGTTTGGACGATATTTACACTATTTTGATGTGATCATCCAATCTGTTGTTTAACTCCATCGTTGGAGTTTCTAATTACGTTGTTCGACTACTCGAGCACTTATGTGCACGGGTCATTTTATGGCTATGGTTATATTTCTTGGAAAATATGACTTCCAAAAAAACTCTTTTTACCTTTAGTTCAATTTGTGTGTCTTTTTATTTAAGGTCTTTTGTTGTACTGGTATATTTGTACTCTCTTATGTTATAAAATAAATATGCTGTTTGCGTTCAAAAAAAAAAAAGAGAGAGGTGGGGAGACCACTAGATACAAAAAGAGGGTCTCATCTCTCTTTTGGTCCATGAAAGAAATTTCTTCCAAACCATAAAATTGTAATGACGGTCAAATATCTCTTTTCACAAGTTCTATTACAAAAATTCAATTTATCGTACAACCAAATATCTCGTAAGATGAATCTCTAAGACTAGTAATCAAGATAAGTGACACTCTTTGGGAAATTTCTGGTATCAGTTGTTGGATGAATTAAATAATCTGGCAATTACAAAATGCCGAGATCCATCAAGCAACGCCAAACTTATACTTGGTTGGGAACAATGAAAGAATATTTGAATCATCAGCATTCCTAGCGAGACACATTCTTATACAAATTTTTATAATACCCTTTTTTTTTTCCTTTGGAGCGTGTTAACTGAGGGACATAATGGAATACCTCCGAGTACAATAGATCATATCGTTATCACCAATTGGGAAAGTCATTATACCCAGCCGTCAATAAACAAATTTAAGAAGTTTGGTGGATGGTTGAATTGCAGATCTAGGGGATGACTAGGGGTGTTCATTGCTCGATTAGGTCTAATTTTCGATCAATTTTTTAAATGTCAAAGCTGGATCGAATTGAAATGAACCGATTCGAACCAGTTCATCTAAACATCAAGCCGAAAATGAACCGAACGGTTCGGTTCGGTTCAGTTCAAACGGTCCAAATTTTGTTATATATAAATTCAGGACAATCAAATTGTAATCAAGAATTAATTCAAACTCAAATATATTAGACCTATTGGTAATGAGCCATTAAAAGAGCCCAAATATCAGCAAAGTTCAGCTACGCACTTCTGTGACTGTGTATGTGCGTAGAACGGAAATCCAAAATTGAGAGCTCTGGTTGATGGCAAGAGTAGACTATCACATTGACAAAAAAAAGAAAAAGAAAGAGAAAGGATAGCTTCCATGGACAAAAAGGGGAAATGATTAAGTTCGGATGGACAGGATAAGAACACATCATGCTACTCTCTGAACATGCAAGAGACAAAAGTAAATGGCCAACTGACTCCTAATGCTCTGAGTGGTAAAAAAGTTAATCTAAAGGGAAGAAAAAAATTCTCTATAAGAACATTTTCATAATGATTGTCAAAAGACTCAAAACCCTTTTTAACAGGCTTTGTCACGAAAACATATTTTTGAAAAAAACTCAACTTATGATGCAACCAAACACCCCCATAAGACTAAAGAAGTGCGTGGGTGTCACTTGATAAACTGTAAACAAAGACTTCAATTTCTACAGGTGGTGACAAGTTACAGCTCACATTGACTACAGACCATCCCACTCTCCTCTTTCCAAACGAATATGATACGCCGAATTCTGACAATAAACCCGAGTTACGCGTTAAGACACAAGAAGCTTATGCTCTCGTCTGGTGAATACTTACCGGATCCAACAAATGAATAAGACATATCGACATGGTAGCTTCAAGCTATGCCGCCATGAAAAGCCGACCTTTCATACGATCGTCCTGCACCCACCCTGGATGGCATCCGCTGGTTGAGCCAAGATGGCTAATCAAGGACCTCAGAACTCGGTGTCAAAGCAGGCTACGATGATCTTGGTCACCATAGCTCGTGCAAAAGGAATGTAGCTGAGGCCATACCTGAAATTAAATTCAAGCATGGGGTTAGTTAGCAACTTGAAAGCCAAAACGTTTCAGAGAGAATACAGAAATGATGCTAATGTCAATATAATGCTGTTCATTTTTTGGGCTGAAGTGACCCAATAACCTAACTGAAACAACTCGAAAAGTGTGGTTGGCTCAGGTTGAAGTAATGCTGTTACTACAGTTGATCGGATTAAAATGTTTTAACCCACATACCCACAAAGGTTCTCTGACATGCAAGTCTGTATTAGAGCACAGTAGGCTGCTATGACAAAAGGAAAAAGTAAGGATAACAGGAAAATCAAAGGAAACTCCAGTTACCAACAGGTTAGAAGTGACATCTTCCTATTTGACCAAAATAATTCCTCAGATGATAACGTTGACTAAAAGCAATGATATCAGTTACCCATTTCCAGGACAAAAAGAAAAAGATCGCATCTAGCTGGTTGGAAGGTTATTACGGTTAGAAGCAACATAAAAAACATACAATATGTTCCATAAATGACTCACCAGATAAGAGCACCAAACTCCAAAATGACAGCCAGAAGTGTTAATAGTTTGTTGCGCACCTGTTTAGTAGAGAAGCATTTTGGATTAATACCTAATGTTTTGCGATATGTAAGGAAAAGACAAGTTTTATACTTACATAGAAGGCAGAAAACAACGCAATGGTTAGACTTGCAAGGTAAATTGCAGTGGCATAGATTCGTACAGGATCGAGCATCATGGCAACTTGTCGCTTAGGCCCAATAAGGAAAGCTGTGCTGTCATACAAAAAAACTCCAATTTTAACATCTGAAAATAACAAAATTGCCCCACTTAAAAAAGAAAAAGTGATAAAAATCATGAAACTGAATATTAAAAAAAAGCCTATAGAAAGCAGAATCATCCTTAAACAAAGTAAGAATTCCCCATGAGGATGAGCTTTGTGAACAGGAAAAAAACTCAAACAACAGAAAATTAAGCAGAACCAATTCTACAGAGAGAGACAGAGATGTTGTAAATATGCAGTAGAATCTGTCACTTTTAAGCAATATCATCATTTTCTAATAGATGCCTTTTGATGGGTTGCAACTCATGCCAGAATGCCCTGAGCCTAGACGAGCACTGATCTCTACATCCTAAAGGTGATTTTTATTTTCACATTTCACGTGTAGCTAGAGTTTTGATGCTACATTATCATGGCTTAACATGGCCATTCAATGCATTTTTATTGCTTGATGCATATCTAAGCATGTCCATTTAAGCTTTGTTTCCAAAAGGTAAGTGTTCTACAACAATATAAAATTAGTGATATTAACTACCCTACAACTGAGAGGGAGTTACATCGCTCGAGAGAAGAAAGACTGGGGGAGCAAAAAAAATTTGAAACTGAAGAGGGAGTTGGGAGGAGAAGGTGATGGGAGGCATGGGCAGTAAGAGGGCTATTAAGCAAGAACAGTATTTCATGAGAACTGACATTTCTATGGACTATTAGCCTATGATGTGATACCAGGGTGTTCAAAGAAGCCCTCAATCATGTGAAGAGGATCTTTCTCAATGGCCAATGCAATCAGCAATATTCAAGATATGGCGAAGGATAGAACTGGGAAGGCAGAGAAGTTGATGCATTCGTTGACATTTCTGAGTAAATGGAACATTTCATGTAAATGAGACTGTTACTCTTGCATGGGCTGTTTTTTCGGGTTGTCCACTGGCTTTTGCCTTGTTGGAGCTTCTATCTCCTTAGTGAAGGATCTTCACTGTCTCATTCATTTTCTTCTCCTTCTAATGCACTTTAAATTTATTTTATCAATTAATACTAACCAGTTTTGCGGCTGAGAGAGAGAGAGAGAGGGAGGAGGGAAGGTGCCACTGGCAGTTGGCTGAAAGAATGAAATCAGGATGGATAAGAGACCACAAGATGCGGAAGCCAAGTTTCAGACTTTTTACATCAAATGCACTTTCCTTTTACAAGTGAAAAGGCATCCCTTCGGGAAACAGTTACCATTCATCTTCACTCCCTAAAAAGTCTAAATAGCTAAAATAACATTCTGCTTAATATTTATTTGATTCAGTACCCATACCAAATAAATATCAGAATAGCATCTACACCCTGGCATTCCAGTGTCACAAAGCTTGCAGAAAATCCTACTAAAAGATTTATAGGCACCATACAAGAATAAGTACTGACCTTCCGAGTGCAAACAGATTGCCGAATGTGAATGTAACCCCAAATTTCACAGGATTGAAGAAAACAAGCAATGACTGAAAGTTTTAAACAGAAAATGCTATGTTATGTAAAAAAACAATGGTGAAATTCTGTAAGCTAATGGAAAACCTTTAAAAGAATAACAAAGCAGTAGCAGAGATGCAGAAGTATATCTTAACTCCATGGATGTAAAATAAAAAGGGCTGATCTTAGAGTTGCATGGCAAGTTGACTGTAATTTACTTATAGGGTGTTTGGTTGCACAAAAAAAAGTGGGAACCATGTATAACCAAAAGAGGTGGGGGTCACAAGATAAAAAAATAGAAGGAAATATCTTTAAAAACATAAATTTTTAATCGTTGCCAAACATCTCTTTTAACAAGTTTTGACACAAAAATTTATTTTTGTAACACAAATTCAATTTGTCATGCAACCAAACACCCCATCAGGTGGACAACCCTGAATTAGAATCTTATGTTATTGGATTCTCTCAAAAGACCAGAAATTCCAACACAAACAGTCCTAGGTTCAACTTGGCCCTTCTCATAGAGGACTATAAGATGTGATCATTTCGACCAAAAAAAAGACATGATCATAGAGTTGATTGGCCATCCAACAAACTAGAGCCCCAGATAAAACTAAATAAATAAATAAAGATTCTTTTCCTAGCTGGATTATTGTATTCCATACTAGAACAAGAACACACCTGATATTCAGTAAGCAGAAAAAACATGTTAAACAACCATGAACTTACCTGACATCTGTTACAGCTAAATGTCAGTGAGAAGGGAAAGAACTTCTAGTCATCCAAATTGTGCCTCCCTGTGGAGTGTGGACATATTCCATTTTATACAAGCTCCCTTAACTTCCCAATTGTAAGCAGCCTTGAACCTGGGTTGTCAAAATGCGGCTGTAGCTATCTAGCTAGTCCAGGTAGCAAGCTTAGAATGTGGCAAGCAGTACATTGTACATTGTCCAGCCTGGGTGTATTGCATGGAGTTGTGCCAATGACAATGTATGGCCTAAAACTTGCCTATCTTAGCTCATCTTGGACTGCTCTGATCAAATTTTCATGGTTCCCAAGGGCTCTAAAGGCTCTCCAATGCTAACCACATGATTCCTTTAGATGGATCTCTATGGATCTACAGAGATGGGAAATCCTTTATTTAATTCAACTCACTCCTTGGTACTCCCACTAAGTAAATATTCTTCCTACAATCCAACGATGGAGACAGACTAAATAAAGTAAGAGGGAGCCAAAGAGCAAATTAATTGCTCAGTCTCTCACTTGTTTTTTACAAGTTACATGGAAAGATATAAAAAGAGTTCTTCCAGATAGTGAAGCAGAGAAGAATGTCAACCAATGTTCTGACACTATGGCAAGAAGGTCAACCAATGTTTTGACACTACGGCATGATCATACACTCAACTATTAAGTGATTTACTCCTATACACCATGATCATAAGATCACATCACACGATCATATGCACAGTTCTGTGGTAGAGCAGAGAAGGTTAACCGTTATCCTGTCACTAATGATCATAAACACTCATGTGGCAGAGTGAAGGAAAAGGTTAACCAATATCCTGTAACTATGACATGACCATACAAACTTCTATTAGGTGGTTCTATGACCATATGATCATGGCATGATCATACACAACACAACTCTACGGTGGAGCAGAGGAGAAGGTTAACCAATGTCCAGTCATTATGACATGATCATAACCCACTTTAGTGTGAAAATATGACTCCCAAATCTCACAACCAATGTCCAGTCATTATGACTCCCAAATCTCACAACTATAATATCAAATGAAGAGGAAGCATTTTCTGTGTCACTTCCGAGATGAATTTTACAGCATTTATGTGAAACCCTGGGTTGCCCTATCTGGACCAAGTTCTGCAACCTTGATACTAATCATAGTGTTGATATAGTCAAAGGCATGAGGTGCATGAGGTCACCAAGGCTTGCATTTCGTCAACTGTCTCAATTTGCCAAACATGTAATAATGAGGCAGCACTACATTTGTATATATAGTATAATTATATTGATCAACTTGAAAAATTAGAGTCTAACAGCTAACATCTCAAGTTACTGTCACCATCGAAAAACACACCTCAAGTTACTAATTTGATTAAATTATGTCTAAATCATCTAAAAACTAAATCATTTTAAGGATAAAAAGGTAACAATGGTGATCTATTTACAGACTTGTCCTCATTTGGACACAAAAATAAAAGAAAACTCAAAATTATCAAAATATGTCCCCATCATTCTCTCCGACCGGGAAAAAACTCGACCTCGAGTTTTAAATCCAGTTCGGACGCAACCAGGACTCGACTCGTGAGAACGAGTCGATTCCGGGCTCTGATATCAAACTGATGGGGGACAAACCGGCTAGTCCGGGCAAAACGGAACGAAAACAAGATGTACCGGCGCTAATCGCCACCAAACAGACCTAAACGAACCCAAAATAGGCCTAAACCGACCCGAACCGGTCGAAACAGGCCCGAACCGGACCCACAATGGTCTGAACCGGTCAAAACCGGCTCAAAACATCCTGAACCGGCCTGAACCGGCCGGTTCAGGCGCTGAACCGGCCTGAAACGGGGTGAACCGGGTCTGGGCCCAGTCGAACTGGTCTGGGGCCAGTCTGGGCCGCGGACCGGACGGTCGCGAGCCACGCGGGCCGCGCGCGAGCGGAACCGGGCGGGGGTGGGGGTTGTGGCGCCGTCCTGGTCGTCGCCCGCTCGGTCGCATGGCCGCGATCGGCGCCGTCGACGCCCGTCGCCGTGGCGGCATCTCGGCGGCCGCGTGTGATGCCGGGGAGCCGCGACAAAAGCGCGTGCAGCGCACTTCGCCGCGCTCGCGCCGTCCTCACCGAGGCTGCGCCGTCGTCTCCGTGGCGCTCGGGTGCAGGCAGGACCAAGGATCGCGGGATCGGAATCGGAATCGGAATCGGTGGGTACCGATTCGATCCGGATCGGATCGGATCGATTCCGGCCGATTCGGACCGATTCTGGCCGATCCGACTGGAATAGCAAAAAATGAAAAAAAAACGATCCGATTCCGATTCCAATTCCAATTCCGGACCGATTCCTACCGATTCCGACCAATTCTGCGGAATTCATGCCGGAATCGGTCCTTCCGCATGGAATCCTCCGATCCGATTCCGGAATCGGTCCGATTCCACCGATTCCGTAAACAATGGGCGGGACAGGGGAGGAGGTCGCGGGGGAGGAGGATTCCGGGGATCGCCGGATCCTCCTCTCACTTCACCGCCTTCTCCTTCCGTTTCTTCTTCTTCTTCTTCTTCCTTTGTCTGCCTCCGCGAAGGGGGGGTTAGGTTCCGCCAGCGCCGTCGTCGAGGAAGGATGCTACCGGAGGAGGAGGATGGATGTCGGGGCTAGGGCTGCTGTCGAACCGAGAAGGGGAAGAGAGGAGAACGGCTTGGGGGCCGGAGGATGAGGAGGAGGAAGAAGACGGCGCACCTCGCCGGATCCGGAGGATGGAAGGGAGACCAGCCTCACTGCCGGAGGTGGGAGAGAAGCGGCCCTCTCTGGCCGGGGTGGGGAGAATGGGGCCGCAGCCCCTGTGCGGGAGGAACCAGGGCCCGAAGGGCTTCCAAAAATTGCTCTATTCCTTCTTGAACAATGTACATCGACCCTCCTTATAAAGAAGGAGTGGGAAAAATTAAAGAAAAGACCTCTAATTGATCTATTTACAGACTTGTCCTCATTTGGACACAAAAATAAAAGAAAACTCAAAATTATCAAAATATGTCCCCATCAAATGGCCTCTAGATGATCACTTCATGCAGCTGAGAGAGAGAGAGAGCCTCAACTCAGGTGGTTGCCTGAACAGCCAATATTAACAGAGGTGCTAATTAAGACCTGATACCATATGAAAGATAAAAGAGGAGATAATACACATTTTAAAGAAAAGTTATAAGTATCAGCAGATGAAGATCAACCCTACCATATTGATCATCCGTTAGAGGCCAAAGGCTTATAAACAGTACAAGACAACTATATTTCAGGCATCAATGGAGTCAGATAAACATAAAAAATAAATAACAGATATCTACTTTTCACCATACAGAATCTTCTGATGTAATACCTCATGATATATGGGTGCATCATATGTCACATGCATGAGAACTGTAAGGAGTTAACAGCACTCAAAAGGAGCATGTGGATAAAGCAACTTACCAAGAGAGTACATGCTAAGCCAGCTGACAGGCATATAGCAAAGCCATATATCCTCTGACCAAAGAATGAAACTAGGAATTAGATGATTTTTCAGAATGGGAACTCATGTCATAATATTATTAAGAGATAGGATGCCTTAAAGACTATAGCACCAGATTGAACTGGTAAACAGGAAAATGCATAAGCAAAAATAAGTGGGCGTGAAGTGGAACTTATTTTCAAGCAATTGAATTTCTAAAAAAAAGCGGTACTCCAGAAGCAGCGTTCTCCTCACCTAAATGTCTATATGGGGCACTTGATTTTCTTTTCTTTTCCAATAAACATTATTTCCATATATAATCCACTTATGTTTTTTCCTAGATTTTCTAAAGTGCTAAAACTTTGAACACCGTGGTTTTTTGAAGAATTTGCCATTTCAATATCTAGAGAGAAAGAAAATAAATCAGTGGAGAAGGTGTTGAAGAGAAGGCACCCGAAAGGAGGGATCAATACTTGCTCAGTAAATAAACAATTGAAGACCTTAGGCTTTATGTCGGATGGAAGTCAGTGAGGAGGTAATGACGTGACTGAAGGCTACAGAAAATGAAGAAATAAACAGTTGTCAGATTATTCTTTCCTAACATTAATTTTGAGACAATGGTTAGGAAAGCATCACCAAACATATCATGTATGATAAACTTTTTGCAGATGAATTTGTACGCACCAGAATTTTAAAATTTCTTATACCAACCAATGTAAATATACAATATAAAGTTTCTATCTGGAAATGATAAAAAAATCCTCGACTGAAAAATATCAAGCTAATTTGCTGAACGGACTGATTACTTAAAATATTTAAGTCAGGTTTTGCATGTACAGAAGTTGTCAAGGACTTCAATACAAACCTAGCAGAAAGGCGCAAATTCTGACAAGCATGTAATACACAATGTGGCACTGTCAAGTGCCTAACAAGCAAAATGTACGAAATGAGGACCAAACAACTGAAATTCTAAAGCGCAATGAGGTGAAAGAGAAACTGCGAAGGGAAAACACAGAGGCTCGATATAAACGTCAACAGAAATTCGAAGTGGAAGTTGGGTGGACATAGAATCTCATCTAAAAGAATGGAAAACCGATAATGCAAATTAAATTGCACATGCACCATTCCTAAAACAACTCATCCATCACTTTTCAAAATTCGAGCTCTGCTACACTAAGGTATAGGCACGATCTCCCCTCAAAGTTGCGATTAACAAATCTCTGGAAAGAACAGAGTCAAAAAAGAAAATAAAACAGCAAGATCAGAGAGCACAGCTACCAGATCCAGTGACATTAAAACACACAGAACCACGATTTCAATCCAAACGACGAGCCAAAACCAAGAGAAACATTCATCCATGATGCATAGATCCGAATAACGGCAACAAACCCTGAAGACCCCTAGAAAAGCCGGCAAATTCGGCACTCGCCTCCTTGCACGGAATCGGTGAGTAGAAGAGGGGAGACGAAAGGGCCAACTTCGGGGTGGGTGTTTGGATCTGGAAGCAACCGCCGGGAAGTTGAGAAGCACCTGCTTGGTGGACAAGGTGCACTGCCGGTTGAAGTCGTCGATCAAAGAGGAGCCGGCGTCGTCTCCGGCGTCCGCTTGGGATTCCTCATCAACCTCCATGCCAACTAGCATCTTCGCCTTCTCCAGCGCCCGGCTCATCCTGTCCATTGTGCTGGTTCTCCCGCTTCTTCGGCTACCTCCTTCGGAGCCGGAGGCCTTGCTCCGATGGGCCTTCTGCTGCGTGCCGGCTCTGGCGGCGGCGGCGGGGAGCTAGGAAGCCACGGCGTTTGGCACCGGTTCCGCCAATCGCAGACCTCAGCATTTTCCATACGAAGAGAAACGACCTCAAACGCACTAATATAAAAAAGGGAGAATTAACTATCGGTCCGATTAAGAAAATTAATTTAGCGTTAGGTCCGATGATCAAACTTCTTTAACGTCCGATCCGTCCGTCACATGTTTTAGTACAATATGTCTTTCGGTCCGTTCTAGGGGTGCAAACGAACCAATACACTTGACAAGTAGCTCTAAGCTCGACTCGATAAAAACTCGACTCAACTTGTTTATTATTTTAAATGAACAAACTTGAACAAAAAATAAAACTCGACTCATTAAATGAGCCGAGTTTGAACAAACTTCTGCTCGGCTCGATAAATTCGCGAGCTCGATTAAATATTATATTATATTTTTATTTTTAAAAATTAAGTTTTAAGTATTAATATTTATATATTGTCACTTAAATATATTAAATAATTCAAAAAATAAATTTAAAATTAAATTGAGTTTTATAAATGAGTTAAATCTAAAATTTTACAAATGACTTTTCATTGATTTTGAGTTTATAAAAGAGTTTGTATATAACTTAAGTTTGAATATGAATTGAATTTTAATCTAATTATTACTCGAGTTCGAGCTCGACTCGGCTCAATTAATAAACGAACCAAGCTTGAACAAGGGTTCCACATACTCGCTAAAACTCGAGCTCGAACTCGAACTCGTGTAAAATAAACGAGTCGAGCTTGAACACCATACTACTCGGCTCGACTCGGCTCATTTGCACCCCTAGTTCTTGTGAAGCATCCGTTGATATTTTTCTTCTTATCTCTTGTTTACCTTCTTGCAAATTGCACCTTGCTGTGAATAACAACGCGGGCACCATCAAGCTGCACCCAAAACTTTGATTAGGTTATAATAAAATAATAAATTATTCGTAGCTTATAAACATATCATATAAAATCATAAAAATGATCAAATTGATTTGTTTGTGTTCATATTTTAATCGCAGTTTAATATATATCTCTAAAAATAATATCACAATAAAATAAAAATAAGTAAAATTTAAAAAAATACATGTTATATAAAATGATTATAAATTTAAAAAATATTTAAATTTATAGTTTATTTTTTTTAATTGTTGGTAAAAAGAATAATTTAATATGTTTTAAAATTTATTAACTTTAATTTAATTTCAACACAAGAATTAAAATTGAAACGCTGGATCATGATGATTTATAACCCAAAACATTATTATATTCAAAGTAAACATATGATTCATATGAAGATTTGAATCTATTAAAAATTAAATCTATTTTTTCATATCTAAAATATCTTTAGAAAATATTTTTTAAAAATTATGAATTTAAAAGCATTTAAAATCTAACCATTACATCAGATTTACTGTCTCATTTATAACTACAAGATACCAATATATTTAGAGAAATATATCATTATACTTGACTTATGAAGATTTAAATACAATATCAATAATAAGGTATAATTGTCTATTATTTAGAATTTATCTGACAAATAAAATTATATTTTATTCAAATTTTAATATTCTTACGTATATTGAATATTCTATAGACTTAACTTGATTGTTTATTCAACCACATTATAAAATTAAAATTTGAAGCTGTTGGCGTTTTCAATGTTTTATACCGTCTATCGAGCCGTCAAGAAAAAGCAACGCCCATTTCTTGAGAAGAGTGCAATGATCTTTTTATCCACCGGTTTTCAAAATTTTTTTTTGAACAAACAAGTTTACTAGATAATTAAAAACAGATTACAAACTCAAGAACACAAAGACTACAACATAACATAAAAAGTTCCAAACACACTGAACAACAAACTAAGATAAAACTTGAGGTCTAAATCAAACCACTCGAGAGAAGCCACTATAATAAGCCACTATAATGGAGCGACCAACACAACAAGGTGTATAAATGGTCCAGAAGCAAAGAGCTGAAACTCTCAAGGAGTTTGACGTCTGCAAAGAGATCGGATGATCATACCGTATCGGTATGGAATATGCCCAAACTAACGATCTCTCAAATACCAAAGTGGCTAAAGAGAGGAATAGGAAAGACAACGAGACATCTAAAGAAGACAGGACTAAGACACAACAATAGATAAAAATTAAAATAAAAAGAAACATAATAAGCCTAACGACAAGCCACTCCAACGAGCAAACACAAAATGTAATGTCTAAAAAGACATCAAGATCGATCGTCGAAGTGGAGGCGAAGATTTCTGGGAGCTGATCTTCCTCCCTCCCCAATCGAAACACACCTCAAAATAAAAGGATATAAAAAGGACTCAAACTCGTCCCGAAGAAAATCACCTACACTGAAAAAGACTAAAAATCTGCCTCCAATGAGTACTACGAACAAGAGCACCACAAACCACCGATGTAATACCTGGCTTTTAAAAAAAAAAAAATGTAACGCCTCCCCTCCCCCTTTCCTTCTCGCCGGTTACGTCCCCCCCCTCGCCAATTACACCCGCGCCCCTCTCTCGCCGATGTCACCGCCCCGTCTCCCTCTCGTCTACGCAGCCCCCCCCCCTCATCAGGTCCCTGCTCGTCCGGATGTCGCCGCCGTAGTTGCCGCTCGGCGCCAAGCTCCCTCCACCGTCGCCTCCGCCGGCTTCCCGCTCGCCGCCGGCCAGCCTCCGCCAGCGCCACCTCACCTGCACTGCCGCCGTCGCCACCGCGACGTTCCTCCCCCCCCCCCGTCGACCTCGCCGGGACCGCCGTCGCCCAGCCACCCTGCGCCACCCTCCGCCATCGACGCCGCCGGCGCTCTCTCCCCGCCGGCCACCTGCACCGCCTGCGCCGCAACCCCCCCCCCTCCGCGGTATCGCCCCCACTCTCTCTCTCATATCCCTCCCATGCTGCCATGCACGCCTAGCCGTCCCCCCGGTTGCCATCGCCGTCGCCGGACATCCCCTGTTCCGCCCGGACCCGCCGCGGGAGAGCCCCCCGCCGCCGCCATCGTCGGCCGTCGCCTTCCTCCTGCCGTCGCCGTCGTGACCAACCCCTCCCCCGCCCATCGCCGTCGCCGTCGAGCGCCGCCGGCCGCCTCCGCCGTCGCGAGTGCCGCCACCGCCGTCGCCCGCGAACCGCCGCCGTGAGCCGCCCAGTCCAGCTCCGCTCGGCCCAGCTCCACCCGGTCCAGCCGCCCGGTTCAGCCGGTCGAACCGCCCGGTTCGACGCCGGTTCAGGATTTTTCTGATTTTCGGAATTAATAAATCTGGAAATTAGACTTGAGACCAGAAAAATAGCAGGAAAATCCATAAAAATCCAGAAAATTCACAGAAGCTTCCAAGTAGGTTTCTAAAGCTTTTCTATGTATTTGATCCCATTTTGATTAGAAAATATGCATGATTTAACTTATGGATCATAAATTGACTAGTCTTAGACTTTGGACTTGTAATTATTGATTTTCACAAAATCTCTGAAATCAGAAACTTGAAATTAGTATTTTGTATATTATGGAACATGTTTAGCTTGATTATGCTTGGGTAGAAGCCTTTTCTATCAAAATTGATCTTATGAAAACCATGTAAGTGATTATATGCTAGTTTGGAACAAGAATTGAAGGTTAATTATGTGTAGACTTGAAAAACTTTTGGGTCATCAAATTATACCTTTTAGAACCTGTTTTGGTCAGATTATGATTGATTACATGAGATCTTAATTTGTTCATTTTATGCCAAGCATGACTTAGGTTAAGTGTCTTGTACATATGTTTTAGTATGTCTAGTTCGGTTTGTCATTGCATGTGTGAGGATCATGTAAATTTTGATTAGTATGATTTCAGATTATGTATTATGTCATGCATGATATGATTATGTTCATATGGTTAAGTTTGGTATATGTTTGATTTAGAATATGTCAACCAAGTCGGTTAGTACAAGTCTTGTCTAGTTATGGTGAAATATGTTTAATTTGGTTTCAGATCATGGGCTATGCTATGCATAGTTAGTTATGTCAATTTGGTCATGATTAGTACAAGTTGTCATTGAGAACAAGTTCGATTAAGTCGGGTTATCATATGTCTTGTCAAGTTCGTTATGAATGCTATGTCTTGCATGAAATGCTATGAAATTAGATGTTTATGTCATGTATGCATGGTATGGTCAGGTATGTCATGATATGAAATTATGTTATGAACTCTTGATATGACGTGCTATAAAGGCTTCACCAGCCTATGTTAGACAATCGCCCGTGGGCAGCGGGTAACTTAGATGAATCCGGCCCTCCCACAGATCCCGAATTACCGTGGTTTTTCCCTTAGTGTCACCACTGCCTAGGTGCACTTTGGGCTAGCTTAGTATATGTTACTTCTATATATATTAGAGCTGGTGAATGCATTTTGTACATGTGAAGCAAGACGGCCAATTCCTTGCTCTTTGGCTATGTGTTCTGGAAAGGATATGAAATATGTTACTTGTGTGTCATGTATGGATGTTAAACCATGTCATGTTAGAAAAATCAGATTTGTCTGTTTTAATTTGGTCATGTTAAGTTAAGTCTTGAGGTCATTTAGATGATATTTGTCTAGCTTGTATGGTCTTGTGTGCATTGGTCTAGAATTAATTGGCTTTGGCATAATCTTTTCTTTGAAGATAATTATGTTCAGATATGGGTTGTGAGATTAATATAGAAGACATTCTATACTTTTGTATTACATCTCAATTTAGATATGTTACGTACCATTGCTTGATTATATGTTATTTACCCGATTGATGGTGTGGACGCCGGGAAAGAGGGGGGGGGGATAGCCCGCGGAGGAGGGAGAGGTACGTCCCCGCGCGTGTGTCGCGTGCGCTCCTTTCTTACTTACGGTCTTGATAGGGTGGGTTCGTGTTAATCACGCCATAGACACGGTCGTGGATGATTCCGACGGACCGTTCTATTGCCTGCTTTCCTTCCTTCTTTCCTTCTCCGCACTCACCTTGATCCCCGGACTACTCAACCCTGGCTGTCACTGGTGGAGCGAAGCATCGGTCCGGGTCGTGAGGTGAATCGAGGGGAAAGAAGATCGTATAGCCGGTGGCGTTTTCAACACTAACTTGACCTATAGACCGAAAGGGGAAGGGATGGTGTGGTCGCCAGAGCCGCAGAGGCTCCGATGATAGAAATAAAAGAAATGAACTAGTAAAGGAAGTGAGGGTGACCGGTTACCTCGATAAGCCGGGAGATTGCGGTGGTTCTATCTTCTCCTTCCTCGGCCGGCCGGGGAAGAAGAGCCTTGGAGAAACTCGCTTGCTCGAAAAGAAAGTATGAATGAAAGCACCACGATTAGAACTAAAGACGGAGCAAGAACTATTCGTAAGAAAGAAGAGCAATGACAAAAGGGGTTGAACGAACCGGATTAGGACTAACTCCTAACCCCTTCTCAAGGGAGGATCTAAATGACCTATGAATAAGATGCGTTATGCTATACTAATGCAACATGCATAATGAAACCCAAATGAACAATAAAGGAGAGAGTAAGGTAAGGAAGAAGATCGTAGAGAAGCCCGGTGCTTCTGGCTTCTGGAAATTGCAGCGCTCCGACGACAGTCGCCCGGCGTCGCGTCGGGGAGCGCTCCGTCCTTCCGCGGCGGTCTTCAATGCAATCTTCTCCCGGTTCCAATGACGAAGGATCGGATCCCTAGCCTATCTTGGAGATTCCTTGGCACTCGTCGTATGGTTTGCAATGGTCTTTAATGGTATGATGGCGGGTGTCTTGAATGGTTTTGAGTGGTATTGAATGAACGGGGTGGAAGAGGTGTAATGGAGAATGGATAGGCTTGGGGATGGGATGGTAGACTCTAATGGGGGTTGGAAGGTGGTGGAAGGGTGTTGGGGAAGCTCAAGAAAATTCTTGGGAGTTAAGGCTCTGGGAATCCCTCTTTTTTTTTTGGAACCTTGGAACCTTGGAACCTCTTAAATGTGGGAGAAGGGTCTCCTTTTATAGGTGGGCAAAAGTGACCCTAGCGCTCCGTCCTGAGGGCGCCCGGCGTCGCGGCATGGGAGCGCTCGAAAATCCGCCGACAAGTCGGCGGATCAGCACGTCCGACCATACTGCCGCCACCTACCACCCTGCGTGTCAGGCGGCGGTTGTCAGCGGAAATCCTGGCGCTCTGACAGGGGAGCACCTACGACCTACGGCTGTCAGACTGCAAATCCGGCGCATGCGGAGCCTGCCGTGACAGTTGTCGCGGGAATCCGTGTGCTCCGACGGCGGAGCGCCTGGGTCCCCAGTACGATTTCGACAACGCATCGCTGACCGTCTGAAAAGCCGGCTGTCACGCGCGGGATTGCAGGCGCTCCGGCAGAGGAGCGCCTGTACTTTCGTACGCCTCTGGGTACGGTGGTCGTCCGGTCGGTCAAAAGGGTGAAAAGGCGGGAGATGCCAAGCGCTCTGACGTTGCGACGCCAGGCGTCGCGGCGTCGGGACGCCTCCAGATTTCCTGAAATTTGCTCGTCTTTATGTTAAACCGACCTCTCTGATCGGGAGAAAACAAGTGTTAACTATAGAAACGAGATTGCTCTTCCTGAAATCGGGCCGAATTCGCGTATCTACAGCTTGCCTCGCCTTGACGTTGGTTTTGCAAGGGAGCGGCACGGAGTGTAGCGGAAGTGACCGTAGCGAGGTGGAGCGGAGTGAAGTGATGGCGGACTGAAAAACTGGCGTCAAGGTGTAGATTTAGATACGCGACTCATGACCTGACCAGGTGAATTGAGCCTTCTCAAGTTCCGCAATTGCCTTTTGTATCTTCTAGACTGCTTTCGTGGTTGATTGGAGACGAGATGTGCCGTGGGCACGAGAGAGGAAAATAAAAGCCTCGCCCCCGCGTGCGGGGAACCTCCGAGCGCGGCTCGTGAGTTCATCTTGGTTAGCGGCCCAGCTTTGTGGTGTGCTTGTACCAAGAAGGGCTGAATGAAGTTGATTTGAAATCAAAAGAACCTCCAATCAACCGGAATTAAGTCTTTGGGATTCATCCGGGTCCTTGCGGGAACATGATCCGGCTCGGATTGGAATAACTTCTCATCTCAATATAAACACTCGTTTGCTTTGTCACAGAGAATGATCTTCATGAAGACAACCATAATCATGATAAAATGCAGGTGATGTATGCGGATGCATGCCGGGTGAAAGAAAGAAATAGAAATTAATATTAAGAAACATAGTTGAAGATATAGATCACGAGTGGTGGGTCGTGATACCGATCAAGAACCGTCGTCCCCAAAGCTCGTGATTTTGGCTTATCCGTTGTGTTCATTGAACAACCGTTCCGTCCTTGATTTTGTTGGAGGGGTTCTCGGGCCCGGCGTTCTTAGAACTTGTGGTCCTCAACATTTCAAGTATTATTATACTTAATATGCAAGAAAATACTGATCTTGACCATTTCTCATCATTTTTCTCTTCTTCTTTTCGGATTTCTTTAAAGCGCTCCTTCGACGAGACGCCAGGCGTTGCAATGTAAGAGCGCCTGCAACCCTGCGCAGCTTTCCGTCAAGGGCCTGTCGCCCGTCTCGTCGTGGGTAATGGGGAGCTCTCCCTCTCTCTTCCCCGCCCCTATTTGAGCCCTAGGTCGCCCAAGGAGGGGAGAAATCTTCTCCACTTCCTTGGGCCACCCCTTGCTCCATCTTCTCCCCATTTCTTGCTCTTCACCGCCGCCATGGAGCTTCCACACCGACCCGATGTTCCTTTGAAGGCGAAGAGGCTTTCACCATTCCGGGCACATTCGTAATCGGGTCTCGGCGGGAGTGGTAAGTTTCTACCTTCGTTTGTCTTTGAAAGTTCGTTTTTTCATCGTTTTGCTTTCTTGTGGGCCCTCTTTAGGCCGATTCTTTCTTCCATTTCTGCCCTTTTCTGGTTTTCTGTCGGATTCATCCAAGCGCTCTGTCTTCACGACGCCAGGCGTTGCGTCGTCAGAGCGCCTGCTATTTCTGATGACAGTTCCTGATCCTGTCCGAACTTGTCTTGTGCAGGAGTCTCCCCTTTCCCGGTGCGCGTTGTCGGGGCCGTTCGACTGGATGAACCGCCTCATCATTTGCCTCTTTTACCACAATCGTGCCTTCCTCCGCGAGTGGGGCCTCTTGGGTCTTCTCACCCATGCTTGCAACATCATGAAGTATCATTGGGACTTCTCCCTTCTCGGTGCTCTAGTGGAGCGTTGGCATCCGGAAACCAACACTTTCATCATGGGCTCCTATGAGTGTACCGTTCTCTTGGAGGAGGCCGAGATCCTTCTTGGTCTTCCGGCAGTCCCCAGACGTCAGGAGCTCTTTACTTTTGTTCCCACCGATCTTTTGTCTTCTCAGAATTCCTCGAGGAATTCATGAGTCCTACTTCAGCCCGTCTAATCATCCCGGGGGACAGGATCGCTGTGGAGGGCCTCCTCGAAGTGGACCATTGGCGCCCTAGAAGGAGCTGGCAGTGACATTGACCTTCTTCCCGGCATGAAGGGGGCTGCCACCCTTCTTGTCCCCACCCTTCTCTTCCCGGCCGAAGACGGCTGGATTCACCCTGGGTGTCTATCCAAAGCATCCGGGTGTTTGGCGGAGGGAGAGGATCATCACTTCTGTCCTCGGCTTCTTGTATGACGGCTTATCCTCAGCCTGCATCGGCCGGCCTATGCATGGTAGCCTTCTCCTCCTAGCGTCGTGGGCCGATTGGCACTTTAAGTTCAGTGTGGCCGACCATCGCGTGTCTTCTTCTCGTTATTTTCTCCATAGCCCTCTCCACACCATTACCCATATCTTAGGCATGGAAGAGAGGGTTGTGAACACTTGCCCATCGCTGAAGACCCGCCAGATTGGCGTGCATACTTCTTAGCCAACGACCTCTCTCGCCTTTCTATGCCCTCCTCCTCCCATGATAGGGAGGGAGGTTCGAGTCCGCCACTCTCCGGGTGTGGATTCGAGGTTGATTACTAGCTCATCCTTTGTCTTGTACAACCCACACCGCCGTTTCCCTCGCATCGCTGCCCCTCGGTCTAGGGTGCCTTGCCTTTCTCATCTTCCTCGCGATCAAGGATCGTCATTTTGGTACCCCCGACGACGCGGAGGAGTGCCGGAGCATCATTGAGCTTTGGAGAGCCTCGCAGGATTTTCCTGTGGGCGAGGATGTTCAGGAGGAGGGTGACCGAGTGTCGCGCTACTCTGCCCGGTTGCGTGTCCTTCTTATATGATCGGGCTTGATCTCTCGTTTTTTTCTGGGCCGTGTGTGGCCAGATTATGTTCTGTTGTTCTACTGGGCCCTGCGTGGCCGTCTATGTTGTTGTACTTTCAAGCCGGTGCGGCCGCTTATGTTGTCTTTGTCTTTTGTGGCCCGCGTGGCCGTTTGTTGTTGTACCGTCGTGCCGGGTGTGGGTGTTTATGTTGAACTTGTTTTCTTCCTGCAATATTGTCAGAATTTTCCAAAAGAGTGCATGTGCATGTATGTGTGCATTGAGTAAACAGATGTTAAAAAGTCAAAAATGTTAAGGCAAAGATTTTTGGCTACTGAATTTCCAGGCGCTCCGGAAACGAGACGCTTGGCGTCGCGAAGTGGCGACGCCAGGCGTCCCGAATCCGGACTACCGGGCTTTTTCAGCGGCCCTTCACATTCCCCTCGATTTTCGACCCGCTCGTTGATGGAAGGTCCTCGGGGTTGGTGGTTTTGTAACTTTTGAGATTTTTAGGGAATTATAGAGATTTTTTCAGATTTTTTTGGAATTTTTCAAAAAATTTTGCCTTCACTATATATACAGAGTTACTGTAGTAAGTTCATTTTCACGCGAGCATTTCCTGGCCTAGCTTGAAAAAGGTCGCGCCTTCCGGAGCTCCGTGCGTCTTCCTTCTTCATCCAGTCCGGCCGGTCTCTTCTTGGAAGTTGTAGAATAGATTATGATCTTTCCGATGACATGAGTTTTCCGAGATTTCCGAAATTTTTCGACCGATTTCGACGGTGTCGAAGTCGGTCAAATCGGCTGGCCAAAGGCCGCGAAGCGGCGACGCCCGGAGCCCGGCGGCCGCGGGCGCGCAGCGCTATTCAAGCGCTGCCGTCTTCGCGACGCTTAAAAGCGGCCGCGAAGTTGGAGCGCTAAGCCAGCGCTCCGACCTCGAGACGTCGGCACAAGCGCTCCGAAGGGGGAGCGCCCGCTATTTCCGAAACCGGGTTTTTTCTCGATTTCTCGTTCATTCCCGTATGACACTAACCTCGTTGATTCTCCGTCTTGCGCATGGCGCGGCGACCACGCACCTCCCGAGCACGCCGGAGGCCTCGCCCGCCAGCCCCGAGTCGCCTCCCCTGGGCCGAGGAGGTTCCCCTTGTCGCGCCGCAGGCCCGCCCGCATCCCCGTCTTGAGGTAAGCCCCTTATCTTGCCTTGCTCTGCACTTTTATGAAACTGACAAGATATTCTTTTCTATATGCAGCGCAAGCTCCGCTCCCCCATCTCGCGGGAGTTAGTCCTTTGGGTGTACAAGGGGCTGCAGGAGTTCCAGAAGGGCAGACTGGATGCCATGGGGTTCGGTCTGCTCCTCTCCCCGCACCGCGATCCGGGAGGATCTCTCCCCGATCCAGCCCCGAGGGAGCGGTGGGACTCGGTCTCCCGCTCCTTCATCTTCCCTTGGGGGCACATGGTGCCCTCTTTGGAGGACGTGACCCGTATTACGGGTCTACGTGCACACGGTCGGCCGGTGACCGGCAAGACCTATGAGGATTACTCCGGTTTTTGCCGGGACCTCCTGGGTCTTGACACTCCGACCCTCCCCGGCGGCACGAGGATGCTAGAGCGGGAGGCCACCGGGCACATGGGGGGGTTCCGCTCGGGGGCGGTCCCCAAGGAGGGTGCCCTTCTCTCAGAGGTCAGGAGTCGCCTGACCTCTGAGGTGAAGGAGAAGCTCTGTGGCGAGGAGGGCACGGAGCAGGCAGACAGGGACCTCCGTCGGTTCCTGTTGTTCTTGCTTTCTCGGCTTTTGCTGGGCAGCAAGGGTGACAGGATCCACCTGAGGTGTCTGGCTTTACTCGCCCGCCTTTCGCGGGTAGGCGAGTATGCTCGGGGTGCCGCCATGTTGGCACATCTCTTTGCCTCCCTTGCCATGGAGTCGGGCCCCGTTGGCGTCGCCGGCTTCACTCCCTTTCTCCAGGTAATCACTTTTACACGCCTATTTTAAATAAGTTGCATATTTCGTACCTGTGTATCTGACATGTTTGCCATTCTCAGGTCTGGAGTTACCTGCACTTGCCCCTCCGGCGGGCGGTGCGACAGACGGGACCTGTTCGTTACCCGCTCCTCCGGCAGTGGGTGGCACACCGGGCCGCATCTCCTCACCAGTACCAGGTGGAGAGCCTGCGGAAGGCCCTGCTCCACCTTCCCCATGACCGGGTAAGTGTTTTCGGCTTCCGCTCCTTAAACGCTTTGGCTTGTCTTGTCTAGTGCTGCTTTTTGACATTTGTTTGCTTCCCTTGCAGGTGGTGTGGAGGCCCTATCTCCAGGACGATGACACTGCCCAGCCTTGGGTGGCGGAGTCCCAGGCAGTGTTTGGTAGGGACACCTACCTGATTCGCCGAACGAGATTGAGCCCCCGTGGCGCCGTCTCTCGATGCGGTCACCGGGGTTCAATCAGAGTGGGTGACTCTTCCTCCCTACCCGAAGATGGGGAGGAGCACCGCGGGCTGGTCCACAAGGTGGATCGGCGAGAGTCGGGCCGGCCGGCCCCGGAGATCCGGGATCGGGGTGGCACCCCGGTGGTCTCCTGTGCGACCGACCGCTCGGAGTATCTCCGACGCTTACGTAGTTCTACGGCCACCTGTTCGAGGTGACAGACACGCTACGTTGCTTCTCCTTCTGACTACTCTTGTGCTTGCTTGATCTGTGCTGACCAACCCTTCCTTGTAGGCGACCCCCACAGACCTCACCCGCCTCCGTGACCGCATCACGGAGCGGGATGACAGGATCCGGGAGCTGGAGGCCCAGCTCGCTCAGGTACGGCTCTTCTCCTGATTTTTATTCATGATGATTCTTTCATCGCCTTCACATCGTCTTTTCTTTTCACCGTGCTGCGGCTCCATCTCCGAGGTCGCACGGACAGGAAGGGCCGCGTGGCATCCGGCGGCCTCCGCGAGCGCGTAGACGCCGCCGCACCTCTCGGGGGCACCCTCGATGGAGGAGGAGGGGGAGCCATCCGTCCGCAGCCGTCCGAGCAGGGGGGCGAGTCGGCGGCCTTCGAGCCGGTTGTAGGGAGTCCGGCATCGGTGGGGCCGGCGGCGTACTTCCTGCAGGCGGAGGTTCCGTCGGCGGCGCAGCCGATGCTGGAGGTCCCGGCAGAGGGACCATCGTGAGGCGGAGACCCTTCTCCGCGAGGAGGTGAGTCTCTCGCTTTTCTTTCCTTTTCGCCGTTTGGTTGCCTTGCTCTAATCTTTGTTCCGTGCAGTTCGAGAGCCGCGGGCCCGAGTGGCCGAGCTAGATGGTGCACGAGGAGCCGCCGAGGAGACGGAGCGAGCCCTCCGGGATCGTGTATGCTCCCTGGTTTGCTTTATTTTGCTTCGTTGCGGTATCTAATTCCGTTCTCTGCAGGTTGTTCGACTTCAGGCCCAGGTGGCCGATTCGGAGAGTCGACTTCCTCCGTCTGATTCCGCCCTTCTGACGGGGGTGAGTCTCTCGAGTTTGTTTCAGCCTTGTTTCTTTTCTTTGCTTGTTGTTGATCTTCGTTTGACCTTGCAGCCAGAGAGGGCTCGGGTCTTCCCTGAGAGTGAGCAGATCCTCCGGCCGCGGATCCAAAGATCCGGAGGAGATGCCGGCAATGGAGACACGGCGGGCGACGTAGCCGTTGGAGCTGGTCCGCTCTCGATCACGTGGTCGGTCACATCGAACCGACTCTCGGCGGACGACGCTCGCGGCCCGAGCCGGTCGGGCACTTCTTCTCGAGCGGGTGGTGAGAGGACTCCCCTTCCCCCTCCTGTAGCAGAGCCGGTTCCCCAGGAGCCAGCGGTGGAGGGAGGCGGCGATTCTGATGTGCCGGCCCCGTCTGCCACATGATACACTTTGTATACGCTTGAGCCCATAGTGGATTCTTTTGTCCATCCGCTTCTTCTTCTTTTCTATTTTCGCACCTTGTTGACTGTCTTACTGAACCAGAAGAGCGGTTAGATTTTGTTTAGGCTTAGCCTCTTGCAAGATGTCAGGAGGCATGGGCCTTTTTAACTAGGCAAATGAGAAATATAACTATGCAAAGGTGTAAACGAAACGTGCATGACGTAAAATTAAACATGAATGCAACTAGACATGCGGTCAATTTACAAGCACTAACTTTTTAGTTTTGGGTTTTAAATTTTATAGATTTCTTCGGGGTTTTGGATATTCAAATTTGTAGGGGGATTTTGAGAATTTTGCAGATTTTTTTTGTTCTTTTGAAATTTCTAGATTTGTTTGGATTTTAGATATATTCATTTTTTTTCGTTTGTGGACGAAGTAGACGCTCTTCACCATCTGCCTTGCTTGCAACTAGGTTCCCCCTTTCATAGTAGGGTAGTGGCTAAGGATAAGTGCCACGTGTAGGTGATGTGCCTCTTTCCGGGATTCTTAGGCTTTCTGCCTTCAATAAACCAAGATCCTGCCGGGGCTCGGTTGATCAACCCTACCCATGGTGGTCGAAGAAGGAAGAGATTAAGGTAAGCCTTTGGCCAAACTCAAGGGATATCAAGCGGGTTCCCGTACTGACGCCCATCTGCCAAGTTTAAATCCTTTTGGGTCATTCCTTCTTGCCCATTTTGTGGCCCACATTCGGACAGGTCATTTTTGCCTGAGGGGTTCATTGCCCATCTTTTGGAGCCTTTTCTTTTTTGGGGCTGTTTTTAAGCACTCATTCAGACAGGTCTATGCATTTTTTCGGTTGACCTGAGGGGTTCATTGCCCATCTTTTGGTGCCTATAGGATTTTCCCCTTTTCTTAGATGGTGAGCATTTTCGGTATTCCTTGCCCGAAATCCCTTGAATCTTTCCTCGGGCCGAAGCGAGAGAAGAATAGGGCATGGTTGATCTTCTTTGCCCAGTGCTACCTGACTTTCTTTTCCGGCTTTGGCCATTGAATCCCGAGTGTAGGCGTGCGATGTGCATAGTGTGATGCCTATCCTTAACCCTCATCTGAACAAGTGGTCCTAATAGCAAGCAAGGATAGGTGGGAGTAAACTTCTTCCACGACTTTTTTGGTATTTTACATTTTTTTGTTGTTTTTAGGGAAAATATTTCTTAAGATAGAGTCCATTCCAAGGGTGAGTCAATTCGTCTCCATCTGCGTTAACTAGCTTGTAAGAGTTGCCGTGGTAGGTTTCCGAAATTACAAAGGGTCCCTCCCAATTTGGCTGAAGTTTTGAGCGGGGACCGCCCGGCTTTATGAAAATCCTTTTAAGCACAACCTCACCGATTTCGAATTTTCTCTCAACCACCCTTTTCTGATAAAATCTTTTAAGCCTATTCTGATAAGTCCGGGCATGTTCGGCGGCGGCCAGCCTCTTCTCGTCCAAGAGTTCGAGCTGTGCTAGGAGAGAATCTCGCCGATCATCCGTAGGGATGTCTCGATCGATCCGAACTCGGAGGGAAGGGATGAGTACTTCGTATGGGACTACCGCCTCCATTCCGTATGTCAAGGCATAGGGAGTCTGGCCCGTCGGAGTTCGGACCGAAGTGCGGTAGGCCCATAGAGCATCGATCAACTTATCTGGCCAATCCGCGAACTTGCTGGACTCACATGTTTTCTTAACAATTTTTATCGTGGTTTTGTTAGTGGCTTCGCTTGACCGTTGCCTTGAGGGTAATATGGGGATGAATGATGCAATTTTATGCGATACCTCGTTGCAAAGGTCTTGCAGCTCTTCGAGAGATAACCGGGGCCCATTGTCGGTGACGATGTCGCCGGGGATTCCGAATCCGGACAGTGATGTTGCGCCCGATGAATGTGCACACCGTCGATGCCTTGATTTCCGTGTAAGCTTCTGCTTCGGCCCATTTCGTGAAGTACTCCGTCGCGGTGAGAATAAAAGACTTGGTTTTGTTCGTGGAATTGGGATCACCAAGGGGACCGATGATATCAAAAGCCCACATAGCAAAAGGCCGTGGGGCATGGATAGGATGGAGAGAAGATGCCGGAGAGTGGATCTTATCGGCATGGAGCTGACATTGGTGGCAGTGCCGAACAAAGATTGAACAATCCTCCTCCAATGTGGGCCAATAATACCCCTGCCGAATGATTTTTTTGGCAAGGGCTTGGGCACTAACGTGGCCCCCACATACCCCCGAGTGAGCTTCTTCAAGCACTACTTCGGCTTCTTTTTCATCCACACAACGCAATGTAACTCCCGTCATGCTTCTTTTAAAGAGTGTTCCACCCAAAGACTAGATATTTCGGGAAATCCTTCGATGCCTTTTCTTTCGTCGGCCGTAAGCTCGGGCGGGTAGGTCCGGTTCGGCAATATTGAGCAATCTCATGGTACCATGGCCTCTCTTCTTCTTCGTTTAGCTCTTCAACTTCAATGATTGACAATTCCTCCTTTTGCTCAAGCAATTCCTTCCTCGCGAACTTCTCTTGGATATCGAGAAATCGAGCATCCTTAATAGCAGTGTATCATTTTCCGCCGGACGTAAATGGTCCTATCAGATACACCTTGCGGGATTGATAAAGAGGATGCCAATGATGCTAGAGAATCAGCAAGGATATTCTGAGCACGAGGGATATGGACAAATTCGAGCTTAGTGAAGAGCTTGATGTAAGAAGAAGTGAGTTCTTGATAGGGTTTGAGTCCGGGATGAGATGTTCGATATCTGGAGAGCACTTGCCGAAGAACCGCTTGGTCGTCGCCTATAATTCTCAAATTGGTGGCTCCGTGGAAGCGAGCAGCCTCTAATCCAGCTAGGAGGGCCTCGTATTCGGCAAGGTTGTTGGAGGCGGGACAACAGAGTTGGAAGGCCCGGGGGATAACACCCCCTTCCGGGGACAACAGGGCAGGTCCGATTCCCCTTCCTTGGGAATTTAAAGCACCATCAAAATAAAGGGTCCATAGTTCAGAATGGTGGAGGGACAAGAGCCCTTCGTCGGCGCTCAGACCGGACCGGGTTAAAGTTAGGGATGGGATGGTGAGCCGTGTGTTCGGCAATGGCATACCCTCTCGATTGATTTCTCGTTGGATGTAAGTGATGTCAAATTGGGAGAGAAAACTTTGCCACCTCGGCGAGTCGGTCACTGAGGACAGAATTCTCGAGGAGGAATTTAATAGGGTTCATCCGGGCGATGAGATTGACGTCATGAGCGAGAAAATAGTGCCTGAGTTTTTGTACCACCCAAACCAAAGAAACACAGGTTTTTTCCATGGTGGTGTAATTCATCTCACAAGGGTCAAAGATTTTAGAGAGATAGTAGGCAGCCCGCTCTTTCCCTTCCTCATCTATTTGTGCCAACACGGCACCTAAAGATTCGCTTAGAACCGAGATATACAAAATTAAAGGCTTGCTTGGATTCGGGGGTTGGAGTACAGGAGGGCTAGAAAGGTATTTCTTCAAATCGTCAAAAGCCTCCCGGCACTTTTGATCCCATTTAAACTCGTTTTTGCCCCGGTTAACTCATAAAAAGGCTTACACCTTTGAGAATGCCGTGAGATGAACCGGCGGACAAATTCCAATCTTCCAATCAACCCTCTAAGGTCTTTCAAATTCTTTGGTGGGTGCATATTAATGATAGCCTTGGCTTTATTGGGATGAGTCTCAATTCCCCTTTTGCTAACAATTAAACACAATAATTTGCCGGATGCTACACCGAACACACACTTCTTCGGGTTCATTTTTAATCGAAACTCTCGAGCTCTTTGCAAGACCTTTCTTAAAACTTCAGAATGTTCATCTTGGGTTCGGGATTTGAGCACTAAATCATCCAGATACACCTCTACACATTGATGCATCATATCATGAAAAATTGCCATCATTGCCCTCTGGTAAGTAGCTCCTGCGTTTTTTAATACGAAAGGCATGACGACATAACAATACGTTCCCCAAGGTGTAGTGAACGATGTTTTCTCCCGATCCTCTTCCGCTAGCCGAATCTGATTGTACCCGGAATATCCGTCCATGAATGAAAGGGTTTCAAAACCGGCCGTATTATCAACAAGCACATCGACATGAGGGAGGGGAAAATCATCCTTAGGGCAAGCTTTGTTTAAATCTCTAAAATCAATGCAGATGCGGACTTTGCCATCTTTCTTCATTACTGGGACGATGTTGGCCACCCATTGAGGATAGAGGACGACTCTGATGAATTTGGCTTGGTGCAATTTATCGACCTCTTCTTTCATTTTTAGGGCCACTTCTGGGTGGAATCTTCTAAGCTTTTGCTTTACCGGGACAGCTCCATCCTTAAGTGTCAAGCGATGTTCGACCAATGAGTTGTCTAGTCCCGGCATATCCCGGTAAGTCCATGCAAATGTATCCCGGTATTCCCGCAAAGTCCCTATCAAATCCGATTCTTGGGAGGGAGATAGACTAGCACCGATGAGAACAACTTTTGGATCATCTAATGTTCCGAGATTAAGCTCCTTTGTAGGCTCATCGCCAAGCTAAGGGTTCTTCGAATCTCCTCAAGCCTCGAAGCATAGGCATCCGCTATATCCTCTTCCTCATCCGTATCAAGGTCCTTTTCCGAACCGACTTCATATACTCCCAAGGATTGATCCATGTTTTCTTCGTCCTCATAGAAGACTTCATCCAACCGAATATTGTTATCCCAAAATCCCGGCAATTTCGCGCATTCTAAACTCTTGTCACCCGCCTGATACAGATATCGATTTGGTACCCTCTTACCCTTAGCCTGGATTCTCTTGGACACCGACCCTAGGGGGAATGACTGAGACGACGATGGAGAGGAGATATTAGGAGAAGTGATATTTACAGGAGGTGAAGGGTAGAGCAATTCGCTCAAGGACTCGGTTTCTGAGGTTGGAAGGTCCTTGGGGGCAAGGACGGATGTTTCCTCGATCGAAATGCGAGTCGGGAGAAGGACGGTTTTTTCGGGCGGTGCCAACCATATGTACGGGACGGGTTACGGCACCGTTTTCGCTACGAAGGGAGAGGAACGTGAAAATTTGAGAAAAATTTTGGATGGGGTTGTGACCCTCTCTCGGTTAGAGATGAGTCGGTTGACCTTAGGAGGGGGAATCTCGGTGAATTGAGTGGGTCATCGGGGTCGTCCCGGATTGAACTTGTTCAATGGCCAAAGTGGCAAAGGCTTTGATTAATGTAGAATGGAGTGCGCTCTCGGCCCCAATGGTGATGATTGTCCGGAACGGTAGTAATTCTTTCCTCACGTGCGCCGAGAAGGGCCTCCCATAGAAGGGCATTCGGAGCCCATGGGATAGACTTAGTTGAGAGAGGGACTCGGCCCCGGAGGATGAGAGGTTGAGGGAAGGCCCTCGTGGAATGATTAGGGGGAATGGCAGATTTGACTGTCAAGGTGCTTACTGATCCTTGGCGACTCAAGTGGTTCTTTCCTTGATTCTTCCTCCTCGACCGGAAATAATAACGATAAAGGTAAGAACAATTCATCCTCACCTTCGTCGACCTTCTCGCCTTTTCCGTGGACGATTGTTGATGTCGTTGAGATAGCCCGGCCCCTCTTCTTTGATCCGGATCACTTCCCTCTTAGAAAGTATTTTGCAAGTCCTTCCGCCACCGCTCGTTGTCCAGGCCTCTTGCCGTTTTGGATTGTCCCATCGTACCCTGTGCCAGCCTTGGAGAGTCGGTTGGCGGGGCTGATAGGTTCCGTGATGCCTTGCAAGAACTTGCCCAATCCTTGGCCCTCTTGATACCCTGCAATCCTCATGATGTGCCATCCTATCGGTTCTTCTCGTGTTTTTCTTCTTTTGCTTTGGCCGCCATCTTTTCCTTGGTGGTTCTATTAATGTGAAAATCGGCCGGCTAGGTAATCCAAAGTAGCTAGTGTTACCGTTACATAACCGGTTACCTTTACAATTTGCCCCTTGTGAGGGAACTTGATACACCGATGATTAGTTGATGCTACCGCCCCCAATGCTTCGAGATAAGGGCGACCCAAAATGACCCGATAGGTAGGATCCATCTCCAAGACATGGAAATCGACCGCGATCGTCTTGGGACCGAGCTCGATGTCAAGACAAATGGTGCCGTGAGCGGGCCGCTTCATGTTATCGAATGCCGTCACGTTGATGTGAGAGGGTTGGATTTCCGTCTTCGAAATGCCGCAACAATTCAATGTTTCGGGAGGTATGATGTTCAAGGAGGCACCGGTATCCACCAAGCATGAATCTATCGGTGTGCCTCGAATGTTTATCGTTAAGCACAATGCACACCTCCCGACTTCAGGAGCCGCCAACTCCTCATCGCTGAAAGTTAGGGCTGGATGTTCACTCCGGGAGCCAAGACAATGGTGATTCTCTCGGGCGGCAGGCTTTCCCTGACAAGCACCTTTTGTAACTCCCGGTGAAGTACCTCTTGATGCACTTTGGACCGTTTGATCAATTCTAAAATAGAAATTCTGGCTGGCGTTTTATCAAGGTGTTTCAGCAGATCATATGTAGTTCCTGGTACCGGTTCCTCGACCGGTTCCTCCTCGATCTCTGGGGCTGCTTGTGCTGCACCGGCTTGGGGAAAGACGCGTTGGACCATGCGTCCGCTTCGTAGGATGGCAGCAAGAGGTGGTGTAGGCCCGGCGGATGATGTTTCGATGGGGACTGGCATGTGATCTAAAGGACTGGACCGGGTATGCTTAGGTGGAGGCAGTGGGGTATTGATAGGGCTAAGCGGGGACACTACCGGGCCAATGGGCCGAATGGGGAGGGGTGATGGTTGTGGTGGTTTTAGTGGCATGATGTGTACGGGATTGGTTAACGGGGGTGTTGGTCTAATGATGGGCGGTAGGGGGGGTATAGTGGCTAAGGGAGGTGGCGCACGGGGGCGGAGAATTGGTCCGAAGGGGGGAGGAGTCGTGGTGGTAGGCCCTTCTGCGGGTCGCGGCAGTTGTACGAATGATAGGTGGTAGGTTAGGAGAGGTACGGGGAATGGATAAGATGGCCCTATCGTGGTGGTGAGGGGTGTATGTGTGGAAGGAGGCGGTGGTCGGGTCCATTTGCCAATCTTGTCCTCGGCGGGACGATTCTTCGGCCGGGGTTAGGATAGGATTGATGGGATGGCGAGGTGGTGCTGCCATTGGAGCGGGCGCATGGTTTGGCAAAGGATTGCGCACTATCCCGAGGCCCTGATCATGTGGCGGTTGTTGTTGCAGTTGTTGTTGTTGTTGGTGTTGTTGTTGTTGTTGCCGCCGTTGTCGCCCTCGAGGTCTTGATCGTTGCGTCTTCAATGACTCAATATATACCCCCATTTGTGCCCAATCAATACTCCCTTGGTCATGAAGATCATGAATGTAGTCTCCGAACCGAAAACAATCCTCGATCATATGACCCGGGTAGCGGTGATACATGCAATACCGTCCAAAGGTTTGCCGTGCTCGGCCGCATGTGTCTTTCTTTGGGAGCTCTATCCGTTGTGCGGCCATCAAGGCATTAAAGATGTCCGTAAGTGAGTAAGGCAATGGCGGGTAATTCTCTCGTCGGGGACCGGTTTTCCTTGGTTGGTGTGCAACCGGAGGAGGGGCCTCGGTGGTAGGTTTCGGGGCCCCGGGTTGTGGTGCTCGGGGCATCAAGGGTTGTTGATTCTCGGGGTCGATATTGTTGGACTTGGTACCGGGGAGGCCGTGGGGGAAGTTGAGGTCGAGACCGGTGCCGGAGGACCGGAGCATTTCGTTAGGAGGAGGGTTTCTATGTTGATTCGGGTGATTGTTAGGCGGATTTCCCACAACGCTAACATGCTCATGGCTTACTATTCCCTCGCCATCGGTCCGGAGGTGGAAGGAAAGGTTTTCTTGGTAACCCGAGGTCGGGGATCAAATAAGCTCATAATAGGTGAATCCCGAAGTTGGGTCCGGATGTACCGCGCCTTTTCATATAACTCACTCATGGAGGTGGGATGGTGAAGGGCAAGCATGTTTTTCATGGCCGGAGTTGCATTCGTTATGATCGCCTTGACCTCGCTCTTGCTCGACATCGGATCCGTGAGCTTTTCGCCATGGCCCTCCATCTATCCGCATACCCGATGAAATCCTCATCTCGCTTTCATTTTTTCAGCCACAAGGTCGGTGATGGAGTAGGCTATTCCGACTCGGTCTTGATATCTCTCGCAAAAATTTGGACTTGACAACATCAAAGTTACCGGCCTCCGTTGAATCAAGTGAATAGAACCACTCAAGCGCCGAGCCCTCCAATGATCTTCTAAATAGAAAAGCAAGGGCTCTCGGATCATTCTGCCATGTGACGGATTCGTATAGGAAGTCCTTGACGTGGAGGAAGGGATTGCCGGACCCATTGTATCGGCGGAACACCGGCATTTCGGAATGAGGAAGATGGAAAGTAGGGAGCGACGGGAGAGATATTTCGTGGGCAACTTTGGTGCCGACCAGGCGACGAATTTCTTTGTACTGCCCCTCCATTTGACTTAGGCGGTTTGGCCGGGCCGGGACAATAGAGGGCCCGCGCACAATCGGGGGGGGAGGGGGTGTTTGATCCCCCGGGGGGGGGGCTAAGTAGGCCGAAGCGGCCGGACATGGAATGTGGGTTGGTGGACACGCTGCTTGACGGGGAAGATTGAAATGATTAGAAGAGAAGACCGGTGGCCGTGATGGTGCGGCCAAATCCGGATCCGGGTGGTTTAGGATAGCCACCGGATGAGGAGAACTTGGGGGTGACGGCCCGGTATAGGAATGGCCATGGGCGGCCGCATCGGGTCGACGTGCTACCGAGCGAGGGGTAGAAACACGTAAACCACCGGTGAGGGGGTCATGATTGGTGGGCGACTTGCCCTTGAGAATAGCCTCGATGGCTTGAAGTTGGGTGGGGTCGGCATGAGAGAATGCCTCCCAAAGGGAACCCGGGTTGGGTGGAGGAGAGACTTGATCCGGCTCGCCGGGGGCTCCCGGTTCGTTAACGGCATAGACAGCGTCGGGAAGGAGTGACGGCTCGCCTTCTCGCCCCAAAGTAGGCCTCGTTCGTACTCGCTTGCTCGCAACGTTGATCCATGATCACTCGTCCGGACTCCGAGCGACACAGCATAAAGCAACGAAAGACGAAGTTTTCTTCTTCTTCTTGGGTGTTTTCTTTTGAGCAGATTTTTCTTTTGGATTGTTTAATTCTAGAAGACAAGTTTTTATCCGAAAACAAAGTTTTCTTTGACAAAGATTTTTTGGATTGCTTCTTAGAGGTTATTTTCTTTGATTGTCGTGATCAGAGAAGTTTTTACCTCAAAGGAACAACTTCTTTCGGTGACTTTTTAGATTTTTTCTTTTTTTTTTTTTGTAGGAGAGAGTCTCCCCCCCTTTTTCCTTTTTCTTTTGGTTACACAAATAAGTTAAAGCAAAGACTTGGAATGCTTAGCGCAAATTTTTGTTCCAACCTTAGATTAGTGGCTTGTTTAGCAAAGTATTGTCCACTCAAATAAATGGGTGGGACCTTATGCTCACACAACGCCGAGCAACGTAAGGTGGAACGATTTCTCACACGGATAGGTAATGGGTAAACTTCGGGTTTTGGGGAAATGGTACAACCAGCCCGATCGGTGAAGAGGGAATCCTTCACGTCTGGGGACTTACGGAGGCCTTGGCGGAAACCAACTTAGTCAACCGAGAGGGAATCCCCGGAAGAGAAGTCGAGATCCACCAAGAATGGTGTTTTGGATGTGTATGGCTTTGGGAGGAGAGTGAGCCCCCTTTCTCGGATGACCTACGAGGCCGGATGGAACCGGTACCTCGATGCAAGCTAATGCAAGAGAATAAGCAAGGATAAAGGAGCAAGCAAAATAAAAATAAAAGCAACACAACGTGAGAGAAGTACAAAGAAGCTTAAGAGATGATGGTGCACAAAGAAATTTAAACACTAAGACAGTTTGCATGCTTGAAAATTAGAAGGTAGTAAGAGTGAAAAGGGTTGGAAGTGAAACAAGAAGCAGGAACTAAAAGCAGCTTTCGGGAATTGCAAAGTGCTGTACCGCGCCGCCAAGGCGTCGCGGTATCGTGACGCTTTTAACGGAAATCAGCAAATTTTAAGAAAAGCTATAAAGCAAGGGTCCCGCGGGGACATAAAGGTGATATGATGCCGAGAAAGCAATAAATGACAATGCTTTTTAAATGAAAAGGTATTAAAAGTAGAGTTGACTCGCGCGGGAGTCGGTGCTTGTAGATGCTTCGAGCTCGCGGAGATCGGTTTGCAAACGTCCTAGCAAAGGGTAGCAGCTGGTGCCCCTTTGATAGGATCAACAGAAAGGGAGGGCCACGCGGGGCCGATGATGTACCACTCACGCGGTGAGTGGGGAAATGAGGGGGGGTAGCTCACGCGGGAGCCAAGGAGTAGTGGCCCACGCGGTGAGCAAGAGAGGTTCTAACTTTTAAAGGAGGGGGACGAAATACAAATAAAACGTGGAGATAAAGAGAGTGAATAGAAGACTTACTTGATGGAGGAGGCTTTCATTCAAAGAAATATGGCAAGCGACTTTCCCTTGGCTTTAGAGGTCCCACCGTGGTCGCCAAAGATGTGGACGCCGGGAAAGAGGGGGGATAGCCCGCGGAGGAGGGAGAGGTACGTCCCCGCGCGTGTGTCGCGTGCGCTCCTTTCTTACTTACGGTCTTGATAGGGTGGGTTCGTGTTAATCACGCCATAGACACGGTCGTGGATGATTCCGACGGACCGTTCTATTGCCTGCTTTCCTTCCTTCTTTCCTTCTCCGCACTCACCTTGATCCCCGGACTACTCAACCCTTGATGTCACTTGGGCATCGAAGGATCGGTCCGGGTCGTGAGGAGAATCGAGGGGAAAGAAGATCAGATAGCCGGTGGCGTTTTCAACACTAACTTGACCTATAGACCGAAAGGGGAAGGGATGGTGTGGTCGCCAGGAGCCAGAGAGGCTCCGATGATAGAAATAAAAGAAATGAACTAGTAAAGGAAGTGAGGGTGACCGGTTACCTCGATAAGCTGGGAGATTGCGGTGGTTCTATCTTCTCCTTCCTCGGCCGGCCGGGGAAGAAGAGCCTTGGAGAAACTCGCTTGCCCGAAAAGAAAGTATGAATGAAAGCAACTGGAATAGAACTAAAGACGGAGCAAGAACTATTCGTAAGAAAGAAGAGCAATGACAAAAGGGGTTGAACGAACCGGATTAGGACTAACTCCTAACCCCTTCTCAAGGGAGGATCTAAATGACCTATGAATAAGATGCGTTATGCTATACTAATGCAACATGCATAATGAAACCCAAATGAACAATAAAGGAGAGAGTAAGGTAAGGAAGAAGATCGTAGAGAAGCCCGGTGCTTCTGGCTTCTGGAAATTGCAGGCGCTCCGACGACAGGTCGCCTGGCGTCGCGTCCGGGGTGCGCTCCGGTCCTTCTCCGGCAGTCTTCAATGCAATCTTCTCCCGGTTCCAATGACGAAGGATCGGATCCCTAGCCTATCTTGGAGATTCCTTGGCACTCGTCGTATGGTTTGCAATGGTCTTTAATGGTATGATGGCGGGTGTCTTGAATGGTTTTGAGTGGTATTGAATGAACGGGGTGGAAGAGGTGTAATGGAGAATGGATAGGCTTGGGGATGGGATGGTAGACTCTAATGGGGGTTGGAAGGTGGTGGAAGGGTGTTGGGGAAGCTCAAGAAAATTCTTGGGAGTTAAGGCTCTGGGAATCCCTCTTTTTTTTTGGAACCTTGGAACCTTGGAACCTTGGAACCTTAAAAATGTGGGAGAAGGGTCTCCTTTTATAGGTGCGCAAAGTGACCCTAGCGCTCCGTCCCGAGGGCGCCCGGCGTCGCGGCATGGGAGCGCTCGAAAATCCGCCGACAAGTCGGCGGATCAGCACGTCCGACCATACTGTCGCCACCTACCACCCCGCGTGTCGCGGCGGTTGTCGGCGGAAATCCCGGCGCTCGACAGGGGAGCACCTACGACCTACGGCCGTCGACCGCAAATCCGGCGCATGCGGAGCCTGCGGTGACAGTTGTCAGGCGGGAATCCAGGTGCTCCGACGGCGGAGCGCCTGGGTCCCCAGTACGATTTCGACAACGCATCGCTGACCGGCTGAAAAGCCGGCTGTCACGCGCGGGATTGCAGGCGCTCCGGCAGAGGAGCGCCTGTACTTTCGTACGCCTCTGGGTACGGTGGTCGTCCGGTCGGTCAAAAGGGTGAAAAGGCGGGAGATGCCAAGCGCTCTGACGTTGCGACGCCAGGCGTCGCGGCGTCGGGACGCCTCCAGATTTCCTGAAATTTGCTCGTCTTTATGTTAAACCGACCTCTCTGATCGGGAGAAAACAAGTGTTAACTATAGAAACGAGATTGCTCTTCCTGAAATCGGGCCGAATTCGCGTATCTACAGATGGGTGAAGAGTGTAAATCCTACGGAGTCCCCGGACTCACCCCGTTGTGGGTTAAATTTTTCAACAGGTTTTGAAGATTTAAGAGCTTGAAGATGAGGATCAAGTGGAACCAAGGGAATCAGAGTCATTTGCACATGGAGATTCTTGGTATTCTCTACTTAGGTAGATGATCTTGCTTGTTTTTGAACAAGAGTGTGGATAGACTTAGAAGTATGATTCTGTTATCTTATTTTGATGGATCTTAGGAAAATAATTGTTTAAGTTTGGGTTGTGGAATCCAAGTGTTGGGTTTCATCCCACTGTCACGACATTGTGTATTTCCGCTGCGTATTTGTGGTTATGTTATTTAAATTCTGGGTCGTGACAACCGAAGCTGTTGAAGATCTCTCCTACTAAGACGGCGAGGACCCTTCACGCGCAAGCTTCACCCCCTTCGCCGGATGTGAGGGTTCCGTCCACCTGAATGGCAGAGTTGCTGGAAGGCGAGAGACCCGTGGGGAAGCACCGTGACGAATCTCCCAAAGGGCCAAGAGGACTTTGACTGGGCTCGCCAAGAAGTAGGGGGCTTTTTAGAGGGAAAACTTCCGCCGGCGAGATATTCGCAGAGGCTCCACGAGGATGGCCGCCGGGAAGATCTGCTGACGAGGGTTCCACGGAAGGCTCCACAAGGGTTCCAACTGTCAGCTGAGTCGCCGCGTGCTGTCGGTGAGGGATCCGCAGGGAGGCTTTGGGGAAGGAAAGCTTCCGCCGGCCGAGAGATCCGCCGGAGGCTTCGGGAGGATGGCCACCGGAGGATCCGCGGCGAGGGTTCCGGCGGAGGAGCCTCCCCCCGTTCTAACTTTTCAAAGTTAACCGGGACAAAAGAGACAATTTCTATGCCGTTCAACGGCCTTTGTGCCTGCTACCGTAACTTTGGGGCGGAAATGCAAGAAATGTGGATGATTGGATATCTCGTTAAAACCAACATTTGATCGGATCTTTTGTTAAAGTCGATCTGTTGAAACGGATCGGCAGTTCATTTGACCTATAAATAAAAATTAAAGTATTTTTGAAATACTAATAAAAAACTAAAGTTTTTTTGCGTCACGAGTAGCCGAATAGTCAAGGATATGTTGCTCCAAATGTAGACGAGAGATCAAACCCCCACTCGATCCCCACTCAGAACTGTCCCCGGGGACGGCCGGACTTTGTTGGCTCTCGAATCTCCGTCCTTGCTCCCCTTGAGTAGAACTATAAACGGAGCAGATATGATGTTTTCGTATCCGCTCCGTTTAGTTATTCGGATAATTCGTATCCGATCCGAATCAGATACGAATACGGATCAGATATTATAAGTCAGATAATCTTCGGATTCGGAGCGGATACGGATAATATCCACTTCGGAATGTTAATTAAATATTATTTAATTAATATATTTAATAATATACAAATACATAGAAAAAAAAATTATAAAATATTAAATTTATCATATATTTATCAACATTAACTTAGTATATTAATATATAATAAAGAATACTTAATCATATTTGTAAATATAATGATTTTAAATATATAATCATATATATTATGTATATATTATCAAATGTGGAGCGGAGCGGATCTTAAACGGAGCGGAGCGGGCATTTCCGTGTCCGCTCCGATTAACATTCGGATAATATCCGTATCCGGATATTCGCTCCGACGGATATCTAAAATAGGATATTATCCGTCTAGACTTTAGACAAACACGAATTCAGAGCGAATCCAAATTTTATCCGCATCCGTTTACAACCCTACCCGTGAGTAAGGACACGTCAACCGACCTAAGGTCAGCCGGCTATAAAAATTAAAGTTGCTGGATAAGGTTTTGATAATTAAAATTTTGAGTGATAGTCTCGTATAAATAATTATTAACTTTTAGTATTTTTATCATGATTAAAAATTATTTTAAAATGTATAGAATAGAGAAATATATTTATCTCTTTTATACTTTCTCCAATTCTAAAAATTACCAAGAGGTGAATTGCATATAGTGGTTATAAAGTATATTTTAAAAAACAAAAGTAAAAAACATGTCATATTTTCTTTCTCGCTTGATCTCAAGCAAATATTGCATCCATTTTTTAAAAAATAGATAAATTTTAAAATATGTTTTGCATAAAACTTTATTGACACAATATTTTAGACACTTGCTATGGTCATCTTACAATACAAAAAAAATCATGAATCATCGTAAAATCTCGGTGAATTTTTTTTTTGAAGAAACAAAATTCTAGAATGATGGAACTTATTTGTTTTTCAGCCAGTGATGGGTGATAACAAGGGGCGTCTGACTTTTCCAAAATAAGTTAAACACTAGAATGCTATAAGCAAATGGGAAGCCATATTAAGTTGAGTAAAATGATATTATCCAAAGTAACTCTATCCGGAACAAAAGTCACCTAATTTTTAGAGACAAGGTGCGAAAGTAAAGGTTGATTATAGTTGCTAAAATCTTAGTGAAAACTTTAAATAAAATATTGCACAAACTGATTAGCCGATAATGTTCCGGAGCAATAGGATGTTCGCTCTTAAGAATGAGAAATATTATAGTATGATTCAACTCTGGAGGAATAATATGAGATGAGAAGATACCACCGGTAAGATCAACTATATCTTCATAAATTTCTTCCGACTAATAAGATCAATCTCAAGATGTTTCATCCATGCAGCTAAAAAGTAACTTTTCAGAATAATTTGAAATTGATCTCACTTGACTCTAGATAACTATTTTTTATTAAATTATGTCAAAAATAAAGGTGACAATAGTTTTTTTTAAGCCAAACTTAAAAAAAAGCGAAAAAAGCTTCTGTACGGCCGTGAATGCTGCATTGCTGCCTCACCAGGAGAGTGATGATATCAGAGGGACAGAAGAGCAAGGCAGTCAGCTCGCCACGTCAGCAAAACGATCTGCCCAGTCATCTCGAGCCGGCCAATAGAATTCCTCGATCAGATTACAGCGGAACTCCCAGCCAATCGGAACGCTCCAACCCCAACCTACCTCCTGCCCTTCACATCCACCAACTCCACCATTTAGCGGCCCCCCGCCGCCGCCGCCCCACGCACCCTCCCCCCTCCCCTCTCGCAGCCGGCTGGAAGCCCCTCCACCATGGCTTCGCTTTCCGCGGCGGCGGCCACGGCGTCCCTCGGGGTCTCCGAGATGCTCGGCAACCCCCTCAACTTCGCCGGCGCCTCCCGCTCGTCGGCCCCCGCCCCCGCCGGCGCGGCGTCCTCCAGGGTCGTCGCCCTCTTCAAGAAGAAGCCCGCCGCCGCCGCCGCCCCCAAACCGAAGGCCGCGCCGGCGCCGGCCACGCTGGACGCCGAGCTCGCCAAGTGGTACGGGCCCGACCGGAGGATCTTCCTGCCGGAGGGCCTGCTGGACCGGTCGGAGGTGCCCGAGTACCTCACCGGCGAGGTCCCCGGAGAGTAAGTCCTTCACCGCACACAGCTATGGCCGTCTCCTCCGACCACCGTGCATAATTATATAACCTCGCCGCTCTGTTCTTCTGTTGCCAGCTACGGGTACGATCCCTTCGGATTGAGCAAGAAGCCGGAGAATTTCGCCAAGTATGTCGATCTTTCACCCTCAATCGCGTAATATATATGCAGATCGGGTGAGAAATCCGCATGCACCAGTTTCTTAGCCTCCGCTCTTCTCTGGGCGGCGTTGCTTCCAGGTACCAAGCTTACGAGCTCATCCACGCCCGGTGGGCGATGCTCGGCGCCGCCGGCTTCATCATCCCGGAGGCCTTCAACAAGTTCGGCGCCGCCTGCGGCCCGGAAGCCGTGTGGTTCAAGGTAATCTATTACACACTAACGGTGGTGAAATCACAAGTAGGATCATCTGAGTCTCCCGGTGGAGAGTAGTCTCAATTCCCAATTAAAAATAACACGACCCCATTCACTCAAGTGAACTCCCCACTCACTTAGGGAGTTCAAATCACCTTAATTTTTTAGTAGAGAAAGTAGTCTCTATATTTAATAAGAAATGGCTACGAACCCAATTACTTAAGTGATAATTCAATGTTGTTTGGTGAACTGTTATCGAAAATGAATGAATTGTTACCAACGTTTTACTAATTTACTATCCGTCGGTAACGAGTTATATTACGTTCGACAGTGAGTTAGTAAGACATCGATAGTTATTCCCTGACTTATTAACCTGCTGTTGATAGGGTTGAACCGCTTTAGACACACTTTACTAACTCGTTATCTTTCACTTAAGTGACTGACATTGTGATTATTTTTGATTGGAGACGGAAATCATTCTCTTCACCCGAGATTGATGTGATTTGAATATCAATACTAAGTTTGGAGTTGCTACCTTGGGTGGTGGAGATCATCTTTTCATCGTAGATACGAGCATTTCATCGAATCAAATTAGATAAATTTCACGAGTTAAATTAAAGACAAATTATCTCCATGTTCGTTTCTACGATCACACCGTCCATAGGAGGAACCTCCTTCTCTTTGAATAAAGGCAGCGTTGATCACACTCCTGTGTGTTGAACACAGACCGGGGCTCTCCTGCTGGACGGCAACACGCTGAACTACTTCGGGAAGAACATCCCCATCAACCTGGTCGTCGCCGTCGCCGCCGAGGTCGTTCTCGTCGGAGGCGCCGAGTACTACAGGATCATCAACGGACTGGTATGACGTCCCGGGGCCCCGTCAAGGGAGGGGGGGCAAGCCCGGCCGCCGCAGAGAGCTTCCTTCTCTAACCGTGGGACTTGTGTTCTTGTTGCTCCGCCCGACGTGCGCAGGACTTGGAGGACAAGCTGCACCCCGGCGGCCCGTTCGACCCGCTGGGGCTGGCGAGCGACCCCGACCAGGCGGCGCTGCTCAAGGTGAAGGAGATCAAGAACGGGAGGCTGGCGATGTTCGCCATGCTCGGGTTCTTCCTGCAGGCCTACGTCACCGGGGAGGGCCCCGTGGAGAACCTCGCCAAGCACCTCGGCGACCCCTTCGGCAACAACCTGCTCACCGTCATCGCGGGGTCCGCCGAGAGAGTCCCCACCCTGTAGATTGCTCGCCGGCGGCGGCGCCCCCGCCGTGCCCCCCATGCGCTGTAAATTGAAATGGAGATGAGATGCTTTGCCTTCAAAACTTGCTTTTAAAAACCCTGGCAAAGATGACATGCTGCTGATCTTTTTTTATTTTTTAAGCAACACGGTATGAAACTTTATTTGTGAGGTTAACACAAATTATTTTTTTTACATGATAACACAATTTCGTAAAGGTTAATTACTTGAATCTGACTTTAGACTTGAGGTACAAAAAAAATCTTAGTTACATATCTAAAATAATATATGTCCAACATAAAACATGAGATAGTTGATTTACGGTAAAAGTGAAAAATCTTCTAATGGAACTGTAATGTCTATTCCTATTTTGTGTTGTCATCGACTATTCGGCTGATCATACATTCGATGAGTTTCTCTGATATGTCAATTCTCTCAGGATGGCGAATTCGGTGAGAGAGGAAGAAGCTATCGTCGTGTACATGGACTGCACCATCAGGAAGCGGAAGAGGAAGAAGATATCATTGTCGGACGTCAGGATAAGGCTTGTCCAATGTTGAGGTCTCGAGAAGGATGGTGAACAGGAGAATTAAAGTTAATATGATTTTCTAGATAAGACATATATATGCTTAGATGTCATGGATGGTAAGTTATTGTATTATGTATTAATTAACGAATACGGATAACGATTTTCGGGTTTAGTTTATGTTGTATCCATGACCGCATCTGCTAAGATAACGATTAATCGGTAAACGAACATGAATAGCTAATTCGAAAATTTTCAATTATCCATTAACTATTCATTAATTAACAAACAAATCGGACAATCGGATAATCGGTAACTATTGACATCCCTATCTATATTGACGATATAATAACTTGTTTTTGGCGAGAAAAGGCAGATCTGTTTTATTTTTCATACTATTTTTGTGATGGCTAACTAGAGCTCGACGAACGATAATTTTCAAGTTGACTTTCCTAACTGTTCTTCCAAATATTGCAAAAATATCTTTTTATTTTGAATACAACATAAAAATATCTTGAAAATTAGAGGTGTTTGGTGGCATGATAAATTGAATTTTTACTATAATTTAAAATTTTTATAACAAAACTGGTTAAAAAACGTTTAACAACCATTCTAATTTCATATATTTTTTAAATTTTTTCTTAGACAAAAAATATGTGAGATTTGTTTTTCTTATATTGTGATCCTCCATCTCTTTTTGATAATACGACTCTCAGTCCCATAAATGTAACAATTTTACGTTATTTGGCATCTTGAACTTTATTTTAATATAATTTTTTTCTCGAAAATGTGTAAAAAATTAATGTTCAACCAAATATCCTGTTAACAAACTTTTCATGAGCAATGACCAAAGATGTTCTTTACAAGGTGTTTGGTTACATTCTATAATGAACTTCTAATACAAACACGTATTTTTGTAACAAAACTTGTTAATAAGATATTTGCTATATATTTTAAGTCAAACATATTTATATTATATATATATATTATGTGATAAATATATGATTGTACCCTCTTGATTATAATCTCTCACCGTACTTGAATCACAAAAGTTTTGCATTTTTACTATTTTAAAATTTATTTTAATATGTATTTTTATTGCAAAAAATGTATAACAAATATTATGCAACCAAACCAAACACCTTTATGAATCTTCTACCCTTGTCGAACATTATCCTCTATTATTCTCTGCTACCCATATTTTTTTAGCAGAATTTATCCACAAAAGTGTGATGGGTTACGGGTAATTAATTTAAAAAGTATAAAATATGATAGTAAATAATAAAACCATTTTTAGCTTTAATATTTTTGGAGTGTACTTAAAAGAGGTAGCTTTCTAATTGCTTCCAATGATATATTTTCATATCATAGTCTTTTTGAAAACATGGGCTTCTTATGTCAATCTCAACCATGTAACTCCCTTACCATTTCTCAGTCATACTCGATTAGAATCACAAATCAATAGCTTGGTTTGGTCTCATTTGATTTGAACTATAAATTGGGTTGATTTAGTTTCAGAAGTTCTCGATGATATTTATATATTCTGCATAAAAATAAATTTATTTTAACTTTTAAAATAAAACATGTGTAAATGTACACACCAAATTTAATAAATATAATTTAAAATAAATCATATAAAATTATACATTGGCATGTATGTCATATCTTAAAAAATATGATTTAATTATTGAATCAACGAACACAGAACACCCCCTTTGGCCTTTGCTCAACGACAGATAATATCAATCGCCGACCGAGCTTGGCTCGGTTGGCACGACGCCACCCCCGAGGGGGGGGTGGCGGGGGTTCGAATCCCGACTGTGTTCAGTCGGGCCACCCCTGCGGGGAGCAGGGGTGGTCATCCTGTGAGGTTCGAGTGCTCATGTAATGTTACTGTTTTTAGAAAAAAAAAAGAGAATTAATTAATTATTTATTTTAACTATTATTATTTTTTACTTCCTACTCCTCCCACGATTCTCTCCTTCCGTTACGTCTCCCCCCTGCCGTTTTCTACCCTCGACGCCCTACTCTCCTTCTTCCTCTTCTTCTTCTCATCCGTCGCCGCTATCTCTCTTTCCTCCCCCCCCCCCCCCCCCCGTCGATCCGTGCCGGTGGCCTGCACCCGCCGGAGCCACCCACCGCGTGCACCGCGCGCACCGGCCAACGTTCCGCCCGACCGCCGTCCCGGCCAGCCCGGCCACCGCGGCCACCCCGCGCAGCCCGCCGCCACCGGCCAACCAGCCTCCTGCCCTCCAGCGCCTACCCCACCTGCGGCCGCGTCGTCCGCCACCAGCCATCGCCGTCCCCGCTTGCGCCCATGTGCCGCCCGCAGCGTCGCCGTGTCATCGCCGCCTTCGGCCGAGCTAGCCGGCCTCCGCCGCGCATCCGCCGTCCCCGTGCGCACCCGCCGCCCCATTGCCCCACGCGCCCCCCCCGTCGGCGCCCCCGCGCGTGCCCCGCGCGCCCCGTCCCCGCCACCCTCCTCCGCGCCCCGCCAGCGCAGCCCGCGGCCGCCCGCCGCCCGCAGCGTCGCCGTCGGCATCGACCCCCCCCCCGCGCGTCGCCGGCGCTGCCCCGTGCAGCCCCGCCACCCGCGGCCGCCGCCCCGCGCAGCCCCGCTGCCCGCCGGCCGCGTGCGCGCATGCCAACCCCCCCCCCTCGTCGCCCCGCTGCCTTGGCCGCCGCCCGAGCCGCCTCCCCGCGCCGCCTCGACCGCCCGGCGCCGCCCGCGTGCACCAGCCCGCCACCCGGCGCCGCCCGCGCGCACCAGCCGCCGCCGCCCGTGCGGCCGCCCGCCCGCGCCGCCTACCCGCGGCAGCCCTCCCCGCTGCGCGCCGCCCGGCCGCACAGCAGTGTGCGCCGCCGTGCGCCACCCTCTCCGCGGTACCCTCTCTCTCTCCTATCCTCTCTCCCCTATCGCAGCATGTGCATATTATTCTCCTTATTATTACCCCCTTGTTCCAACAGATTTTTAGACACCTCCGGATCGATTTTCCAGCGCCGTCGTGACCGCGGCATTCTCGTCACCCGGATCGACTCCGTTGGAATTCCGTGCACCGTTCGTCGTCGCCATTAAGGTAGGCGTCTCGACTATTCTTAGCATCTTTATATGATCGATTAAACCGTTAAAATATATTTAGATCACTATGATTAGAATGATTTAATTAGTGGGTTGTTTTTGTTTTATTAGCATGATTAAATAGAATTAGGTTAGCTTGTTCAATTATGCATGGTTAGGTTGATTTAATTATCCATGTACGTTAGTCGGCATGATAGGTTTTTATATGTTTTAACCTAGTTAGTTTAGATGATTGCATCGCGATAACCTTTAACATGTATATCCCGATTTGATAAAAAGCCGATGTAAGGTTTAGGCTTATTGAGGTTAGAGTTTAGTTTGGTTTCATGTATGCAGTAGGTAGTAGTGACTGTCTAAACATGTGATTGACATCTTTAGTTTGTAGCTTGCATAATCTTATTTAGATGCATCATATGATAGACTGGTTCTAGTTTGTGCTAGACTGTGATATGGTATGCAAATATGAGGTGCATAGAACCATGAGTGTGCATCTATGTATTTCATGTTTGATTTGCCAATTAAATGTTCATGTTTACTGTCTGAGTTAATTATATGCTTGCATGGTGTGAAATGTGGTTAGTGCAGTGAGCTGCATTGTGATGGAAATGTACTTCACCAGACTATAATTCGGTCCTGTGGGCAGCAGATGAATTAGAACAGTCCGGAGCATCCGTCGATCCCGGATACCGCGGTTTATCTTAAGTACTCCCCTGCCTATGGGGTACTATGAGATTTAGCTTACTATATGTTACTTCCTACTATATGGTAAATCTGATGCTAGTTTTGTGATGTGACTGCATTTATCAGATGGAGCATGAAATTTACTCAGACAGGTGTCTAGTTGTGTATGTTGGCATAAAGGTTAGTGTCCTAGATGTGTCATTGGTTTTATGTCAGGTTATGTGCATACCTAGAGTAGCCTAATGTGTAGGTTATGTTGGTTTTTAATGCATATAGAGTTTGGTTATCATTTGGGGTAGTTGAATGACCTTTGTAATCAATTAATTAAAGATATATAATTAGTTTACACCCTATGTATTAAATCTGATTTTTAGGCTTATTATTCTATTATACCACTAGAATCATTATTATAGTGGGGTAGTTCGGGTGTAAGACCTACTGAGTCTGTTGTGACTCACCCCTTCCGTTGTTAATATTTTCAGGATTGCAGGTTTAGCGCAGCAGAAGCGTAGTGGTGTTTTGGAGTCCAAGGAGCTAGTGGAGTACTTGTTCAGTGTTGGTATTATTTAGATTGTAATTTCATAGTGTTAATTAGATAGAATTATTGGAATTGTTTATTTGGATTGTGATTTTGGTCTTAATTGGTTCCAGACCGATATTCTTCCCCGTTACGTCGCCGGATTATCTTCCGCTGTGCATGTTAAAAATCCGGGTCGTGACAGCTTGGTATCAGAGCATTAACTCGGCCTGAATGTCTATATTGACATGCCCGGGTTCATGATATCGATTTGGATTAGATGGAATTGATATTTGGAAGAAAATGATCTTAGGCAGATAGAATAATTTATGTTGACTATTAGATTGAATGGCATGGAAATTTGATATCAGATTACTAGATACCTACATTGGATAATTACATGTATCATTTTATGATGATTCAACTTTCAGATTTAGTGGATCTTTGAGTTTAGATTTATGATTATGGGATAAGATTATTAATTTAGATTGTTAGATTTTAATATTGGATGGTATTTTGGGCCATTAGTGTTTTGGGTTGAATAATTAAAAATGCAATGACCAATTTTCAGATTGGGTGGATATTGTAGATTTGTTTGATGAAGAATTATTTTCACTAATCTTAAGACATCATCAAGATATACACATTGGATTATCAAATGTTTGATAGGTGATGGTTGATCGTTGTCATGTTGGTTTATGGTTTGAGGAGAAAAATTTCAGATTTAGTACTTTTAGTAATTTAGATAGATTGGTGAATCTTTTGAAGGATTTAGTTGAATGACATATGTGAAATAATTAGAATGATTCATTTTGAGATTAAATCTGATTTATTTATGAGATGATTGGAAGGATACTTAAGGGTGGTATAAGGATAGGATGAGATGGGTTAGTTAGAATTTGGCATTGGGCCTATCCTAGACATGAAATGAAATGATGAATGAATTATTATTTGAGTATATGGTTTTAAATGAAAAGGAATGGGTTATAAGAATGAGATTATGAATATGAAATTTTAGAGTAAGAATTAAGATAATTTTTGCATGGTTTGTATAAGGAATATTTTTCTTTTGTGCTATCGAGGATAGAATACAATCAAGTGCAAGTTTTGAGGAGAGATATTTAGTTGATATATTATGAGTTTGAGAATTAGAGTTAGTGTGAGTTGTATTATAGTAAGTGCTATTATGGTGCTATCTACTATTTGATTGTACTAATATACTCTCCCCGATCATAATCTTTGATCTTCATTACCCGATTTTGAACTCTTTTATCTCTCCATATCTTGTCTATTCAATTTAGCCAAATATTGATTGTGGATGATTTTAATTATATGTTATGTCTAAGCATAGGTTGATCATATGTGGAGTATGGACCTTAGTTCATTAGATGTGATCTTTTAGATTGGAAAGAGATAAGATGTGCATCTTGCTAGTTGTTTGGAAATGATTAAAATATGAAATTAGAAATTTATTTTAAGGAAGAAATGAGAACATATCTTGCAAGAGTAGTAGAGATTTAAGTATATTTGGAAAGTATGAGAGAGAATAGAAGACTTAAGAACTCATTGAGAATGAGAATCATTTTCTATTTATATGTGATTACAATTAAATATTATTCGTATGATGGAGTTTAGAGACAAATTTCTTGGATGATAATTTGATAGCAAGTACTTTATACAAAGAGATAATGTGATTGATATGATTGATTAAAGTTTGATTGAAAATGATAATAAGAGGATGATTATTGTTTTGTGATATTAATAATGTTAGGAGTAGTTGACTCATTAGGATTATTTTGTTGGAAGTTATAGATTTGATAATCTTGTGAACTTATATCATATATATGGTATGAAGTGCATATATTTGAGATCATATGTATATGAAGGATATAGAGGCTAAGAATAATTACAGTGATTGGATAAGTGGATTGCATTAAGCTTGAGATATACTTCATCTTAAGGCATTATTATTTTGAGAAGCTTCGCTATGAGATTGAATGGTAACATGGCATTAATATTAAATTATTTTGAATTGAATGAAACTGTTGTACCTTTGTATGAGAAAAGTGAGAAGATATTAGATTTAGAGAATGAATGACTTATATGAATTTTGGATTAGATTTATTAGATATCATCATAAGGTTGTAATCTTTTAATATTGAAGATGAGATGTTTAGAAGATTAGATATTAATCTTAGAGGTTAGACAATCATCTAGATAGGCCTATGATTAGTTTATATTTATATTTTTGGCAATCTAATTTAGATCATGATCATATCATCCAGATTATCCTCCATTATCTATTGATCTAGAACTCTAGTCTTATTCTTTCTATTCGATCTAAATTGTCTTATCCGTTTGAGTACTCAATCTCTCTTCAAATTGTGATTTATAAATCTAGCTAGGAGTAGACTTTGCATATATGATGGATTGAATTATGAATTGTTATTAGTAGAGTAGAAGAATTGATAGACCGAAATTTATAAGACATGGTCTTTAGATAGAGAAATAGTTAAAGAATTTTTCTATCTTTATTTGTGGATAAGATCAATATCTATAATCCTATGATGATATACATTTAGATTTTTGTGGATCAAGTCATTTGGAGTGATGATCTTTAGATAAGATATTGATCAATTAAATTTGATATTTAGATTATGATTAGATCATAAATTAGATGATTATATTGAGTCATTGATGGCATTTGATATGTTATGATGTTAAATTTTCAGATTTAGTATGTTTGAAATTTTAGATAGATGATCAAGTTTATCAAACTTAGACATGATTATTAAGTTCGTATCATGTAGGGACTATTGGATTATTGAATATTTTTGTGAAGGATATTTGATCCATATCATAATGGTCTACAAAATTTTTAGATTTGGTATATTGATAATTTGGATTAAGGATCATTAGAGTTAAAGCTGAGAGGTTATTTGGTTGGATGACATAGATGTTATATAGATAATTTAGATTGCCTATTAGATTGAGAATCTTAGATAGTATTGAAGACTGATATTAGATAGATTAGAATGATATAGATGGATAGATAACAGGTGGGTAGATTGATGAAGGAATTGTTAGTCAGTGTGTTAGTTTGTTAGATAGTTTGATAGATTGATGATAGATAGATACGTGGATAGATATATATGTTTACGTAGAGTGGTAGATGGATGGATAGCTTAGGTGGAGGAGAATAGTTAGATAGATTGAATGATGTAATTATTCGGTGAGTCCGGTTGAATTTTCGAGGATGAAAATTTCTATTAGGAGGGTAGATTGTAATGTTACTGTTTTTAGAGAAAAAAAAGAGAATTAATTATTTATTTATTTTAACTATTATTATTTTTTACTTCCTACTCCTCCCACGATTCTCTCCTTCCGTTACGTCTCCCCCCCTGCCGTTTTCTCCCCTCGACGCCCTACTCTCCTTCTTCCTCTTCTTCTTCTCATCCGTCGCCGCTATCTCTCTTTCCTCCCCCCCCCCCCCCGTCGATCCGTGCCGGTGGCTGCACCCGCCGGAGCCACCCACCGCGTGCACCGCGCGCACCGGCCAACGTTCCGCCCGACCGCCGTCCCGGCCAGCCCGGCCACCGCGGCCACCCCGCGCAGCCCGCCGCCGCCGGCCAACCGGCCTCCCGCCCTCCGGCCGCCTACCCCACCCGCGGCCGCGTCGTCCGCCACCAGCCATCGCCGTCCCCGCTTGCGCCCATGTGCCGCCCGCAGCGTCGCCGTGTCATCGCCGCCTTCGGCCGAGCAAGCCGGCCACCGCCGCGCATCCGCCGTCCCCGTTCGCACCCGCCGCCGCACCGACCAACGCGGCCATCCCGTCGGCGCCTCCGCGCGTGCCCCGCGCGCGCCGTCTCCGCCACCCTCCTCCGCGCCACGCCCGGCGCAGTCCGCGGCCACCCGCCGCCCGCAGCGTCGCCGTCGGCATCGACCCCCGCGCGCGTCGCCGGCGCTGCCCCGTGCAGCCCCGCCACCCGCGGCCGCCGCCCCGCGCAGCCCCGCTGCCCGCCGGCCGCGTGCTCGCATGCCAACCCCCCTCGTCGCCCCGCCGCCTTGGCCGCCGCCCGAGCCGCCTCCCTCGCGCCGCCTCGACCGCCCGGCGCCGCCCGCGTGCACCAGCCCGCCACCCGGCGCCGCCCGCGCGCACCAGCTTCGCCGCCCGTGCGGCCGCCCGCTGCGCCGCCTACCCGCGGCAGCCCTCCCCCGCTGCGCCGCCCGGCCGCACAGCAGTGTGCGCCGCCGTGCGCCACCCTCTCCGCGGTACCCTCTCTCTCTCTCCTATCCTCTCTCCCCTATCGCAGCATGTGCATATTATTCTCTTTATTATTACCCCCTTGTTCCAACAGATTTTTAGACACCTCCGGATCGATTTTCCAGCGCCGTCGTGACCGCGGCATTCTCGTCACCCGGATCGACTCCGTTGGAATTCCGTGCACCGTTCGTCGTCGCCATTAAGGTAGGCGTCTCGACTATTCTTAGCATCTTTATATGATCGATTAAACCGTTAAAATATATTTAGATCACTATGATTAGAATGATTTAATTAGTGGGTTGTTTTTGTTTTATTAGCATGATTAAATAGAGTTAGGTTAGCTTGTTCAATTATGCATGGTTAGGTTGATTTAATTATCCATGTACGTTAGTCGGCATGATAGGTTTTTATATGTTTTAACCTAGTTAGTTTAGATGATTGCATCGCGATAACCTTTAACATGTATATCCCGATTTGATAAAAAGCCGATGTAAGGTTTAGGCTTAGTGAGGTTAGAGTTTAGTTTGGTTTCATGTATGCAGTAGGTAGTAGTGACTGTCTAAACATGTGATTGACATCTTTAGTTTGTAGCTTGCATAATCTTATTTAGATGCATCATATGATAGACTGGTATGCAAATATGGGGTGCATAGAACCATGAGTGTGCATCTATGTATTTCATGTTTGATTTGCCAATTAAATGTTCATGTTTACTGTCTGAGTTAATTATATGCTTGCATGGTGTGGAATGTGGTTAGTGCGGTGAGTGCATTGTGATGGAAATGTACTTCACCGGACTATAATTCGGTCTGTGGGCGACGGATGAATTAGAACGATCGGAGCATCCGTCGATCCCGGATACCGCGGTTTATCTTAAGTACTCCCCTGCCTATGGGGTACTATGAGATTTAGCTTACTATATGTTACTTCCTACTATATGGTAAATCTGGTGCTAGTTTTGTGATGTGACTGCATTTATCAGATGGAGCATGAAATTTACTCAGACAGGTATCTAGTTGTGTATGTTGGCATAAAGGTTAGTGTCCTAGATGTGTCATTGGTTTTATGTCAGGTTATGTGCATACCTAGAGTAGCCTAATGTGTAGGTTATGTTGGTTTTTAATGCATATAGAGTTTGGTTATCATTTGGGGTAGTTGAATGACCTTTGTAATCAATTAATTAAAGATATATAATTAGTTTACACCCTATGTATTAAATCTGATTTTTAGGCTTATTATTCTATTATACCACTAGAATCATTATTATAGTGGGGTAGTTCGGGTGTAAGACCTACTGAGTCTGTTGTGACTCACCCCTTCCGTTGTTAATATTTTCAGGATTGCAGGTTTAGCGCAGCAGAAGCGTAGTGGTGTTTTGGAGTCCAAGGAGCTAGTGGAGTACTTGTTCAGTGTTGGTATTATTTAGATTGTAATTTCATAGTGTTAATTAGATAGAATTATTGGAATTGTTTATTTGGATTGTGATTTTGGTCTTAATTGGTTCCAGACCGATATTCTTCCCCGTTACGTCGCCGGATTATCTTCCGCTGTGCATGTTAAAAATCCGGGTCGTGACAGCTCATCGGCAGCACTCGAACCCTCGCGGGTGCGCAGTGCGACGCACACCTGGCCACTGAGCCATGTTGTAAAAAAAAAAAAAGACGGATAATATCAATCTCTATAACCTGTCAAGTGTCTAAACGCTATTGATGGGCCTGTAAATGATAAGACAGCATACTAGTTTTTTTAAATAATACAAAATTAAAAAATCTCCTATTTCAGGCCAAAACCACACAGGAGCATTTAAAATTTATTCTTATAGAGGACATTTCAACCTCCGGCGCCCGAGAACGGACAAACCCGGGCCGACGTCGAAGGTGACGCCGAATACGACCGCGTCGTCTCATTGGGCGGGCGCCTCCTCTGATGACCTCATTCGGAGGAGGTGACGCCAGCCCTCCCGGCGGTTTCGCCAGTGGTGACGCGTCCTGCTGGACGCCAGCTTGGAGGAGCGAGAGAGTTGCCGGCCGGCCGCGAGCATGGACGGCCGAGATCCGTGCCCGCGGGGCCCACGCCGCCGCCACGTCGGCAGGCCATTTCCACGATAATTAATAATAGGGCTGGAATTAGGATCCAGAGTCCTCTTTCGCGGCGCCGCTCTCTCTCTCTCTCTCGCGGGTCTCTACTGATTGGGGTGGAGCCGAGGCGGGGGAGGAGCTGCAGACCTCAGCCCTCAGCCCTCAGCCGAGCTTGAACGGAGCCTTCTCCTTCACCTTCTCGCCCTCGTCGCGCCGCCACGTCGTGGACAGATCTCCGCCGCGGATTTCTGCTCGAATTCTGAGTCGGGAGTGGGGGGGAGTGGAGGTCAAGAATCGGGGGGGCATGGACGAGAGGATCCCGCCGGCAGCTTACTTCCAGTTCTCTCCCTCAGGGATCCATTCGTCCCCGCACAACCCCATGAGGTCCTACTCGGCCGCCTCCGACAGAGAAAGGTCCGTTGCCGCTGGTTGTCTTCTTGTTCCCGATTGCTCCCGTTTTGCGGTGTTCGTGTTCGATGTGGTGGTTGGAGCTTCGGCTGCTCTTGGTGTTTGACACGGGGTTCCTGCAGACCCTTTCGTGATTCCGCGCCTTTTTTAACCGCGTGTTGAATGTGTTCTGTAACGATCGACTAAATCAACTGATTAACTCAACAACAGGGCTAATTAGGAGTTTTTTCAGGAGGTCACCTATCTTCGATTTGCTCTCAATAGAGTAACTTAACTTCCAAAAAATGGTTAACCGGGTGTTGTTACTGGTCTAATGATTTATTCTCTTAACATATTCACAAATCGGGATGTTACATGTTCTGTGTTGATGCTTTTGATTGTCTTCTGCGGTGTGCTTGGTCGGATTAATCTTATTCGTTATCTTTATTCTGCTATTCCAGACTGAAAGTCGACTTCTCGATTGAGGATTTGTTCTCAGACGATTGACTGTGTATTGCCGACTAGTTACGTAGTCCTCTAGACTTGTATCTGATAAGCGGTTGGATGATCAATGGTTCTGTTTGCCCAGGACTGCGACCCGAGATGTCTATATCACTTTCTGATCCAAATGAATGATGTGGTGATTTTCTGTAGGCAAGGGAGGATGGCTTTCATTGGTTCGTAAATTCATAAAATCAGACGAACTTGTTCCTTTCGTTAAGGCCAAATTTAATGGAGAGTAGGGAAATAGTACAAAGAAGGGTCTGAAAATAGTTTTAAAAATGCCCTTGTGGTGTAAATCTCTATTGGAGGCTCGTAGGTGTAGCTGAAGGGCTGTATGCAATATGCATCTTACAGACACTCAGTAACTTGTTGTGACATTTGTTTCCTCCCATCTGTCCTATTTGCGCATAGGGATCTAATATGGGTGTTTCACGTTGCTATTTTATAGCATTCATCATCAACTTTGCAGAAGTTTAGTTTCTTTGTTTTAAACTTTTGAAATCTATTATGTATCTCTTTCAGGTGGGTCATTTGGCAGCGATTTCTTAAAGTTAATGAGCTCCTTTTGATATCAGTATAATGTTTCAGCTGTCTGCTGAAGCTGTTGAACAGCTTGTTCCGGTATCTGAATTTATCAGCATGTGGGGTTAGATGCTAATAGATAACTACAAGATATGACGTGCTTAGCGATAAACTAAAAGTACAATGTATAAATCTACTAGTAAAAGGCTAAAATTATTGATTTTTATTCAACATCATGTCAAGGGACAATGTCATTGAGATGTTTATTGGTACATCTGATACTGTTTCTAAGAAGGCTGTCTAGACAACTAGGCTGATGGATAAGTAAAACCACGGAAGGTTGGGTCGGTGGTTGGTACTGGGTTGGCCCGGCCCAACCCAGCCCTGGGTTGCTCTGGCTCGGGAAGTCGGGACCCACTTGACTGGGGTTGAACTGGATTCAAACTGGTCCAACCGGAACAGATTAGATTCAACCTTTGAATAAAAAAGAAATAAAAATATAAGAAATTACAAAAAATATTTATTGCTATTCAAATCTTACATTTTGAGGACAATTTTCGTCTCCATTGAGTTTAAAAATTGTAACCCGATTCAACCTGGACCAAATCATAACCCGAATTAGATGACCCATGTACAAATTAACATTATTGTTAGATCACTTAGTTGTTTTAATCATTACATATAGTCTTAAAAAAGCAATCCGGGGAATGGGAACTGAGCTAATTTAGCAAGAGAGTGAGCTGAGAATTTTGCTGATCGCTGCCAAAAAAAGAAGGGAAGAACCAAACAAACTTTCATTAATTTTACATTTGTTCACATCCTCTTCTACCTTCTAGTGAACTTGACCTCCACCTATTGTTTTAAACAGCACCTTACCGTCTGATTCAATCTATAAAATTGGATGTCTAACGTGGGACTATTTTCTGTTCCTTGGCAGATGTGGCATGTGCTTCTTTTTAGAGGCGCAGAAAATGAATGGTTTATTGTTTGGTTTTGCAGGCATTACCATTTAATTAATAAGTTAATTAGATATTTGAAATCAAAATATGTTAGGCTTTGCCGTTGGGCGACCCGGTTGTTGGGTCGTGTGAATCGGCACTACTTAGTATGACTCATGAGTTTGATATCTCTATAATTTGTACTGCTCAACCTCAACATGTTAATTTTTATTCGAGACAAAGAAAGTTGAATTGGAATCAGAGACCAGCTTGGCTAGTGTTGACCGATCTGATTCAGATCAGATCAGCAGATTCCATAGGGGGGAAATCAATCTAGAACTCTATAGGATTCCAGTCCAATCCGACCCTTTTTGTGATTGTGGAGGTGGTGCCTCAAGATTGCCATCATTGTGTCTTCTCCACCCTATCAGGCGGTAAAGGTGGGTAATGAGTCTAGATGATCTAATATTGAGGTAAGTCATCAGATCTTGGTCCTATTGGATATGCGTGCGCCTTCCCCATCTGGTAGACATTGCGGCACCCCCTTTGGCGAACCATGGTTTGAGCTCAGGCTTCTCTTGTAACTCAACGAGCAAGTTTGATTCTTGTTTGAGCTGGGTTCCTTATGAGCTTGATATGTTCTAGCTTAGCTTGTAGAGTTGTTCATTTACTTGATTGAGCCTAGTTCAAACTGGAACTCTAATAAGGGCTTGACTCGAGCTTAGACCAAGTTCTTTTAAAAGACTCTAATTTGAGCTTGATTCAAGCTCATTTATGAAGCTTGAACTTGAGCTCTATTTAAGCTCGAATTAAGCCTGATTTCATCTTGCTGTGTAGTTTTTAATTGACGCTGAACAATTAATCGAGTGTTTCTAGTTTAATTGATCCTGAGCTTTATCTACTTGAGCAGGGGTTTGCTCAAGCTTGGCTCATTAACAAGCTCATTTTCTTGTTCAAACTTGCTCATTTATAATAATAAATGAGCTGAGTCGAGTTGAATCTCAAGCTACTTGTCGAGTTTATTGTCTTGTTTTACCCCTAGTTGGTCTCCTCAATTGTCTGTGTGACTGTGTCCAGTTGGGGCGAGTTCATTCAATCCAGACCAAGTCTACCCTGACCCAGGTTGATGATTTTGGAGTATTTTATCACCAGAGAAAGGAATGGCCAATTTTCCAAGCCATGCCTGGGCAGCTTTATGTTGAAAGCCTGCTTAACTGTTAGTCAAATAGGCCAACAGGTGTTTAAGGAATGGGATATGTCTCACTACTCCCTACCTATTTTGTGTATCTTGTTTAGCATGATACAAGGTGACTTAATTGCCATGACTCTGGGATAAGATTTCTCACTTTGAAAATGGGTCACTGGGCCACTGGGGTACAGCTTTTGCATCTTAAACTAGATCTTTTGTGGACTATGATGAGGACAAGCCTAATTGCGCTTGGAGTGCAAATTAACCAATAATGTTCATATAACCTGCAATGATTGTGGACATTAGAAATGTCTTTTCATAATGCTCTATCTTCTATAGAATCTCTCTTTCATTCATTTTCTGTAGCTTCTAAATTATGATTTACTGTCTGATGTTGCAGATATTTGGCTGAACTGTTGGCTGAGAGGCAGAAGTTGGCACCTTTTATTCAAGTTTTACCATTATGCAGCAGGCTCTTGAATCAAGGTGATTAGTTCCGATGAATTTTTTTTTTACTCAAAGAAGTTTGGACTGTTCCTTGTGATGTTGATCACCTGTTATGAGCTTATATGACGGTAGATTATCCATATCCAAGTTATGACATTCCTCATGATGTAATTAATCTAACCCAATAACTTTATCTGTCAGCACCAGCAAAACCACAATATGTATTAACTTTAGTGCTTCCTGCAGATGTTAATAGACAATTTTTAAATCTACGTTGACTTTTTAGTTTTATTCTGTCCTTGGCAGGATAGATTGTTATTTTAATCAATCATGCTGAGTGTAGGGCTTTCAGACCTTATATGGATGGGCATTTTTAAGGATTTGGCATATTTGTATCTGACTCGAGTGGACCATTCTCCATTTTTAGTTAAAATTACAATTTTATCATTTCAAGCTAGTGTGCGAACAGGCCAACTATTTTAGAGTTCTCATAGCTAAGGGTAAGAATTACTTTTCTTTTGGTTCATTGAGATTCCTTTTCGGAAGAATGAGAACTTTGACTGTAACCCAGTTGCCAATCAGCCAACATCTTTTTTTTCAAATTTCCAGCCTACCCATGGATTACGGAATCGGTGGAATTGGACCGATTCCGACCGATTCCGGAATCGGATCGGTTGATTCCGATCCGATTCCTGGCGGAAGGACCGATTCCGGGAAGAATTCCCGACCGATTCCGACCGATTCCATGTGGAATCGGTCGATCCGACCGATTCTTTGGAAGGCCTGTTTAACCCGGCCCGGTTCGATTCCCGGTTCGACTCTGGACCGGGAATCGAACCGATTCCGGCCCTTTTAGGGCCGGAATCGACCCGCAGAGCTGCCCTCGGTCGATCCCGCGGCGGAAGGAGAGGGCGCAGGCGATTCCGGCGCGATTCCGGCGATTCCGGCCTGGATTCCGTCGATCCACCGTCGATTCCGGCCGATTCCGTCGATCCAGGGTCGATTCCGGACCGATTCCGGCGATTCCAGGGGCGATTCAGGCGATTCCGGCGATTCCAAGCCTGTTCTTCAAAGGATTCCGCCGATTCAAGCTCGGATCGGCATCGAATCAACCTCTTCTTCGATCTTTGTAAGGTTTTTGGTAAGATTTCTTCGCCAAAAACTTCGTACGTCCATTCTTACGCGTTTCCGACGAGTTTGAGTGTCGTTAAACTTTACGATTTCTGTCCGAACAAGTCCGTTTAAGTTTTGAACTATCCGGATATGTCCATTTTGCACGGGAAAAATTCCGGATATCCCGTACGCCTATTTTTACACGTTTTCGACGACTCCGAGTAGAGTTAAACTCGGTGATTTGTGATCGAATAACTCCGCTCAAGTTGTTTGAACATCGATTGGATGTTCTTTGTACGGGAAAAATTTCGGATACCCCGTACGTTAATTTAGGACCATTTCCGGCAAATACGTAACCCTTTAAACATACCGAATGGTGTGTTTCTTGGGTTGTCTGCTTCCCGAACAGCGTCTAAAACAATTTTTATGTTATCTAATCATTTTTAGTGCATTGTTTACAATTTTTGCAGATTTAAGCAATGGCCGATCAAGGTGACGCGACCAAGCGCGTGTTTCCGACGTGGGTTGGGAGCACGGGCATATGGTAGACATAGTCGGGAAGAGGGTACGGTGCGAGTGGTGTGGGAAGGAGATGAACGGGGGTGTTCCTACCGAAACAACATATTGTCGGAACGGTGGGAATGTAAAAATGTGACAAGGTGCCCGGGGAGAAGAGTGAGGAGATCGAGAGGATACATGACGAGGTAGAGCCTCTCAACGGGCATTAGGATCGAGCGAGAGGGAGGAGTTGCACGACGAGCTACTCGAGAGGAGGAGGGACCGCGATTTGCCTACCTCGAAAGGGAAAGGCAAGGGAAGGCACCGGGCCGAGGCTGGAGCCAGAGAGCGAGGACGAGTCCTCGGACTCCGAGCTTAGACGTGCTAGGCACGATAGCAAGCGTGCCTTTGTTGAGGAGGAGGACAGGAGGAGGGGAGCAGGAGGGTCTGGGTCCAGAGTTGACCCAGCTTTGGGCCGATCAGCATCGGCTTGTCCTACCCGGGACCGAGAGCCTGACCCCAGGAGACAGGAGCCATACCGCCGTTCTACTTCTACCAGCACTTCATTAAATACCTTGGACTAGCATTACCAGACAACTAAATTTTTTTTTTTTAAATTTTTCAGATGCAGAAGTACAAGTTGAGGGTCGGCGTATACTCAGATGCTGACCTGAAATATTCAGTTGACAAAGTGTCACCTGGTATAGTAATAGTTTGACATGGAATTTCTTTTCTTTTCATATAAGTTATGGTGATGATGGGCTAATTGTTTTCCTTTTCTCGTTTTGTGTGTTTCTCGGTGAGTGGTGGGTTCGGTGTGAACACCAGGAGTGGATGGAATCCACTTGCGGCCATTGGTATCAGGATACTAAGCCAGAGCACCAGTTCCTCCCACTGTGAGAGGAACTGGAGTACATTCAACCTGATACATACCAAAAGGAGGAACAGGTTGACCTCAGACCGGCTGGAGAAGCTGGTCTTCTGTCATTATAACATGAGGGCCGCGCATAAAGAACATCGAGGATCGGCGAAGATCGGCGAGGAGCGATTTGCACGGTTCGCGGTGGCCCGTACGAGCAGGCGGTCCTCCGCCACACCACCACCCGAGGAGGTGGACGTGGACCGGTTTTCCGGGTGGAGCATGCACTTGCCTCTGGATAGAGGAGAGGGAAGCCGGGGATCATGCACCGAGTTTGATCCCGATGACCGTGCGTAGGGCGAAGGAGAGTTGGATGGTGTTGAAGCCGAGGAGGATGCTCGGCTCCACCTCCATCTACTTCTCGGGCTCGAACGGGCTTTCTTCGCCGGCGGCTATGGCTGCCGGCTTTAGCCCCAGCTCCAGCTCCTGCTCCAGTCCCAGCAGCCGCTACCCAGCCCATTCGCAGTCTGGGGAGAACGAAAACAAAGGTGACTGCACGGAAAATGGGAGGATTTGCAAAGTTGAAAAAAACTTTGGGTTCCGGACCTTCTGGTAGTTCAGAGATGGCTGAAGAGGTAAAGAGAAGGAAGTTAGAGGTCAGGCGTCCTGTCAGCCCAGATGACAGCACGCAGGCTCCTTCTCACTCCTCAGGTGATGATGACGAGGAGTGCATACCAGCGACGCAGCCATCAGCAGCAGCTGAGTCTCCTGATTCACGGCTTCCAAAGCCGTATTACACGTTGGATGAGCAGACACCGCAGTCTTATATTATGGAGCCACAGTATCCAGCATTTGGCCAGGTTGACCAGCAGTGGATTACACCACCAGCTCCACCATCCTCTCGCACGTCCCGGTCGTCCCGCAGTCCGATCCATTTGACCTTGATGGCATGGCATCGGCATTATTTTCATATGGAGTGGGTCCCGGACAGTATACAAGATTGAGCACGAGGGAGGAGCGTGAAGCGCAGCAGGGAGAGGTGGAAAGCCCATATCTTTATCCTAGATATTGGTAGTAGAAGTAGATTGATATGATGTAAATTTTTTTTTATGATGTATCAACTCTTTGATATTTGAATAAATGGAATTGGAATATGTACTTAACTTCAAGCCTTCAAGTCTTCAATTGGTGTTCATTAGTATTTGTATGATGTGTTCTTGTGGATATCATGCAATGGTTATTTTTTAAAATGTTTCTAACTCATTTCCTATTTTTTTAGAATTTTTTCTGAATTTTTTGAATTTTTTGACGAAAAAAAAATCAAAAAAAAAAAACGATTCCGGACCGATCCGGAATCGATTCCCTTCCCAGGAATCGGCCGATTCCGGCCGATTCTGGGAATCGGAATCGGAATCGGAATCGGTCCCAACCGATTCCGATTCCGATTCCGATTCCGGAATCCTTGAGCCTACCTGTTTTAGATGTTGGCCTCTATATGCGTGGCATTTACAGCCCATGTAGCAAAGTGAAGCGCTAATGAGTTCAATTCTGGTAGAATTTATCTTCTTTCAGACTTCTATCTGTGCTCACTTTGAATACTGGGTAATGGTTTCTCACGTTGTTTGGCAACTTAGTTTCTGTGCCATTGTTAAATGAATATGTTGGTGCTGTCAAATTACACAGAAATTGTTCGAGCATCTGGTTTGGCACCTAATCCGACATTTGATCATGAGAGAATAGAACATGGCAGTCCACTGAGATTTGCCAGTCATCATTCGAATGGTGGACTAATGGAGCTGGAACCCTGGTGTGGCATGCAGACAGAGGTAAAAATTTCGGCTATACTTGCACATGTCCACTTTGGAATGATTTTGTTGGGTTATAATCATCAAACTTTGTCTCTTGAATGCATAGCTTTCCCAAAGCAAATGGTTTCGTTTTGTTGGTGCGTGAAACTGTGTGGATGAATCTGTTATATTAACGCACTTGTGAACAATCCACTTCTCAGAAATAATGCTAATTTTTAGTTGACTGGACTTCATAGGGCTTGCCCTTTAAACAGTAATTAATTTCTGGTGATTTGGTGGAACATTGACTTTAATCTAGATTTTATCTATGAAGTATTTGCAAGTCCATGATTTATTGGATGATGCACTTTTGGAAGGCATAGGGTGGTCCTTTCAAAACCCTTGTAGTCAGAGATTAGATGCAACTAAAGGCAGTAGGCTGTCACATATAACCTCAGATACGGGTATTTGCATCATGTCCTTTTTGTACATAACAGTCAGATGTATCAATCTATAAACAAATAGGAGAATGTGCATAAACTCACTTGTTTAAACCATCTACATAGAAGTATCGTAGAAAAGGGAAGGTAAATAAAGACAAAACTACTAATTTAAGGGTTCTTTGCTTCAATTTAGAAGGCTGACAGCAAAATAGGTAGTGATTCATTGGATAAAAGAAGGTAAGAAACTGAGAGATAGATAGAAGCAGAAGATTTATCTAGAAGATAAATCAACCCAAAAAAAGAAAACAGGAAACAGCCTCACTCAACTGCAGTGAAAATAGGATGCATATAAGAAGCTGCCACAGCAAGCAAAAAACTGTCAAAAAGGTGGAAACTAAATTCAAAAGCAGAAATCAACAAATAACTCGAAGTGGATGGTGGAAGGTCACAACTTCTGATCACTCCAACCTGCAGACACTGTCCGATCCTGCATAAGATGACAGACATGCAAAATAATCTGATATCTTCAACAAGTCTCTCGTTTCTGGTTGTTTCTTTGGTTCTAGCTCTCTGTTAACTGACCTAATTGTATGTTTGTACACAAACTTGACATCTTCATACACTGATCCCTTCATGTTTCCTTTTCATTCAAAAATTGTGTACTATCAGCTTATACTTTAGTATATAAAAGATATTTTTGTCATCTCATATGAGAGTTGACCATTGATGATCCATCTCCCATCTCTCTGTCTCCCCCTTCTCTGTTGTATTTGAATACATGTATGTATGACTCATCAAATTCTTGGATATGATGTTTTGCCTTCATGCTTCAGGATAATGGTGTTCTCCAGAGAATGGGAATCTTGCAGACATCTTCCATGGGGTGGCCTGGCTCTTCTGGAGTTCCCACCAGTTCTGTTGTAAAGAAAGTTGTGAGATTAGATGTGCCAGTTGATGATTTTCCAAATGTATGTGAGATGATGCCTTTCCTGCCATTTTCATTCCTTTTTATTTTAATGGATCTTTTATGTATTTTATTCTCCAGTACAATTTTGTTGGCCGACTTTTGGGTCCTCGTGGAAACTCTCTAAAAAGAGTTGAAGCTACAACACACTGTAGGGTTTACATAAGAGGCCGTGGATCTGTAAAAGACACTGTTAAGGTAATCAATGTGTTTCTTGCTTTTTCATTTAATTCATATAATTTGTGGAAGTGGAAGCTGCGATGGTATATGTTGACAACCTTGTTTCTTTATGTCTGTAAGTTTGATATTTATTTCTTCTATTAAGAATTTATCTGAAGTTGGTTAAGGGTCTCTCCAAATGTCTGATTGCAAGGAAAATCACACTCTTCACAACCTTGTTCTGATCTATATTCATAAGATGCTTATTCTCCTTGAGTTATATTCCTCGAGATTTCTGCAATTATATTGTTAGAACTTATAGATGTATGTAAATGAATCCAACTTGAGTGACCAAACTTGGGTTTCTTCAATTCTTTCAAGGTTGTGCTTTGCCTAGTGTTCGTGGGAGGAAACTCTCACGACAGGCACATGGAGATACCTACTTTTGTTAAATAACTTTCTCACGATCATTTAGTTAATATGTAAAGCAAATGAATTTGGCTATGGTTGATTTCCATTTTTCTTTCGTGGATAAGCTACCAACAACTGGAATTAACAGGTGTCAGCTAGGTAGATAGTCACTGAGATTATATTCAAAATAATCCTAGAGTATATTTAGCTTACTAGTATCTTAAATAAGTTGTGTTTTTCATATGGTCCTGGTGAGCAACAGAACTAGCTTGTGAGGAACGTCTCTTCTCATTAAGGTGTTTAAGTAGTGTAAGAATTTTTTCCCCCTTGGTAGACCTTTGGAAATGATTTTGGCTCCTTCAGGAGGAACAACTGAGAGACAAGCCTGGATATGAGCACCTGAATGAGCCATTGCATGTGCTTGTGGAGGCTGAATTTCCAGCAGAAGTAATTGATGCCCGCTTAAGTCAGGCTGTTTCGATATTGGAAGACCTGTTGAAGCCTGTGGTATGTAGTGGACCTCACTTTCCTATCTCCACCATTTTATTTACCCAAATTCCGGTAAAGTTCATATTTATCTCTGACAGGACGAGTCCTTGGACTACTTCAAAAAGCAGCAACTAAGGGAATTGGCCATGCTGAACGGAACTCTACGGGAGGATAGCCCCCATAGGAGCCCCAGTGCTTCCCCTTTCAACGGAACTGTCATGAAACGAGCAAAAACTGGGCGATGACCTCCTCCTGGGCTTTTGCTGATCCGAGGGTAAACTATGTTGTTTGTGACATGACGGTGTTTGACTAGGTTTAAGATAATTTAGCTGTGAAGATTGCTTTATCAACCGCTGAACAACCCTAGGAGAATTCCTGTAAGGTCTTACCAAATTTTTATTATTCTTTGTATGTTTTATTAGATTTTTTTTTTGTTGCAATGTGATTATAGCAGGTAGCCCCTGTGAGGCTCCCTGCTTTATTTGTTCTTTATGGTGACTGGCTTCTGGATGCCCCTATCCTATGCACTCCTAGACGGACTGGACCTGTCTCCCTCCAATGAGTGGGCATGGCCTGTAACATGGGTGTTGTTACTATCTCATATGCATGTCTTGATTCCATGTGAAAAAAAAAATGAATCAGTGCTCGGTTAGTCAGCAAATTGAATCGCATTTGGGAAGTGACACATCTTTGAGGGCATGGATGCTATGTTTATCATGTTTATGGTAGTTCCTGAAATCGGCTAGACCTTTCCTGACTCTAGCATATGACTAACTACGGTCCTTTTTCCTTTACTTTCTAACCTTGCTCGTTTAATTTCGGCATGTGATCTCTGAAGGACGTCATCGATTTGATGGAAAAAACTTCGTGATCGATTTTATTCTTACCTGACTGTCGAATGCCTCTGTACAGCTTTCCAGACGCATCCTCATGAGAGGAATGGGGATCTCTACCATAGCCGGTTGGAGAGTATGTATGCCCTCTAACATAGACGAAAAGTGAGATCTTATTGTATCCTGTTTGATGTACTGCATTCATTTATTTATGAGCTCTCACTTATTTGTGCGAGAAAATATCCCTAAATTAATGATCGAGTAACCTCTTGTTCTTATGAGAACCGACCCCCTCTCCTTATAGTCAGTCTACGAGGTGTTTGGATACATTTTTTTGCTTATTTTTTATTTTTTATCTTAAAATAAAAAATAAGAGCAAGAAGTGCACCAAGACTTGTTTGGTCGAGACTATTCCAATCGTGAGGGAGAAATTTTCTACACGTAAATCTGTTTAAAATTTAAAACAAGTGTAGATTTATTTTTTACTCCAGGATGGTGAGTGTCTCCACGCTGTAACCCCCCGCCCTCCCTTATCGCCATGTGAATGCATATGTTAACATGTGAATAATATGTTAGGTGAAAATGAAAATTTTTTAAAATTTATTAATTCGTAAATAATTATTCTGATGATAAATAGAGGATACTTTTTTGTTGTTAATATTGGTTTCAAAATTTATAATACAAACAAGATATCGATGGTAATGGAGTTATACAATTATGTTTGTTAATACTCTATTATTTAGAAATATCAATATCAAAATTAGTGTAGTGTTATTTTTTATATTTTATCAAAAAATGAAGTATCTTGCAATGTGTTAAGTGGCATAAAGTAATACATTTCTATATTAAAATCAAATTTAATGTTCTGTTTGGTTAGGGTGTTGAAAGTGATAAGATATCAACTTTTATATTGATTTTTTACTAGAGGATGAGTATAAAAAAAAAAAGAAATGATAGACACTTGTATTACAATTAACACTTTATTTTTAAGATTCAAAATCGATATTAGCAGTCAAATAGCATGGCTTGATCTATATTAATGTCAATTTCAAAATTAAAATCGAAAGTTATGCTTAATACTATTATATCAAACTTAGTGTGAGATAGCCTGGAAACCTAAATCATCATGTTTGCTAGAATATAATAATAATATAGCAGTTTCTGCATGAATCATATGCAGACATTTAAATTGAAAATCACATGTTTTCAATTTATCCCAGCCATGATCTTGACAATATTTTATTTCAGATTAATCTTGGTGACTAAAGGACATTGCCAGCAGTATTAATTTGAGCTTGAAGCACTCATATTGACAAGTGAAAATCGATACCTATATATAATAAAAAATAGTGAGAAACCACATGGAAAAAAATATTTCACCTTTTTTACGTTGGGTAAGAAATTTATTAATTGTCAATTATAAATATATAAATTCACTAATGAAATGCAAACGTTTACAAGCATGCATGAACGTTGGCCGATGTCACCGGCGGCCGACGGGACGCCAGCGGACATGGCCGCCGGTGAGCGGCGGAGCGGCACCGCAGCTCCGCCTCTTTTGTACGGCACGCGTTCTTGTGATGTTGTTCTTACAGGCAACCTCTCCCCGGCGCCTCTCGCCGTCGACGATCACCTCTGCTAATGGTCAGCCCTCCGGGTCTGCGCATGCCGCCGCCGGAAGCGTGCCGGGCCGCGTTCAAGGACGAATTCTATCTGTTCCCGGCGGCCGGGACGCGGCGGCGGCAGCGCCCCTGCGGAAAACCCGGACGGGCAGGCCATCCTTAAGGGTGGCGGTGAGGCCGGGGGCGAACTTGGGGTGGCCGGCGGCGCTGACCGGGAGCAGGCGGAACCCTCGTACGACGGCGGCAACGACGCACTTCATCTCCGTGATGGCCATCTCCTTGCCCGGGCAGACCCTAGGCCCCACCTGGAAGACCGGGTATTCATAAGGTTTCGCCGGCGAGAAGGAGCCGTCGGCGGCGAGCCACCGGTCGGGCCGGAACCGGAGGCAGTCGGCTCCCCAGGTGTCCTCCATCCTGCCCATGTCGTAGGGGTGGTAGGTGACGCGGGTGCCCTTGGGCACGAAGGTCCCGTCGGGGAGCACGTCGTCGTCGACGGCGAACTTGGAGTCGAACGGCACCGGCGGATACAGCCGCATGCTCTCGTGCAGCGCCGCGTGGACGTAGCTCATCTTCTTGAGCTGGTCGTAGGTGGGGATGATCAGGTGGTCATCTCCTTCGTCTTCTTCTTCCTCGGCGGCGGCGTATACTTCGTCGAGTATGGATTTCTCCACCTCCGGGTGTTCGGAGAGGAGGAGGAAGAAGGTGGTGAGGGCGGAGGAGACGGTGTCGCGTCCGGCGAGCAGGAAGCTCACGACGATGTCCCGCAGGTACTTGTCGTCGTCGACGGCGCCGATGAACCGGGAGAGGAGGTCGTGGCCGGAGAACAACCCTACCTTCCTCCTCTGCCGGATGACCTCCATGGCGAGGCCGTCGATCAGCCCGATGCACCGCCTCAGCTCCCTCTCGCTCCCGACGTTCAGCGAGTTTTTTTTAGAACTAACCCACTTTTTTTTTTATTTTTAAAACTAACACGATAAAACTTTGTTGTGTAAATCTAACACATTTTGGTCAAAGTCGAGTTTAAGAAGTTCGACTTTAAAGTCGAGTTTTTTAAACTCGACTTTTCTTAGTTTTTATCCCGCGTTTCACCCCCCCGGATTCTACCCTGCGCATTCACCGCGGCGGACGCGCATTCACCCCGGCTCCCTCTCTCGACGGCGGTGGCTGATCTGCTGGGCGGCGGCGGCGGCGGCTGATCTGCTGGGCGGCGGCGGCGTCGGATCTCGTGGACGCCGGTGGCAGATCTCCTGGGTGGCGGACGGCGGCGGCGGATCTTCGTAGAGTGAGGTAGTGTGAGGTACGTGCGGTCTACATTGTGCTTGTTTTCATCCTCCAATAGAAGTTCTATATGTTGATGACGTTTTCATCCGTCCTGGGGCTGGTTTTCGTTCGGCAGAGGGGGGGGGGTTTAGGTATGTGTTGATATCAAACTAAATTAGAATGGAATGTAAGGGGTAGGGGAAGGGAAAAATGGAGAAACTGTAAGGGGTAGGGGAAGGGAGAAATGGAGAATTGGGGAAGGGAAAAAAGAGAAAATCGATCACAAATAATACATGTATTTGAAATTTTTTATTTTTTCTATTATTATGGAAATTAATTAAAATAATGTAAAGTTATTATCTGAATTTATAATTAAAAGAATTTTAAGATTTAAGAGAGATTCATTCTTAGATATTCCAACAAGTATTCTAAAATATATCCATAGCTTAATAGTTATGAATGCACCATCAATTTTGGAAGGCATCCATTAACTTTTAAAAATTTATGAAATTTCCAAGAAATGCCATGCCACATATTCGAGTGAAATTCACTTATCTAAAATCCCATCCAAGCATGAATAAACCTTAGGCATACCCAAATCTTATCTATAGAAGGTCTAGATATATCCACGAGATGAACACACACTACACTACAATCAATCGATCAACACATATATACATACATACATATATACACTACGTATTTCTGATGAAGTTAAAATGGAATTATGTCATGTACACTCACCCATACTCCAGTACCAGCTTGTGTATATGTTGGTACAAGGCCCAGCTGTTAAGAATCCAACAGCGCACTTGATAACTGGGGGTCCGTATGAACTCTCCGAGGGGGGTGGATTGATACTCAATTACATAGTATCATATTCTCCGCCGCAAGTGGGATTGGGGGGGGGGTGTGAATAGGTTTGAAATCAAGAGCAAATTCGGGATGGGGGGGTGAATACTTAAGGGTGTAAATTCTAACAACTTGCTAATTTCAGGTTAGTATCAAACAATTAAAAATATGGCATCGAGGGTTATCAACGTCCGCATCATGTTTGATGGAATGATTTCCATCAGTAATGAGTTTGTCTCTTACTATGGTGGAGATGAACAGAATATGAAGCTATTGCAAGGATGTAATCACGAAGACTTGTTGAGCTTTATATTTGATGCAATTGGTTGTAACCCGAGGTCAATGAACATAAGATTACTTTATAATTATTTTGATGGTGTGAATGAGGTTCTTGATGACAGTACCACTCAAACACTGTTGACGAGATGTCGTGAAGTACATGATATTACACTTTACATCGTAAAAGAATGTCAACAAACGTCAAATCGAGTGGATGTAGTACTTGGAATCAGGAGACATATAATCAACCAACAATGGGTCAGTTGTTGTCCAAGTTGAAAGTAACATTAGTCCATGGAATGTGGCAGTCGATGCATATCACAATAGTGAAAGTACTTTGAACGAGCAGTACGACGTCGAAGATGAGCAAGATGAACAATATGATAGTGATGAGACCGAAAGTGACAGCGAAGAACTACCAAATGAGATGGTGAATAGTATTATGGCAGTCGATGCCTATCATGACGACGAAGATATCACTTGGATCAATAATGCCGTCGCAAGCAATATTTACATAGAGAGTGATGAGGAGGATGCTGGAGGAGAAGATACAGTTGTACCAAGAGAAGAAAGAGATAATGTTGATGACCTTTCAGTTAGAGATGTCTTCAGATGTAAAGAAGACGTTGTACAGGCCATAGCTACTTGGGCATTGAAGCGGAACGTCCAACACCGAACGGATAGATCAACGAAATCAAAACTTACTTTGATTTGTCCGTCAAGAGGTGAAGGATGTAAGTGGAGGCTACATGCAGCTGTTAGTACTCGGGTTGGAGGGTTATGGAAAATTATGAGTTTTGAAAATAATCATACATGTTCCACTCCTATTTGCAACATGGCTCATAGGTAATTGACATGCACTACAATATGTCATTTAATCATGCCTATTGTTCGATCTCGCTTAGATATCCGACCAAGGGACATCATGGATATGGTTCAAGTCAAGTATGCCATAAGACCTTCGTATCACAAGGCTTGGAATGCGAGAAGAAAAGCCTTCAAGAAATTGTTTGGGGATTGGGAGAGTTCTTACACACATTTGTTGAGAAACATGGAAGCGGTTAAGTCGACTATGCCAGGGACAATATATACTTATTTGTGTGAAGCTGATAGTCAAAAATTATTATTCTTCTTCTGTAGTTTCGCGCCATGCATCGAAGGTTGGCGCTCTTGCTGCCCGGTTATAAGTGTCGACGGTACTTTCCTTCACGGGAAATACCGTGGTACACTTCTAGTTGCGTGTGGTGTGGATGCCGATCAAGGCTTGTTTCCAATTGCATTTGCAATTGTGAACAGTGAGAATGATCGATCATGGTCGTGGTTCTTTCAACAGATGTTGTCTTATATTCCATCCATTACTGAACGAAGGCATGAAGTATGTATCATTTCAGATAGGCACGTGAGCATCAAGAATGCAATCGAGAGATGGTTTCCTTTAGCCGCCCACCGTTATTGTCTTCGGCATTACCGACAAAATTTTCAAACACATTTCACTGGAAAAGATCTATTTAGAAGGATGTACGCTGCAGGCATGGCTTCTAACAGTCTAGAGTTCAATAGGCGAATGGAGGACATACAGTTGAGGTGTCCTGATGCATACAACTGGTTACTACAAGTGAATCCAGAACAATGGGCGTTAGCATTTGATACTGATGGTAAACGATTTGGAATCATGACAATAAATTATTCCGAATGTTTTAATAGCGTTTTGAAAATTGCAAGAGGTTTACTATTCATGCTTTAGTACACATGACATATCATCGGCTTAGGCTTATGTTTTTTCAACGCCGTGCATGTGGATTGAACATGGAAACACAGCTAACCACTAAATTTGAGAAGAAATTACTTGACTTAAAAGAAAAAAGTCGCGAGATCATCATTCAAGCCCGAGTCAATCATGGTGAGTGGGATTTGAACGATGCAAATGGCCGTGTATTTCGAGTTGATATTAGCCGTGACTCAATTACATGCACGTGCTGTGAGCCTATGCTTAGACACTTTCCGTGTAGGCATGTTTTAACTGCTCTCGGTTCGGTTAACTGGGATCCATATGCATATGCATCAAGGTGGTACACCAGTGCTTACTATCGTGAAAGTTATGATACTGAATTTCACACCGTATTGGATGCACGCTATTGGCCATCATTCAACATAGAAAGGAACATAATTCCGTTGTTGCCACCTACAAACATCCGGAAGACTGGAAGACCACGAACTAAACGTTACCCAATGGTGATGGATCGTGACCCGAACAGACAACAAAATGCATGTAGTATTTGTAAAGAACGGGGACACAACCGGTTAACTTGCCGTAGAAACCCACGGTGCGTATTTTTATTCAAAAAGTAATGTAGATGTTTTTAGATTTCATGGTACTATGTTTGTTAATTCATTTCAGTTAAGATTTCCAATTTCATTCTTTTGTAAAATTATTCTTCCGTTCGATCTGTTAATTTTGTTAATTCATGATTTGTAGGCATGGATCGACGGGGCTCTCGTGATGCATCGTCGCTACGTGAGCAAGCAACGACATCGTTCGGCGAACCCTGAGGTATTAACTTTACTTGCATTTCAATAATTCAATCAGTCTTTTGGTTAAATTCTAATTCGTATTGCACTTCAAATTTAAATTTTACAGGAGGGTTCTACACTATACTTAGTCTCCCATTTCCGTCAAATGTCCGCGTGGACAATTGACAACCCCACAGTCTTAGGTTATTTAGAAGCAGGTGGTTTTGTTCATTTGCGGCATTTACGTGCCATCACTTTAGATAGGCAATTAATCACCGCTCTTGCGGAACACTGGCGTCCGAAGACGTCTACTTTTCATTTACCCCAGGGGGAGATGACAGTAACCCTCCAGGATGTTTCTGTTCTTATGGGTCTTAGGATAGATGGGCCCCCGGTCATTGCATCTCCCCGTGTTCAATCTGGGGACTTTCCGACATGGCCAGATGTATGTGAGCGGTTTTTAGGTGTCCGGCCGGAGGAGGAAGATGAGGTTGCACCATACGGTCAGAGTCCAGCTACTTTGAGGTTGACCTGGCTATTTCATACATTTGGCCAGAGGACGGAGGACTTATCTACGGATGATGACGACGAGTCCCGTTTAGTATGTTTATATCATACACGGGCTCTCATGCTTATGTACATCGGCACTCTTTTGATGCCCGACACTTCCGAGACGGAGGTCCATATGCAATATCTTTTTTTTTTTATGGAGGATATTGTAGAATGTGGTCGCTTATCGTGGGGCGGGGCGGTACTTGCATTCCTATACCGCCAATTATGTGCAGCTACGGCGGCCAAACGCAACCGGATCGGTGGTACATTTTACATTTATTGCAAGTATGTATCTCTTTCATATTTACATCTCATTTTTAAATCATTTTGTCCTGAATGATGTATTGACATAAACTTTCTTTTTTACACAGTTATGGTCGTGGGAACATATCCATGTCGGTCGACCGCACTTGCCTATACCGGTTGCGATTGGCGGAGAACGACGGCCGCTTGGATACCGGTAATTTCTATATAGACCATTTGAGTCATGTTAAAATATTTGTTGGTAGTCTACAATTAATGTACTTTTACTTGAACAAGTGGAACCCACAACCCGGTCGACCACAAAGATAAGTTTACACTATTGTTTTATAGAAATGAATTAGATACCGAGGAAGCTAGTCAGGTAAATTTTTTGTCCTTATAAATTTGTAGTATGTAATACATGTTCTATACTTAGACAAAATAGTGTTTCCTGTAGATTACATGGCAACCGTACTCACATAATATTTTGGAAACGGTACCCGAGTTGTCGGTTGAAAATACCGCACTCTGGCTAGCTTCGGTACCTCTACTCTGTTGTTTGGTCATGGAGATCCATGCACCAGAACAAGTGCTTCGGCAATTCGGGCTTGTCCAAATAAAACCCCGTGATAGAAAACAATACAAACGTCAAGATGGACGTGGTCGGTGGGGGACAGATTGGACACATGCATACTCATATTATATTTATTGGTGGAGTCAGCGGGCCGAATATACTTATGAACCACCCCGGTGGCAACTTGATGTTCAGGAGCAAAGCCAACAGTATGAACAATGGTATATGGAACACACCATTCCATATCTTGTTCAGGATACTCAGGAAGCTCCCGAACAATATTATCCAAGGGGTCCGGTTGAACGAGACATGGTAAGATTACGTGTGCTTATTATCCTTTCTCGAGTTGTATTTACCAACATTAAATTATTTATGATGTTACTTATTTCATTTTGACAGCTTCGCACACACCATGAAATTCAACGAATACTCGTTTACAGCCATGACTCCCAATTTGATCAGACACGGCAAGCTATTTTAGATCTTCAACGTGGAATGCACGAGAGATTACGTATTTCAATGCCGTCTTTTCCGGCCACTAGAGCCGGACCATCTATGGACATGGCCGGCCCATCTTCGTATGGAGCCGGACCATCTACGTATGAAGCCGGACCATCTTCTCACGCATAAGGCTGTTCGACTGCGGGACCATCGACGTATAGGCGGAGGCGACCACGTGATCCCTCCATGAGGACTTCGATGGAAGTACAAGGAACACAACAGTCCCTTGAGATCACCCCATCGGCACCGGTTCACCCGAGTCGACATGGAGAACATATAACGGCCCATGTTGAACCACAAAGATTGGACCCAACTTATCTTGAGGAGGAGGAGGAGGAGGAGGAGGAACAACGACTTGTTAGGAGAAAGCCTCGTCCAAGGAGAGGAAGGAGAAGATAGCATGTGTATTTTTCTTTTATTCTCATGTGGACATGTAAAACTTTTAAATTTGTGTTTTGTTATGATTTTAGCATGTTTGGATTGTGTTATAGCACTTCTATGAATGTGTTCTTTCTTTTCAATTGATATGATATCGATATGTGTATGTGTTCACAGCTGTATGTGGAAGAAGTGTTGGTCGTTTTAATGGAATAGGTTTGTGTGAATACGGCTTTATGGAATGGAATGAGTTGTATGGTTTGGAATGTTGTTTGAACCCCTACATGGAATGGATGATTTTAACATGTTTGGAATGTTAATTTTGCTCAATATCTTTGTATTTGGTTTGTTGGATGTAATCTATGTGAATGATGTAAGTTCAATGTGTATGGAAGAGGGTTTTGAAACCCAATTTGTAGGTTGAACTTCAATTTTTTAAGCTGCAGTGGTAGCAGTTTTTTTTTTTCAATTCTGAATCAAAGTCGAGTTTTCCAAACTCGAAAACTCGACTTTGATTCAGAAATTGTCCACAAGTCGAGTTCATAAAACTCGACTTGTGAACAACTGTAATTTCGCAGGGGGGGGACTAGTTCTGTTGGAACCACCTGGTTTTTTTCTCAGCGTCGCAAAACTAGTTCTGTGGGAAAGTCGAGTTTTGAAAACTCGACTTTCGCACACGCTTTTTTTCTCAGTGTCGCAAAATCAGTTCTGTGGGAAAGTCGAGTTTTCTTTCCAACTTTTCCACTCCCGGGTTTTGGTTTAAAGTCGAGTTAATACAACTCGACTTTAACAAGTCGAGTTGTAGTAACTCGACTTTAGTTTAGTTAATACGTAATTAAGTAACATGTTTACTGTTTTCGGTCAAAGTCGAGTTTTGAAAACTCGACTTTGACCAAAGTGTGTTAGATTTACAAAACAAAGTTTTACCGTGTTAGTTAAAAAAAAAAGTGCGTTAGTTCAGAAAAAAACTCCGACGTTCAACAGCCTCTTGAGCTTCCACACCACGGGCGGCGCCGTCGCCGCCGCCCGGCCGGAGGGAGTTTTTTTTTTAAATAACACACTTTTTTTTTAAACTAACATAGTAAAACTTTTTATTGTAAAACTAACACACTTTGGTCTTGCTTATCACCGGGTGAACCGCGCTGGCTAATGACGAACAAAGATGCTTAGTTTAAAGTCGAGTTCAGTTTAATCGACTTGAAAGTCGAGTTTAATAAACTCGACTTATGTTAAATTTTACCCCGCGACATTTACCCTCCGCCCCCGATTCTACCCTCTTTTACCTTCCACCGTGGCGGCTAGTTGGCGGACGGCAGACGACGGCGGTGGCTCCTCTCTGCTTGGCAGACGGCGGCGGCGGCGGCGGGTTTTCTCCTTCCCGGACGGCGGCGGCTCTTCTAGGGTTTTGCTGGGCGGACGGCGGCTATTCCTTGCTCGGAAGACGGCGGCGGCGACGGCTCCATTTGAGGGCATTTTGCTGGGCGGCGGCGGCTCCATTTGAGGGCCTTTTGCTTGGCGAACGGCGTCGCGATTTGGGGGCTTTTGCTTGGCGGACGGCGGCGCCATTTGAGGGGGTAAAATTTGTTGGGAATCGGTCCAATCAGATTGGCGCAGCGGAAAATTTACGATTCCCCGTATATCATTGTCTTGGTCTCGATCGAAACCGAACGACGTCGCCAAAACCGGTATACGAAACGATTTCGAATACGTACCTTTGTGGGATTCAAATAACCCCTAAAGATCGGAGAAGATCGAGCGTTCTCACGCTCGTTCAGCCACTCAAGTGTGCGGCCTCTAGTCGTATCCACACGAGCCGCCTCCATAGTTGGGTTCTCCTTCGCGTCGGACCTTCCGACTCGCCCCGGATGAAGTCCGATCGACTCTCGACGGCCTCCAGCATGGGAAAACGTGAAGGAGAGAGGTAAGGACGAATTTTGCAGCCTTGGCTTGTGGGGCTCATGCTCAATTCGCTATTATATAGAGAATTTGGAGTTTTTCACAAAAGCCCCTCCTTTCTCTATATTTACACCCTTGCCCCCAAACTTATGGATTAGCCCTTATGTGTGTGACCCACTAGGCCCAATAGCTCATTTGGTTGAGGCCTAATTAAAAGAACAACTTCTTTTAAATTAAATCTATTATCTCATAATAGATTTAACGGCCTACCGATCATGAAGGGTACAAGCCACATCCTATGATCCCAAACGGCTTCGGGGATAAACTCCTCTCCAAAGAGCCTTTCCATCATCGGTTACCACACGGATATAAAACTTCGTCCATTCAATGTCCCGGTCGGATAGGAGTACGGCATTGACTGTCAACTCCTAAATGTACCGACACTATGGAATCTTGTACTCGTAATTGGATCAATTGGAAAACTCTTTTCCAATTATCCTATCTACCTTGGCCAAGGATTTAGAGTACTATTCATAGGACATTCTCTCTCTCCTACCGAGAGTGGACGATCCCTCATTGTCCGCTCAATTGCCTCCACCGGATTTCCCATATACCCAATCCATTAACTATACAGGACCACAATACTAAGTGATCCATAAGTCAATAGTCAAAGTACATGGTACGCCCGGCAAGACATCTTTGGCGACTCAGGTCAAAGATCCAACCGTGCAACCGTGATGATAGAATACCCTGATCGACAGTTCGGTAAAATACCATTCAGGGATTCTATACTGGTCGATTCGTTGAACTCATTCCTCTAATGAGCACTCCGTATATGTATCTCAGTGTCCCCACACTGATGACCAATGAGATCGGTCATTCTCATCATATGAGAAGATATCATATACACTAGTCTTACTGGATCCTTGATGTCCCATCCCGAGGATCCTACGACTAGGAACATTTAGAGTACATGCTTCTAGATGATTGATCTCATTATCATGATCTCATCATGATTCAATCATCATTGCATGCAACCTAGGACTTCATTACGATAGACACATCTAGTTAATGCAAGTAATGAAGATTATGCCATTTATACTAAATAAGATATTACAAGAAATGTAAAATCATATCACATATGATTGGCTTGTAGGGCATACATTTCTATCAAAATTAAATTTTTTTCAATATATTTCTACAGCAATAGGAAATATACATCTTCATGAGATTTGAATAGATGGATTTTTGTTTCAATATGTTTGGATAGATGGATTTAGTTGTACCATGAAATTTTAAATGAAATTAATTTTATATGAATCTAAATTCAAATTGACAAATAATATATAAAGTATCAATGCATAAGAGATCTAACATTACTTCATAAATTTAGATTATTGTGAAGAAATTAAATATCAATTTGACTTATGTGGATAGTAAACAATTACATTAAGTTTAGTCTACTATGAGTAATATCAATTATTGAAGTCTATATGATATTTTGTTGCATGATAACTTAAACTTTTGTTAAAATTGTAAGTTTTTGACACCGAACTTATTAATCATAGGTGTTTGACATTTACAGCAATTTTGTGTTTTAAATTGAATTTCGATCCGGGTACGATTATTTAGGTCTAGAATTGGGAGCCGTTTATGATCATTTACATTTCAATTCTAGTTACGATTTCAATTGGATTTCGTTTCGATTAGACCAAATTGGTTTAATTGGATTTTGTTCCAATTAGACCAAATCCGGTTACGGTTTCAATTGAATTTCATTCCGAATAGACCAAATTGGTTTACGAACATACCAAATTGGTCTAAAATGGAATAAGTTTAAATTTTCGAGTACTTCGAAGTGCAGTGTCCAATCCGATGTTGGATCCTCACAAAATCTTGTTTTCAGGTTAGTGTTACTCTATTAAAGATATGGCATCGAGGGTAATCAATGTTCGGTTGATGTTTGATGGAATGAATTCCATAAGTAAAAATTATATACATTATTACGGTGGATATGAGTGTAATATTAAGATATTACAAGGATGTAGTCACGATGACTTCAAGAGTTATATCTTTGATGCAATTTGGTGTGACTCAGGAACAATAAGTTTGAAATTACTTTATAACTATTTTGATGGTGTGAATGAGGTTGTTGATGACAGTACCACTCAAATATTGTTGACGAGATGTCTAGAAGTTCAGGATATTGTACTTTACATCGTAAAAGAATATCGAGACACCACAAATCAAGCTGGATGTAGTACATGGAGTCAACAAACATATAATCAACCAACTATGGGTCAGTTATTGTCCCAAGTTGAAAGTAACATTAGTCCCTGGAATGTTACTTCATGCCATAATACCGAAAGTATTTTGAATGAGCATTTGGGTGTACATGATGAACATGACGAACATGATGAAGAGTTTGCTAGTGAGGATTCGGAAAGTGACAATGAAGAAGTACCGAATGAGATGGTGAATAGTATCATGGCAGTAGATGCATTTCATGACGGTGAAGACATCACTTGGATTAACAACGCTGTCGCAAGTAACGTTTACATAGAGAGTGACGAAGAGGACGTTGGAGGAGAAGACACAATTGTAGTAAGAGGTGATGGAGAAAATGCCGATGACCTTTTAGTTGGATATGTATTCAGAACAAAAGAAGATGTCATACAAGCAGTTGCTGCTTGGGCATTGAAACGTAACGTCCAACACCGAACTGATAGATCAACAAAGTCCAAGCTTACTTTGATTTGTCCATCAAGAGGTGAATGCTGTAATTGGAGACTACATGCATCTGTCAGTACTCGAGTTGGAGGGTTATGAAAGAATATGAGTTTTGAAAACAATTATACTTGTTCCACACCTATTTGTAACATGGCTCATAGACAATTGACATGCACGACCATTTGTCACTTAATCATGCCTATTGTTCGATCTCGTTTAGATATCAGGCCAAGAGATATCATGGATATGGTTCAAGTCAAGTATTCCCTAAGACCTTCCTATTACAAGGCTTGGAATGCTCGAAGAAAAGCGTTCAAGAAGTTGTTTGGTGATTGGGAGAGTTCTTACACACATCTGTTGAGATACATGGAAGCCGTTAAGATGACTATGCCAGGGACAATATATACTTATTTGTGTGACAGTGATAGTCAAAAATTATTATTCTTCTTCTGGAGTTTCGCGCCATGTATTGAAGGGTGGCGCTCTTGCCGCCCAGTTATAAGTGTAGACGGTACATTCCTTCACGGGAAATATCGTGGTACACTTCTAGTTGCGTGCGGTGTGGACGCCGATCAAGGCTTGTTTCCAATTGCATTTGCAATTGTAAATAGTGAGAATGATCGATCATGGTCGTGGTTCTTTCAACAGTTATTGTCTTATATTCCATCTGTAACCGAACGAAGACATGAAGTATGTATCATTTCTGATAGACATGTTAGCATCAAGAATGCAATTGAAAGATGGTTTCCTTTAGCAGCTCATCGTTATTGTCTTCGACACTATCGGCAAAATTTTCAAACACATTTCACTGGGAAAGATCTATTTAGAAGGATGTACAATGCGGGCATGGCTTCTAACAGCCTAGAATTTAACAAGTGAATGGAGGACATACAATTAAGGTGTCCTGATTCATACGATTGGTTGCTACAGGTGAATCCAGAATACTGGGCTCTGGCATTTGACACTGAACTTGTTAAGGTGCTAAGGTGTCCTGGCATCTGACATACAATTAAGATGTCCTGATGCATATGATTGGTTGCTAAGGTGTCCTGAGCTTGTTATGGATAAATTGTAAGCGGCTCAATTTGTAAGCTTAAAGTCTAATATATACTACACTCAATTTTTAATCATTTCAGGAGGGTTCTACACTGTATTTAGTATCGCATTTCCGTCAAATATCCTCGTGGGCAATTGACAACCCCACAGTCTTAGGGTATTTGGATGTAGCAGGCTTTATTCATTTGCGTCATTTACGGGCCATTACTCTAGATAGGCAACTAATAACCGCTCTTGCGGAACGATGGCGTCCGGCGACGTCTACTTTTCATTTTCCCCGGGGGGAGATGACAGTGACCCTCCAAGATGTGTCTATTCTTATGGGTCTTAGGATAGATGGGCCCCCAGTCATTGCCTCTCCTCGTGTTCCTTCTTCGGACTTTCCCACTTGGCCAGATGTATGTGAGCGCTTTTTAGGTATCCGGCCGGAGGAGAGAGATGAGATTGAGCCTTATGGCCAGAGTCCTGCTACATTGAGGTTGAACTCGGCTATATCAAACATTTGGCCAGAGGACGGAGGACTTACCTACAGATGATGATGAGGAGTCCCGTTTAGTATGCCTATATCATACACGGGCCCTCATGCTTATGTACATCAGCACTCTTCTGATGCCGGATACATATGGGACGGAAGTCCTAACACGGACTTATAATTTTCTTTGGAGGATTAGATTCGGATGCCTCGATGTACCGCCTTGTCTTCAATCATCCGGACCATATTCATGAACCACACGCAGAGAGAGGGTGTTATGAAATGGCCACCTAACGGTGCGTTTGGTAGGGATTTAGAAAGCGATTCCGACCGTTAAAAATCTCCGATGGGTCGAGTGTGTAGGGGTGGGCACGAGACGGTTCGAACCGAGGAACCGAACCGAACCAACCCATTTGGTTCGGTTTGGATCCCTTTCGGTTTGGTTCGATTCGAAAATTCTCCAAATCGATTTGAATCGAACCGAACCGTTTAAAAGATTTAATCGAAAAATCATTATAGTATCGGTAAAAATGATATTTTTTAAGTTTTATAGTTGGTACCCTTCCTTGAAAGTATTCAATTTCATTTCATGACTAGTTCCAGAATATGAGTTTAATCGATTTATTACAATAAGTTAGTAATAACTTTGTACCGGACATTCCAAGAAATATGATATTCATTTGAACGCATTTTAAGAAATCAAAGAATCTCTGCAATCTGTTGCCTTTAATTTATGGGACATATTTATCTAAAGAATCACTTAATTAACAAAAATAGTTTTTATGCTAAGCAAGAAAATAGTATTCATGACAAGATTGCATGCGACATTTGGTTTAAATTCATATGAAACTTTGATGGCTAGCTAGGCACTGGTAATAACAGGAAAAAAAAACAAATTTCATTAGTACTTGGCATGATGCAAATCTATTACCTACAACCTGATATATATTTATATATATATATATATTCAAGCTTAAGCTGGTACGAAATTTTCTAAAAGGTACTAAAAGAAAAATATTCATTAAACCTAGCTACTAGTTCTGAATACAAAATTAATTACATGTCTGTTTCTACGATCATTGGATATTCCAAAGATGGTTATACAATCGAAATACATGTATATTTTAAATTTTAGGAATCTAAATTTTTTTAGTATTAAGGTACATCCCTGTTAACTTTATACCTTAACCTTGTATGTCTTTTAACTATTCAACTGATGTATGTCTTTAACTATTTTAAATTTTTACACATTTTTTTTCTTAGATACATAAAATAGATTTTTGTGAAAGCAAACACCCCTATAAGCTAAATCAAATTGTGGGTTCAGCTACATTTAAAAATTAATGGACGAAATTATGTTGAAACGGAGTAAGTTGTTTCAAGATTTTGAAGTGTTTAAAAAATTATCAAGATTATCGAAATATATTTAAAATATTAAATAATTATAGAGAAGAAAAATGTAACTTTTACAGTTTCTTGCACTTTTAAATATCAAACAAGATAATATAACAGGAACTCTGAATATGGAAACGACCAACCAAATCGATTATTATAAAAATCGATCGATTTGATTTAATTTCTAATACCTTTCAAAATAACTAAATCAATAAAACAAATAACTTAAATTAAATTAAATATTTTATTTTAAGATATATATTTATATTTTTTTAAAAAAATTGTTTCAAAAACTTTTAAGATAAACTTAATGAAATATATAAACATATACACAAAATTTTAATAGAATATGATTAAAAACAAACCAAATAAATTTATATATTGACATATATTGTATACCTTAATATGGTCTAAATGGGATCGAATCACACCAAACCAAACCAAGCCCGGGTTGAAAGACAACTTGGTTTAATTTGATTCAAGAAAAAAAATTCTCGAAAATTAAATCAAATCAAACCACGAACACCAACTCAGCTCAAATTAAATTCGAACTTAGTGCTATGACTGAACAGATCTTAAACATCAATATATTTAAGTAAAGGGCAAATTTAAAACTTGTTATATAGATATATGAGAGTGGAGATATTCTTTTCGGGTAGCAAAATATTATAATCATACAATACAGGTAACCTGCATTTGCAATTTTAAATGTAGGCCACTGAACATGTATGAATACACCTATATATATAGATATATATATATATCTATATATATAATGCCTAAGATGGCATGTGATTTAATTTGAAGTTAAAAGTAGACGTTAAAAATATGGCATCAAAATTTAATAATGATAATAATATGTCATCCTGGGATCAAATGATCCATGCAAGTGGACAGCTTGGCTTCTTATTTTTATTTTTATTAAATTTAAGTTAATCTAATGGTTAGAAATTATCAAATATAATAAGTCTTGAATAATTTTTGGATCTTTTACGATGAAAATATCTCTCCGGCTCTATCCTTCTCTTCAGTCTCTAACATTTTTTTATATATTTATATATTATTTTTCTCTATAAAATTTTAAAAAAATATAATTAACGATATGTCTGAGACGCAGATCTGCGGCGCCCACAGAAGGTCCCCTCCACCTTCCCGAAGACCACCGGTTGCCGCCCCAGCGCCGCCGCCGCCGCGCCGCCAGCCCGGGGGCTCCGCCTCTCGGCTGACCGGAGGAGCTCTCCACGGCCACCGACCACTGTATCGTCGTCAGCGTCCGGGCGCTGATCGCTTTCGCCTCCGCTCGCTGCGGGGCAGAAGGCAGCGGAGACCGCGCCCGCCCTTCTCGCCCTCTCTCTCAAGCCGCTCTGACACCTCGTCCGCCGCCGCCTCTTCACCGGGGTTTCTTCTTCTCCCTTCTCTTCCACCCACTTCCTTTGCTCCTTCTTATCGGACATTTCCGCCGATCCCTTTCGCCGCCGCCCGTTCCCCGACGGTATGTATTGCCCTCTCCTCCCCTTTCCTCGGACGTGCCAAGGGGCGTCCCTTCATGGCAGCGAATGAGGTTTTGGATGAATATTATCCTCCAATGCTGCGCCAATCTACCAAAGCAAAGCAAGCAACACATGTGGCCTTAATTTAGATTGATCCATGGCCTTTCAGTTTGATATTTGCACTTATTTATTGCTTTTTGGGCTTTTCGTGTTTATTAAGCTAAGTTATGAAAAAGGCTTTTGCAAAAATGCATGAGAATGTAAAGGTTGGAAATATTCTTATAGTCCTATATGTTTTGGATAAACAAAGGTTTTATACATTCGGCTCTTTAGTTTGTTCTAAGAATTCTTCCTCTGCTAATTTCGGTGAACAGGCACTTGATGACGAGATGCACTCCGGGAGCATGTTTCAGAGTCTTTTTAATGTTATCTCTTATTTTGTATGCTTTTTGTCATGGGATTTATTACTTTCCTTGTTGTTCTTGCTGTATAGCTTTTTTATTGATGCCTTATTTGTGTTCTTAAGCTTCTCTAATAACCATTGTTGGAGGGAATGCTCCCGTCTCTTTAACTCCTTTCTTGTTGCTACGTTTCTAAAAAGTTTCATATTTTTTCACAGATGAAGCTTTTTAGAATCCTGTGGTACAGGCCTGGCTTTCTACTTTTGTTCATCATGCTGCTAACTATGGCAAATAATCCGGATTGCCAGAAATTTTGTATTCATCAGGCTCCAGTTTTTATAGGGTCTCAGAAATCGAAGAAACAGCTTGCCTTAGCTTTATGTCATATTATTTTCTTTTTCATATTCTCTGTCATCCAGTTTTATGTTTCTCTGAGTTTCTTTATTTTGTAATGTTGTTCATACTTCATACTTTTGCTCATGTAAGTTGGCTGGAATCATTATTGGTATCCGGAGGTAACCAAGTGTTTTTTTATATGCAGATCCGAGGTTACAAGAGTTAAAAGGAGATGCATCCACCTCTTACATTACACAGGCATCCAATGTGTGCTGATGTATGTTGTCTTCATTCTTTCTTCAGTTTTGTCCTAATCTTATACATGCTCTTCGTTTGTTCTTTACAAAAGAAGAGAAAAGACATGCATGCCTTAAGAACAGGATCCGGTAGTTGGGCAACCATTTTCTAAAGGGAATCATAAGAGTTGAGGTTTGGTCCCCAAGCTCATAGACTACAAAGGTTGTCATTTTATACCCTAGTGGGCATTATAAGCCAAGAATGCTAAAGTCATTGTTATCTAGCCCATGTTTTAAACAAATGATCTTCCAAAACCGTGTGACAGTGAACAACCTGGGATATGGAAAATGGGTTAATGACTAGGCATGTACCTTCTGGCTTCTGCTTCATTGTCGTGATCGATGAATGCAATTTATCCATATAATTTAAATCAGCAATTTGGTTCTCTCTTGCACTAGAAGACCTCAATTCTTCTAGAACCTTGCTTACTCATCTTCTACTTGTAGATGCAGTTGGTTGGACTTGGAGGACATCATCCTGTTCTTCAGCATCAGATTTGGAATGATAATTAAATATGTCATTTTATCACAAATTTTTTGGAATATCAAGAAGTATCGTCCAAAATCCAAAATCGATAAGATCTATACAAGATCCCCCATTTTATTCATCATTATGAGCTTGGCATGTTCAATTATCATAATGCACCTACAATCCTCCGCTCATTTTTGTATTCTTGAGCATGAGCTGTTCCTTCGTTGATCGTCAGTGCTATCTGTTTGAATCACCTGCTGCAGATTGGAGAGGCTTTCTGCATCATTTACTGTAGGACCCCCCTCCCCAATGAGACATCTTTTGCTCTTCCCTAAAAGTTACTTCTCTAGTTTGATTATGTGACGTGGCCATTCAGCTTTGTTTTTTTGTTGCAGATTATCGAGCAGTTCCAGAAGTGCCACACTGACCATCCCATCGGAAAGTTTTTCGGTGAATGTACAGAACTGAAGATAAAACTTGACCATTGTTTCCGACAAGAGGTCAGCCCCTTGACTATCGGGTTCTATCTTCTTTCCTTCTACAGACTGTCTGAAACAGCGCTGCCTTCACCTCTTACAGAAAGCTGTGAAGAGAAAGGCTAACTTTGAAGAAAGCAAGAAATTCAGAGAGCGTCTTCAAGCTTATAGGAAAGAGGTAGCAGAGAAAGGCCCCTAGTAATGGTTACAATCTCTTGTTTTGACTGAGATCATTCTGCACACCCCTTCTTGTGTGTAATGGGCTCTGTTTTCTCTGATTTATTGGTCTTCGGTGTTTTCTCTGGCTGGTCTCCAATTGACAATGGATTTGGTATAACATTTGTTGGATGTTCAAATATTTGACAAGCCTCTTATTCTGGTGAGGAAGCTAGTATTACAAGCGTTTATTTGCATGCATGTCATGAATAGTCATTTTTTATATACCACTGAGAATACATGATTGACATGTTGCATCCCCCCAACAAGTCAACCTAATGGTGAATCGATTTGATTTTCTCCACAACATAGATTTAGCAACAAAAAAAATTTGTTTAAAAGATGTTTGGACAATCGTGATAAAAATATAATTTTATAGTTCTTATTGGATAAAAAGGTGAGACCTTAGACCTTCCTCTTTTTCTCCATTGTGGTCCAGTCCACATTTTTTTGTTATCATATCTCAATGATAATTTCATGTGTATAGTTTTCTTTTATTTTAATATATAATCCTATCACAATTATCACCTCTGCAGTTGAGATGTAGGAATAGGGGTGGTTTTGTTCTCCACTTCCCTTATTTTGTACTTTGCTTTTTTAAATAGAAATTGTGGCTTTTCCATCTTCCAAAAAACTATATATATAATAATTCTATCACATGAGTGTTTTTTTGCAACCAAACGCCTCATTTGCCTTCATATATCTATCATAACCTTTTTATCTTTACGTTAATCTGACTCTGGTTTGCCACAGTAAAAAGACTTGTTAATCTCATTTATCTATAGCACTACGTTAATGTGTCCTCTTGGTGCGGAAGCGTCACTGTGCATCTTGCGTTTTAATATTCTAGCCTATCTAAATGTTTTGTTACAATTAGCATTTTCCAGTCTTGAAGGAGTACTACTCTTATGAGGTGTTTGGTTGCATCACAATGAATATTTTTATTTTAATTTTTAAAAATTGTAAAAAAAATTATTAATTTTTTTTGACAACTTTGACAATTTTATGTTTTGAAAATGATTTTCTTCTTAAACAAAAAAGAGAGAGTCTCACCTCTCTTTTTTTTCTTGTGATCTCCCACTTTGTTTGGTCATGAATAATCTTAACTCTTTTCTGTTATCACATCTCTCCAAACATGATAATTTTATGTCATGTGTTGGTTCGTTTTTTATTTTAATATAATTTTTTATCATAAAAGTGTACAAAAAATTATCATGCAACCAAACACCCCATTAGCATATATTACAAATATTTCAACAAACAGATACCTTGCTGTTGGCACCCTACAAGAGGACTGCGTGTAATCAACAACATGGTACTCTTTAATATTTACCGGTATTTGCATTTCAGTCTTGGAAACACATGTTAATTGTGCATATAGGTCCTAATAATTTATATACATTATTTATCAAAATATTAACGTGTATATGTTAATTTTTTTATTAAAAATAAATCATAAATAAATAAATTATTTTTAGTTTTGATTCTGATGTATTATCAGAATATTTTGTTTGGATAACTTATAAGAAGTAAAAAAATTCAATGTTCACATCACTATATGTACAGCACACTTTTTTATATATACAACACACTTTTTTAATTTTAAAAATAACGCACTAAAATTGGTGAAGAGTCCGAATTCCACCCGAAATTTGAAATTCTAATTTTTTTAGTCACACGTTTTAGGTAAAATCTTGAAGTCAGATTTTTTTAATTAGATTTTAAGCCAAGAAATTAAAGCTGGACCCTTCATTACTTGTCATCTCAAACAAAGTGGGAGTATATATCTCCGATTTCAAAGTTAAAGTCAAGATTTTTTGAGTTCTACTTTAATATTTTAGATGAAAGTTAAACTAAAAACATGCGACTTTAAAATTTTGGGTGAAAAATCAAATTTTTTATGGTCAAAGTGTGCTATTTCTGCAATTTACAATTTTAGAGTCTTATTCTAAAATTTTGAAACAAAAGTGTTATATATATAAAAAAAAGAGTGAGGCAGTGACGTGGAGGTGTGCTCTTTTGAGGAATGTCCTCGTACTTGTTCATCTTTATATATTTACCCCCAAGGACTTTTCAGCGAAGTTATGCACGTTGTTTACGTGCACCGCGCACGCGAAGAAGCCGGCGGCGGCGGCGGCGGCGTGTGGTGGCGGAAGCTGCCGCGTGGGGCTTGCAGGAGAAGAGGAGAGCGAGGCACGTCGGCTCGCCTCCTACATCGCCGCCTGCCTTGCGGCAGCACTCCAGCGGGCTCACCGACAACAGCGCAAGGCACTGGTAGAGGGGTCGTCACACGTTCACACAGAGAAGTCGATGGCGGCGGAGCTTGTTCCCCTCGTCACCTCGTACAAGATGGGCGGGTTTAATCTCTCGCACAGGTAAAGTGGGATGGTGCTCTGCTGCTCTTCTCTGCATCCCTGAAGCAAGCGGATCTTTACGATAGTAGTACTTCTTTGCGTTTAGTCGTTGAGCTTGCTTTTAGTATCTCCATGCCCCGAGGATGCTCGGGATTTTGCCCCACCGAGATGAAAATCAGCCTCCCCTCTGTAGAACCTCGGTAACCGGAAGAGGAGTCTAGGACGTGAAGATTGGAGTTTTCCCTTATGAAATGCATAGATTCTAACTCCACGTTTTCGGCAATGGTTAAGCCCCACAATCGTTGAATCAAGAAATTTGGCTCGCTCTTCTGGCGAATATATTCCTGCACTGAATGCATATTATACTCGAGGCGTTTATGTGGATCTGATAATGGGTGACGGAGCATTGTGGTGTCGGGTTCTGATTGATTCTTGCTGGCTTCTCGTGGAATATAAGCTGTATCCTGGTCATCTAAAGCTACACGTTGATAATTGAAGTTGTTTGATATTCCAGGGTAGTTCTCGCGCCTTTGACGAGACAGAGGTCTTTCAACAACGTACCTCAGCCACATGCAATCCTCTATTATTCACAGCGAACCTCTGAAGGAGGACTTCTTATTGCTGAAGCCACAGGAGTATCTGACACTGCGCAAGGGTAAATCTTGAGCTTGAAATTAGATATGTATATATTTACCGGAATTATGTACATATTTTATACATCCTAATTGATGCGAGACAGGACCGGGGGTCCCATAATTCTCAAATAATCCAGAAATATAACCCAAAAGATAAAATGCCAAACAGAAAATAACCAAGAACCAGCAGTCTAACAGGCGATTACGAATACCAAATCAGCAGGGATCATATGACAACCGACTGGAATAAGGACCAGTCTCAACTCAAAACGTGACTGAATATGAAACCTGTAATCAGCATGCTCAGAACCGAGGAAAACCAGAACTGTCGGTATATGACAAGGGAGGATCAATCTCAATATCCCATATAGGTTTCAGCAGTCAACCGTAAAAAATTCCTTCTCACATGAAACAAAAACCAACTATAACAGTCCTTTCCCTCTATAAGATTCCACACATCAGCAGAACGAGTCCAAGGAACACTAGAGCAACTGGATCCCGAATGAAACAGTGACCAGTATAATGAAACCGGGAGGAATCACAGTCGCCAATAGCTCATGGCGGATATAAAAGAAAACTAACAAAACCCTCAGAATATAGCTCAATACGAATAACCAAGCAGCACCAACTTTAGCTTCAGTGGAACGAGCAAGGGCAAACCATACCCATACGCGAAGGGGGGGTTGATTGGTTCCTTCTTCACTGGTTTACGCCACTGCTAAGATACCATTCGGAGGACGAAGAGTAGATCCGACTGAGGGAGGCGCAGTATTCACCCGTATCTGCTGGAGACATGTCCGATCGGAGGTGATCAAACCATTCTCAAGGAGAGCTCGTTGCTACCGGGAGGAAGAGTTCGGTGCAGAGGAGAGGGGCTCGAGACAGCCTCTAGAACTCGCCGCAGAGAGAAGAGAGGTCGGCGCAGAGGGGAAGGAGCTTCACCTAATGATGGTCGACCAGATGATAACCGGAGGAGACAGAATGGAGAGGTGAAGCCCCGAGCTAGGGCTTCGCTGCGGGAGGAGGAGGGCGCTTGCGCCTGAGGAGACCTCCGTCCGCTGGAAGAAGGGAACTAGCGCCGAGGGTTTAGGCTCTCGGGAGGAGTGTGAGCCGGGAGAGAAAAGAGCAACCGGACAAAAAAGACTTCATTCATTCCATTATAACATCATCATCCTGTATCGTATACATGGGCCCCTATTTATACGGTTGAAATTCAGAAAAAAGTCCGAAAATGTTAAGAAATTGGAAAAATGCTCAAACAAATCAACTAAAAATCCTAAAAATTAGAAAATTACCTAAATGGACCCATTATTAAACTAAAAATAAAAAATTACAAGAAATTTGAAAATCAATAATCGGTTCTTGCATCCCGATTCGATTATTAACATGAATCGGTTCTTGTGTCCCGATTCGGTTCCCATCACTAATTAATATATATGTAAGCACTTGTCCTTGCATGGAATGTGTTTTAGCACATACGCATGTTGAAACATGTGTGAACACATCAAATCTACAGATATAAGGCACCATAATAATGACACCAAACAGGATAAATGGTTATCTGGGCTCAGTCCATCTATGTCAATGCATGTAGGTACCCGGATACACCAGGTATTTGGACTAAGGAGCAGGTAGAAGCCTGGAAACCTATTGTTGATGCTGTTCACAAAAAGGGTGGTATCTTTTTTTGCCAAATTTGGCATGTCGGAAGAGTATCTAACTACAGTAAGTACTTGATTCACAAATTTTGACCACCTGATCTACATGCTCGTGTTTATGTGGCTTGTCAAATTTGCATCCTTGCTGCAACTGCTATTTACCACCGGGCATGACTAGCGTATTCACTTGTTATTAACAGGCTTCCAACCAAATGGCCAAGCCCCAATTTCTTGCACTGATAAGCCATTGACACCTCAAATTCGAGCCAATGGCAAAGATATTGCAGAGTTCTCAATTCCAAGGCCCCTGACAACAGATGAGATCCCTTTAATTGTTGATGATTTCAGACTAGCTGCGAGAAATGCGATTGAAGCTGGTAACTGCCATTGTCAGTACTCTTTGGTGATTAAAATGCACATATGGGTTGCAATTCATGTTCCTTTTATGCAACTGATGATGACACTTATGGCACACTTTCTGATTTATTTAATAAAAAGCTATTACAAGCAGAATGTAATTTTGTCCGTTTACTTGTTTTCTCAAAAGTGCCCCATTCAGTGATGGGTGGTAAAATAAATGATGGAACACATCCAAAATATTAGGATATTGAAGAGGTGCATAGGTAGGAAGCAAATGGGTTGCATAAAGTGTTTGGTTATTAGGTTGAGTGGTTGACATGGTGCTACATCATGAGAGAATATAGCGAACAAAAACTGCAGTTGTCGTCCATGTCAAATATATGAATAAATATATCTCTCATTACAAGAAGAGGGCAGCAGTTGATCAAAGTAAAGATCTATCTTTTTATCGTTTCTGTATATGGCGAAGTGATTATCTGTGTCCAAGGTTTTAGACAATGGAAACGTCAAGAAGCACTGGATTCAGATGAGCAGTGGGCTTGGAAAAGATCCAACATTTTTGCACTCCTTGGTTCCAGTCGCTTACATCATAGTTGCTTTAGATGTTCGTACTTATTCATGCTCTTCTTCACTCTTTTTCTTTACCTGCTTTGTGCAGGATTTGATGGTGTAGAGATTCATGGAGCTCATGGTTATCTCATCGATCAGTTCATGAAAGACAGTGTGAATGACAGGACAGACAAATATGGGGGAAGCCTAGAAAATCGCTGCCGATTTGCACTGGAAATTGTTGAAGCTGTCGTTGGTGAGATTGGAGCTGACCGGGTAGGGATCAGGCTTTCACCCTTCGCCAACTATGCGGAAGCAGGGGATTCCGATCCGGAGGCCCTTGGTCTGTTTATGATCAGCTCATTGAACAAATACAGCATTCTCTACTGCCACATGGTGGAGCCGAGGATGAAGAAGGTTGGGGAGAAGCATGAGGTCCCACAGAATCTTCTTCCGATGAGAAATGCCTTCAAGGGGACGTTCATTGCCGCTGGAGGCTACAACAGGGAAGAGGGCAACAAAGCAATTGCTGAGAACTATGCTGATTTAGTTGCATATGGTCGCTTGTTCTTGGCTAATCCAGACCTCCCCAAGAGATTTCAGCTCAATGCTCCCCTGAACAAGTACAACAGGGACACTTTCTATGTTCCTGATCCGGTGATTGGCTACACTGATTACCCATTTCTTGACCCAAGTGAATGAATCCTTGTAAAGCATTTATACTGGGATGCTCACTAATAAGATGTATTCTGTGCAATATTTGCTACAGAATAAAATTGGTTGCGGTAAACTGTGACAACCTTTTCCAGGTTAAGTTGGCAACAGAGGGCATATTAGTTTTCATATGGCTGTTAGATTCATCAACATCAAATTTGTTGATACAAAATATCAACAACAGTATGATGCTGATCTAAATATTATATATATATGTATATATCCAAATGTATCCTAAGCTCATGCATCTTTATTTCTACAAGTTAGAGCTATCTGAAGTTAGGAATTAAAGGCAGTGGTGCTCAGGGTTTAATTGGGCAGATTTTGTTGAAATCAAATTCAAACTTGGTTCGGTTCATCAAATCAACATATATTATTTATTTATAAATTAAAAGTAAATACAAATAATGTAATACGACATAAAATCAAAACAAAATAAATAACACTTCAATATTAATATTTTTTGTCGGTGAGGTCTATTTCTCTCAGGTATTACTTTATATAGATTTAAATGATATACTTCTTTAAATTAAGAGCACTGGTCCCGCGGGAATAAGTAGAACTGGCAGCATAGACGTATTATATGAAGCCGGGTCCGCTCGGCCTCTTATATGTCGATGGTGGGAAAGTACAAATATAAATATATATAAATATATATATATTTTGATTCGCTTAATTAAGTAGGAAGAATTTTTTTTAATATTTCCATGATAAAATTTTGTATTAACATAAAATCTAAGTAGGCTAAAGACATGAAATTATCATGCTCGGTCAGATATGATAAAACAAAATAGTGGGTATCATGTTAACTATAAAAGAGGGGACTGCAATGCAAAAGAGGAAGAAGAAGAAGAAGAAAAATCTCACTTCCTTTTGTTCAAGAAGAAATTCTCTCTAAAACATATATAATTTTGTAATAATTGTAGAACATCTTTTCAACAAAGTTATTATGTATATAAATTGCTTTTTTGTAACAGAAAGTTAATTTGAGTCATGCAACCAAACATCCCAAAAAAATATAATTTGTTCTTGCATTTTGGAGAGAGTTTCGTCTCTTGCTGCTGGTTGCTGACTAGAGGGAGTATCGCTTCATATAACTCTCATATTTAACATAAACTGCATATATTTATGACCACTAATAAGTGTAAATGGGATTAGTAAAATATGAAAAAGATTAGTAAAATGTAGATGATCATTAATAATATATGAAACGATATTGATAAAATCTAAATAAGAATCAGTTAAAATATAGCTAGATCCGATTTGTTTAGATATATTATTGTTAGGCATATATCACTACATGGTCCTGCGTGCATGCATGAGTTGATATTTCTTTGCAATGTTGACACTCGGAGATTTTGCTTAAGTTGTCAAAATATTGTGAATATTGCACCACACTTTACACTCTTAGGGCATGTTTGGCACCATAAAATTTTGGGGATAACCTAGGTTTGTCTCCAAGTTATTCCCGTACCAAACAACACCTTAGGGTTAACTCGAAACTAATAGATACAAATGGAATTAGTAAAGTGTGAAAATAGTTAGTAAAACATGGATAAGAGCTAGTAAAACAAAAAAATAGTAAAATGCAAATGAGAGTTAGTAAAATGTAGATGAAGAGTTTAGATCGCCTCAACGCCTAGAGGAGGGAAGTTTCTCAGTCTCCAAGATAGTCACAACCCCAGCCACTTAAGTGGCAGTACAAGGGTGAATTGCCATGAATCATTATTCAATCGGATTTCATAACGAGTTACACTGTGATTCATAACGAATTATACTGTAGTTCGTAGCGGTTCAGCCCAATTCGTAACGGGCTAAACTGTAGTTCGTAATGATTCAACCCGGCTGAATTGTTACGAACAGGAGATGAACCGTTACGAACCACAATGTAACCTATTACGATATATAGATTATCTCATATGCACGGAGGAGAGAAGTGAGGGAGGTTTGTTCTCTTTCTCTGTATGCACAGTCTATGCCCTACATGGTTAAAATGAGAGAGTGAGGGAGGTCTGTTCTCTCTTTGTCTCTCTTTCTAGTCTACGCCCTGCGGTTAAAATGGGAGAGCGAGGGAGGTCTGTGTTCTCTTTCTCTCAATTGTATGTATAGTCTATGCCCCATGAAGTTAAAATGAGAGAGAGAGGGAGGTCTGTGTTCTCTCTCTCTCTCTCTACAGTCTACGCGGTATCTGGTTAAAATGGGAGAGTGAGGGAGGTCCTCTCTCTCTCTCTGCGCGCGCGCGCGCTAGTCTATGCCCTATGTGGTTAAAATTGGAGAGAGAGGGATGCCTTCTCTCTCTCTCTCTCTCTCTCTCTCTCTCTCTCTCTCTCTCTCTCTCTCTCTCTCTCTCTCTCTCTCTCTCTCTCTCTCTCTCTCTCTCTCTCTCTCGGTATGTTAGTCTATGCACTATGTGGTTAAAATGAGAGAGTGAGGGAGGTCTCTCTCTCTCTCTCTCTCTCTCTCTCTCTCTCTGTATGCTAGTCTATGCCCTATGTGGTTAAAATGGGAGAGTGAGGGAGGTCTGCGTTCCCTTGCAATAATTTGTACAAGAGGAGCACCAATTTCTCTCTCTCTCTCTCTCTCTCTCTCTCTCTCTCTCTCTCTCTGTATGTGTGGGGTCTATGGCCTGTGTTTTTGCAATGTGAGGGTGGGGGAGGTAGCTTCTTCTTAGCAGCATCCAACTCAGTGAATGGGAATCACTTGCTTTCCACATATTTTAGAGAGAAAAAGAAAAAGGATAGATCCCTTTTGTTCTCCGACATTTAAGGGGCATTACTACCGACGATCATGTGCATTTCTTATCTCTCTATGGCTTTCATTTTATCCGATGGCTCCTTTATTACTTGCTTACTTTTGATTATTACTTCTAAAAGTTTTAACATGTACTAGGACAACAGGCCTGCATATATATATATATACATATATATCATCACAGCCTTGAATATATATACATGTATCTATATATAGTTCAAGACAACAACATGTCTTGTCTGTATAAATTAGTATAGGTAGTATTCAAATTTATTGATCGGGACTTTCACAAATTAAAGATCATTCAGATAGGTACTTGTACTCATTTTAACCGAATTAAGTTGGGCATCACATCCGGCAGTAGGGATGTCAATGGTTACCGATTATCTGATTATTCGACCCGTTCGTTAGTTAACGAACAGTTAATGAATAGTTTAAATTTTTCGAATAAGCTATCTGCATTCGTTTACCGATTAACCGTACGTCTTGTAAACATGTTAATACATTGGAATAGTGTCTACACTAAAGACATATTTATATGATTAATTAACCGTGATTTGTAAACGCCCAGCTAGCTAGTTTGTTCTACAACATACATATAAATATATATATATGGAAAGAAATCGTTTTTCGTAATGCAATATTATTCAAGGCGCCATTGTAACCCTACTACTTACTCAAACTGGAGAGATATTAATTTTATAACAAAAGAGAGAAAGGGGGGATTGATGGTATCATTGACTTAATTAATTATCACAAAAGAGAAAGAAATGCAAGTTCTGGAATTTTTCAAATGCAGATTAATTACTTGGCCCAACAACAACACTGAACGGGACAGCCTTCCTTCTTGATCAGGAAGTCGTTCATCTCACATGATTAATTATTCCCAACAATAAATATATATATGTTCAACTTTTCAATTATTTCCGATTAAACATCCAACATTATCTGATCATAATCATTAAAATTTTATTAATTTAATGTTTTAACATGTTCTTAAACTGGAGTGTCATCACAATCTACTCCTTAGCCTAATTTTTTGTTGTCCAAACATGTTATGAGTAAGTTTTAGGTTGGGTCAGATATCATAAGTAATATATATATAGTCGACTCAACTAATTAACTCAATAATTATACCCATAACCAGAATACACCAAACTTCCGGCCTTCCTTTTTTTAAACCCAACATCCATAAGCATGATTAATAAGAGCTGTTAGTAGTCTCTAGTGAGATTTAATCTCTTGACATATTCTTAAACCGAGATCTTAGGTTAAATTTAGGTCTAAATTGTTACGAGGATCCATGCCGGACCACAGAAGATTGATAAATGGCCCTCAAACCTTCCTATCTACTGTATCTTAATTTACTTCTATCTAATAACTTTATCTATAGACATGCATCCAGATCATACCTCTCATAAAACTTAACTAATTAGGGTGAATTAATGAAAACGAGCGTTTGGTGATGACCAGAGGGATCGATGCCGCAATATATATTCGGGATGGGTACTCTCGAAACCAACTTAATTAAGATGCTGCTTAATTATATATAGCTTATATATATATATATATAGATGTGCAAGTCAATTAACAGTTGGCTGATGACGATTAATTCTTTAAAAAACCACAGGAAGATACACTAAATTCCAGTGAAAATGGCGTAGATATATATATATATATAGTTGTCGTCCTTAACCTATATATCCTTTATTATATATTGAATCTCTCTCTCTCTCTCTCTCTCTCTCTCTCTCTCTCTCTCTCTCTCTCTCTCTCTCTTCCCTCCGTGCGTCTTCTTCTTGCCAAACGTGTGTCTCTTCTAGTTCGTCCACGCAGTCCCCCCCAGCAGCAGGAACCCCTCTAGCGTGCCCTAACTGACGTGACAAGATTCTTACCTGAAAAGCAAAGAGAGGGAGAAAAGAGTGGGAACATTGACCCCGTAAAACCCTAAAAAAGCTTGGCTCCATGTGTAGATTTGAATTGCCCAGGAGATGCGCGAGAGCGAGCTGGTGGTGGGCAGCTCAGAATCTCAGTGTGGCAGTTGCGAGAGGAGAGAGATGCTCTCCCAAAGCTGATATGATCGATGGTGGGGGGGAAGGGGAACCTAGCTCCCCTTTGATCAACCACACCCCCTTAATTAGAGATCATCATACACATGATGTGATGGGATATATACGCAGAGGAAAGCGAGAGGATCGCCTCCGAAGAAGAGAGCAGCCACCACCCGTGCCAATCACCGGGAGCCACGGACGTCCTTATCTCTTCCTCGAAATATTTTTTTCGGGGGTTATCTGGTCACCTGATCAGGTGTTCCGAACTCCAAATGGAGTGTTTGCCACCCCTTAATTAACACTTGTGGGTGGAAGATGTCTTTATGCTAGCTAGACGTACATAAGTATATATATATAGAGTTCCATAATATATATTATATATAGTATGTTAATAAAAAGTTGTGCATGAGATGTAGATATACTTTTGATGTGTGGTGGAGGAGTATATGTGATCTGTCCAACCATTGTTAGATAGAGGCGATCCAATCACACTATGTATGCATCATTGGCCAAAGAATGCAGTCTCTCTCAATCAAATCATGTGGATTGGAGAGAATACCCTTCCGACAAAATAAAGTTAGATTCTTCACATATGATAAATATAATACATCAAAAATAAGACAAGAAATCCACTTGTCTACGTATGTGTGTGTGTGTGTGTGTATATATATATATATATATATAGAGAGAGAGAGAGAGAGAGAGAGAGAGTGAGAGAGAGAGAGAGAGACCAATGACTGAGTGAGTCTTCTTTCTCTTTGCCAAGAGTGCCCGAGAGCATCTTGTGTAATTAAGCAAAGTCCATCCCTTCAAAGTCATGTAAGGGATAGGGACGATGTTGATGCAGTGCTGGGCTGCTTTCCACACATGGGTGTATGATGCAAATGGTCGTAATAGACCAAGATTCTCTCTTCATCATGCTGTTTGGTAGCACTATTAATTATACACATCTTTATCACTATTAGTTACTTTTTGAATTGTTATTGACAATAGTTACCGAGAGGTGTGTTTGACTATTCTTTTAACTCAGAAGCTCATAGAAGATTGGCGCATATCAATCCCTCTTTGTAATCTGTGAGGGCTGGAACCAGAATCCATAAAACATCTATTTCTCAATGAGGGTGGTTCACCTCCTGAGGGAGTCCTCTCACAGAATCTATTAGAGACATGATTATTGGGGCAATCAAATACATGAGTTGATGGGAGTATTTAATGGACTTTGTGAGAAGGACTGAGGGGGCTCTCTCAAAAGCCCTCTTGTCATCAGAGCAGGGTGGTCTGGTTATAATCTCCTCTCTGGGGAGTAATTATTATTGGATGTACATTCTTCCTTGAAACATCTGGTTGACAAGTGGTTGGACTGGATCATTCAGAAGGTCTTCCTCTCTAATTAAGCTGGGCATTCACGCTATATATATATATATATATCAACCTTGTGGCATCTTTTAGAAGGCTAGATATCCTTTTAGAAGGCTAGATGCAAAGGTGTCTTTAAACGTATTGTTGATAGACCAGTGCAATTCTCTAAGTGGGCTCAAGCTGAGACTGACTTCTATGTCCAGATGACTCCCCCTTCTCCGGGGCTCCCTGAGGCTAGATGGAACCCGCCCCCCTTAAATCATCTTAAGGTAAATGATGATTGCGCTTCTTCTGGTTCCTCAAGAGCGGTAGCTTTCGTGGTCAGGGATGCAGCGGGTTGTTTTGTAACTTTCGTCTTCTAAAAGACTGTTCTCTCTACATCGGATCATCCTTGGAAGCTGAGGGCATTGCTGAGGCCTATAATTGGGCCGGTATTTTTCCGTCTAGAATTCTGATTGAAAACGACGTTAAGATGCCGTTTGGTACGAGAATAACTCGGGGATAAACGTAGTTGAGTTATCCCAAAATTTAAGGAATAACCCAAATTTATTTTCAAAATTTTATGGTATCAAACAGACCCTAAGGGTATTGTTGACGCCATCTATGACTCGGGTCCCCTTCTCTAGAGGGCGAAACATATTGTTTTGAAATGTAAGACTACTCCTCTTGTGGCTCAGTCGGCTATATCCTTCATCAGCCAGGCTTGTAATCACTTGGCTCTATCTTTCTTAGCCAAACGGACTTTAATCTCTAGCTCTGAAGACTCTTTCCCCTCACCCCTCTCGCCTCTGCTGTGGAACCATGCGTGGTTGAATGATTCTATGGTATTATATCTTTATTCATTTCAAAAAAAAAATATACTATTCACATCACTTAAAAATTTTATAAACAAATAAAGTATGATACGTAATAGAAGTGTCAAGTTGTGTCAATTTTGGTACCCATACTTTGTCTTCTAAAAATATTAATGCACATATATATATATCAAATTTAATATAATATCACATTTAATACTCTAACCAAATACTGTATAATTAATTTAGGAGCCCGAGTACCTACTACCTAACTCTATGTTTCGAGCCATTTATAGGGTGTTGAGTTTTGGTTACAAAGTACGTACGCATTCTTGACAAAACTTGTCAAAGATAGTATTCGACAATCCTCACAAAAGTATATATATATATATATATATATATATATATTTTATAAAACATTCTTTCTTGCACAACAAAAGGCCAAGCCTTTTTCACTCCGGCCGTGGTCCTCCACCCTTTATAGGGTGATACATGATTTCCCACTGATCTATTGTTGTCATCCTAACCCCCCCCCCAAAGAAACATGATAGTTTTAATTTCATCTCTCTAGCTAAATTATATTTTATTTTAACGTAAATCTGCAGAGTTTGTTTTTTTTAAATAACACCCATTTTTTTATTTTTTATAAGAATAGTACTGTAACTTTTAATTTTGCAAGAATAGCACCATTCGATGAAAGTCGCAATTTTATACAACGACTTTGTGGATTTCAATCTAAACCCCATGAGGAGGAGTGTATTGAAACTAAATAAGTCGGTATATTATTAAACGAGTTATTAAATAAGTCGTTATATCGTACAACGACTTAGTAACAGTCTAACTTAAAGTCGTTGTATAATATCACGACTTTATACTTCCAAAAAAACACATTTCGATACTGAGTCGTAAAAATATATACCAACTTTAAAGTCGTGGTATCGTACAACGACTTTACAATGTGATTTTCTAAAATCGTTGCATATTTAAACGACTTTAACTAAAACGGTCAAGGGATTAACTTTAACGATATTTTGATCAATAGTCGTTTAGTAGTTAAACGACTTTAGTATATAGTCGTGATTATATACAACGACTTGTAATAAAGTCGTTATATAAAATTGCGACTTTCATCGAACGATGTTATTCTTGCAAAATTAAAAGTTACAGTGTTATTCTTATAAAAAATAAAAAAAATGAGTGCTATTTACAAAAAAAGGCCCTAAATCTGCACCGTAAACATATAGAAAATAGACCACTTTGTGTTTTGAGAGACAGAGAGAGAGAGAGAGAGCATACAGACTGGATCAGTACCAGCTGGTAGCTATATGAAGCAGCCGAGAGAAGGGCCGGGGTGCTTCTTCGTCTGGAAGAGAGCAGCAGGTTCCGCCGGAGGAGGGAGGGAGAACAGGGGAGGGAGATCGATCGAGCGGCAACCTCGAAGCTAGTCCAAACTAGTGGGAGGTTGTCCGCCGGCGGCGGGCCGGAGAGATCGAACGCCAGCTTAATTCTTCAGCAAATCTCAACACAAGCAACCAAGCAAGCAAGCAAGCTACGACGACGTCGTCGCCGCCGCCGTCATCAGATATATATACATACATATATATACATATACAGATGGCTCGCGGCAAGGTGCAGATGAGGAGGATCGAGAACCCGGTGCAGCGGCAGGTCACCTTCTGCAAGCGCCGGGCGGGGCTGCTCAAGAAGGCCCGGGAGCTCTCCGTCCTCTGCGACGCCGACGTCGGCCTCATCATCTTCTCCGCCCGCGGCAAGCTCTACGAGCTCTCCACCAAAGGGTATGTTTACGTATGTATATACATATATTTATGTATATATATATAGATACATCCGCACCTTCAACTAATTATTTCATATATACATACGACGTGGATATATATATATGTATGTTTATTTATATATGTGCCCCTGACTGTGAAAATTAAGCTGCTCCGGAATTAGGTCCATGCATGGGCTGATAGAGAGGTACATGATGGAAACGAAAGGAGACCCCGCCGAGAGCGGTGAAACCCAGCTGCCGCAGCCTCAGGTTTGGCATCCCCTCACACATCCCTTTGGTTCTGATTAATTTCGTGTCCGAGATTAGTTCTAGCAAAATCTTCAATCTTTTCCAATAGGGAGAGATTTTTATGTGTAAAAGCCTCCTGTCTATTTTTTTCCCTTCGCGGAATTTATCGCATTTGGTTAGGATTTTGAGTTGCCGGAGATTTTAGGCAAAAATCTCTATCTTGATTAGCATCTGAACCAAACGCTAAGTTAATTAATAGCATACAAACATACATACATATATATATATACGTATAATAGGACAGGTGAGGTGATCGACCTAGCCAGGAGCAAGAATACTCTTCACATAGCTAGATCAATCTATTAATTCGCTCAAGAAAAATTTTCATACTGCCACCCAATGGGGTCGTTTCTTCCAACTCCACACTTCAAAGTGAGATAGGTAGTATATATATGTTGCGGAAAACCCGGCGATCGATCACCCATGGAGCAAGACGCACACACCACGAAGACAACGAGATATCGGAGAAGTCGAACTCCACTAAACCGCAGACGTACAACCTCTCCCCCGGTGGCTCCCTCGACACCCGACATCTCGAATGAGCCACCGGCCTGGGCTATTTATAGGGAGAACAACCCAGGAAACCCATCCCGACTAGAACTCTCCTAGTCCCTATCCAGAGTCCTCATAGACTTAGGATAGCCCGATGCCTATCCGGCTAACAACCATCGGATTCTTATCCCACTTGAGGATTAACCCATACGTACGTACGTACGTAACTAACTAGTTACGTAACATTCTCCACCTTGGGTTAACTCCACAAGTCTCCGTCCGTCCGCCAGCTCCACCAGCATGGCCCGCACCAATACCAGGTGCCCGCACAGCCTGATTCCGCTGCACGCCCCGACATGGCCCCTCCTCTCTCGGTTGACGCGAGAGATATCGACCACCGTCGTTGGAAGCGAACGTCACACGCTTCCTCCGCGCTCCACCTTCAGCAGATATCGTCCTCCACTGAACCGTACTACTCACCAGGGAATTTGTAGCTACACCGGTGTCAACCCTCCCTACGAGCCTGTACAAACCTTTCGTCAGCAGCCCCTTTAGCACGGTCCGTGCTCCTCTGCAGACCCTGAGAGCTCCACCTTCAAGAGTGCATCGGTATCCTCTTGAACACACGGCTCCCAGTGAGATCATGTTCTTCTTCAGATCTGGCACATGTCGGACCTCCACGAGCTTTCGCACCTTTCCATCAAACATGCGTATCCTCACGGATCCGATACCAGCAACCGAGCAGCATGCTCCGTTTGCCAATCGGACCGAGTCGCCTTCGCATGTCTGATACCTGTGAAACATCGTTCTGTCCGAGCATACGTGAAACGAGCAGCCAGAATCTAAAACCCAACCTGAATCTCCCTCTCCTACAGATGTCGAACAGAGGACGTCATCCACGTTCTCCTCGCTATCCTCTGCTGTTGACGCCTCTGCCTTCTCCAACTTTGCCTCCTGCAGCCGTTCGCTCTTCTTACGCTATGGGCACTCCCGCTTGAAGTGACCTTCCTCGTCGCAGTAGTAGCACCTACGACCCCGAGTTTTGGATCGTCCTTTGTCATCTCGTCTCCCCTGCCAGTTGTCCGATCTTCCACGACCTCCACCTGCAATCAAAGCCTGACTCCCACTTGACGTCCCTGCTTCGTTGCTCTTTCGACGAGACTCGTTCGAAAGCAACGAGGCTATGACATCATCTAGCCTGAGAGTGTCGGTCTTATACAGCATGGTCATCATGATGTGATCGTACGACATCGGCAATGACGACAACAGGAGAAGTGCTCGATCATCTTCTTTGATTTCCTCACCCAGAGATAGCACCTCCGTCAGAATCCTGTTGAATTTGTCGAGATGAGCTTCGATCCCTGTTCCCTCGATCATCTTCAAGCCATATAGTCGTTTCTTCGCTAGCAACCTGTTTGTCAGCGACTTGGACATGTACCTGCTCTCGAGCTTTTCCCAGACATCCGCCGGGTCTTCCAAGCTGATCACCTCTCGGAGCGTGTTGTCCGCCAAGAATAGTTGGATCGTGCTATTCGCCAGCGCCCGCTTTTCAGCCCACTCCTCCTCTGTTAGCTTCTCTGGCTTGTCTGCCGCTTTGCCAAGAGCCTTGACCAGTCCTTCCCGCATAAGAATATTTTTCACGCGTTGCTGCCATAGAGTGAAGTCTCCATAACCGTTGAAGGGTTCTATGGAGAAGCTTGTAACCCTTCCAACGGACCTCTGACTTGTGTCTTCCTGCTCTGCCATTGATCGATCCTGATCAAGTACACCCTTGATCGATATCAACGCACACCTGCACCTGCACAAATCAGACCGTCGGTTCGGAAATCGCCCGATCCAGACCGTCCAATGAACCCGGAGCGCCTGAAAACCTAGGCTTGGACTCCTGGATCACCTGATTCCGACACCGAACGCCCCCGATCAAGCCGAAACAACCTCAGCCACCCGATCGGTAAACCTGCTCCTTCCGATCTCGGATCCTGTTAACGGGTACGGACGAGACCCGACAACCCTACCCGAAACCCAGACCTAGCAACCTAACCTTATCGGATCCAACCGGACTTAAAATTTAAGTCCTAATAACTGGATCCGATAAGAACTAATCTGACCCAATAAATATCTAAATATTGGATCTACCTTTTCTTTTTCTTTTTCCCTTTTTTTTCTCTCTCTTTTCTCTCTCCTGCCCCTCCCACGTCAACACCCACAACCACTCTTTGTCACGTGCTCTCACCTGATTACAAGAGAAAAAGATAAAGAGAAAAAAAAATAAAAGAAAAGAAAACCCAATCCACAGCCCGCCGCACAACACCAGGTTGCGCTATTTCTGCCCAAACAGCACTGCGCTGGCTATCGGGACGCGAGAACTCCACTCAGTCTGCCGGCGGATCAGCCCTCCAAAGGTCCGCTGCCACCAGAAAGTCTCTCGCCGCCTTATCCTCCGGCGACGTGTGCTCGTCGTCAACTAAAGCTCCTCGCCGGAGCCAACCCCAACGCCGCTGTTGGTCCTTCCCGGCGTCGTCTGCAGCCCTGCGCTTGGGTCCGCCGCTGCTGGTCCCCGACCTCCTTCAACGCTGAAGACCACTGCCAGACCACCATGCTGCTGTCGCTCCACCTGCAGCAAGGTCCTGCTGCAGAACCGGTCGGTGTAGGAACGCCGCCACCTAACGTCGTCTTCACTGCGTTGTCTTCAACTCCGAACAATCAAACCATAGCTCTGATACCAGATGTTGCGGAAAACTCGGCGATCGATCACCCATGGAGCAAGACGCACACACCACGAAGACAACGAGATATCGGAGAAGTCGAACTCCACTAAACCGCAGACGTACAACCTCTCCCCCGGTGGCTCCCTCGACACCCGACATCTCGAATGAGCCACCGGCCTGGGCTATTTATAGGGAGAACAACCCAGGAAACCCATCCCGACTAGAACTCTCCTAGTCCCTATCCAGAGTCCTCATAGACTTAGGATAGCCCGATACCTATCCGGCTAACAACCACCGGATCCTTATCCCACTTGAGGATTAACCCATACGTACGTACGTACGTAACTAACTAGTTACGTAACATATATATATATATCAGACTGTTGTAAATGTGGTAAATTAGCCCTCTTTTAGACTTAACCGGGTGGATGCATGCATGCATGGGTCCCTATGAGCTAATTTCACTATTTTTATATTTATTTTATGAGCCAGTCGAACTATATAAGGCATGACCATAGTATTAAATTAGGACGGGTCAATTAGATGGGGGGTAAGAAATACTCACTCCTTTCATCTATTAAATCGTTTTGTCTATATGAGGAGTATACAATGTTATACAGGCCAGATACACCAACGACATCAGCAAAGTTAGACAATTGCTTAAGATACAAACATGTTTTGCTGGAACCCACAGGTCAGTAATTTGGTACAAAACTATTTTAGGGATAAATCTCCGATTCATCCATAAAATCTGAGTCAACCCGATCACCTCCTCGGCCGACCGGTCGACAGAGTTTCCGTCAAAACCAACCAGAGGAGACCATGCATCTCACCACCATAAGTTATGGTACAACTTTTTGTTTCTTTTGTTAACGAGTTAGTAACATATGTAAGATATCAGTAGCAAAAAAAAAATAGAGTTACTTGAGAGATGGGTAACCTGACTCCCACCCCACGAGTTCCGTTAGTGTGAGGAAGATCTTTACTTCAACTTAATATGAAAATATAAACTCTTATAGGGTGTTTGGTTGCATGATAATGGATGTTTTTATTTTAATTTTTAAAAATTATAAGAAAACTTGTTAAAAGAGGTGTTGGGCAACCTTGACAATTTTATATTTTGAAAGTGATTTTCTTCTTAAACAAAAAAGAGGGTCTCACCTCTTTCTTCTTTCTTGTGGTCCCCCACTTTGTTTGGTCATGAATGGTAGTTATTCTTTTTTGTTATCACATCCCTCCAAACATGATAATTTTATGTCATGAGTTGGTTCACTTTTTATTTTAATACAATTTTTTATCATGAAAGTGTACACAAAATTATCTTGCAACCAAACACCCCATTAAATTTCATATATAATCTTTTTAGTTTGTGATAAACATATTTAATTTGATCAAGACATTTATATAATAATCAATCTAATACTTATTACATTATACATGTTATCCTCTTAAACGCTGAACCGTACAATTTAATTTTTAGAATCTTATCAAGATACAAGAGACCTGCCTAGAGATTAATTAAGACACCTAGTTGAACAATCTAAATAACCCAAAACAGAGAGGCCGAGAGACATGTTGAGACCAATCAAAAGCCACCTTAGACACGCCTATATATGAAATCGAACAGGACACCTTACCACCTGAACTGAAGTTTTCCCATTTGTTTGAAACAGGAAGCAGAAAAGGAAATTGCCATGCTGAAGAAAGAGATAGAACTGCTGCAGAATGGCCTGAGGTACGTGGACAGAGAAGCACCGATCCTGTTAATGGCCGTTCAAGCATCTTCAGATTGCATAGGAAATTTCTTCGTTTGAAATTCATATAGTAGAACAATAAAAGCACAGAGTTAGTTCTTTTTCCCCTTCAGCATAATCATCTTACAAAGAGTTCATTGCCAAGATTTATGGCGGGTATTGCCATAAAGGAGGTCATAAAACTCAACCCAAGCATATATATATATATACATATATAGTGTGACCTGTTCAAGCAATCAAACATCAGGCTGCAGGGCACATGCCCTCTTTTCATTTCCATCCTGCTTGTTTTTGCTTTATTATAATTTTATTGTTTCAAAATCACTTGTTTAAAACTAAGATTCTTTTTGAATTTTAAAGCAAGAGTTTTTGTTGGGTGACTTTGTAGAAGACATGAAAACAAAATAAAAAACCACGTGGTTAAGACAGACGGCTTTAAAACTATAACATGTTTATGTTGTGGTTTTCACCTATCCAATTTAAAACTAGAGGAATTGTTTCAAAACATAAATAATTTACATTAACTTCAGCAATTTAAAATGCTGTAAAAAGGAACATATGCACTATTATCTTTCGGAATTTTACAGTCCAACAAACATGCCGTTACTACTCTGTCATCCGCCCATGAAGTCTGATTCAGGTGTTGACGAACTGCAAAATGTCAACGCCATGTAGGTGCATGATTGGGCAGAGCACAGGGAACATGACGTTAGATGAGCTGCACGCCTTGGAGAAGCACCTTGAGTTATGGATCTGCCACATCCGCTCCACCAAAGTAAATGAAAATCAACACAGCTTATTTATTCCCTTCTGTTTTCCTGCTCCATCTCCCATTGTTTCCTCGACGCCAAACACATGTAAAAGACGAAAAGTGAACCAAAAAAAGAGGAAAAAAGACTGGGTTTGATCATATCTTCCCTGTGTTTCTCACATTTTGCTTCCACCAGATGCAGATAATGTATCAAGAGATTCAATTACTGAAAAACAAGGTACATGCCACTCAAGTGCTCAAGTAAACATGATGCCCTTCTTTCTCTCTCTAAATTAACCATTTTGCCTGGTGCAGGAGGGCATACTGAAGGCCACCAACGAATTACTTCAAGAGAAGGTATGGCTAACCAACCACCTTTGGCAGAACCCTTTACATAGACAAGCTCAAAGGCCTACTTGCTTGAACTGATGTAGTGCACTATATGTTTCTTGCAGATAGTTGGGCAAAATGTGCATTTTGATCTCGCCCCAATGCTAACTGAATTTCCTTCTCCACTGACCATAGAGGATAATTTCTTCCAGATTTAGCGTTAACTATTAACAGCCAATGCCTAGGATGAGGGCTTTGGTAGAAGGTTGCAATAATAGCACTATGTACTCAAATGCATAAACTCACGAGTCCTCGTTCCTTGTTTGATGATTCCTAGATTTACCTGTCAAAGTACTAGAAATCTGATTCATGTATTTTGGTTCCGTGATGTTTTCATATTGCTGTGATCAACTAGCATTGATGCCATGTAAAAGATCTAATGCTGCAATGTAATAAGTTGTTTGGATTTTACACCATGTCTGGTTACTCACAGTACCAAATATGTTTGAATCATCATACAAAAACCATGTGGTCCATAACAAAATGCACCAGCATGATAACATTTACTTCGTAAATAAACAATCAGCAAACTCTCATAGCAGCAAGAATATCGTTTCCATTGATATTCAATTCGATGAAAGAGCACAAAACCTCCACAGTGTGACATGCAAAGGGTATACCAGCTTGGCCTATTAGCTAAATACAATTGTGATGATATAAATGCTGGGAAAAACTATAGGAACCTGTGTACGTTGTTATTGAAAATATAAAGATCAAAGCATACCAATCTCTATTCTTGACCTTTCTACTGGAAAAAAACTTTATTAAGTTTGATGAAATTTCATAAAAAATGAAAACAATCATTTTAGAAAAAGGAATAATTCGGTACCACAGCTCGCTCTTTTCTACTTTTCCATATGCTATCTGCAACTAAAAAGTGCTGTTTGGCCAAATAGAAGAATTTAGATCAATGGGATCAGTTCCTTAAAGCTCATGCCAGCTCTTCAGAATGACAGAAGAAAGAAACGATTGGCAATCCAAGTGTTTGGCGTTCTATTCATCGAAGATTCTCCGCTCTTGCCGGTGATAGGTCAACAAATTAAGATGGTATATTCAACCTTTAATCGAAGAACCAACTAACACGGACATGGAGGGATAGGACTCTTTGCAATTCAAGTACAGTGATCGAAAAAGTCATTTAAACAAGCTACAAAATACACTATAGAAAGGGGCAAATACAAAAAAGGAATAAGCTATTGAATGTTGACAGCAAATGAAGTGGGGGAGAAGAACAAGAATTCACAAGCCATCTTCAAGTACAAAGATTTAACCAGAGCATAACAGGCTCATGATCAACTTCATATGATAGACATTGGAAGCAATGTGACATGGATGGATCTATAGAAGCACATGTACAAGCCTGCCCTAAGAACTTCATACGATTCTGCCCAGCATGGGAGGTGCGAGGAGGTTCTAAGGGTGCGTTTGGCAAATTAGTTGGAGTCCTTCTCCGTGAAGCACCTTCTTCCAAAAGATACTTCAATTGGAAGGTCTTCTTTCGGATTGAAGTAAAAGTTGTTTAGATACGTTTTTTTCCGTAAAAGAAGTCATTCACGTTGGCAGTGGCAAGGTGTGCTCTAGGAAAGGGGGGCTTGCCAATGGAGGTCGACATCGTCGCCTGCGTCTCGCTGTGGCTGCACTTGCCCCCACACTGCTGCCGTCACCACCACCACCAAGGACTTCGGGCTACCAGGTTTTCCCAAGATGTAAGGGCTGCGCCGATCCCAGTTATCGTGGGTGCTGAAAAGCACCCCCGAGGGTGATCCGTGGGTCATCTTCCTTAGAGAGCTGATAACAGCGCCTCCACCACGCAGATGATGGCGCTCTCCATAGAGGGGTGGTCCCAGGTTCTGTGCTCGCCGGTGGGGTGCGGAAGAGCTTGTGGAGGGCGGAAGGTACTGGAGGACAGCAGAGGGATGCACTCACCCGGTGGACAGCGGAGGGTGCAGGTCGCTTGCGGACTGGAGCAAACGGCAGTCACCAACGGGATGCCCCCGTCGTGGTGGGGGGGGGGGGGGGCATTCGCCGGCGGGGTGTGTGGGTGGGTCGCGGATGGCAGAGGGGTGCAGGTCACCTGCGGACGGCGGATGGCGGCTGACGGAGGGGTGCAGGTCACCTGCGGACGGCGGACAGCGGCATACGGTGATCACCGATGGGGTGCACCCGCGGCGGACCCGTCGCGGACGGCAAACCGGTGAAGATCGCCGGCTGACAGTGGAGGGGTGCAAGTTGCCGACAGACCGCGACGTGCTGGTGGAGGATGGCAGATGGCAATCGCCGGCGGGGTGAACTTGTTGCAGGGGGTGTGGGGGCGGAGGGGTGCAAGTCGCCGGCGGGTTGGGGAGGGCGATGGTCGCAAGGGTGGTTGGTTGTTGCGAAAAACCCGGCGATCGATCACCCACGGAGTAAGACGCGCACACCACAAAGACGACAATATCTCGGAGAAGTCGAACTCTACTAAACCGCAGACGTACAACCTCTCTCCCGGTGGCTCCCTCGACACCCGACATCCCGAATGAGCCACTAGCCTGGGCTATTTATAGGGAGAACAACCCAGGAAACTCATCCCAACTAGAACTCTCCTAGTCCCTATCCAGAGTCCTGATAAACTTAGGATAGCCCGATGCCTATCCGGCTAACAACCACCGGATCCTTATCCCACTTGAGGATTAACCCATACGTACGTACGTACGTAACTAACTAGTTACGTAACATTCTCCACCTTGGGTTAACTCCACAAGTCTCCGTTCGTCCGCCAGCTCCACCAACATGGCCCGCACCAATACCAGGTGCCCGCACAGCCTGATTCCGATGCACGCCCCGACATGGCCCCTCCTCTCTCGGTTGACGCGAGAGATATCGACCACCGTCGTTGGAAGCGAACGTCACACGCTTCCTCCGCGCTCCACCTTCAGCAGATATCGTCCTCCACTGAACCGTACTACGCACCAGGGAATTTGTAGCTACACCGGTGTCAACCCTCCCTACGAGCCTATACAAACCTTTCGTCAGCAGCCCCTTTAGCACGATCCGTGCTCCTCTGCACACCCTGAGAGCTCCACCTTCAAGAGTGCATCGGTATCCTGCGAACACACGGCTCCCAGTGAGATCAGGTTCTTCTTCAGAACTGGCACATGTCGGACCTCCACGAGCTTTCGCACCTTTCCATCAAACATGCGTATCCTCACGGATCCGATACCAGCAACCGAGCAACATGCTCCCTTTGCCAATCGGACCGAGTCATCTCCGCATCTTGATACCTGTGAAATATCGTCCTGTCCGAGCATACATGAAATGAGCAGCCAAAATCTAAGATCCAACCTGAATCTCTCTCTACTGCAGATGTCGTACAGAGGACGTCATCCACGTCCTCCTCGCTATCCTCTGCTATTGACGCCTCTGCCTTCTCCAACTTTGCCTCCTGCAGCCGTTTGCTCTTCTTACGCTGTGGGCATTCCCGCTTGAAGTGACCTTCCTCGTCCCAGTAGTAGCACCTACGACCCCGAGTTTTGGATTGTCCTTTGTCATCTCGTCTCCCCTGCCGGTTGTCTGATCTTCCACGACCTCCACCTGCAATCAAAGCCTGACTCCCACTTGACGTCCCTGCTTCGTTGCTCTTTCGACGAGACTCGTTCGAAAGCAACGAGGCTATGACATCATCTAGCCTGAGAGTGTCGGTCTTATACAGCATGGTCGTCACGATGTGATCGTACGACATCGGCAATGACGACAACAAGAGAAGTGCTCGATCCACTTCTTTGATTTCCTCACCTAGAGACAGCACCTCCGTCAGAATCCTGTTGAAGTCGTCGAGATGAGCTTCGATCCCTGTTCCCTCGATCATCTTCAAGCCATATAGCCGTTTCTTCGCTAGCAACCTGTTTGTCAGCGACTTGGACATGTACCCGCTCTTGAGCTTTTCCCAAACATCCGCCGGATCTTCTAAGCCGATCACCTCCCGGAGCGTGTTGTCTGCCAAGAATAGCTGAATCGTGCTATTCGCCAACGCCCATTTTTCAACCCACTCCTCCTCTGTTAGTTTCTCCGGTTTGTCTGCCGCTTTGCCAAGAGCCTTGATCAGTCCTTCCCGCGTAAGAATATTCTTCACGCGCTGCTGCCATAGAGTGAAGTCTCCATAACCGTTGAAGGGTTCTATGGAGAAGCTTGTAACCCTTCCAACGAACCTCTGACTTGTGCCTTCCTGCCCTGCCATTGATCGATCCTGATCAAGTACACCCTTGATCGATATCAACGCACACCTGCACCTGCACAAATCAGACCGTCGGTTCGGAAATCGCCCGATCCAGACCATCCAATGAACCCGGAGCGCCTGAAAACCTAGGCTTGGACTCCTGGATCACCTGATTCCGACACCGAATGCCCCCAATCAAGCCGAAACAACCTCAGCCACTCGATCGGTAAACCTGCTCCTTCCGATCTCGGATCCTGTTAACGGGTACGGACGAGACCCGACAACCCTACCCGAAACCCAGACCTAGCAACCTAACCTTATCGGATCCAACCGGACTTAAAATTTAAGTCCTAATAACCAGATCTGAAAAGAACTAATCTGACACAATAAATATCTAAATATTGGATCTACCTTTTCTTTTTCTTTTTCCCTTTTTTTTCTCTCTCTTTTCTCTCTCCTGTCCCTCCCACGTCAACACCCACAACCACTCTTTGTTATGTGCTCTCACGTGATTACAAGAGAAAAAGATAAAGAGAAAAAAATAAAATAAAAGAAAACCCAATCCACAGCCCGCCGCACAACACCAGGCTGTGCTATTTCTGCGCAAACACCACTGCGCTGGCTATCGGGACGCGAGAACCCCACTCAGTCTGTCGGCGGATCAGCCCTCCAAAGGTCCGCTGCCACTGTAAAGTCTCTCGCCGCCTTATCCTCCGGCGACGTGTGCTCGTCGTCAACTAAAGCTTCTCGCCGGAGCCAACCCCAACGCCGCTGCTGGTCCTTCCCGGCGTCGTCTGCAGCCCTGCGCTTGGGTCCGCCGCTGCTGGTCCCCGACCTCCTTCAACGCTGAAGACCACTGCCAGACCACCGCGCTGCTGTCGCTCCACCTGCAGCAAGGTCCTGCTGCAGAACCGATCGGTGTAGGAACGCCGCCACCTAACGTCATCTTCACTGCGTCGTCTTCAACTCCGAACGATCAAGCCATAGCTCTGATGCCAGATGTTGCGAAAAACCCGGCGATCAATCACCCACGGAGTAAGACGCGCACACCACGAAGACGACGATATCTCGGAGAAGTCGAACTCTACTAAACCGCAAACGTACAACCTCTCTCCCGGTGGCTCCCTCGACACCCGACATCCCGAATGAGCCACCGGCCTGGGCTATTTATACGGAGAACAACTCAGGAAACTCATCCCAACTAGAACTCTCCTAGTCCCTATCCAGAGTCCTGATAGACTTAGGATAGCCCGATGCCTATCCGGCTAACAATCACCGGATCCTTATCCCACTTGAGGATTAACCCATACGTACGTACGTACGTAACTAACTAGTTACGTAACAGTTGGTTGGGTGGGAGAGAGGCGGTCCGGTGTGAATCGTGGTGCGATGGTTTTCGGGAGGAGATTTTTTTGAAGTCCGAAGGAGAAAAAAACTCCTCCTTACTTCTACCTTCCGTAAGAAGGAGAAGTGAATATTTAAAGATATCCAAACACCATAATTAAAATAAGAAGGACTTCTTATTAGAGGAGAAGTAAAAAAGAAATGTTTCTAGTGAGTTCCCAAACGCACCCTAAGACTGCTATGCCGACGAAACAGGTAATAGAAGAGACACACGACGTGGTAAAGGATCGCAGATGACCGAGGGCAGGAACGTGAGCAATCGCGGAGAAGAAATCTCACCCTCGTCGCCCACCGCCGCCTCCGTCTCCTTCTTCCCCTTGAGCGGTATCTCCCTGGTCCAACCGTCGGAGGGGCAAAGAAGGCGACGATGTTTGAACGAATGTTTGCCTTAGAACCGAAAAGTAACTTAATTAAATATATATTTTAAAAAATTAAATTAATAATAATTATTATACAATATAATTTAGATTTATAAAATAAGTTGACATAAAATTTCAAACGTCGAAGTTGGTTTCAAATTTTAGTTTCGTAAGTATATTTTGATCGACGCTCGAAATAAACAAGACCAACTTAAGCAACTTGCTGTTCAGCTCCATTTTACTTATTTTTTACCTCCTAGTAAAGGTCGTAGATGGAGCCAGATTACATTGCCTCGGTCTAGTTTGTGATAAAAATATTATACATTTAAAAGTAGTAGTTAAGTATAATTATTTTTTGATTATAAATAATTGGAATAATATTATTTTATTATAAATATATATATGAGTATCAATGTATTATTTATTAATAATAAAATATTTTTACCAATTTAATTCATCTAATTTATTTTTTGATGACAAATATGTTTTTACTTTTAGATTATGACAATTGAACTTAAATTTTTAAGAAAGAGACTCTCCCGCCCTCTCTCTCTCTCTCTCTCTCTCTCTCTCTCTCTCTCTCTCTCTCTTATTTCTCAAACTTTCAAAAGTCGTAAAGATATAAATTATAAAAATAAGTCATTATTATATGATTATTTTTAAAATTAAAAGGAGAAAAATGTTTCATAATATTCTTGTTACACAATTTCAATCAAATACATCCTTAGATTAACTTTAAGTAGCGATACCACAGCCGACCCTAATACTAGACACCTTTAGCATATATATATATATAAACAGAGTATTTGATTGTACGATGTATTAAATTTCCAGTACAAATAATATGATTTTACAATAAAATATGCTTAAAAGATATGTGGTAAGCATACAAATATATTTTTATAAAAAAATAAAAGATGGCATTTTTTTTCTTCCCTGTGATTTCTCATTCTTAACTGTCATACATACGTAGCTGTGCCTGTTTTGTTATCGTACCTCACCAGATATGATAATTTTATATTTTCAACTATTCTAAATTTTATTCTTGTACATGATTTCATAATTTTAATATGTATTTGGTATACTTTCTACATAATTTTATGGTATATTTGTTATAAACACCTGGTCGGATCCTCACATTCTGGTTTTCGGATCTCCACGGAGGCTTCCGAGAAAAATACGAACCTGATCGACGTGGAAGGGATATTACTAGTCAAGGTCAACGTCAACGACGACGCCAAGTCTTCGGGTCGACTCCCTCGCGACGAAGGCGTCTCCTCCCTCCTCCGTCTCCGCCGTGTGGAAACCAGACACGGCCGCGCTTCTCTGCAACTCCTCCTTCCCGTCGAACGACGACGCGCGGCGGCTATAAAAGGCTTGGCATCCACGCCGGCCTTCCGGCAAGCAAGCATCACCAACCACCACCACCACCTCCTCAGTGCTCTTCTACCTCCGCCGACCCCATGGCGTCCGGCGGGGCTGCCGCGGCCACCGCGCTCGCGTTCCTCGCGGCGGCGGCGGCGCTGCTGATGCTCCAGCAGCCGGCGGCGGCACAGAGCTGCGGCTGCGCGGGCGGGGAGTGCTGCAGCCGGTGGGGCTACTGCGGGACGGGCTTCAGCTACTGCGGGGACGAGAAATGTCGGCAGGGCCCGTGCTGGACGCCTCTGCCCATCAGAGTCGCCGACATCGCGACGCCGCAGTTCTTCCAGGTGATCAAGAACGGGGACCCGAGCTGCCCCGGGAGGGCGTTCTACTCGTGGAACGCCTTCATCGACGCCACCGGCTCGTTTCCCCGCTTCGGCAGGCTCTGGCAGAACAGCGACGACGCGAAGCGGGAGATCGCCGCCTTCTTCGCGCACGTCACCCAGGAGACCGGAGGTAACTGCAATTCCCTTCGAACCTCGCGCTATATATACAGCTCTGTTTCCACCCCACCCCCTTTGTGTGATCTTCTCGCCGCCGCCGCCGCCGCCGCTAGGTATGTGCAAGATAGAGGAGGACAACAGGTCGACCTACTGCGACATGAGCGGCGACTACGCCCAGTACAGGTGCGTCCGGGGGAAGCAGTACTACGGCCGCGGCCCCCTCCAGGTGTCGTGGAACTACAACTACGGGCTGGCGTCGGCGGAGGGCGCCGTGGGCTCCGACTTGCTGGCGTCGCCGGAGGTCCTGGCCGCCGACGCGCGCGCCTCCTTCAGGGCGTCGATCTGGTTCTGGATGCGGTACGCCCGGCCGGTGATGGGCGGCGGCTTCGGGGCCACCACGAGGGCCATCAACAGCCGCGAGTGCGGCGGCAGCCCGGCGGCGGCGAACAGGGCGAGGTACTACCAGGACTACTGCCGGCGGCTGGGCGTCGCGCCGGCGGCGGGCAGTCTCACGTGCTAGAGACGGAGATGAAACACGCGCGCTGCCTGCGCTGCCGTCGGTCGGTCGCGATGAGATATCATATCATGAAATAAAATAAAAGGCAGGGTATTTGAATATTTGATGACATTATGGTGAGCACGGTTCGATTTTGTCTGATTTGAGTTTTTTTTTTAACTGAACTAAATCGATTCAACTCCTCTAATCGAATCAAATTAAATCGATTTTAATTCAGTTTAGTTTGATTTGATTTGATTTAAATTAAAAATATATAAAAATATTTTAATTAATTATTTTTACATATATATAATATTTTTTAAGTTAAAAACATGATCTTATACCAACAAAATGCGACCTTAGGATGATTTAATTTCGATTCTGAATCATCCCTCCCAATCATTATGTTCCAATTTCGATTCGAAATTTTTAATCTTTAATCCTGGGTCAATTTATATGATAGAGATCACGTCTTGTAAAGGTTGACTTGGTCAACTTAAGAATCTTCCGGACTCTTCTAGCCATATCTTTTAGGCACATCCAAAAGTGCTTAGATGTCTTCTAGGCACATCTAGAGAGTGCTATGATATTATCTAGAGATATCCAAAAAGATATCTTCTAGGCATATCTAGAGAGTTCCTACCATCTCTATATAAAGGCTTGAGGAGGGGGCAACACAAAAAACACATAAGCAAGACAAGACCAAGCTAGCAAGAGAGAGCCACCACCACCCTATTCTCTTCTTCTCTTTATTTCTTGTATTCTCTTAGGAGATATCATAGAGAGAGTTTGAGGGTGTAAAGGGCTTCGGGTCTTGAGAGATTCTCCATCCTTTGTACTTGTTTCTCATATAGTGGAAGTCGTTTGTCTTCGCCCGTGGACGTAGGAAGGCATATCGCCTCCGAACCACGTAAATCCCGGTGTGCTCCTCTCTATCTCTACTTCTCGTATATATTTTGTTTATTTATTCTTTGCAGAGTCGATATATTATTTCCGCACTATATCAGTGATATTTGCCGCGATCCTCAACAAACTGGTATCAGAGCTGTGTTAAGATTCACTGATATTTTTTGGAAGAGCACGATGTCTGCAAAGTTTGATATCGAGAAGTTCGACCAGAGCATCAACTTCAATTTATGGCAGATCAAGATGAAAGCACTTCTAACCCATCAAGGGTTACAAAAAGCTCTGCTTGGGAAGGAGAAGATGACAGCCACTATGTATGATGATGAGAAACAAGAGCTTGATGAGAAGGAACTGGCTTCAATTCAGTTAAGCTTGTCTAATGAAGTCCTACGAGAAGTCATTCATGAGAAAACAACGGCTGCATTATGGTTGAAATTGGAGTCGTTGTATATGACGAAGTCTCTGACTAGCAAGCTATATTTGAAGCAGCATCTCTTCATGCTCAAGATGGCAGAAGATACGTCTATAAAATCACATCTTGATGAATTCAATTCTATCCTGATAGATTTAGAAAGTAGTGATGTGAAGATAGACGAAGAAGATAAAGCCTTGCTCTTGCTTTGTTCTCTACCGTCGTCATATAAGACTTTTCGAGAATCTATGCTATATAGTAGAGATTCTATCTCTGTTGAAGATGTAAAATCTTCTTTGTTCTCGAAAGAATTGATGGATAAAGATATGACTAGTGGTAGTTCAGAAGGACATCAATCTGAGGGTCTTCTTGCCAGAGGAAGGCCAAAAGAAAGAAATCAATTTGGTAAAAATCGTGGTGAATCCAGATCTAAGTCAAGAAACAAAAGTAAGATTTGCAACTACTGTCACAAAAGGGTCACATTAAAGCTGATTGTTGGAAACTCCAGAGAAAGAATCAAAAAGAAGACAAGAAAGAGTCTTCCAAAGGTGAAACTTCAGCAGAGGCTAGTGTTGCCAAAGAGGAGTCTGAAGATTATGTTCTATCTGTGCAAGCCATACGATCCAAAGATGATTGGATCTTAGATTCCGGATGCTCGTACCATATGACCCCTAATCGGGATTTTTTCTCCACATATGAGTCAGTTAATGGGGGAGTTGTCTTGATGGGAAATGATGCTCCATGCAAGACAGTTGGGATTGGCACGATCCGGATCAAAATGTATGATGGCATTATTAGAACATTGACAAATGTCGGGTACGTTCCCGACTTGAAGAAAAATCTTATTTCTTTGGGTACACTAGATGAAAATGGATGCGGTACTCGGTGAACGTGGAGTTATAAAAATCAAGAAAGGATCCCTTGTTCGATGAAAGGAAAAAGATCCGGAGGTTTATACACCCTTATGGGCACTATCATTCGGGTGCCTTGTTCTGTATCCACCTCTATGTCGAAGATGATGCCGACCAAATTATGGCATATGAGGTTGGGACATATGAGTGAGAAGGGAATGACCCTATTAAGTCAAAGAGGTTTGCTTTGTGGCCGGCATCTTGGTAAGGTAGAATTCTGTGAGCATTGCATTTTTGGGAAGCAAAAAAGGGTGAGCTTCAAAATAGCAATTCACAGAACCAAAAGCACTCTTGATTATATTCATTCTGATCTTTGGGGTCCCTCTCAAGTCCCGTCAAAAGGTGGTGCTCGTTATTTTCTAACTTTCATTGATGATTATTCAAGGAAAGTTTGGGTGTTTATGCTTAAGCAAAAGAGTGATGTGTTTAAGCATTTTAAGCAATGGAAGGCTTTAGTTGAAAATCAAACTGGGAAGAAAATTAAAAGGCTGAGGACAGATAACGGGCTTGAATTCTGTTCCACAGAGTTTGATGAATTCTGCAAAGATGAAGGTATTGTCAGGCACCGTACAGTTAGATATACACCTCGACGAGAATGGTGTTGCGTAAAGAATGAACGAACACTTCTTGAGAGAGCCCGTTGTATGCTATCAAATGCAGGTCTTAGCAAAGACTTTTGGGCGGCAGGTGTCCGCGGCTTGTTATTTGGTGAACTTTTCTCCAGCCTCCGCTATTGATTTTAAAACTCCAGAAGAAGTATGGTCAGGTAATCCTCCAGACTATTCTGACTTAAGAGTTTTTGGTTGCCCTGCTTATGTTCATGTTGATAATGGTAAATTAGAACCGAGGGCAAAGAAGTGCATATTCCTTGGTTATGCTTCAGGAGTTAAAGGATATAGATTATGGTGTTCTGATCCAAGATCTCCTAAATTTATGATTGAAAGGAATGTCACTTTTGATGAATCTACATTACTTTATCCAAAGAAGGATTTTGTTCCACAGAATGTAGATTCTACAGGGAGTACTACGAAGAAGGTGGAGTTAGAAACTACAAGTTCACCTCAGAAATCTTCCCAAACTCAGGTGCCTGATGAACAACATGTGGAGGAAGCTCCACAACTACAACAATATTCTCTTGCCCGAGACAAGCAACGAAGAGATATTAGGCCACCATTGAGATATAGCTATGCAGATATGGTAGCTTATGCTTTATCTGCTGCAGAAGAAACACTTGATGATAATGAGCCTTCCACATTTTCGGATGCTATATCTCGTAAGAATGCAGATAAGTGGCTATTTGCTATGAAGGAAGAGATTGAGTCTCTTCACAAGAATCATACTTGGGAGTTAGTGGAGGCTCCTAAAGGCAAGAAAAGTGTTGGCTGCAATTGGGTCTTCAAGGAAAAAGAAGACAATTCTGCAGATATGTTAAAACCACTTCCGGTTGCTAAGTTCAAGCATCGCTTGAACTTAATTGGTATTCACAGCACTTGAAGGTACCCTCAGGGGTTGGAGAAGACGAACACGATTCTAGTTGACCAAGTCAAAGGTGGAGATTTGTAAAGGTTGACTTGGTCAACTTAAGAATCTTCCGGACTCTTCTAGCCATATCTTCTAGGCACATCCAAAAGTGCTTAGATGTCTTCTAGGCACATCTAGAGAGTGCTATGATATTTTCTAGAGATATCCAAAAAGGTATCTTCTAGGCATATCTAGAGAGTTCCTACCACCTCTATATAAAGGCTTGAGGAGGGGGCAACACAAAAAACACATAAGCAAGACAAGACCAAGCTAGCAAGAGAGAGCCACCACCACCCTATTCTCTTCTTCTCTCTATTTCTTGTATTCTCTTAGGAGATATCATAGAGAGAGTTTGAGGGTGTAAAGGGCTTCGGGTCTTGAGAGATTCTCCATCCTTTGTACTTGTTTCTCATATAGTGGAAGTCGTTTGTCTTCGCCCGTGGACGTAGGAAGGCATATCGCCTCCGAACCACATAAATCCCGGTGTGCTCCTCTCTATCTCTACTTCTCGTATATATTTTGTTTATTTATTCTTTGCAGAGTCGATATATTATTTTCGCACTATATCAGTGATATTTGCCGCGATCCTCAACACGTCTTTATTTTCTACTCTTCCCACAGTAAGTAATTTCCTGCAGCCTTCTTTTATGTTGATTTTTTTTTCTTGAGGGATGTTGCAATTTGCATGCTGCTGACATAGCTTGATATATCAAAACAGTTTAATGAAGTTATTCAGCATTCGTAAAGAAATCTAGTTATGTTTAAAATACAAGTCTCTCAATATTGTCTCCAGAATGTATCGACTCATTGAAAATAAGTTGAAACTAAGATAGGTGGGGTCGAGAGTTAGAATCAGGTTGATTGTGCTCAAAATCGATCTAAGTCAACCAGACTCATAAGAAAATAATAATAAAATAATAATTTTAAGACATTTATGAGGTTGGAGTCTCAGGTCAGGACCGAGTCAGTCAACTTAAAAATTGACTGGATCGGATTCGAATCGCAACCCAGGTCGTAACTCCACATTCCATAGTTGAAACTTAAGCCCGCTCTCATCTTTTATACTATTTATTATAAAAATAGAAAATTCTAGATTAGGTCCGGAGAAAGATCTTAAAACCTATTTCAGTTAAAATTATAATATCATATAAACAGGATCAGACTGAAAAAATATTATAGATCGAGAACAATAACATGGACGTAGCCTACGTACCTGACAGCCAACGCCATACAGTTGGCGGTTGACCTATGTTAGGCCCAATTTATGTCCGTGGAAATAAGTCATCCGACGTGGTGCGTTCAGGACCCTCTATCCGCTACAGCCTCGGCACGATCTGGCCGTCCGTTCGCGCCCGAGTCGGCCATGTGCTTTTGGGAGGGCGAGTCACATGACTCGGTTATCGGTGAGCGAGTTAACTCGGTGCCCCTTTTCGAGGACCTTCGTCCGAGCGGACTACCTCCCACCACCTTCGGACGCGTGAATCGCCCAAAGGCATGACGTGTCGAGCTAAATGACTCGAATAGCCCTCCTTCGCGAGGGCTCTTGGGCCTGACGACGAGGGCTATTTCGGTAACTTCTTCGAAAAGTTACCGCCGGTCATGGTGGCCGGTGCCGCAACATTAACCGCGCTTTTCGCCGGCGGTCTCGGAGCTCCCGCCGCCGTCTTCTCCGGCACCGGCCGCCGCCGCTACAAATACCCCCACGCGCGGCATTCCTTCGGGCATCCTCCCCTTCTTCCGGTCCGCTTCCATGGCTTCCCGCGTTTCCTCCCGGCCCGCCTTCCGCATTCCGCCGCCGCCGTTACCGCCCGCCGCCTACTTTGCCGGCCGCCGCCGCCGCCGCGGCGTCGCCGGACGCTGGTTCATCTTCTGCGACTCCCTCGTCGACAACGGCAACAACAACGACCTCGCCTCGTTGGCCAAGGCCAACTACCACCCCTACGGCATCGACTTCGACGGCGGACGGCCCACCGGCCGGTTCTCCAACGGCTACACCATCGTCGACGAGATAGGTACGTCTTGCAGGCCGCCGTCACCTGCAATCCGCGATCTGACGCCGCCGCCGTCGTCCCTCTGTCGCAGCGGAGCTGCTCGGGCTCCCCCTGGTTCCCACCCATTCGGAGGCCTCCTCCGCCGAGGCCGCCGCCCACGGCCTCAACTACGCGTCGGCGGCGGCGGGGATTCTCGACATAACATAGTTATTTTATTATATTATACATCTAGCACACTCTTTCTTTTTTTTTTTTTTTGCAAAACTAGCACAAGTCGGGTTTTCGAACCTCGACTTGTATTAAAGTCTATTAGCCTAATGACGACTTGTATTAGTACTAACAAAGTATTCGATTAATGTTAGCCAGGTTACTTAAGAAGGGTACAAGTCGAGTCTTTTAATGTCGACTTACTGAAAAGTCGATTTTCTATACATCGACTTGTCATCTTTTATCCCACCCCGTGCCCCTTTTGTCCGTGCGCGCCTCCTTTTTACCTTTACCCTTCTCCACCTGCTCAGCTCCGGCGAAGGCGGCCCTGTCCCCCTGCTTGTCTCCGGCGAACGAACGGCGGCCTTGTCCCCTGCGCGTCTCCGGCGAACGGCGGTCTTCTCCCCCTGCGCGTCTCTGGCTGTCTCCCCCTTGGCTCCGGCGGCCATTTCTCCCGGCGGCTCCCCCTCCGGCTCCTGGTCTGGCGGCGATCTCCCGGCGGCTCCCCCGGCGACTCCTGCTCCGCCGGCGATCTCCCCCGGCGGCACCCCCTGCCGCTCCTGCTCCGGCGGCCATTTCTCCCGGCGGCTCCCCCTACATCTCCTGCTCCGGCGGCCATCTCCCCCGGCAGCTCCCCCTGCTCCTGCTCTGGCAGCCATCTCCCCCGGCGGCTCCCCTCTCCTACTCCGGCGCCATACAAGGTGAGAGATTGATAATTTAGTTTATACAAGGTGAGACAAGTTAATTAATGCTTAGATATATGTTTAGATGTTGCAAATAAACCATTAGACCATCCAATCAGGCACAGACCTGCAATCCGGTCACTTGATAAAGCTGCATATAATTTTTTTAAAATTTCAAATGCCACACACCACATTATATCCACAATCTCCCATGAAGTGTTGATGGTGCAATACGTTAAAATTTTAAATTAAGTTACCTATTAAATTTAAATAATAAGATAATACTATGTTTGGTATGGCTACTTTTTATCAATCGAATTCGTTGGTTTTTTCTATGTGTGGGTTTCCACCGTTATTGGTGCATTTTATCAATCCAATGAAGTTGATTGTGGGTGTACTGTTTTCATTTTAAATAAGTAATTGGGATATTGACTTAGTACTTGAGTTAAAGTTGTTGATTTTTATAGTGTTCAATAATTTGTAGTTACCCCTCTTCCGAATTGCCAATTCCCCACGAGGTAATGGTTGTTTGTCCACAAAACCATAACAATCAACTTAACCAACTATTTTTGTTGACCCGATGTATGAGTAAAATCTCCTTATGAAGCCAAAATCTGAGGCATAGATTTTTGGTTTTGTTTACAAATTAGTCAATATACATAAATTGGTTAGGAAGTACCAGGTGGCTACAAAAACTTATATATATAAATTAACACTTCTTTTAATTTGATTTAGAGATGTGTATTTTGTACAGGGAATTATATAGTAAAGAAATGGCATCAAGGGATATCAACATTCGTCTCATGGTTCATGGAATGATGTCAATAACAAATAATTATGCACATTATGATGGTGGGTGCGAGGGAAACATTAAGGTATCCCAATATTGCACTTATGGAGAGTTACTGAATTATATATACTGTGTGATTGGGCGTAGGTCAGGATTAACCAACTTGAAATTGGTATACAATTACTTTGACGGTGTGACCTATGTGGTGGATGATCATTCCAGTCAAATGTTGATCAGAAGATGTTTGGAATATGAGCTTATATTGTTCGTCGTTGAAGAATATGGGAATTCTTCATATGAGGTAGGTTGTAGTACATCACAATCAATGTATCAACCTCAAGGATATAATCAACCTACTATGAGTCAGTTGTTGTCACAAGTTGAAAGTAATAGTACTCGTAGATATGTTGAAAGTGGAGATAACAATGAAATGAACTTAAATGAGGAGTATGTGTTGGAAGATGCAAGTGAAGAGTCCTCGAGCGAGAATGAGGAAATACCAAACGAGATGATTAATAGCATTGTAGCAGTCGATGAATTCCATGATAATGAGGATACACATTGGATTAACAGTGCTGTGGCAACTAATAATTACATAGATAGTGACGATGAAGAGCTTGGGGGGGAAGACACCTCGATGGTTATAAGAGATGAAGGAGAAAATGTCGATGAGGTATCAGAGGGAGATGTCTTCAAACGTAAAGAGGATCTTATACAAGCCATCGCTACTTGGTCCTTGAAGCATAATGTACAACACCGTACTGATAGGTCAACAAGGTCCAAGCTTACGTTAATATGTCATGCAAGGGACCAAGGATGTAAATGGAGATTACATGCCTCTGTTAGCACTCGGGTAAGTGGTTTGTGGAAAGTTATGAGTTATGAAAATACTCATACATGTTGCACTCCCGTTCAGAACGTTCATAGGCAGTTGACGTGTACAACAATATCTCGTCTAATCATGCCTATTCTTCGTTCTCGCTTAAACATTCAACCACGAGATATTATGGACATGGTTCAAGTCAAATACTCTATAAGACCATCATATTACAAAGCATGGAATGCTCGAAGAAAAGCTTTTCAAAAACTGTTTGGCGATTAGGAGAGTTCTTATACACATCTATTACGATACATGGAAGCCGTTAAGATGACCATGCCTGCGACAGTATATAGTTATTTATGTCAAGGCAACATTACAAAGCTATTATTTTTCTTCTGGAGTTTTGGTCCATGTATTGAAGGTTGGCGATTTTGTCGTCCAGTCATAAGTGTTGATGGCACATTTCTACACGGCAAATATCGTGGTACACTTTTGGTGGCCTGTGGTGTGGATGGTAATCAGGGTTTGTTTACTATCGCATTTGCAGTGGTCAATAGTGAGAACGACCGATCATGGTCATGGTTCTTTCAACAAATGAAGACACATATTCCATCTGTTAGAGAGAGACGGCATGAACTATGCATCATCTCAGATAGGCATGTTAGCATAAAAAACGCAGTAGAGGAATGGTTTCCACTTGCAGCACATCGTTATTGTCTTCGTCACTATCGCCAAAATTTTCAGAAACACTTCGCGGGGAAAGATTTGTATAGGAGAATGTATAACGCATGTGTAAGTTGTAATTTAATAGACTTTAACAACTTGTTGTCTTTCTTATTACCTGAGCGGGAAAAGAAAATGCAACTTGTTGTCTTTCTTATTACCTGAGCAGAGGATATGCGTACATAATTAGATCGAGCAATTAAACAATTGTTGGCAATATCTTAAGTACGTACGGGCATAAAAATAGTATATCGTCTGTAAGATGCAAGATAAAACTTGTGTTCAGTTGACTTTGGATGTTGAATTCTTTGGATCCCAAGAAACCTTTCAGATTCAAACAGATAAATTGAGCTGTCGATATTCATATTAAGAGATTAATTAGTTGGAAGATTCTAAGTTAATCTCCCTCTGCACATGCTACTCTTCATATATAAACCCGTATCATATGGGTATACTTATTAAACCTAATGTTGCGTCAACAAACATATCCATATATGTATCACTCTCCACTTGACATTTTAATCCTACAACTAATTAACCCCCTTCTCTCTCTCTCTCTCTCTCTCTCTCTCTCTCTCTCTCTCTCTCTCTCTCTCTCTCTCTGCGTCTCAACGCATTTATATATTACCTTTCATGGATTCCCTACACACTGAAATAGAGTGGAACATAATTGCTATTTCCGACAAGACATCATGTGTTACAACCCAATTTGTGCAACTACACGTGTACTGATGTCGCTAAAAAATAAAATCAGTTTAATTATAATTGATCCTTCTGCAGGTAGGGTATGAAGACTAAAGTTTACAATAACAATAAGCAAGGCAGATTCATGTCTCACGTGTGAACTTCCGTGGAACTTCTTGCTTTATCATATATATATATATATATATAGATGATGGTAATTAAGTAGAAGTATGGGGATCATAACTCTCAGTGATCGATATTATACATACAACAACAAATTAAGGTGGCAAATATATTAATTGCTAGCTAGCTAGGTAGGGGACTTGCCAAAATATATAGAAGTGATCAGCTGCTCATGCAAGAAACATATGTTGACTTCTGTAATATATATATATATATATATATATATATATTTGCACCGTGTGACGAAACCCATTTGAATTACGATGAGCTAAAACGAAGATCAAATGCTCATCGCAGAGACACGATGATCTTGAAACATCTAACCCCGAGCGCGCGGATACGGAAATTGTCAAAAAAAATGTTCATGGATCACGCAGCGGAAAAATGAAAGGAGAAGGAAGTTTTCCCACCTCCAGGCGCCGCCGGATCAGCGGTGGTGGTACTGTTGTAGAAAGGGTACACCTCGTATCTCAAGAAGAGTTTAAAGTGAGATAGGTAGTATAAATATATATATATATCAGACTGTTGTAAATGTGGTAAATTAGCCCTCTTTTAGACTTAACCGGGTGGATGCATATATCAGACTGTTCTAAAAATATTAATGCATATATATATAATCAAATTTAATATAATATCACATTTAATACTCTAACCAAATACTGTATAATTAATTTTTCATAGGTAATTATTATATTAAATGTGATATTATGTAATCACATTTATAATATGCATATATATATATATCAGACTGTTGTAAATGTGGTAAATTAGCGCTCCTTCTAGACTTAACCGGGTGGATGCATGCATGCATGGGTCCCTATGAGCTAATTTCACTATTTTTATATTTATTTTATGAGCCAGTCGAACTATATAAGGCATGACCATAGTATTAAATTAGGACGGGTCAATTAGATGGGGGGTAAGAAATACTCACTCCTTTCATCTATTAAATCGTTTTGTCTATATGAGGAGTATACAATGTTATACAGGCCAGATACACCAACGACATCAGCAAAGTTAGACAATTGCTTAAGATACAAACATGTTTTGCTGGAACCCACAGGTCAGTAATTTGGTACAAAACTATTTTAGGGATAAATCTCTGATTCATCCATAAAATCTGAGTCGACCCGATCACCTCCTCGGCCGACCGGTCGACAGAGTTTCCGTCAAAACCAACCAGAGGAGACCATGCATCTCACCACCATAAGTTATGGTACAACTTTTTGTTTCTTTTGTTAACGAGTTAGTAACATATGTAAGACATCAGTAACAAAAAAAAAAGAGTTACTTGAGAGATGGGTAACCTGACTCCCACCCCACCAGTTCCGTTAGTGTGAGGAAGATCTTTACTTCAACTTAATATGAAAATATAAACTCTTAAATTTCATATATAATCTTTTTAGTTTGTGATAAACATATTTAATCTGATCAAGACATTTATATAATAATCAATCTAATACTTATTACATTATACATTTTTTTTGAACAAAAACAACCTAATGTAAGCATTAATAAGGCATTTCTTTACATAGAGTATATGAAATAGAAGAAGGCAAGGAAGAAGGATATACATCCTGAACATTACTACACACTGCCCATCTAGCTAGCATATGGGCCAAAACATTACAAGATCTATTGACATAGGACAGAGTTATACTGTGATTAGTACACAACAAAGAGGAACATTGAACTATTAAATGTTGAGCTCTCCACCGCATTTGTCCTGTCCGATTAATAGCAGCAACAATACCTTGCGCATCACTTTCCACTATAACACCTACAGACTGTTCAGATGCCCAAACACAAGTTCAGTTTTCCAGTAAATGAGGCCACTAGCTTCATCCCTGACCACAAAACTTACAGCCCCTGCAACCTCTGAAAGAGCACAGTCAACGTTAATTTTCAGAAAATTGAAAGGTGGAGGAGACCAACCAGATGAGGAATCGTGAACTATATTAGGAGCATGTTGCAGACAGAACTCCGTAGTGCCCATGGCTAAAGAGAAAATAGAAATAGGCTTGTCATTTTTATGGTGAAACTGAGACCTGCACCTAGCTTTCCATAAATGCCAGATTATAGAACAAGCAATAACCCCAAGATGTACTAATTCAGTGTTTCTGGATACCAGCCAAGACAACCAAGTAACAATAAGGTCAGAAATAGATGACTGACCCCAATCTCTATTATTTCCGAAAGGAGATAACATCCATACAGCACGGCTACGTGGGCAAGAAATAAAAAGATGTTCCACAGATTCCTGCTCCATCTAGCACACTAGACATAAAGGGTTAATGTTAGAACAACGTTTATGGATCTCTGAATTTGTAGGCAAATTTCCAGATAGAATTTTCCATAAAGAGAAAACCATCTTGGAAGATAAAAGTCTAGTAACTGCGGGATGCCAAAGTTTCTTCCAAACATCATGATTTGAAGGACCAGCTGGAAGGTGATAATTTAATAAGAACCTGTACGTAGATTTAAGGGAGAACATTCCATCGGCAGTAAATGGCCAGACCAAAGTATCTTGTGTGAGATATGAATGAATTGGGGTAATCAAGATCCTTGACACTGACTCAGACGCAAACCAAGTAGAAAGTAATTGAACATTCCACATGCCATTCGATATGAAATGATTTACTTTGCCCTGAAAAAAAACATTTGGGACTTTAGGTAGTAGAGGCCCTCTGTCATCAAGAACCCAAGTATGAAACCAAGGCAGTATAGCTGAACCGTCTTTAACCAGCCAAACCCCCACTTTAGCTACATAACTACGGACTGAAAGTAGAAATTTCCAAGTAATAGAATCAGAATTCTTAGGAAGCACTTGCCAAAAATTCTGATGCCTTAAATAATGAGCAGTTAAAGCTTTAACCCACAAGGTATCTGGCTTGTGAATAAAATACCACAGTAATCGCATGCCCGAAGCTAGATTTAATAATCTCAGGTTTTTAATACCCAAACCACCCATCAATTTTGGTCGAGTGATAGTGGACCACTTAGAAAAATGAATACGTTTAGGATGAGCAGAAGTATGGGCCCACCAGAAATTACGCTGGATCTGCTCTAATTTATCGAGAACCCGATTGGATAAATGAGAAACTGACATGGCATAAAGGGGGAGATGGCTGATGGTGGAATTAATAAGAGTAGTTCGTCCCCCGGTAGATAAAAGAGAAGCTTTCCAGTTAGCCATTTTCTTCTGACAAATATTGAGAAGACGGTCTTGTTGAACAGCCCGACCTCTGGATAGATCCCAAGGAATTCCCAAATACAAATCTTCTTTTGTAGCCAACTGAAAACCCGTTAGATCACACAAAGTTCTCACTAAAGGCTCCGATACATTATGACTAAAACAAATCTTTGACTTATGATGATTTATAGCTTGTCCTGATAATAACTCATAATCCTTAAGCAACTGAAGTAAAGTACTAACCTCTTCCACAGTAGCCTTACCACAAATGATCAGGTCATCAGCAAACATAAGATGTGAAATTTGCGGCCCTGCCCTTGTGATCTTTACTCCTGACAACACCTTATCTCTAACCGCCAAAGATATCAAATATGATAAAACTTCTGAGCATAAAACATATAGATAAGGGGATAGTGGGCACCCTTGTTTAATACCTCTACAAGGGAAAATATGATTAGACAGACAACCATTTAAGTTTACTGAATAAGAGACAGATTTCGTACAAGACATAATAAGGTTAATTATTTGGGTGGGAAAGCCCATATTCACCAGAACAGAATGTAGAAAAGACCACTTGAGTTTATCATAGGCTTTATGAATGTCCAACTTCACCATAAAAAACCCCACCTTACCTGTTTTAAACTTGAAAACATGTCGAATCTCCTGAATGAGGATGATATTGTCAGTAGCTAATCTACCGGACACAAAAGCAGTTTGGAAAGCAGAAACCAAAGTAGGTAACAGTGGCTTTAAATGAAGGGCAATAAGCTTAGTCAAAACTTTTAACAGCACATTGCACAAACTGATCGGACGGTAATGCTCCGGAAGAGTCGCATTTTCCTTCTTTGGAATAAGAGTAAGGATAGTATGATTTAAATGCGAAGGAACCTTAGCTTGAAAAAATAGATGACTGATGAAAGCATGAATATCTTCTTTGATTAAAGACCAGTACTTTTGAAAAAACAAAGGGGGAAATCCATCTGCACCTGGAGACGAATCAGGCTTCATTGAAAAGATAACCGATCTCACCTCATCCATGGAAGGGGCCTGCATCAGAATATCCTGCTGCTCCTGAGACAATACAGGCAAATGTAATGAACCAATTATCTGATAATCAGCATGGTGAGCAAGATCCATGAATAGATCGCGAAAATAAGAAGTAAACACTTCCTGAATAATTGATGGAGAGGCTGACCATGTCCCATTAGCAGTGAACACACCAGAAATTCTATTCCATCTCCGCCTAGAAAGTACTTTTGTATGGAAAAATTTAGTGCATTTATCACCCTCTTTATGCCAAAATACCTTTGCACGTTGACGCCAATAAATATATTCAAGATGTTCCAACCATCTGAGATAAGAAATTAAATGCTTTTCTTCATCAATGGCCAGCTGAGAAAACGGTTTCAGATGAACATTTGATAGTAAAGACTTGGCTTCCTGGATCTTATTCTTCAAATTCCCGAAAACCCGCCTCCTCCAGATAGACATATGTTTACTTAACATGTGCATTTTTCGACCATAATGATGTATTAAATCAGGAGAGTGTTTCCAGTAAAATGAAACTAACTCTTGAAAAGAAGGATATTGGAGCCAGGCTACTTCCATTCGGAATAAAAAGTGTCTTGGTATAGCCGGAGGAGAAGTGTTAAGATATAGAGGACTATGATCACTGAAATAGCTAGGGAGCACATGCAGCTGAACAGAAGGATAGAGACTGAACCAGGAATTAGATCCTAGACATCGATCTAATTTCTCTCTTACATGGAAATTAAAAGACCTTCTATTGGTCCAGGTAAATATAGGGCCATCATTTATCACATCCATCAACAGATTTGACTGAATAAAATGTTCAAAGTGACTCATGTATGATCGGCTAGGTGTTAAACCCCCTTGCTTCTCCGAAGAGTATCGCACACAATTCCAATCTCCAATTAAACAAACCGGTAAGGAAAGATCTCTAATCAGTGAAGACATACTAGACCACATAAGAACCCGTTCCTTATCCGACGTGGGAGCATAAACCACAATCAAAAGCCAGTGCCTATCCATAGAAGGATCAAATACTATACACCCAATCCATGATGCAGTCGAAAAAAGAACTTGAAGTTGATATTCCTCGTCCCACCACAACCAAAGACCACCTCTTCTATGAACTGCCGGTATAATGAAGAAATGAGAGATGTCCCGAGAAGTAAAAAACCGTTCACTAACCTCTAAGGAGCACTTTGTCTCAGATAGGAAGAACACATTAGGTTTAACAGAATGGGCTAACTTATCAATATGCCGAATTGTCGGGGGCCCATTACAACCCCGACAATTCCATGCGACTAACCTCATTGCTCCCGTGGCAGCTGTGAAGGGCCAGCTGCCTCAACCCGTTGATTTTGTGATGGAGAATATGAGAACTCAGCTTTGAAAGGAACCCCAGGTACGACCTGATGAATAACTTTCGGGGTCAGAGCTTGAGAAAAAATCTTCCATTTATGTTTTTCACGTAACCCCGATTTCTTCATAATAGTCTTGGCTGGAGACATACAAAATTTAAGCAACGATGAGTGCCCCTCCACAGAAGTAGGACGTGCCATTTCCATAGATTGCATAACCGTCCTCTTTGAGGAGTGAGGATCCGTACGCAAAGGTGCTAAAGCTAAATTGCTTGGATGACGCAAATCAGCAGATAAATCATTGAGCATAGGAAAAATAGATAAATCAGTCATAATTGGCACAGTATATAATGACTTATCTTCAGGCATCTGTGGCTCGGTAGACAAGCGAGATAAGGAAACCGTAGATGTTGGCACGAGCGCCTGGGATAGACGGACTTCCGGCGACTTGACAACCTCTTCGCCCGCATCTCTCATGCCAGAAGAATGACTAATAGGTCGACCACCTTGCGCCTCCCTCCCGGAGGTGGATAGCCAGGCACCAAACCGAAAACAGAGCTGATTATTTAAATAGGTTCGTAAATCTGGAGATAACTCAGGAGATAAAAGTCCTTTAAGCTGGTCCAATAGGGAACAATCTTTAAATTCATGCCCCAGCCGACCACAAAAGTAACAGAAGTGATGTAAACGTTCATAAGCAACTTCGAAAGTTTTGGTGGAACCATCGGGCAAGATAACCGAAACCTCAGTAGCTAAAGGTTGCCTAACATCCACTCTGACCTTGATGCGAGCAAAAATACTCCATGCAGCAACTATTTCAGGAGGAGGATCCCAGGGTACGCCCACTTGTGCTGCAAGCTGCAAAATAGTGTCTTTGCAAAGTAATTCTTGAGGTAAATCATATATCCGTACCCAAAGATCACCATGGATTAGCTGGTACTCAGAAGGAGATGTAAAGGGTCGAGTGTAACGGCTAGTGTTTTAATTTAAATAAATATTAGTTGTTTATTTATTATGAGATTAATTATATTTAATATGTGTTATCTCTCTCCTTTTCTCTCTCTTTCCATTTTTTCTCTCCACATCGTTTTCTATTTTTTCCTCTTTTCGGATGCCCTATTTTCTTCCTCCTCTAGGTCGCCACCCCTCTCAGCCGCGCGCCACCGTCCTGCTCGGTTCCGTCGCCCGCCAGCCACCTCGCACCGGCCTTCGCCTTCGAACGCCGCCTGTCGGCGTTGATCGGCCGCCTGCCTTAGCCACGGCCGTCGCACGCCGCCGCCTGCTGCCTCGCCGCGTCAACACCCCCCCTTCATCCGCCGCAGTATCTTGCCGTTGCACCCGCACGCGCGAGTGCCGCGCCGCCTCGCCGCCCGCGGCAGGCCGCCCCCCGCGCGCGCCCGCGGCCACGCCGCGTGGGCCTCGTCACCGTGCCACCGCGTTCTCCCCTCCCTCGCCACGGCCGTCTACCCGCCGCCTCCTTCCGCCGCTGCGCCCACCCGCCCGGCGCCGCCTGCGCCATGCCCGTCAACCCGCGGCCACCCGCCGCACGTTGCGGCGCAGCCGCCGCCTCCCTCCGCACATCCGCGCGAGCCCGCAGCTGCCCCCTCGCTGACGTCGCCGCCTTCTCCCTCTCCCCCGGTTGACCGCCGCCGTCGCCCGCCGAGCGCGCGCCCGCGCGAGAAGTTCACCGCGGCCCGGCCCGCGTGTCCACGTCGGCCGGCAGCCGCCATCGCCCCGTCACCGGTCGAAGCCCCCCGGTTGTCCCATGGTCGTGCCTTGCACCGTCGGCACCGGCAGCCCCGTGCGCCTCGATGTGCGCCGCCGTGCACCAGTGAACCGCCCCCCCCCTTCACACCGCGGTATGCCCCCCTCCCTCTCTCCTCTATCCTCCTCTCTCTCCTATATTATTCTCCCCTCTCTCATATTATCCATTATATTATTATTATTATTTTTAATCCTCTCTCTATTTTCCCCTTGATCCGATGGCTTAACCCTCTCACTCTGTCTTTCCGAGCAGTTTTAGAGGAGGAGATCTCATGTTTGGGTGATTTGATTTGTGCACCGCATCGCCACGTTCGATATCCTTTTCGGTCGCCGGTTCCTGATTTCTCCAGCATCGTTTCCGGTAGGCACCCTTGACGTGTCTATTATCATTAAAAATTCATATTTAATCCTCCATGATTATTAGAGTTGCCCTTTTTAATTAAAGGGTGTGTGTAGTTATACTTTTGAACTTAAATTGTGAGTCGACATGGGTTAGTTAAGATAGATGTGCGCAGTATCATGTGATGATATGTGTTATGTCTCTATTATGTATATATGAGAGCTTGCTTAGTTAGTAGTGTATTATTGTTCATTTTTAGCTAATCACCTGGTTACATATTAGCTTGATTATATTATGTTAACCTTGTTAAATAATGGTGATAGGTTAACCAGATTAGACGATGTGATGAGTAGTTTTTCCAGCACCTAGCTATATTCATGTTCAATCATGTTTAGTTAGTTATATGTGATATCGTCTCATTTTGGTTCATTTCTAGCATGGTTGTCTAGCATGGCAATAGCTGAGTATATGTCCATTTTATGTTCATAGTTGTGTTGTTATGTCATGGCATAGTATTGTTGATGTTTATTGATCTTGCATATTGGTGATCAGGGCATGGCATGATTGAGGTGGATGCATGATGCATCGAAGCTGTGAATGGAAAGGCGAGCTACACCAGACTAGTTAGACATGACTCGAGGGCCGCGAGGGGTTAGAACCGTCTGGTGCATCCTTCGATCCCAGACCCCGCGGGCATCCTACGTGCCACCACTGCCTAGGTGCACTATGGGATTTCGATTAGTATATGGTATTTATATATGATAGATCTGGTGGTAGCTAGTTGAGATGGCAAGACGACGCATTCCTTGCTAATGAAAATCTATGTACTTGATATGTGCATCTATTAGAGGATAGGTGCATATGTGTGAATGTGATTCTTGTTGGAGGATAGATGTATTTTGCATGGTATGGTAGAGATGGTCTAGTGATGTATTTTATTTTGTCAAGTATCAGGTTATGTAGCATGGTGTATGTATGGTGTGTCTCATTTGTAGTATATCATCATATGAAGCATATAGTAGTTGTCTATGCATATGTTCATACCATCTTTCTAGGTCATGTTATGATGCATATAGGTGCTGGTTGATGTGATTATAGGCTTTGGTTGGTGGTGTAAAACATATGGATTAAGTCATATATCTAATGTATTGACTAGCCTATATTTACATATAATTGGTGTAGGTCTGGGTACCTATTTAATTAACATCTAGGGCCTTTTGGCTATCCGATTTGGCGGATGATGGGGTGTCTACTGAGTCGTCGTACTCATCCCAATCCTCTTATCAATTTTCAGGTAATTAGGTTTGGCGCAGCGGAAGCGTGGTGGATCGATTCTCGAGAAGACAATTAGATGATCTTTATGTCATAGATTGGTATATGTTTTATTTGATTGTATTATTAGCATGATATATTAGAAGGAATCTTGGGAATAGTGATATTAGTCTCATTTGTTCCAAATCGACTTATTTTTAGGGGTTATTTCCCCCGGTTACGTCGTCGGATTATGTTCCGCTGTGCAGGATTAAATCCGGGGCGTGACATCGAGCTTTTTCCAAGAGGAGCAAATCGGTATTAAAAAACCAAGGGGCCCTTCGACAAACCTTTTCTACTTTAGCCTCAGACTGGAAATGGACAATAAATGCTTCATTGGGGAAATCAAGCAGAGACCAAGGAAGAAGCGGATTCCACATCCGTCTAATCCACTCCTTAATACCTGCCGGCCTTACCTTAGATGAAGAGCAAACCTTGATAATCAGACTCCTTTTCCATAATACCTCAACCTGCTCCCCTGGCGCCTGAAGTTGCAACGGAGATGATTTCGAAGACGAAACACTTAAAAGATTCTGAAACTGAGAGACGATCTTTCCTTCTTCCTCAGTATAGCCGGACGCCATCAAGGGAAGGAAAAGAAACTCTCAACACCCTCAGAGATGCGAATAACCAAGAAAATTTCAGAAATATTCTCAGACTAGAAAACCTATAGACGACTACTAAAGAGGGAGCTTCTAGAAAAACCTAGACGACAACCTGAACAAATAGAGCATAAACGACCCAAGGGTCCAGAAGCTTCGTAGAAAAACCACTCCTAAAGAAAAACCCCCGAAAAACTAAACAAAATACCCTGCCCAGAGGAGAACGGAGACAACCCAGCAAGAAAACCTCCCAGATCTACTCGAAACTCCGTAAAAATGGACAGTAAAGAGTGGAGAAAAAACGGATACTGGGTACAGCAAGGACTGGAATACCAGGTAGATATGAGAAAAAAAACCCAAGATAGATGGAAAACACACCAGGATCTAGGCTCCAGGAAACCGACAGGAAGAAAAAGAAGGAAAGGTAAAAGCACTACTGCGAGAAGACACCGAAAACAAAGAGGAACCCCAGATCAAAGGATGGAAGTAGAAAAAATCACGGACTACCACCTAAATAGAGGTATTTCGCCGGAAGAAGAACAAAAACCGTCAAACACCACAGAACCCTAAGAAGAAAACTATCCAGAGAAAAAAAAACCCTTCTAGATTAGAGAGTAGCAGAGAACGAAAGGATCCAAAGCTTTGAAAACCACAGGAGACCGCCTCACGGCGAGAGAACTAGGGTTGCTAAAAAGGAGACGCCACCCGGCGAAGAGTTCCGGTCGCCAGAGACTCGACCGAGAGAAAGAGTGACTGGTCAATCCGGAGATACAACACAAAAATTAGAGATTGACAGGATCCGGTTTGGGAATCTACGCACGAGTTCGACATGTACACACACACAAAGCTGCCGAACTCGATGAGTTGACTCGGCCGAAGCGCCGTCTGAAGGCCGCCTCCATCGAAGCACCAAAGCGTCTCTGCGGATGAGGCACGTACAATTTAATTTTTAGAATCTTATCAAGATATAAGAGACCTGCCTAGAGATTAATTAAGACACCTAGTTGAACAATCTAATGGCCTGTTTGGTTAGAGTATCAAAATTGATACAATACCAATTTTGATATTGATATTCTAAAAAGATGTAATATCAATATCAAAAGTGACGATATTAAGTTTGTTTAGATGTTTGGTAATGTTATATCAATATTAAAATTGATATTAGATATTTGATAATACAATACTCGGCAGCCGGGGGGGGACTCCGGCGCGGGGGGAGGGGGGGGTTCTCTCCGCTGCGGGGGGGCGGCGGGGGCTCCGGCGGGGCTCTGTCCGCAGCCGGGGGGGTGCCGGGGTCCGCCGCCCTCGGGGTCTTGGTGCGGGTACACCTTCTTGGAGAAGAGCTCCCAGCTCTCGTCGTCGTTGAGAAACCGCGGTTCATAGGGAGGGATGCGGGGCTCTATCCGCGGGGGGGGGGGACTCCGCGGGGGGAGGGGGTCTGCGGGGGGCCAAAGGGGGACGCTCTGTCCGCAGCCGCGGGGGGCGGGGGGGACTCCGCGGGGGGGAGGAGGGGGGACTCCGGCTCCTCTCTGCTGAGCGTTTGTATCACTTTTAATACAGGTCTTCACCTGTATTAAAAATGATATTTTTTTTAACTATTAATTTTAAAATTAATATTAGTATCCAAACACCTATTGATACAAAGTATCAATATCAGTTTTAAAACTGATATCAATACTGGTGCTTGATATTGTAAACAAACAGGCCCTAAATAACCCAAAACAGAGAGGCCGAGAGACATGTTGAGACCAATCAAAAGCCACCTTAGACACGCCTATATATGAAATCGAACAGGACACCTTACCACCTGAACTGAAGTTTTCCCATTTGTTTGAAACAGGAAGCAGAAAAGGAAATTGCCATGCTGAAGAAAGAGATAGAACTGCTGCAGAATGGCCTGAGGTACGTGGACAGAGAAGCACCGATCCTGTTAATGGCCGTTCAAGCATCTTCAGATTGCATAGGAAATTTCTTCGTTTGAAATCCATATAGTAGAACAATAAAAGCACAGAGTTAGTTTTTTTTTCCCCTTCAGCATAATCATCTTACAAAGAGTTCATTGCCAAGATTTATGACGGGTATTGCCATAAAGGAGGTCATAAAACTCAACCCAAGCATATATATATATATATACATATATAGTGTGACCTGTTCAAGCAATCAAACATCAGGCTGCAGGGCACATGCCCTCTTTTCATTTCCATCCTGCTTGTTTTTGCTTTATTATAATTTTATTGTTTCAAAATCACTTGTTTAAAACTAAGATTCTTTTTGAATTTTAAAGCAAGAGTTTTTGTTGGGTGACTTTGTAGAAGACATGAAAACAAAATAAAAAACCACGTGGTTAAGACAGACAGACGGCTTTAAAACTATAACATGTTTATGTTGTGGTTTTCACCTATCCAATTTAAAACTAGAGGAATTGTTTCAAAACATAAATAATTTACATTAACTTCAGCAATTTAAAATGCTGTAAAAAGGAACAAATGCACTATTATCTTTCGGAATTTTACAGTCCAACAAACATGCCGTTACTACTCTGTCATCCGCCCATGAAGTCTGATTCAGGTGTTGACGAACTGCAAAATGTCAACGCCATGTAGGTGCATGATTGGGCAGAGCACAGGGAACATGACGTTAGATGAGCTGCACGCCTTGGAGAAGCACCTTGAGTTATGGATCTGCCACATCCGCTCCACCAAAGTAAATGAAAATCAACACAGCTTATTTATTCCCTTCTGTTTTCCTGCTCCATCTCCCATTGTTTCCTCCACGCCAAACACATGTAAAAGACGAAAAGTGAACCAAAAAAAAGAGGAAAAAAGACTGGGTTTGATCATATCTACCCTGTGTTTCTCACATTTTGCTTCCACCAGATGCAGATAATGTATCAAGAGATTCAATTACTGAAAAACAAGGTACATGCCACTCAAGTGCTCAAGTAAACATGATGCCCTTCTTTCTCTCTCTAAATTAACCATTTTGCCTGGTGCAGGAGGGCATACTGAAGGCCACCAACGAATTACTTCAAGAGAAGGTATGGCTAACCAACCACCTTTGGCAGAACCCTTTACATAGACAAGCTCAAAAGCCTACTTGCTTGAACTGATGTAGTGCACTATATGTTTCTTGCAGATAGTTGGGCAAAATGTGCATTTTGATCTCGCCCCAATGCTAACTGAATTTCCTTCTCCACTGACCATAGAGGATAATTTCTTCCAGATTTAGCGTTAACTATTAACAGCCAATACCTAGGATGAGGGCTTTGGTAGAAGGTTGCAATAATAGCACTATGTATTCAAATGCATAAACTCACGAGTCCTCGTTCCTTGTTTGATGATTCCTAGATTTACCTGTCAAAGTACTAGGAATCCGATTCATGTATTTTGGTTCCGTGATGTTTTCATATTGCTGTGATCAACTAGCATTGATGTCATGTAAAAGATCTAATGCTGCAATGTAATAAGTTGTTTGGATTTTACACCATGTCTGGTTACTCACAGTACCAAATATGTTTGAATCATCATACAAAAACCATGTGGTCCATAACAAAATGCACCAGCATGATAACATTGACTTCGTAAATAAACAATCAGCAAACTCTCATAGCAGCAAGAATATCGTTTCCATTGATATTCAATTCAATGAAAGAGCACAAAACCTCCACAGTGTGACATGCAAAGGGTATACCAGCTTGGCCTATTAGCTAAATACAATTGTGATGATATAAATGCTGGGAAAAAACTATAGGAACCTGTGTACGTTGTTATTGAAAATATAAAGATCAAAGCATACCAATCTCTATTCTTGACCTTTCTACTAGAAAAAAACTTTATTAAGTTTGATGAAATTTCATAAAAAATGAAAACAATCATTTTAGAAAAAGGAATAATTCGGTACAACAGCTCGCTCTTTTCTACTTTTCCATATGCTATCTGCAACTAAAAAGTGTTGTTTGGCCAAATAGAAGAATTTAGATCAATGGGATCAGTTCCTTAAAGCTCATGCCAGCTCTTCAGAATGACAGAAGAAAGAAACGATTGGCAATCCAAGTGTTTGGCGTTCTATCAATGGGATAGGACTCTTTGCAATTCAAGTACAGTGATCGAAAAAGTCATTTAAACAAGCTACAAAATACACTATAGAAAGGGGCAAATACAAAAAAGGAATAAGCTATTGAATGTTGACAGCAAATGAAGTGGGGGAGAAGAACAAGAATTCACAAGCCATCTTCAAGTACAAAGATTTAACCAGAGCATAACAGGCTCATGATCAACTTCATATGATAGACATTGGAAGCAATGTGACATGGACGGATCTATAGAAGCACATGTACAAGCCTACCCTAAGAACTTCATACGATTCTGCCCAGCATGGGAGGTGCGAGGAGGTTCTAAGACTGCTATGCCGACGAAACGGGTAATAGAAGAGACACACGACGTGGTAAAGGATCGCAGATGACTGAGGGCAGGAACGTGAGCAATCGCGGAGAAGAAATCTCACCCTCGTCGCCCACCGCCGCCTCCGTCTCCTTCTTCCCCTTGAGCGGTATCTCCCTGGTCCAACCGTCGGAGGGGCAAAGAAGGCGACGATGTTTGAACGAATGTTTACCTTAGAACCGAAAAGTAACTTAATTAAATATATATTTTAAAAAATTAAATTAATAATAATTATTATACAATATAATTTAGATTTATAAAATAAGTTGACATAAAATTTCAAACGTCGAAGTTGGTTTCAAATTTTAGTTTCGTAAGTATATTTTGATCGACGCTGTTCAGCTTGCTGTTCAGCTCCATTTTACTTATTTTTTACCTCCTAGTAAAGGTCGTAGATGGAGCCAGATTACATTGCCTCGGTCTAGTTTGTGATAAAAATATTATACATTTAAAATTAGTAGTTAAGTATAATTATTTTTTGATTATAAATAATTGGAATAATATTATTTTATTATAAATATATATGAGTATCAATGTATTATTTATTAATAATAAAATATTTTTACCAATTTAATTCATCTAATTTATTTTTTTAATGACAAATATGTTTTTACTTTTAGATTATGACAATTGGACTTAATTTTTTAAGAAAGAGACTCTCCCGCCCTCTCTCTCTCTCTCTCTCTCTCTCTCTCTCTCTCTCTTACTTCTCAAACTTTCAAAAGTCGTAAAGATATAAATTATAAAAATAAGTAATTATTATATGATTATATTTTAAAATTAAAATTAGAAAAAATGTTTCATAATATTCTTGTTACACAATTTCAATCAAATACATCTTTAAATTAACTTTAAGTAGCGATACCACAGCCGACCCTAATACTAGACACCTTTAGCATATAGATATATATATATATATTATATAAACAGAGTATTTGATTGTACGATGTATTAAATTTCCAGTACAAATAATATGATTTTACAATAACATATGCTTAAAAGATATGTGGTAAGCATAAAAAAATATTTTTATAAAACAATTAAAAGATGGCATTTTTTTTTCTTTCTTGTGATTTCTCATTCTTAACTGTCATACATGCATAGCTGTGCCTATTTTGTTATCGTACCTCACCAGATATGATAATTTTACATTTTCAACTATTCTAAATTTTATTCTTGTACATGATTTCATAATTTTAATATGTATTTGGTATACTTTCTACATAATTTTATGGTATATTTGTTATAAACACCTGGTCGGATCCTCACATTCTGGTTTTCGGATCTCCACGGAGGCTTCCGAGAAAAATACGAACCTGATCGACGTGGAACGGATATTACTAGTCAAGGTCAACGTCAACGACGCCGTCAAGTCTTCGGGTCGACTCCCTCGCGACGGCCGACCGTGCGTAGCACAGTTGGCGTCGCCCCCTCCGCCTGGGGGCGGAGGGCGCGGGTACGCCTCTCGGCGGCGACAAGCCGGGCACCCCCGCTTTGTTGGGTCGTCTACCTGAAAAATTGACAAAAACGCAGCTATACGAACAGATTAAAATTAAATAAATGAAGTTAGAAACATAGCCTGTCGGGTCGAAGCGCGTAGTCGCTAGAACTAAGAGTTCTATTGCCAACCGACGTGCGGTTCTCGTGGCAACGTCCTCCTAGAGATACGACGACCCTCGGGTAGGCGAAACCCTTCTCTCTCGTCAGCACGTCCTTCAGGAGAGCTATGCGAACCGATCTTACTTTGAGTGCTTCTAGCGAAGAAGAAGAGGAAGAAGAAGAAGCCATCGTTGTTCGTCGTGTGCTGGAATCAGAAATCCGTCGAAGATAGAGAGAGACAGAGCATGCGGCCGGCGGCAAGAGCGTACACCACGGAGGGTTCGTCTTCCCGAGAGAGAGAGAGAGTGCACGTATATGGGATGCTCTCCAACGGCAAGGGAAAAACATGGAAACGGACGTGCGAAGCCCGCGCGCGTCCGTTTCTATTTTTTTTTCTTTTTAAGAAAATATCTTAACAATCCCCCACATATTTTCTTAAAACTCGCAGAAATATATCAAATCAAAAAAAATAATATCAACAAACAAATACTAGTGAGCACTCTTATACTATGTAATAGGTGAAGGTACCTTTCGGTTTGAACCCCACTTAGTGATATTTGGGATTTGCTTGTAGAACACTCGATGGATGTTTCACCTTGAATCGGGTTCCATGATTCAAGTTCTCCCAAATCCACACATAGTATAGCAAGATCAAAATTCATGCGGGTTGCGCTATTAATGGCCTTGCGCAGGTATCTCATGTGTGTTTTAGAAAATAGCCCACATCACATAGTCGCGGCCTCACGACTCCACACATGTCGGTGAATCCTCCAAAGGTGAGAGCAAGGAACCACCCTGCCACTTGGGTCTTGGATTCATTAAGAGTTTAAAACTCATCCTACCACTTGCTTCTACATGAGCACTATCGCCATAGGGATGGGAGCATTATATATAAGTGCTCCACACATAGTTACTCATCGGCTTGTTTCTACCCATTGAACTTCTGTGAGGTTGGGTTGCCACCGTGGTAACTTTTTATTTATGGGTTCAATCTCATCCCCCTCGACGCTTCTAGAACCACCGTTCTAGGCAAGCCTTTTGTGAAAACATCTGCAAGATTCCTTTCTGATTTCACAAAATTTAAGGCTATCAACTGTTGCTTCATTTTATCTCTTATGGACTTGTGCCTCACTTTCAGATGTCTATTCATCTTGACATCAACATTGACCTGCATACATTTATCAATTGCTGACCTGCAATCACACAAAATAGATATATGACGCAAAGGATGTGTAAACAATGGAATATCAATAAAGAAATCCCTTAGCCATTCGGCTTCGGTACATGTGGTGTCAAGTGCAATCATTTCAGATTCCATTGTACTTCTAGATAACACAGTTTGTTTAGTAGATTTCCATGATATAGCACCTCCTCCTAAAAGGAAAACAAATCCAGATGTTGATTTTACATCTACTGAATCGCTAATCCAATTAGCATCACTAAAACCTTCTAATACAGAAGGATATCCACTATAATGCAACTATATGATATAGTACCTTTTAAATATCTAAGTACTCTTTCTAATGCTTTCCAATGACTTTTATCTGGATTTATAGTATATCTACTAAGTCTATTTACAGCACATGCAATGTCTGGCCTTGTATAATTTGTGAGAAAATCAAGTGAGCCTATGATTTGAGCATATTCAGATTGTAATGCAGGGTTACCTAAATTTTTCTTTAGGTGGACACATGCATCATAAGGAGTGGATAAAGGCTCACAGTCTATATAATAGAATTTTCTAAGGATTTTCTCTATGTAGTGAGATTGTGACAAGGCTATTCCATTTGAATTTCTTATAATTCTTGTATTCAAAATCAAGCTAGCTTCACCAAGATCTTTCATGTCAAAATTTTGAGATAAGAAATCCTTAACTTTATCTATAACATGCATGTTAGATCCAAAGATCAAAATATCATCAACATATAGACATAAGATAACAATATGATCGCCAAACATTTTGTAATAAACACATGTATCAGTTTGATTGATTCTAAAATCATAAGAAAGAATAATCTCATCAAATTTTTCATGTCATTGCTTGAGTGCTTGTTTTAATCCATATAATGATCTAATCAATTTACACACTTTGTTTTCTTGACCTGGAATAATAAAACCCTCAGGTTGATTCATATAAATTTCTTCATCTAATTCACCATTTAAAAATACAGTTTTTACATCCATTTGGTGAATAATCAATTTATGTATGGATGCTAATGCAATCAAGGCTCTAATGGTGGTAATTCTGGCCACAGGAGAATACACATCAAAATAATCTACATTAGCTTTTTGTGTAAACCCCTTAGCTACAAGTCTAGCCTTATATTTATCTACAGATCCATCAGGTTTCAATTTCTTCTTAAAAACCCATTTACATCCAATTGTCTTACAACCAGGAGGTAGATCACTAAGCACCCATGTTCCATTTTGAATTATCGAATTCATTTCATTTTCTATAACTTCCTTCCAAAAAGGTGAGTCTATTGAATTCATAGCATCATTAAAAGTGATAGGAGAATCTTCTACTAATAATGCATAGAAATCATCAAAAACTCTTTCAGTCCTAGCTCTCTTACTTCTTCATATTTCTAATGGTTCTTCATCTTGATCTTCTCTATTTCTAACAAAATTTGGGTTAGATCCATAACTGCTACTTCTGACACTAGATTCAATTCCAGATTTAAATGGAAATGTGTTCTCATAATAAACTGCATCTCTAGCCTCAATGATGGTATTATTCGAAATATCTCATATTTCAGAATTAATCACTAAAAATCTATTTATGTTGCTAGTGAAATTTTCAACATTATTATTTGTGGTATATCCAATAAAAATAGTATCCACAGTCTTAGGTCCAATTTTCTTCCTTTTAACCTCAGAAATTTTGACCTTTGCAAGACACCCCCACACTTTAAGAAAATTCAAGTTAGGTCTTCTCCTTTTCCAAATTTCATAAGGGGTAAAATCACCTTGTCTAAAGGGAATTCTATTTAAAATAAAACATGCAGTTAAAGGTGCCTCCCCCCACAAGTTCTCAGGTGCTCCTGAACTAATTAACATAGAATTAACCATATCCATCAATGTTCTATTCTTCCTCTCTGCTACACCATTAGATTGTGGTGAGTACGAAGCAGTTATCTCATGAATTATTCCATGTTCTTGACAAAATTGAGTAAGAGCATGAGAGGTATATTCTCCTCCTCTATCTGATCTAAGTATCTTAATTTTCTTTTCTTGTTGATTTTCAGATTCAGCCTTATTCAAATCATCCTTAGTATCTGATCTAAGTATCTGAAATTTATTTATCACTTCATCCTTAGTTCTTATCAAATAAATATAACAGTATTTCGAAAGATCATCAATAAATGTCACAAAATATTTGTTACCACCTCTTGAAAATCGTCCAGAATCACATACATCACTATGTATTAATTCTAAGACATCACAATCTCTATCAACTGATTTAAATGGTTGCCTAGGTAGCTTAGCTTCAACACATACGCCACATCTCTTTTCATTTTGAATGCTAACTTTTGGAATCAGATTTAATTGCATCAACCTTTTAATAGAATTATAATTCACATGGCCCAATCTAGAATGCCAAGTAGAAGATGATTCAACATTCAATACAATAGATTTCTCATTAATAGAAGGTGAATTTACATTCAATCTAAAAAGTCCATCATACATAAATCATTTTCCAACAAAGGATAGGCTTTTGGTTATTATAACTTTATTTGACTCAAATACTAATCTATAACCTTGCTGAACTAAAAGAGATCCACTAATCAGATTTCTCCTAATATCTGGAACATGATGAACATTGTGCAGGGTCAATGTCTTCCCAGAAGTCAAAGTAAGATCCACTCTTCCGATCCCATGCACCTTTGCTTCATCATTGTTTCCCATCATCACAGTTCTTGAACTTGAGTCCTGATATGTTGAAAATCAAGAACGATCAGTACATATATGAATGTTAGCTCCAGTGTCAATCCACCAATCAAAAATTGAATTTGATTCAAGGTTTAAAAGAACTGGCCTAAGGCCCCGTTTGTTTGAGCTTAAAAATGTCTGAAGTCTGACTCGATCAGACTTTGAATTCTTCAGACCGTTTGATTTTTCATCCTTTCTAAGATCTGAATGTGCATAAATCAGATGGTTGAGGTCTGAATCGCTAAGTGAGCTCATAGCACTTAGCGCTGAACGGGCAACGATGTTGTCCCCGGCCTCCTTGGCATCAATGACTGGCTGTACGTAAACAAGATATGGTTGCATGTTTAATGCTCCATTAAATGTCTCAATATTTATTAAAAAAAGTAATTTTATTAATTGTATTTCACATGATAGTCATAAATATTTTTTATTATATACATTTTATTTATTTGGTGTGTTTATCGTTATATTCCGAATGATAAATATACATATTTTTTATATTACGGATATGTTTGATACAAAAAATTCAAGAAGCATAAACAACACATCATAATTATTTGAAAAGAGATGTCAAATTTTAAAAATGGAATGTTCAAATATTATTTTTTTAATTATTAAATAATACTTAATAAGTTTAAATTTAAATTCTATTTTATGATTATCAAATAACGTTTACTCAATAAATTTATATTTAAATGTTATTTTTATTATAAAATATATTTAATAATTAATTATATATTTAAATATTATTTCATGATTATCAAATAATATTTAATATATTTAATTTCATATTTAAATATTAGTTTGTGATCATTAAATAATTTTTCATCTTAGGTGGCATTTGATAACACCGAGTCATTAAATAATTTTAATATATTCAAATTCAGATATAACTTTCAATTTTATCAAACAATCTTAATAATTAAGATGTCAGATATATATGTAACATAATCAGATGTAAGAAGTGAATCTCAGATATCAGATGTTAGATCTCAGTGTTATCAAACGCCACCTAAGTCCTGAAGTGGATGCTCCACCATCTACAGAAACCATATTGACTTGAGGGCCATTGATTTTTCTTGAAATTCCTATTCTTAGGATGAAAGGATTTTCTATAAGATCTAAAAGGCTTGTTCTCAACTATGTTGGCCTTAGGTTTATAGATTTGAGTCGAACTCTCCCTTACCCTATGTTGTTCTTCAATTCTAAGTGCACCAAACAATTGGGTCAAGGTAAGTGTTCCTTAAGTGTGACTCATTGTCCTAGTGAAGTCAGACCAAGATGGGGGTAGTTTATCCAGAATACATGCAATCTGGAATAACTCATCAAGTTGGGATCATGTGGTTCTCAGCTCATGGACTAAGTTCTCAAACTTATGTATTTGATCATTCATTGATTTGTTTTCAACAAATTTAAATTTGTTAAAATCAGATGCCTTGAACCTTTTAAGCCCAGCATCATCAAGACCATATTTAGCTTCTAATAAATCCCACAACTCACTAGCACTTCTTGAGTTGTAGTAAAGATCATAGAGTCTATCTGAAAGGGATCCTAAAATCCTATGAAGACAATGATAATCAACTTCTTCAGTTGTTGTGGAAGAAGAAGATCCAGGTTCAGTTTGGGGACGAGATGATCTTGTTTGAACTCTACGAGTGATGGTTTGTGAAGTATCAGATTCCCTACTCTCAGTTGTGCTATTGCTAATGGCTGAAATAAGACCAAGAGTGGTCAGCCAAAAACGCATTTGGTTCTGTCATCTCCTAAAATTATCTCCATCAAATTTTTCTGGTTTGGCGCTAAGAGTTTCTTTAGTTATTAAACTAGCCATGAGAGAATAAAGAGAACAGTAACCTGTAAATAAATATATCAAGACGTTTGTCAATATTTTAAACCAACAAAGCATATAATTAATTTATGCTAGCTAAACAAAAACGTCTAAACACGTTTAAATAAGAACGATTAAATATGTCTTAACAAGAACGTTTACTTACATCTTGTCAAGAACGTACGAACATTTAACCAATGATGTTCAAATAAGATTTAAACGATAACGTTCGAACAAGAACGTTCAAATAAAAACGTTTAAACAATAACGTTTAAATTAGAACGTTTAAACGACAACGTTCAAGTAAGAACGTCTAAATAAGAACGTTCGAACAAGAACGTTTAACTAAAACGTACGCTAACGTTATATATGAATGACTACGTTTTTTTTTCACGTGTATATGCTTCTAACACAAAAATAATATGCTGATAAAATAGAATTCTTAGATTGTTGGGTCGTCTACCTGGACAAAAACGCAGCTATACGAACAGATTAAAATTAAATAAATGAAGTTAGAAACATAGCCTGTCGAGTCGAAGCGCGTAGTCGTTAGAACTAAGTGAGCCTATGATTTGAGGCAACGTTCTCCTAGAGATACGACGACCCTCGGGTAGGCGAAACCCTTCTCTCTCGTCAGCACGTCCTTCAGGAGAGCTATGCGAACCGATCTTGCTTTGAGTGCTTCTAGCGAAGAAGAAGAGGAAGAAGAAGAAGCCATTGTTGTTCGTCGTGTGCTGGAATCAGAAATCCGTCGAAGATAGAGAGAGACAGAACATGCGGCCGGCAGCAAGAACGTACACCACGGAGGGTTCGTCTTCTCGAGAGAGAGAGAGAGCTCACGTATATGGGCAACATTCTCCTAGAGATACGACGCCCCTCGGGTAGGCGAAACCCTTCTCTCTCGTCAGCACGTCCTTCAGGAGAGCTATGCGAACCGATCTTGCTTTGAGTGCTTCTAGCGAAGAAGAAGAGGAAGAAAAAGAAGTCATCGTTGTTCGTCGTGTGCTGGAATCAGAAATCCGTCGAAGATAGAGAGAGACAGAGCATGCGGCCGGCAGCAAGAGGAGGGTTCGTCTTCCCGAGAGAGAGAGAGAGCTCACGCATATGAGATGCTCTCCAACGGCAAAGGGAAAACATGTGTCGCGCGTCCGTTTCTATTTTATTTTCTTTTTAAGAAAATATCTTAACACGCTTGGGGTGACCCGTGGGGTCCGAGCGGGGTTTCAAACCTCCGCTGGTCTGCTACGCTGCAGGCGTCTGGCCGCTGGGCTACCGTCAGTCAAAAAAAAAAAAAAAGACTCCCTCGCGACGAAGGCGTCTCCTCCCTCCTCCGTCTGCGCCGTGTGGAAACCAGACACGGCCGCGCTTCTCTGCAACTCCTCCTTCCCGTCGAACGACGACGCGCGGCGGCTATAAAAGCTTGGCATCCACGCCGGCCTTCCGGCAAGCAAGCATCACCAACCACCACCACCTCCTCAGTGCTCTTCTACCTCCGCCGACCCCATGGCGTCCGGCGGGGCAGCCGCGGCCACCGCGCTCGCGTTCCTCGCGGCGGCGGCGGCGCTGCTGATGCTCCAGCAGCCGGCGGCGGCACAGAGCTGCGGCTGCGCGGGCGGGGAGTGCTGCAGCCGGTGGGGCTACTGCGGGACGGGCTTCAGCTACTGCGGGGACGAGAAATGTCGGCAGGGCCCGTGCTGGACCCCTCTGCCCATCAGAGTCGCCGACATCGCGACGCCGCAGTTCTTCCAGGGGATCAAGAACGGGGACCCGAGCTGCCCCGGGAGGGCGTTCTACTCGTGGAACGCCTTCATCGACGCCACCGGCTCGTTTCCCCGCTTCGGCAGGCTCTGGCAGAACAGCGACGACGCGAAGCAGGAGATCGCCGCCTTCTTCGCCCACGTCACCCAGGGGACCGGAGGTAACTGCAATTCCCTTCGAACCTCGCGCTATATATACAGCTCTGTTTCCACCCCCTTTGTGTGATCTTCTCGCCGCCGCCGCCGCTAGGTATGTGCAAGATAGAGGAGGACAACAGGTCGACCTACTGCGACATGAGCGGCGACTACGCCCAGTACAGGTGCGTCCAGGGGAAGCAGTACTACGGCCGCGGCCCCCTCCAGTTGTCGTGGAACTACAACTACGGGCAGGCGTCGGCGGAGGGCGCCGTGGGCTCCGACGCGCTGGCGTCGCCGGAGGTCCTGGCCGCCGACGCGCGCGCCTCCTTCAGGGCGTCGATCTGGTTCTGGATGCGGTACGCCCGGCCGGTGATGGGCGGCGGCTTCGGGGCCACCACGAGGGCCATCAACAGCCGCGAGTGCGGCGGCAGCCCGGCGGCGGCGAACAGGGCGAGGTACTACCAGGACTACTGCCGGCGGCTGGGCGTCGCGCCGGCGGCGGGCAGTCTCACGTGCTAGAGACGGAGATGAAACACGCGCGCTGCCTGCGCTGCCGTCGGTCGGTCGCGATGAGATATCATATCATGAAATAAAATAAAAGGCAGGGTATTTGAATATTTGATGACATTAGGGTGAGCACGGTTCGATTTTGCCTGATTTGAGTTATTTTTTTTAAACTGAATTAAATCGACTCAACTCCTCAAATTGAACTAAACTAAATCGAAATCAATTCAGTTTGATTCATTTTGATTCGATTTAAATTAAAAATATTTTAATTAATTATTTTTACATATATATATAATAATTTTTAAGTTAAAAACATTATCTTATACCAACAAAATGCGACCTTAGGATGATTTAATTTCGATTCTGAATCATCCCTCCCAATCATTATGTTTCAATTTCGATTCGAAATTTTTAAGAGGAAATTGACTCCCAATCCGGTTTTGAAATATCACTTTGATAGACAGTCCGTTGGCCACATTTCTATAACAACCGATCCACTTTTTAAAATTTTTGAAACAACCGCTCCACTTGAAAAGTTTGCCGTCAACTAACTGTTAACTTGAACAGAAAAAGATTATATTGCCCACGCAACAGAGATCCGTCGTATGCATATTTAAAAAATAGATTAAAATGTTTAATCTCGGATTAGCTCTGTCACGGGGGAACCTCTGGAGGACGGCGAAGGCTGAAGTGCCGTCACGGCGGAAACTTGGATGAGCTCTGTCGCCGCGGACGGAACCGAGGGTGCGGGGGAACCTCGGAAGAGCTCTGTCGCCGGAGGAACCGAAGGGGTGGGGCAACCTCGGATGAGCTCGATGCCACTGCGCGATGTCTATTTGCAGTAGTTGCGAGCGTTGTCACTCGCGATGGCACGGGCCGATAGGGATTTCGCCGGAGCTGGGAGCCTCCCTCGCAATGGCAGATACAAATTTCGCAGGTGCCTCGCCGCCTCGCCGCCTCGCCGCTCACGATAGGGTAACGGAGGGTATAACGGGGAGAAAATTGTTAACTCATCCGGAGGAAACAGATCGTGACGGAAATGGACTGTATGCTTTAAAATTTTGTATGACCGGACTACACCTTATACAAATGTGGTCAACGGACTAATAGTTATTGTGATTTTCTAAAACGGACCGGAAATCAATTTTCCCAATATTTAATCTTCAATCCTGGGTCAATTTATATGACAGAGATCACGTCTTTATTTTCTACTCTTCCCACAGTAAGTAATTTCCTGCAGCCTTCTTTTATGTTGATTTTTTTTTCTTGCATAAACGAGGGATGTTGCAATTTGCATGCTGCTGACATAGCTTGATATATCTAAACAGTTTAATGAAGTTATTCAGTATTCGTAAAGAAATCTAGTTATGTTTAAAATACAAGTCTCACAATATTGTCTCCAGAATGTATCGGCTCATTGAAAATAAGTTGAAACTAAGATAGGTGGGGTCGAGAGCTAGGATCGGGTTGATTATGCTCAAAATCGATCTAAGTCAACCAGACTCATAAGAAAATAATAATAAAATAATAATTTTAAGACATTTATGAGGTTGGAGTCTCAGATCAGGACCGAGTCAGTCAACTTAAAATTTGACTGGATCAGATTCAAATCGCAACCCAGGTCGTAACTCCACATTCCATAGTTGAAACTTAAGCCCGCTCAGTAGAAAATGAAGATAGCTTCAGTTGAAGCAACTTAGCAGCGGCAGAACTGATCAATCGAACAGCAGTTGAGCAGCGGAAGTAAAACAGAGAGCACGCAAGAAGAAAATGGCGGAAGACGGAAATCGGGATAATGATCCCTTCCGCACTGATTTCATTTATATGTGCTGAATACATGGTGTCACGAATGTGGACACAGTTTACAGAAAAACCCTCTTAAATAAAAGAATAACAGAGGAGACAAAGTTGATGTTGTACATATAAAATCAACACTCCCCCTCAAGTTGGAGAGTGAAGATCTCGAAGCAACTTGCTAGAATGAATTTTGTAAGGCTCTTTAGCCAATGCGTTTGTAAACAAGTCTGCTAACTGATCTTCAGATCTGATGTATCTTGTTGAGATCAATCCACTTTGAATCTTTTAACGAATGAAGTGACAATCAATTTCTCTGTGTTTAGTCCTTTCATGATATATTGGATTGGCAGCAATATGTATTGCTGCTTGATTATCACAGAATAATGTGCTTGTGTCTACATTAATCTTGAAATCTGTTAGAAGATAGTTCAACCATTGTAGTTCAAAAACTGCCATAGCCATAGCTCGATATTCGGATTCAGCAGAAGATCTTGAAACAATGTGCTGTTTTTTTGTTCTCCAAGAAATTGGACTGCTTCCTAACATAATAACAAAACCACTAGTAGATCTTCTTGTGATTGGACATGGCGCCCAGTCAGCATCTACATATGCTGTCAAATGCAAGTCTGAATTTGAACTTAAGAAAATACCAGCAGCAGGACACGACTTGACATATCTCACAACTTGTAATGCATAATTCATGTGTATATCAGACGGTTCAGCCATGAACTGTGTGAGTAGATTAACAACATAAACGATATCTGGTCTTGTAACTGTGAGATACAAAAGTCTTCCCACCAGCCTTCTGAATTTACCTGGATCTTTCATTGGTTTGCCCTTCTCAAACATCTTATGTTTGACTTCCAAAGGAATAGAAACAAGTTTTGAATCTAGTAACCCACAATCAGTAACTATATCAAGTGAATACTTTCTTTGATTCAAGAAAAAACCGGATGGATTTCTTGAAATTTCTATTCCAAGAAAATATTTCGGTTTTCCCAGGTCCTTCAACTTGAAAACATTGTGCAGATTTTCTTTAACAGAATTTATCATCTGGGTATCATTTCCTGTAACAAGTATATCATCTACATATACAATTATATATATGCAGATTTCATTCTGTGTCTAAGTAAAAAGTGAATAATCCACATTTGACTGTGTAAAATCAAAAGAAACTAAAGCTGTAGTTAGCTTGGCATGCCAGTTTCTAGAAGCTTGTTTAAGACCATAAAGAGATTTATTTAATTTACAACATAAACCCTCCCCCTGTTTCTCATAACCTGGTGGTAAAGACATGAAAACTTCTTCTTTTAGAACTCCATGCAAGAATGCGTTGCTGATATCTAACTGTAGAACATCCCAGTTCTTAATAGCCGCAATGGAAAGAAATATCCCGATCGTAACAAGTTTTGCCACGGGAGCAAAAGTATCATGATAATCTAGGCCTTCAAGCCGAGAATATCCCTTAGCAACCAATCGTGCCTTGTATCTTGCTATCTCTCCATTTGAGTGATATTTAATCTTATAGACCCACTTACAACCCACTGTTCTTCTATCATCCGGTAACTTGACAATTTCCCAAGTCTTATTGATTTCAAGAGCATCTAGCTCTTCTTTCATTGCACATATCCAATTTGGATCTCCTTTGGCCTGATCATAGTTACAAGGTTCCCAATTTTTTGTAATGTTAGCCAAAAAAACTTTATGAGGCTCACTGAATTTTTTGTATGATATGTAATTTCGATCTTTGTAAGGACAAGACGTATGTGAAATAGCAAGATTTGTAACATAATCTTGTAAATAACTTGGTTTCCTTTTGATCCTGCCAGTTTTAGTTAATGATAAAACTGGTTCTTCCAACTGTATTGCAGGTTCTGTAAAAAAATCTTCTTGAGGAGCTGAGGAAACAGAATGACCACCACTATTATGAATATAACTTGTATGATTATGAAGAGCATAATCCTCTATGTCTTGAGCAGACAGTGGAATTGGTAGACCATGTGTCTCTTTGAAATGATTATAAGGAAATATATTCTCCTTAAAAAAAACATCTCTATTTACAAAAACCTTTTGAGATTTCATGTCCCAAAGTTTATAACCTTTCTGTTGGGGAGGATACCCAATGAAAATACAAGGAATAGCTCTATTATCAAATTTGTCATGCTGCAAATGTGAAGTCGAAGCATAGCACAAGCATCCAAAAACTTTAAGACTGTTATAATCTGGACATTTGTTAAACAACACTTCAAAAGGTGATTTTCCTTCTAACAATTTTGTGGGATATCTATTTATAAGATAAGTTGCTGTAAGTACACAATCACCCCAAAAAAATTTCGGAAGTGAAGACTGAATTTTAAGAGCTCTTGCAACATCTAATAAGTGTCTATGCTTTCTCTCGACTATACCATTTTGTTGAGAAGAATATACACAAGTCAATTGATGACTTATACCATTTTCTCTAAAAAAACTTTGCAAATCAGTAGTAAGAAATTGAACCATTGTCAGACCGTATAACTTTCAAAGTCTTTCCAAAAAATGTTTGCACATACGGCACAAAACCTTTCAATATAGATGTCACTTCAGATTTAAAATTCATCAGATAAGTCCATGTAAATCTACTATAATCATCAACCAATGTGAGGAAAAACTTTGCACCATTTCTTGATTCAATATGGTAAGGTCCCCATACATCACAATGAATCAAATCAAAAGAACAACGAGAACAAGTATGACTGATATGAAAAGGTTTTCTGGCCTGTTTGGCCCAGAGGACAAACATGACACTCAGATTTACTAAAACTGAAATCTAACACTTTAGACAAATGACTAAGTTTCTCATTTGAAACATGTCCTAACCTCAGGTGCCACAGCTCCTGATCACTTATTATAGCAGTAAAAACACTTGGATTGCTCTTCGACAAGTAATAGAGGCCACCATCTTCATGGCCCCGCCCAATCTCTCTCTTTGTATTGATATCCTGAATAACAAAATATTTTGGGAAAAATGTAATAAAGCAATCCAAATCCTTTGTTAACCGACCGACAGATATCAAGCAATTTTTGAACTCTGGTGCTAAATATATATTTGGCAAACAAATGTCATTAGTTATTTCCAAGCTACTCGAACCAATAATAGGAACGAGAGGACCCATCAGGCAAACGTATACCTGAAGGTTGAGAAGTACTTGCATTGTTCTTACTAAATTTCTCTGTGATAAAAGGTGCAATATGTGCGGTTGCACGAGAATCAACCACCCATGAATTCTTTTGCTCAGAATCGTATTAGCTGCGGAATCTTCTCACCGTTATTTCCATCCGGAAGCTTGATTAAGTTTGCATACGATCCTTTGGTTAAACCGAATTGCGCCGCTTGAGTTTGAGGAACCCGAATATTAAGGGGTTTTTTGAATGTCTTCTTTTGCTTGTAATTTTCTGGATAACCAATCGATCTATAGCATATATCTCTTGTGTGACCTACAATATTGCAATAAGAACATCTTGGTGCATCCAATTTAAAACACTTTTCCCTTGAATGCCCTTGAATATTGCAATGGGAACACCACAATTTTTTTGTCTTAGACTCATTTTTCTGGAAATTTTCTCTGCTAAGCATGGCAGAAATTTCATTTACACCGGTTACAGAAGTATGAATAGATCTTTGAGACTCATCTTGTAATACGAGTGAATATGCTTTGGAAACATTAGGCAAAGGATCCATAAGGAGAATTTGACTCCTTACGGCAGCATAAACATCACTTAAACCCATAAGAAATTGCATAAGTTTTCTTCGATCTGCTGTACTTCCATCCGGTGATCCATCTATTTGATTTAATTCATCCCATAAAGCTTTCAAAGTATTGAAATATTTAACAACCGAATATGATCCTTGCCTTAACGTTGCAATCGATCTCTCGAGGCTGTAAATTCTTGGACCATTAGCCGGAGAGAATCTCTCCTTAAGATCTCTCCAAACCTCATATGCAGTATCACAGTAGATTACCGAAGATGCAATGTCTTTGTGTATGGAATTAAGCAGCCAACACAAAATCATGTTATTCACACGCTCCCAATAGGGATATGATGGATCTTCCAGCTTCGGTTTAAGAATACTTCCATTTACAAAGCTGAATTTATTTTTCGCAGAGAGTGCTACTGTCATAGATCTCTGCCATGGTATGAAATTGTCTCCGACTAGTAGATCCGAGACTAGTATAGCGCCAGGATTATCAGAGGAATTGAGAAAATAGGGATTATGTAACTCACTGTTCAATGTGGAAAAATCTCCTCCGAAAACACCTGATGTGTTGCCCGACGATCCTTCCATACCTCCAGAGTGCTCTTCTGGCTCTGATACCAAGTAGAAAATGAAGATAGCTTCAGTTGAAGCAACTTAGCAGCAGCAGAACTGATCAATCGAACAGCAATTGAGCAGCGGAAGTAAAACAGAGAGCACGCAAGAAGAAAATGGCGGAAGACGGAAATCGGGATAATGATCCCTTCCGCACTGATTTCATTTATATGTGCTGAATACATAGTGTCACGAATGTGGACACAGTTTACAGAAAAACCCTCTTAAATAAAAGAATAATAGAGGAGACAGAGTTGATGTTGTACATATAAAATCAACACGCTCTCATCTTTTATACTATTTATTATAAAAATAGAAAATTCTAGATTAGGTCGGGAGAAAGATCTTAAAACCTATTTCAGTTAAAATTATAATATCATATAAACAGGATCAGACTGAAAAAATATTATAGATCGAGAACAATAACATGGGCGTAGCCTACCTACCTGACAGCCAACGCTATACAGTTGGCGGTTGACCTATGTTAGGCCCAATTTATGTCCGTGGAAATAAGTCATCCGACGTGGCGCGTTCAGGACCCTCCATCTGCTACAGCCTCGGCACGATCTGGCCGTCCGTTCGCGCCCGAGTCGGCCATGCGCTTTTGGGAGGGCGAGTCACATGACTCGGTTACCGGTGAGCGAGTTAACTCGGTGCCCCTTTTCGAGGACCTTCGTCCGAGCGGACTACCTCCCACCACCTTCGGACGCGTGAATCGCCCAAAGGCATGACGTGTCGAGCTAAATGACTCGAATAGCCCTCCTTCGCGAGGGCTCTTGGGCCTGACGACGAGGGTTATTTCGGTAACTTCGTCGAAAAGTTACTGCCCCGGTCATGGTGGCAGCTGCCGCAACATTAACCACGCTTTTTCTGCCGGCGGTCTCGGAGCTCCCGCCGCCGTCTTCTCCGGCACCGGCCGCCGCTGCTACAAATACCCCCACGCGCGGCGTTCCTCCGGGCATCCTCCCCTTCTTCTGGTCTGCTTCCATGGCTTCCCGCGTTTCCTCCCGGCCTGCCTTCCGCATTCCGCCGCCGCTGGTACTGCTGCTGCCTACTTTGCTGCTGGCCGCCGCCGCGGCGGCGTCGCCGGACGCTGGTACCGGCGGGAGGGACGGCGGCGCGCTGGTGCCGGCCATGTTCATCTTCGGCGACTCCCTCGTCGACAACGGCAACAACAACGACCTCGCCTCGTTGGCCAAGGCCAACTACCACCCCTACGGCATCGACTTCGACGGCGGACGGCCCACCGGCCGGTTCTCCAACGGCTACACCATCGTCGACGAGATAGGTACGTCTTGCAGGCCGCCGTCACCTGCAATCCGCGATCTGACGCCGCCGCCGTCGTCCCTCTGTCGCAGCGGAGCTGCTCGGGCTCCCCCTGGTTCCCGCCCATTCCGAGGCCTCCTCCGCCGAGGCCGCCGCCCACGGCCTCAACTACGCGTCGGCGGCGGCGGGGATTCTCGACATAACCGGCCAGAACTTCGTAAATCTCTTGCATCCCTTCTCCGGCGCCGGCCGCCGGTTCTTCGATCGACCCCCCCCCCCCTTCTCTCCATGCGTGTACGCCGCCGGCGGAAGCGGCGATGATCTCACCCGCCGCCCGCCGCCCGCCGCGCCCTGTGTCTTAATTTCCAGGTCGGCCGCATACCCTTTAACCAGCAGATCAAGAACTTCGAGAGCACGCTGGACCAGATGACGGCCAATCTCAGCGCGGCGGACGTCGGCGCCGCCGTGTCTCGCTGCATCTTCTTCGTGGGCATGGGCAGCAACGATTACCTTAACAACTACCTCCTGCCGGACTCCGCCACCCGCAACCAGTACGACGCCGACCAGTTCGCCGATCTCCTCGCCGACCGGTACACCCGTCAGCTCACCGTGAGCACCTCCCGCTTCCTGCCTTCCTCCGATGTAACCGCCCGCCGCCGCCCCTTTTCGCTCACCGGCGGCGTCTGCGTGTGCAGAGCCTCTACAACCTCGGAGCCCGCCGGTTCGCGCTCTGCAGCTTGGGCTCGCTGGGCTGCATCCCCCACATCCTGGCGCAGAACCCCTTCGGCCGGTGCTCGGAGGACGTCGACCGGCTGGTGATGCCCTTCAACCGCCGGGTGAGGTCCATGGTCGACCGCCTCAACGCCAACCTCCCCGGCGCCAAGCTCGTCCTCGTCGACGTCTCCGGCGCCTTCACGAACATCCTCGACGATCCGCGCTCCTACGGTGATGAGCGCCTCTCTCCGGCGCCGCCTGATCTTCTTCTTCTTCTTCTTCCTCGTCTCCGGCGAGTCGATCGGGACCGAGCTGATCTCCTCGCGGTTCTCCTCTTCTCTCAGGGTTCGGTGTGACCGACCGGGGCTGCTGCGGCGTCGGGCGCAACAGGGGGCAGATCACCTGCCTCCCCCTGGAGCGGCCCTGCCCCGACCGGGAGCGCTACGTCTTCTGGGACGCCTTCCACCCGACGGCGGCCGTGAACGTCGTGCTGGCGAGGAAGGCCTTCGCCGGCGACGGCGGCGACGTCTACCCCATGAACATTCGGCAACTGGCAACCTTGGATCTGCACCAAAACTAGCCGGTCCGGCGAGGCGGGAGCTTCTCGAGATCTGCATGCAGAGACCGTGCGAGCGTGCATGCATCGAAACGTAGCTAATGCGGCGGGCGTACGGACTCCGAGCGTTTAGCTACGCTTGTTGCATCAAGTGAAGGGAAATGTATCTTTCTAGTTGCTTTTATCAGTGCATGGATATTTAGATCCTGAAGAACCTGGTTGAGCAGAAGTTGGCAGCTAAAAAAATAAATAGCAAAAACAAAACAGTAGCCTAAAGAAGTATAACGGATGGAGTAGTAAACTAAGATTTATGTGACTAATATTGTAAAGTACATAACATGTTTGGGTTAATCCCAAAGTGAGCTTAAAAATGTGGTTAGTAATTGAATAAGCATGGGGACTATTCAAATTGAATTGAATTCTGGATAAAAATTAGGAGTCTTAGGTGGCGTTTGATTAGACTTAATCTGAAAATCTTAACTCTTAATTTTAAGCCTAACTTCTTAATAAGTGGTAAAAAAGTACTTAATTTGATTAAGACATAAGTAATTTTTCTTGTTTGATAAAAAATCTGAATCATTTACCTAATCTTCTTAATTAACATAAAACGACTAAATATTCATGAGTTTCCTCTTAAACATGGAAGATGAGAATGAAAAAATTATTCATTGTTCTTTCAAGTAATAAACAGTGGATAAAATAGACAAAAAATCTATATACAGGGAGTTTATACTCTTCATAATTTTTATTAAATGTTAATTTGTATAAAAATATTTTAAATAGATTGTCAAATTAAATATTTTTAAATTATTTTAAATAATAATATAAATTTTAGAACAAAATATTCTATTTAATAAATTTATAATGGAAGAGAGAGAGAGAGAGATCGCTAATACGTGGAATGATCCACTATCAGGATATCGTTGATGAGCCTGCACGTTGATGCAGTCCATCTTCGGGGCATTCAACCACTGAAATAGAAAAAGTGACATTTTTTATCTGAACAGGTAAGAGCTTTTTAAGACATAAGTGGTTCGGTCAGACTTTACTTCAGAGAAATTCTCAAACACACGAGAATGTCTAAACTCTGACCGAATCAGAGTTTACACCGTATTTCAGTCTAATCAAACAAGGCCTTAGTCACAGTGAAATTTCTGAGTTGTTCTTTATGTAAGCATAGGCTCCAGAGTGTGAGCCTCGAGTAAGTTACCGGAGAAGAGCTTGTACGTCTGCCTAAAGTTTATTGCATATCTTACTCCATAGATCGCGGGTTTTCGATTTGGATGAGAGGGACATCTGAAGGCTTTCATGTGACTGTAATTAGTTTCATCATCGCCAAATGATTTCTAAATATGAAGAAAAATAAGTGAAGCTTGTGTGTGCTTTCATCACCCATGCTAATGTTAAGTATGTGGGCAAGATGACATCTGAAAATTTCCGCAGGAAAAAATATTTGGACAGAGATCGATGTTCTCCATCCTCAAGTGAAAAGAAAAATAGCATGGAGAAGAACAAGGTGAAGATGGTGTATGCTTTCATGTCCCTAGCTAATATTTAAGTATGTGGGTAAGATGACATCTGAAAATGACCTTGGTGAGAGATATTTGGATAGAGATCTTTGTTCTCCATCCTCCAGTGCCTAACTTTAATTCTTCACTGCAAAAAGAGTTCTACGTGCCATTGAAGGTTCAGACAGGGCTCACAAGATATGGGCTTGCTTTTTAAGTGGAAAATATAATTGTTGGAGACATCAACAAGATGAACAAGACATCAGTCATCATTTCTGGACAAAAGGGTAACAGGGATCAATGTGGCTTAAAGAAAATTGAGACCCAGAAAAAAAACTTGTACATTTTCTTATGGGGTGTTTGGTTGCATGATAATTTTTTGTACACTTTCATGATAAAAACTTGTATTAAAATAAAAAGTAAACCAACTCATGACATAAAATTATCATGTTTGGAGGGATGTGATTACAAAAAAGAGTAACCACCACACATGACCAAATAAAGTGGGGGGACCACAAGAAAAAAGAAAGAGGTGAGACCCTCTTTTTTTGTTTAAGAAGAAAATCACTTTCAAAACATAAAATTGTCATGGTTGTCAAACACCTTTTTTAACAAGTTTTCTTACAATTTTTAAAAATTAAAATAAAAACATCAATTATCATGCAACCAAACACCCCATTAGTTGTCAAAGTTAAACAAAGCATAAAGAGTTCTTCATAAAAGTTTCTCGAAACTGAGGTTACATCAACAACCTTGTGTGACACCAAAATTGAATAAAAATATATACATTAATCTTCAAATGGGCCACGTAGGACTAACCTCAGGCAAACCATCGCAAGGTGTTTGTCCATCTCTCTTTGTAGAAAAGGTCTCAGAAATTGATGTTGTGGAGCCTTGGGATGTCAAATGACCCCAAGCTCACTTTGCTTCTGGAATTATGTAACTAAATTTAGTAGAAGACAATTTCAGATCCCGTGCATACTAGCAGCATTTAGGATCTGCCCACCTACTGTAAATCTCTGTTTCGGGATCGAGTACCTTGCAGAAAAATTGATAAAACATGTTCCTCCGATTACAAATCCACACTGTATGATCCAACAACAAGCTGTAACCGACATCAATAGTTTATGCACAAGCCCAAAAAATACATTAGAAATCTGTCATAAATAACAAATGGCATTAAGGATTGCTCCTAGTGCTCCACATTCTATCCCTCGCCTACCACAGGAAAATCTGAAAAAGGGTTGAACACAATGATAGCAAACAGTGTCGGATGGCAACATGTACGTGCTATGTCAACAATCATTGCAGTGAACCAATGAAGTAATCCATTCGTCATTTGGGCCGACAATAAGTAGAGCAAGGGAGTAACGGATTCTTCAAGATGTGATGTGATAAATCACAATAGTTCTTGGTCATAGAATGCTGTCTGGAGCTGCTTTACATGGTTGAGCCAAGTTGCCACATTCTGCCCGTCAACGAGCACCCAATCAACAACTGTTGCGGCTGGTTGCTCCCACCATTCATCGACCTGAATAAGAAACGGTTCCGAAAATAAGAATTGGACAATCGAAAGTTGAACATGTATCTTATTCAACAAGCTCTACCATGCTTGGCCTCACATTTCTAAATGGTGTTGTCACTGTGAGTGGGAGCTGAGAAAGCTCTATCAACTAAAAAAGAATAAATTTGAAAATAAACTACTGCTAGAAAGAACAGAAAATTCTACACCACAGATGAGTCATTATTTCGCATTCATCATTAAAAATGTCCAAAGAATGCAAACAGATGATCATAAGCAGAAGTCTTCAAGTGAGGCATATGAACCAGAAAATAGTTTGTTTGCACATATTGACATTCTCAATGACATGGAAACATGAATAGAGTGGGTAATTTGCCATTTTCATTCAACAATAGTTTATTTGCGAAAGAAAACGGTATAACATGAGAATGACTAAAGTGATATAATCTTGAACATAGAATTTGGCATTCATATGCAACTGACTTGACAAATCCATTAAGAAACAGCTTTCCTGATACTAGGCCCTATAATGCCTCTGATAGTTCACCTCATTTTCCTCACCACCTCATGTAATTTATTCACCATCTTATGACTAAGTATTTAAAAGATATAAATCACTTGTAAAGAAGAGGGGGAAAAATCTTGTTAGGTTGTGACATGATCTGCAAATATAATCAGAAATTGGTGGTTTAAAAAAATATGCAATTAAAAGAGACTCCATACACATATTTCTTTTAGGTACTTTTAGTTTTGAATTCCATTTTATCTTGATTAACACTTTGATTAAATAGGGAATGTTGTTAGTGATTAGTTTGGAAGAAATAAAAATAACTCTAAAAATTATGCACTACTATTTGATTACTTCTCATGACATTTTAATTATTAAAACTCAACTCAAATCTTAGTCCCAAATTATTTGGGGTTGGCATATGGATTATCTTTCTCTACTCACATTGATTTTGAGTTTATCTCTTTAGAGATATTTAAATCATATAAATTACATTGAATTACCTCAAAGTTAACTTAGAACTACCACGTCCTTTTTGTTTTTATTATTTTAAATTTTTTACTTTTCTAATTGAAGCTTTTTTTAGATCTACATTTAATATATCCAAATTATCTCGATTTTTTCTTTCAATTTGTCTACAATTGTCGTTACACTCATTTTTTCTCTAATATATTTGTTTCTTATCCTACCTAATCTAATATGATGACTCATCTATCTAAATATTTTCATTTCAGCAATACTTAGCATGGAAGCATGTTTTCTACATTTACTATTGTACAACATTGAGGTCCTATGACTGTACGATAAAAAATTTCTTTATAATTTTAGTAAACTTATACAATCACAGAGAACCCTTGCAGCTAATGTCCACTACATCCATATGTTTTAATCTTATGGTTAACATTTTTATCACAATCACCATCTTTTTGAATAATTGATTCAAGATACTTAAACTGAGTACTTTGAGTTAATGTTATCTCATCCAAACTCTTTTTTTCTTCTCTTTGATTTTTCATTATATTTACAATATATATTCGGTCTTAATTCTATTTAGCTTCAAACTCTTAGTCTTTAAGTGTTTATCCACAATTCTAGTTTACCCTTAGTCTCTAAAGTGTTTCTCTATAATTCTAGTTTCCTCTTCATTTTTTGTCTCATCTATCAATACAATATAGTTTACAAACATCATACACCGTGGTATATCATCCTATGTAGTATTTGTTAATTCATCTATAATTAATATTAAAAGGTATAGACTTATTGAAAACTCTTGATATAAGTCAATTGAAATAGAAAAATCTCATGTTTCTCCTCCAATTGTGGAGACAATAACGATTGCATCCTTTATCACTTGTATATACCTATCAAGTACCATTTTCATTCCAACACCCACCACAAAACAAGAAAACAAGATGTGAAAAACAAAGAAAGAGAAACGTGAAGAGAAAAATAAGTGCAGAGAGAGATTCATGGAGATAGAGAGAGGGGAGAGAGGAGTATGGAAAAGAATGATGAGAAAAGGTGTGTGTGTGTGTGTGTGTGAGAGAGAGAGAGAGAGAGAGAGAGATTTCTCTAAGATTAAAAACAAGAGATCAGAATCCTTTATGAGAAAAATTAATCCAAGTATTTCATTTTATGGATCCCTTTATTCTATGATTTGAGAGAATATGAAAAATGCGCAACCAAGCATGCTATTGTTTTTACCAAAATAAAGATTCCGTTGAAACAGATCCAATTATGTCTTCATATTGATAGGTAGAGGCAATAATTTATACAGAATCAAAAGGTAGTGGGTAACACCATTTTATTATGATAAAAAAAGATACATACGACTCACAGAAATTGCTGCTCCATACCCTATTCTGTTATACACAACTTGTATGTCCCTTTCCATTCTATGCTCCTAGTATTTATGACTGCTCTCCTAATTCAACCCAAGAAGAGTTACAATATGCCATGATAAATTTAGCCTTATTCTACTTCTAACCAGTGATCATTAAGAAACCATGCATGACATCAGAGAATCAGGGTATGCATGTAAAGGAGTGATACTTGTATGGTATAAAATATAAAAAAGCTGCGGTAATTTTCCAAGTCTAGCTGGTAATTGTCCAGTGGTCAAGAGGACCATTTGAAGCACTGAGGATGCCTATGCACCCGATATTGAACCCAGGTTGCACCCACCTAAAGCAAACATGTCCAGGAACCTCGATAATCAAAACTAATGTTGTAATACTTTTAGCACATTTATTTGAAACTGGCAGAATTTTTAGCACAAGGGTAATGACTGCAACATCGCAAGGAGTTGGGGGTATACGTACAGGTTGCTATATATCAGGTGAGGTCTGTAAGGTAAGTGCCCAAGAAAATAAAAAGTAAAAGAGGAGACATTCATGAATTAAGTTAAACTTTGAGAACAAAAAAGACCAACAAAATTCCACCTTCAAACACATCATAATTAAGAAATATTGAGGTAGCAATCGTAGCATCTACCTTATCCAAACAAAACTTGGAAGGATTACAAGTTTCAGTAGTTGCTCACCAAGCCTCTAATCCGTCGGCAATCATCCAATGAATTTTGGGCATTTATAACTGCATCAGCAAGTTCTGGTAACCATCTTTCCGCAATGACATTCTCTTGCTCAGCAGCCAAGTTCAAGCTATAATTAGTTGTCCTGCGACATTTATATGCACAACATTTTACAAATCTTTGAAGAGCTCTGGACAAAGCATAAGGCATATCACATTCCTCTTATAAAAGATTTGCACAGCTTTCCAGCCACTATATGATCACTTCCCGATGAAAGGTTAACAAAATTACCTCTCATATTCCTGTTGCACACGATATGCATGGTTCAACAAAATGCGATCATTGTCAACAAGTTCCCGCCGTTTATGAACAAGATTAATTGACTTGGACAAGTCTTCCAGGATACTAGCCTCTGAACCCCGTAGTTTTAGACAAAATTGCAATGCCTCTAATATGGAAGATAATGCAGTGTCTGAACTTTCAAAGCCTAGAAGACAGCAAGAAGTAAACCTTCATGTCAAAACTCGAGCATGGAACATGCAATCAATGCCATTATATATATAGACCAGTTAAAATCTGCTATGCCTCACTGTGAAGCACCTGAGTCCTGTAGTGGAGGGATGAGTGTATTACTTGGTTCTATGCCACTATAAAAGCAGACTATAGCACACCCTCCCACCCTCCTTTTTCTCTCTATCTCTATCTCTCTCTACACACACACACACCATACAAGCACAGAAACCCAACACATACCTGTCTTGACTATGGTAGTAAAACATATTGGGCAGAAGCAATTACCAGAATGAGACTGAAGCGTAACAGAGATACGACAAATGGATGGAACCGCTGAGGGATCTCCAGCACCAGCTTTTGTTGTTAGTAAAGCAGCAGTTTTTTCTGCAGCTGCAATGGCCTCAGGTCCAGCAGATCCTTTTGTACCCATTGACTCCAGAAGAGCCTGCTCAAATTAAAGATTAGTACCTAGAGCAAGGATTAAAGAGGATAACTAGAAGAATCAACAATTTATGTGGCTACTTAGATCATTCATGAGGACCGTTTGTTAGTGCACCGAAGAAAGAAGGGACGAAATGGTTAAGCCAATAGCAAGCAACCACATGACTTGTGAATAGATATTAGGTGTATGTTGGCAGCAGCCAGCAAGGAATAGAAAACAAGAGCATGATAATAAAGATGCATAAATATTGAATCCAAGTTTTGACAGAAGATGGTTAAACAGACAAAAACTTCAGTTTTGAAATTTTCAACTTACTTGAATGGCTATGTCAACGCATGGATATGGGCAGGTTAATTCATAAAAATACAGAACTACACAAGGTATATGAAGGTAGTAGCAAAAAATGGACTATGAAACATATAGCCAAATGGGCAGTGGCAGCATGCAAGAAAAGGCAATGTATGTCAACGTGCTTAAAGTATAAACAGCAAAAGAACATTAGTAATGTCCATGATTAGTATGCATTAAAAAGATCATCCCTTTCAAGAAGAAACAAAACATATAAGCAGCATTAAAGATGCATAGTAAGAATGCACACAAATTGCAAAAACCAAATAACCTGTGTTTCCACAATCTTCAGAGTGACTTGATCATTCGTCAGTTTGTAAGTGACATTAGCCAGCATTTTCAGTTCATCCATCGTAGTTATGAAATGAAGGCATGAACCAGCTACGTTTCATTGCTTACATGCTTTGTAAATGCTATACGGGAGATCCAAGTTATAGAAACTTGGCTTGGTATATGTTTAGTCATGTACATGACCAAGAACAGACTCCCGTATAGGGTTCTTTCGGAGACATGCAATTGGTGGTTAGTTTTGCATGTTAAAATTGCAGGCTTCTGAGTCTGAGAGAACACAATATGATGATCTTTCATCAGAATAGGAGATCAGAGATATTACTACTATGGGCAAAGCATTTCCTAGGCTTCTAGTAAGGACTAAGGATTGCCATCTCGGATCTCGGCTTCGTATCGGAAGGGTGAAAGAGAAGAGATCTCGCGAAATTCTCGGAAAAATCTCGAGAGATCGGATCTCAAATTTCATTTACGTAGGTGATGTAACCTCAAAAATCTAAAACGAAGATTTCTTTTGTTTTGGAAATTCATTTTCCATTTGAATTTGGATTAGACCTTAGCATCGACTTTGTAAGAAAATAAATGATATTTCATAAAAGTACCAACTAGGGTCTATGATATGTATAAAATTATACATTGAGGTTGTTAGGTTCTTTGAAATTAATTTTGACCTCTCCCCGTCGGATGGTGCGAAGATCTGACGTTAATTACATCGAGATAACTCGAATACCCTTGATTAAGCGTCATAGCAATTCATTGGAACAGAAAACATGCATCCATAAAAATAAACATTCACACATGGACAAAACAACCCCATGAATTTGATGGAAGGCAAGCACTTAATTTGTTTTGAGTTTGGTTTGAATTGCATTTTTTATTTAAGTTGAATTGAATTGATTTGAATTTTGGTTTGATTAATTTGAATTTGATTTGATTTAGAATGTTTTGATTTGTATTTGAGTTGATTTGATTTAGTTTGAATTTGAGTTTTGTTTAGATTGGTTGAAATTTAGATTTGGTGTGTGAGTTTTAATTTGATTTGAATTTGATTTAATTTGAGTTGATTAATTGATTTAAGTCTGTTTGGAATGAATTTGTTTGGAATTTAAATTTTGGCTTGTTTAATTAATTTGAATTTGTTAATAAGTTTTAACTTAATTTGTGTTGAATCTGATGGGTTTAATTTGGGCAAGTGTTCGGTGGATTGTTTTCAGGTTTGTGTTTGATTTGAGTTGAAATTATTTGGGAGATTTAAATCTGTTGATTAGGATTGGTTTACAAGTTCAATTTGATTTGGTTTGAATTGAATTTATTTCATTTGAAGTTATTTGAAATTATTTAGTTGAAATTGAACTGAATTTGGTGCTTGACAAATTGTTTAAATTTGGAGTTTTGTTTGACAGATCTGTTATCAAGTTTGGTTTAATGTTCTGTTTTGAGATTTATTTGGATTTGTGGTTTGCTTTATGGCTCGGTTCAGATTCTGTTTGTTTGATTGATTCCACTTAATTTGAATTAAGGTTGTCCGACTTAAATATTGATTTGGATTAATTTAAAGATTTTGATTCGAGTTTGATTTAATTTAATTGATTTGGCTTGGTATATGTTTAGTCATGTACATGACCAAGAACAGACTCCCGTATAGGGTTCTTTCGGAGACATGCAATTGGTGGTTAGTTTTGCATGTTAAAATTGCAGGCTTCTGAGTCTGAGAGAACACAATATGATGATCTTTCATCAGAATAGGAGATCAGAGATATTACTACTATGGGCAAAGCATTTCCTAGGCTTCTAGTAAGGACTAAGGATTGCCATCTCGGATCTCGGCTTCGTATCGGAAGGGTGAAAGAGAAGAGATCTCGCGAAATTCTCGGAAAAATCTCGAGAGATCGGATCTCAAATTTCATTTACGTAGGTGATGTAACCTCAAAAATCTAAAACGAAGATTTCTTTTGTTTTGGAAATTCATTTTCCATTTGAATTTGGATTAGACCTTAGCATCGACTTTGTAAGAAAATAAATGATATTTCATAAAAGTACCAACTAGGGTCTATGATATGTATAAAATTATACATTGAGGTTGTTAGGTTCTTTGAAATTAATTTTGACCTCTCCCCGTCGGATGGTGCGAAGATCTGACGTTAATTACATCGAGATAACTCGAATACCCTTGATTAAGCGTCATAGCAATTCATTGGAACAGAAAACATGCATCCATAAAAATAAACATTCACACATGGACAAAACAACCCCATGAATTTGATGGAAGGCAAGCACTTAATTTGTTTTGAGTTTGGTTTGAATTGCATTTTTTATTTAAGTTGAATTGAATTGATTTGAATTTTGGTTTGATTAATTTGAATTTGATTTGATTTAGAATGTTTTGATTTGTATTTGAGTTGATTTGATTTAGTTTGAATTTGAGTTTTGTTTAGATTGGTTGAAATTTAGATTTGGTGTGTGAGTTTTAATTTGATTTGAATTTGATTTAATTTGAGTTGATTAATTGATTTAAGTCTGTTTGGAATGAATTTGTTTGGAATTTAAATTTTGGCTTGTTTAATTAATTTGAATTTGTTAATAAGTTTTAACTTAATTTGTGTTGGATCTGATGGGTTTAATTTGGGCTAGTGTTCGGTGGATTGTTTTGTGGTTTGTGTTTGATTTGAGTTGAAATTATTTGGGAGATTTAAATCTGTTGATTAGGATTGGTTTACAAGTTCAATTTGATTTGGTTTGAATTGAATTTATTTCATTTGAAGTTATTTGAAATTATTTAGTTGAAATTGAACTGAATTTGGTGCTTGACAAATTGTTTAAATTTGGAGTTTTGTTTGACAGATCTGTTATCAAGTTTGGTTTAATGTTCTGTTTTGAGATTTATTTGGATTTGTGGTTTGCTTTATGGCTCGGTTCAGATTCTGTTTGTTTGATTGATTCCACTTAATTTGAATTAAGGTTGTCTGACTTAAATATTGATTTGGATTAATTTAAAGATTTTGATTCGAGTTTGATTTAATTTAATTGATTTGGCTTGGTATATGTTTAGTCATGTACATGACCAAGAACAGACTCCCGTATAGGGTTCTTTCGGAGACATGCAATTGGTGGTTAGTTTTGCATGTTAAAATTGCAGGCTTCTGAGTCTGAGAGAACACAATATGATGATCTTTCATCAGAATAGGAGATCAGAGATATTACTACTATGGGCAAAGCATTTCCTAGGCTTCTAGTAAGGACTAAGGATTGCCATCTCGGATCTCGGCTTCGTATCGGAAGGGTGAAAGAGAAGAGATCTCGCGAAATTCTCGGAAAAATCTCGAGAGATCGGATCTCAAATTTCATTTACGTAGGTGATGTAACCTCAAAAATCTAAAACGAAGATTTCTTTTGTTTTGGAAATTCATTTTCCATTTGAATTTGGATTAGACCTTAGCATCGACTTTGTAAGAAAATAAATGATATTTCATAAAAGTACCAACTAGGGTCTATGATATGTATAAAATTATATATTCAGGTTGTTAGGTTCTTTGAAATTAATTTTGACCTCTCCCCGTCGGATGGTGCGAAGATCTGACGTTAATTACATCGAGATAACTCGAATACCCTTGATTAAGCGTCATAGCAATTCATTGGAACAGAAAACATGCATCCATAAAAATAAACATTCACACATGGACAAAACAACCCCATGAATTTGATGGAAGGCAAGCACTTAATTTGTTTTGAGTTTGGTTTGAATTGCATTTTTTATTTAAGTTGAATTGAATTGATTTGAATTTTGGTTTGATTAATTTGAATTTGATTTGATTTAGAATGTTTTGATTTGTATTTGAGTTGATTTGATTTAGTTTGAATTTGAGTTTTGTTTAGATTGGTTGAAATTTAGATTTGGTGTGTGAGTTTTAATTTGATTTGAATTTGATTTAATTTGAGTTGATTAATTGATTTAAGTCTGTTTGGAATGAATTTGTTTGGAATTTAAATTTTGGCTTGTTTAATTAATTTGAATTTGTTAATAAGTTTTAACTTAATTTGTGTTGAATCTGATGGGTTTAATTTGGGCAAGTGTTCGGTGGATTGTTTTCAGGTTTGTGTTTGATTTGAGTTGAAATTATTTGGGAGATTTAAATCTGTTGATTAGGATTGGTTTACAAGTTCAATTTGATTTGGTTTGAATTGAATTTATTTCATTTGAAGTTATTTGAAATTATTTAGTTGAAATTGAACTGAATTTGGTGCTTGACAAATTGTTTAAATTTGGAGTTTTGTTTGACAGATCTGTTATCAAGTTTGGTTTAATGTTCTGTTTTGAGATTTATTTGGATTTGTGGTTTGCTTTATGGCTCGGTTCAGATTCTGTTTGTTTGATTGATTCCACTTAATTTGAATTAAGGTTGTCTGACTTAAATATTGATTTGGATTAATTTAAAGATTTTGATTCGAGTTTGATTTAATTTAATTGATTTGACCATGTTTGGAATGGAATTGAATTTTGAATTTGAAATTTGGGTTCAACTTAACATTTGACAGGTTATTAAGTTCACTTGGTTATGATTGGTTTTAATTTGGATTTTTTTTGTTTGTTTGATTTTAAATCTGATCTAATCTTATTTGTTGAGATTGGATTTGTTTAAACTTAATTTGATTTGAATCTTTTTGATTAAAATTGATTGGGTCTTGATGCTTAACGGATTAGAAGTTATATGGATTGTGAATTTGTGATTGCAGTTTCAACTTTTGGCATTCAAGTTCTGATTTTAAGAATTTCAAATTTTCAAATTTTCATTGGTGGTTCATTTGATTTCTTTAAGTTTGTCTTAAAAAAATTGAATCGGTTTGTTGGTTTGATTTAAGTTTGTTTTGGTTAAAATTGATTTGACTTAATCGCAGTTTTATTTGGATTTGAGATGTTCAGATCTTAAACCTATCTTAAACCTTCAGATTTTTATCAATCCCTGCTCCAGATTTCCTTTTAAGAATTCTGCACGCTCCTATGAAGTTCAGATTTTTTTTATCTTTGAAATTCAGATTTTTGCATCTCCAAATTCCAGATTGCAAATTTTACTTGAAGGCTTCAATCTCAAACTCTGGACTTAACATCTTACAACTTCAAATGACAGTTTTATGGACTTTTCAGATTTTACAGTTTTCTGGATTTTGTGCACATTTGCCGATTCAAATTTCATATTTTTATGCGTTTCAGAGACTTTATTCTGCACCTGACAGACTTAGATTTCAGATTTTAAGCGTTTCAGATTTTCAATCTTCATGCTCAGAGATTTCCAGATTTCTGGCATCCGGACTTCAAATTTTAAACAGCAGACTTTGTTTTTTAAGTTCAGAGATTTTTATTTCAATTTTACAGGTTCGGTTTCAGATTTCAGATTTTTGCAGTTTTCAAATTTCTCTTGTCTTGCCTTCCAGGAGTTTCATGTGATTGCCCTCTCTTTGTAACATCAATCAATGCACCGAACATGAAATCTTTATTTGTTCTCTCAATATGAGACATGATTACAATTTGACCAGAAATTCGGTCCTTTGAATCCTTGATGGATTTGTCATTTCATGGGCGGCATGTACCCGGTCTTTATAGACTTATGGGCATACCCCACTGTTTTGAGATTGAATGCACCCGGGCTTTTGACAAGCTTATGGGCAATCAACTCAGTGACTTGAGATTGAGCACACCCAGCTTTTGACAAGCTTATGGGGACTCATCTCATACCTTATGAACCTCATTAGCTCATAGTTTGGCATATCGGCATGTTGATCGTGCACAACATTCCCATGGCATAATGGGTAAGTAACTCCCTCTTGGGGCATGGTAAGACATTGGGGTCTTTATAATAGACATTTGTATGTCCACCTTAAAAAGTTAAGGGGAAGGTTTAGAACCGACCCACAAATTTTTTTAAGTTTAGCCAAGACCATGTGGCGGGTTTTTAGCCGGCCAGATGCTCGCCTTGGTTTGTGAAATTAGTTAATGAATTTTTATTTAATTCTTGTTGATTGTTTGTTTTATTTCAGTTTTGAATTATGGGTCAAGAGGCGTGCTTAAAAGCCGGCCTATTGCTTTCCCATTTGTTTTGATTCTTTTAAATTATGCCGAGACCATGAGGCGGGTTTTTAGCCGGCCGGATGCTCGCCTCGGTTTGTTGAATTAATTAATGAATTGTTATTTAATTTATGTGAATTGTTTGTTTTAAACAATTTTTAAAACTTGAAAGGGTCTTGTCGAAGCACTGTTCAACCGAACCGGAGCCGAGTCACTGTTTGGACCGGCAGGGAGGCATCTTTAGACCGGCGGTCCACCTCCGCAGGGTTGGCCGGCTTCGCCCGGTCGGCCCATCCCTCTTTTTTTTGTGTTTTCCTCACCGGGTGGGCCCCACATGTTTTTTCACGCTGGACTAATGTCTGGGGACATATTTCCCCATTGCCACAATGCCCGCTCGACGCCCTTCGGCACCCGAAGGCACCGCGGGGCTTCTCAGGCGGAAGCGGACGAAGGCGGTGGAGATTCCAGGTTCCTCCGGTGGCGGCAGAAGGTGATCACGGCCTCGACGGCGGCGCTAGACCTTACGAGCAGTGTTTGCACACTCGACCACGACGACGGACTCCGGAGACGATGATTCCGGCGGGCCAGCGATCAGCTCGACCCCAAGGACCAAAAGGGGACCCCGCGGACTCCTCCGGCAGCCTATTGTGTGCCCTCCGAGCCTTCTCCGGTTGACAGGTAGCAGGGGTGGAAGGAAGGTTGACAAAGGAACGTCCAAATGCTCCGGTGACAGGTAGACCTTAGCTGCTCCGCCTCTCTTCTTCGATTTCCTCTCTCAGCCGCTCGGTCGCTCCCTCCGCCTCTTCCCCTCTGGGGTTTTTCCCGACCTCTGCTCGATGCTACCCTCCCCATTTTATAGGGGCAGGGTTTCCTACTCCCGTTCGGAAGCTTTCTCGGAATAGGCGTCCGTTTTGGAGACGGAATCGGCGAGGGTCCGTGATATCTGGAATCGACTTCCTTTCTCTTCTACAATTCTTTCTTCTTTCAAACTCTCTCTTCTCCTGTTACGGCAAGCCTTGATCACGGAATTCCTTTCTATCCTTGTCCACGATATGTCCTTGCGGGATACGGCTCCTTTTAGATAAGGAACGCCTCCTCCGGCCGTTGGGGGAATCCAACCAGACATTGAGTTTGGTCGGGAGTCGATCTACCCATCGTGAGGCATCTTTCACTCGACCCAGCCAAGAGAATGCCATTGATTGTTACTAACTAGCCAGGGCTTCGGCTGAGGTGGCAAAAAAGATTTTTTTTTTAAATACCCCCTGTCAAGGTCATACCGTGGAGACTAAATGGGCTAAAGGGCAGCCATCACAATGGGCTTCTCTTAGGACTAAAATTTAGTCCATGAAAGGGCACTGTTCAACAGACATCGAGTTTGAAATCACCGTCCAATGGGCCTGCATTGAGACCAAAAATCAGGCCATTTGGATTGATTGTAAACCGAGGCATGATTTAATTATGGTGAAAATTCTTGGTGTCAACAGTAGGGTATATTACGTAATAATATAAATTTGAAAATACAAGAAAAAAGAGCTTAAAAATAAACCCGCATATAGGTTTCTATGGAGTTTACGGTCTGATTGGACCCATTTGGGGTCACATTGGCACTGTATTCCGGCACCAAGTGTGCACAATCGCCACAGCACACCGCAGCAGCTCTTCCCCGCCCGCTCATACCGGGTCTAGAGGACCCGGTACGAGCGGGATCCGGTCACTTTAAGTGGCCGGATCCCGCTTTCAAGAGATATCGGGTCAAGAGGACCCAATATCTCAAGATCCGGTCACTTGAGTGACCGGATCCCTCTTTTAAGAAATATCGGGTCAAAAAGACCCGATATCTCAAGATATGGTCACTTAAGTGACCGGATCCCGCTCGTACCAGGTCCTCTGGACCCGGTACGACTGTCTTCCCCACCCGATAGGGCGGGGAAGAGCTGCAGCAGAGCCACAGTGGTGGCTCCGCCGTCTCTCAGCCGATGCCGGCTCTTAGACTTCTGAAATAGCTTATTTCGGCTATTCTGGATCTCGCAAGGCCACCGAGACCGAGATTTCGCGAGATTCTCGCGAGATGGCAAACCATGGCTCCTAGCATCAGTTTTGGAAAAATAGACATACCAGAATCCCATAAAGAAATTAGTACAACTGGTGCTGATGGGAAGCCATTGTTTTTAATATCTTAATATAGCCATTTAGCCCTTGTGTGCAAAAGATACCAAAAATTTCCTTAAACAAGCGAATGGCCTTTTATGCAAAAATTCTGAAATTGTCTCTAATTAATGGTTCATATTCAATTTTAAGTCATGCAATTTTAAGTTTTTCTTGTAACCCCAGCTTGTTTCCATGAGTATAAATCTAGGGTAACAAATTTTTCCTCATATAGGAAAGAACTTTTTCTATAAAATCCAGATAGACCATAAGCTGGTGTTTAAGGTCTATGACAGACCTCTGCCAAGTGCCAATTCTCTTGCTTCATTAGTATATAACTAATGTGCTTCATATCTGTCTGTGCACGTGTAAGAATTTTCTCTTTTTTTCCAGAAGGTGTTCCTTTATGTCTGCCCATTTGCTGGTTGGACTGGCTTTTTACGTAGAGAAGCCACTGGTTCAAGTTCTGCCTGGTATTTAGTTATTTACTACATGCAAATTCCTTTTTCTCAAATATCAACTTCAAAAAAGAACAACTATACAAAGTTAAAAACATCATGACATTTAATCTGAAAATATGTAAAATAACATGAAGCAGAATATGGGGTAAGAATTCTGGTGTACAACAAACTTACATGAGTTGGCAAAAGTTATTTTATCTAATAAATAGTTGCAGACGAAGAGAGAAAATTATTGATATAGGATAACAGAGCCAAAATATGTCTTATTCAAAACCCAATCACAAATAAAGGGAAAAAGCATGTGTCACAATTTTTTTAAAGAAGTGAATATCGAAATACTACTTCAAGTTTTGGATATTGGTCAAAACATCATTTTTAATACAGAACACGGTAATGAATTCTGTTAACACAGTACAAACTACAAAGGCATTATTTGACATGCTATGGCAACCATCAATTCCCTAACCCTAAAACAAATGCACTTCAGTGAAGAAAGAACAAATAATTTGAGCAAAATGTGTTTATCACAAACCTGCTGACTTGATGGCAACTTACACAAACTATTATCTAAACTTCCATAAAAGGTAGACACTTCTTTCTCAATTAGATCCTTTGCACTGATAAAGATGGCTTCAACAGAATTACAAACTGGAATAATAGTCTTCAATGCATACTCCTTTGCAGCTAATGGTTGCTGCTCCCAGAAAGCTAGTGCCTCCTACAGATGAAAAAGATCAAAAGCTCAGATTCTAAAACCGAAGCTGAGGGAACAAAAATAAAAAGACATGACTGAGTGCTAAATTGTTGCAATGTTCACTTATAGCAATTGAGTTATCATGTTGAAATAGCAACCATATCCCTTGCTTATAAGGAATTTTCTACCTTCAAGCTACCAACAGGGTTACTGCATCAAGTTCCATACACCTGAATTCATCCTTAGACAAGATTTTGACAGCATCCGCAATAGTCAAGCACATCAAAATCAGTAAAATATATTTATTTAAATTGTTGCAAGGGTCTCTAGGCTAACAAAACCACTTCTTAAGACATTGTTACTTTACACTGATGCCTGTAGAAGATACGCAACCTTCAAAGGCAGTCCAAAGTGCTAGTATCGTCTTGAAGAGGGCTTTCAAAAATTAGCTGCCTGGCTGACATGCAGACAAACTAGATGGCTTGGAGTGGGTGCTTCCTGCCCATTGTTTACGGAATCGGTGGAATCGGACCGATTCCGACCGATTCCGGATTCCGACCGATTCCATGCGGAAGGACCGATTCCGGCATGAATTCCGCGGAATCGGTCGGAATCGGTCCGGAATCGGCCAGAATCGGTCCGGAATCAGAATCAGAATCAGATCGTTTTTTTTTCTTTTTTTGCTATTCCAGTCGGATCGGCCAGAATCGGTCCAAATCGGCCGGAATCGGCCGGAATCGGTCCAGAATCGGATCGGAATCGGAATCGGATCTTTTTTTTTTGCTTTTTTTTCTTACCAATTCTGGATCGATTTTATTCCATTGAATCGGTCGGAATCGGTCCGATCCGATCCGGATCGGATCGGTACCCACCGATCCCGATTCTGATTCCGATCCCGCGATCCTTGTTCCTACCTTATCAGAAGAATGCAGCTCGACTTTATGTGAGCCCCACAGAGAATCCTTTCTTCCATTATTATTCTATGAATTTTGCAATATGATATTTTGTTGGGAATTTTGGCCTCTATGCTCCATGTTTTTCCTCCATCCCATCTCTTCCTTAGCTGAACAGAAGCTCAGCTGCTTAGGCTCCACTTCATAGGTCTAGCCTGACCAGAAGCAAATAAGGAACACCTTACGCTTGGAGATGACTTCACAAGCTAATAGTGAGATCTATACCATGAAAGAGTATGATCTCTATTGCTTCTGCTAAGCAAATATGATTAATTGTATAAAATGGTGGCATTGACTCAGAAATAGCCTGCTCTACTCACATTAGATGATCCATCTGGGAACTGATGTGGTTAGCTGAAATATGCATTGAAGCATCAATATGCTGTCCCCGCATATAAAGTCATTAGTCATCGCAGTGTCCATCAAATGTCCAGATAAAACATAACATGGAGCTCGGTGGGGTCTAATTAAAAATATGCAATTTACTCTGAAAACTGCTGTTTTATAATCAAGTAATGCTGCAACTTGTGTATAAAATTTATGCAATTTAAAAGCAAGCAGCAAAGAACTGACATGCAGTTTTAAGAATAATCATAGTTACAACACAGTTACATCAATTATGAAAAATCCCGGGAAAAAAATGTACTGACCTTGTTTGCTTGCAGAAGGGCTGTGCAGATGGTCTCTAATTCAGATCTCCGTGCATCAAATTCTTCAATCTTTTTCCACTTTTTCTTCAGTGCATGTTCTGCTTCTCTGCACTCTTCAGATAATCTGTTCAAGCGCAGCACCTCAGATGTCAAGGTACTTAAGCTTGCCCTTAATGCAGCAACTTCTCTTTCTTTGGCCCAGACAACCAACTGCATGTCAAAGAAATCATGATGTTTACTTACAAAAGGAGTTGAATATGAACCCTGCAAAAAAGCTAATAAGCTATATTCTTTTACCACTGTGGAAGGGTAGAAACAAAAGTAATATGCCTACGTGTTGGTTGTTTGAAAGAAAAATAAAGACAAATAATGATGTACGTCAGTATACATGTTGCAATCAAGGAAGAAAGAGTCGGGGTCGGCCCCGGGTCGGCCGGCCCCCAACCCGGCCCAGTCGGGCTGGGTCGCCGACCCGGTCCAACCGGGTCGTTTTTTTATTTTTTTTAAAAAAAATGAAAAAAATCAGAAAAAATACCCAAAAATTAAAGAAAAATAACAGATATAATTCAACATGATTCATTCAATATTCATTCAAACATGACATTAAATTGTTCTTCTACATAATGTATGTACTCTGCCCATGACATTAAGGAAGAGTACGACGCATTAAATATATGGACAAACTGATTATACTCGTCAGTGCCTCGTATAATTATCTTACGATAAGACGAAAATGAACCGCCGTAACTATCATATGAATACGTACTAGAACTATCAAATGAAAGCTGCATCATCCCATAACCCTGCCCTTGATATGATGGACACCAAGAACCCAGTGATGGTTCTAACTCTGCAACATACCCATGTTGTCTTGCCCCGTGGTCAGCATCCTGCGTTGCGTGGGTATAGTGCTCCTCTTCCGTAAAGTGCGGCTGTTGTTATGGAGGGGGTGTCTCTGGATTGGTTCTCCCTTGACCAGAAGTGGTGCCGATGGTGCTTCCTCTACCTCTGCCGTACGTGTTGTCATCTCCGTCACTACTACTCTTTGAAGAAGAATCATCCGACGTCTGATATTGCAATCTGATGTTACGCACCAGTGTATCTTCCCTTGTCTCGTCAATTGTGTCAAGATCAGCAATATCAAGAGGGTCAGTTGCAACATGTTTACCTTTGCCCTTTGATTGCCTACTTTGACGAGAAGATTGCCCGATTTTTTGCCTTTTCGCCACAGAAGGAGGGATCCGTGTTGAAATTACATACATATACATATATCAACTATTTGACACGTGGCTCTCTCTGAACCATATGTTCAGTGGCTCACATCTCACATCCGAGCCACACATCCGAGCCACACGCATACATCCAAGCCACATATTTGCTCTCTGTTGTACGCTCTGTTCCACCATTATATATATAGAAATAAGAGAGCGGGAGGTCATAATTTTGACTCCCGGATATACATTGTCTTCCTCTCGTCTCGCGTCTCGTTTCTCTTTCACCTTCATTTCGTATCGCGCATCTTCTTCGCCTAAGTAGCGATCCGGCGGATCTCCCGCTGGTCTTCAACGGATCATCTACTATCTCGCGAGCCGCGAAGCTTCGATTCAAAGCATTTCTACTTGGTATCGAGAAGCGAGGATCGAAGGTATGGAAGGTTCGAGTTCACAGATGATGGAGAATGTCAGCCGTAATATTGAAGCAGACAGTCCTTACTTCCTTGCTTCATCAGATAGTCCTGGAATCGTTCTTGTTTCAGTGCTCTTAACAGGAGAAAATTACATATCCTGGCAGAGAGGTATGTATGTCGCTCTTACTGCTAAGAATAAAACCGGATTTGTCAACGGGAGTATCCTAAAACCTCGCCGAATCGGATCCGATGTATCATGTTTGGGAACGTGCAAATAGTATGGTCATTTCATGGATTTTAAATTTCGTTCATAAGGATATTGTGAGTTCGGTTCTCTACATTGATACGGCTTATGAAATACGGAACGATTTAAAGTCACGTTTCTATCCAAATTGATGGTCCTAGGATTTATGGTCTAGAAAGAGCTATTTCTACTCTTAGACAGGGAAATGATTCTGTAGGAAAGTATTTCAATTCTATGAAAGCCTATTGGGATGAACTTTGTCAGCTTGATCCTACTGCGATTGGAAATTACAATGATAAGAGGCATCTCATTCAGTTTCTTATGGGATTAAATGATGGTTATGCATCCGTTAGAAGTCAAATTTTGCTTATGGAACCATTACCTTCCATAGGGAAGGCATATTCTCTTATATTACAAGATGAGTCTCAACGAAATTTACATACAACAGTTGTTACGGAACATTCTGCTATGTTAATCCAAGGAAAAGAAAAGAATATGAAAGACAAAAAGGGTTGGTGTACTCATTGTAATATTGCAGGTCATAGCAAAGAAAATTGCTTCAAAATTAATGCTCCACGGTGTACACATTGTAATATCCCAGGACATAGTAGAGAGCAATGTTACAAATTGGTGGGATATCCACCTAACCGAGGTAATAAAAAGGTGCAAACTCAAACCGTTCAAACTGGCAGAGTTATTCAACCTACTCTCACTGAAGAGCAATATGCAAATCTCATTAAATTGCTTGATTCTGGTAATGATACAGAGAATTCTGACATTTGTTTTCATATTAATGATAACAATGGACAAAGATCTGATCATAAAGAATTTTGGATTTTGGATTCAGGAGCTACGGCTCATATTTCTTCAACATCTACTTCAGCTACAAATGTTCAAGACAATCAGAACGTTCCGACAGGTATTAGATTACCTGATGGGTCATTGGTGAAAATTCAAAGTTGCAACAGTTTGAGATTGACTGAAAATATTCTGCTACCTACTGTATACCATGTTCCAAGTTTTAAACATAATCTGTTATCAATCAGTCAATTAACCAGAACTTCACATTGTTCGGTTATTTTTTATCCATCTTATGCTGTACTTCAGGATTTAACAACGGGATTGGAGATTGGTCGGGCCCTTGAAAAGGATGGTCTCTACTACATTGAAAAGAATAAAGAGGAACCAGCTTGTTTCAGCTCTCAAGAACTGGATGGGCTTTGGCACATGCGGCTTGGACATCTTTCAGATGGAAAGATAAAGTTGCTGACGAAGGAAATAGGAGCTAATGCTAATTCAGGTTTTAAATGTTTAGTCTGTCCGAGAGCAAAGCAAACTAGGCTTTCTTTTCCTGATAGCACAAATAGAAGTAGTATTTCTTTTCAACTATTATTGGTGGATGTATGGGGACCATATCATATTCAGTCGAAAACAGGAGCCAAGTACTTTGTTACTATAGTTGATGATTGTTCACGGTTTCTATGGATATACATGATTGCTTTTAAGTCTGATGTTCCTAGTATTATCATAAAATTTGTGAATTATGTTCAAAGGAAGTTCAGTATATTGGTTAAAACTATCAGAACTGATAATGGTTCTGAATTTTTCAATAATGATCTTCGATCATTCTTTAATATGCAAGGAATAGAACACCAACATACTTGTGTTCATACCTCCCAACAAAATGGCATAGTTGAAAGGAAACATAGAGAGATTCTTAATGTTGCAAGAGCTTTGAGATTTCAAAGTAATTTGCCAAAATCTTTTTGGAACTATTGTGTTTTGACTGCTGGATATTTAATTAATAGAGTTCCATCAAGAAAATTAGGTAACAAAACACCATATGAGGTTCTTTTTCAAGAGTCACCTGATTATGAGAGGCTCAAAGTTTTTGGGTGTTTATGTTACTCTTCAACATCTCACTTAGAAATGGATAAATTTGAGCCAAGGGCTCGGTCTTGTATATTCCTTGGATATCCTCCTCATCAAAAAGCATATTTGCTTATGGATTTGGAAAACAAAAAGGTTTTTACTAGCAGAGATGTTGTGTTTCATGAAAAGATTTTTCCATACAAGTTTAAGGGAGAGAAGAACAATATTTTGCCAATACCTGGTGCACAAGCAGAGTTTTTTTCTGATGATGAAATGTTCATGAAAGCACAAGATGATCATAATATTTTGCCTCACTTGTCTTCAACAGAAGATAATGATCTTGCTATTGACGATCATGATGTTTTGGAACAAAGCTGTGAAATAGAGAATAATGGTGGATGTAATGAAATCAATGAAAATGAGATAAGAGTAGCAAGAACTAAACGAAGACCAGCTTATTTGGATGACTATATCACAGGTTTCAATACAGTTCTTCCTGATTTGAAGTTTCCTTATTCTCTATGCAAATATTTGTCTTATTCACAATATTCTCAAGAATATAGAGTTTTTCTTGCCGCTATTACTAAAGCACATGAGCCAAGGACTTATTGATGCGGGACAAACCGGCTAATCCGGGCTAAACCGACCGAAAACGACTTAAACCGGCGCTAATCGCCTGCTAAACGGACTAAGGTAACCCAAAATGGAGCAAACCGGTCCGAACCGGTCCAAAACAGCCCCGAACCGGGTCCGGACCGGGTCGAACCAAGCTGAACCGGTCTAAACCGGCTCAAGATGGCCCGAACCGGCCTGAACCGGGCGGTTCAGGCGTTGAACCGGCCTGAACCGGCTTGGGCCGGGTCTGGACCCGGTTGAACCGGCCAGCCGGCCGGCCTGGGCGCGGACCGGTCGGCCGCGAGCCGCGCTCACTCGCTCGCGCGGGGAACGCGAGGGGAGGGGGTCGTGGCGTCCGTGCGCTGAGCCGGGGAGGGTCGCGTGGCCACGCGAGGGCCGTCCCGCCTTGACGCCGTGGCGGCATCGTGGCCCTCCCTCGCGGAGGCGCACCGCGACAAAGGGGCGAGGCGTCTTCGTCTCCCGAGTGCGTGTCATCGTCGTCTCCGGCCAAGGCCACGCGCAGGCGGCGGGGCCGACGGAGCGGAGGGCGGGCATCGTCGTCCTCCGTAGGCATCGCGCTCGATGCCTTTGCCTGTCATTGTCGTCCCGTCCGGACGGAAGCGAGACCGCGGAGAAGGGGTGAAAGAGGCGCGGCGTTGTCCGGCTTCCGCGATCGACGGAGATGGGAATGGCGGTGGGAGGCAGCCGCAGAGGAAGGAAGGGGAGGGGGTACAGATCCGGGGATCGCCGGATCTGCCCCTTCCCGAGCTTCCGCCTCTTCTCCGCTTCTTCTCCTTCTACTTCTTCTTCATTCGCATCCGCCAAGGGGAAGAACAGTCCGTCGCCATCGCCATCACCAACGCCGCAGGAGGAAACAGTCATGAGTGGAGGACGGAGGTGGAGGCTTTGGGCTGCTGTCGAACCGAGAAGGGGAAAAGGGGAACGGCGCGGAGGCCGGAGGATGAGGAGGAAGAGAAGAACGGCGCACCTCGCCGGATCCGGAGGGTGGAAGGGAGACCGGGAGACCTCCCCGGAGGTGAAGAAGAAGCCGGCCTCATGCCGGGGGTGGGGAAGAACTGGGGCCGCAGCCCCCTACGCGGGAGGAACCAGACCCGAGAGGGTTTCCAAAAATTCCACTATCACTTGTTTTTCGTATGTACATCGGGTGCCCCTTTTTAAAGAGGGAGAAGACCTAATTAAAAGAAAACACCCACTAAGACTTCTATTTACAGACCTGTCCTCGTAGGGACACAAATAAAAGAAAACTCTAATATTTATCAAAATATGTCCCCATCACTTATGAGGAAGCTAAAGAACATGAATGTTGGCAGCAAGCAATGAAAAATGAGTTGAAAGCATTGGAGGATAACAAAACATGGGAAATTAGTACACTTCCTGAAAATAAAAAAACAGTGGGATGTAAATGGGTGTATAAGATCAAATACAATTCTGATGGTTCTATAGCCCGGTATAAAGCTAGATTGGTGGCTAAGGGCTATACTCAATTGGAAGGACTAGATTATCATGATACATTTGCTCCTGTAGCAAAACTTGTTACTGTGAGATGTTTTCTTTCTTTGGCAGCTACACATAAGTGGTATTTGCTACAATTGGATGTTAACAATGCTTTTCTACATGGAGATTTGGAGGAGGAAGTTTAGATGCAATTACTGTTGGGGTACAACTGTAAGGAGAAAAATGTTGCTTGTAAACTATTAAAATCTCTTTACGGTTTGAAACAAGCTTCTCGAAATTGGTTTGCTAAACTTAGTACTACTTTGGTTGACTTGAAGTTCATACAATCAAAATCTGATTACACTTTATTTACCCAAAGAAATGCTTCAGGTTTCATTGCGGTCCTCATATATGTTGATGACATTTTAATAGCTGCAGAGCAGGAAGAGGCTTTGTTAGTCTTAAAAGAGAACTTATTCAAAATTTTTCATATGAAAGATCTAGGCAAACCGAGATATTTTCTTGGTATAGAACTTGCTAGATCTTCTAAAGGAATATTTTTGAGCCAAAGGAAATATATCTTGGATATAATTACAGATACTGGAATGCTTGGGGCAAAGTCGGCTACTGCTCCTCTAGAACAAAAACATCAAATTTTTGAAGCAAGTTCTGAGTTAAAAGATCCAAGTATGTATAGAAGACTTATTGGCCGATTAATGTATCTATCAGTTACCAGGCCAGACATTACTTTTGTGGTTAACCTTCTTTCTCAATTCATGAACAAGCCCTGCCAAAATCATCTTAATGCTGTTTATAGAGTCATCAAATATCTTAAGGGAAATCCTGGAGCAGGTTTGTATTACAATACAGATTCTGGCAATCAATTACATGTTTACACAGATGCCGACTGGGGTGCTTGTCCAATTTCAAGAAGATCTACTACTGGTTACATATGTTTTATTGGAGATCATCCAGTGTCATGGAAATCTAAGAAACAACAAACTGTTTCTCGTTCATCTGCTGAAGCAGAATACAGGTCAATGGCAGCAGGAGTGGCTGAAATACAATGGCTAATATATCTTCTTTCAGATTTTGGTATTTCTGCAAAACCAGTTAAACTTTTGTGTGACAGTAAAGCAGCCATATACATAGCTGAGAATCCAGTGTTTCATCAACGAACTAAACACATTGAAATGGATTGCCATTTCATTAGAGAAAAAGTACAAGAAAAATTAATTGATTTGATTCATACAAGGTCTGAAGAACAGACAGCTGATGTTCTTACAAAAGCTCTTGGAAGAGATCATTTTCTTCATCATATTTCCAAGTTGATACATAGTACCCAAATATCAACTTGAGGGGGAGTGTTGAAATTACATACATATACATATATCAACTATTTGACACGTGGCTCTCTCTGAACCATATGTTCAGTGGCTCACATCTCACATCCGAGCCACACATCCGAGCCACACGCATACATCCAAGCCACATATTTGCTCTCTGTTGTACGCTCTGTTCCACCATTATATATATAGAAATAAGAGAGCGGGAGGTCATAATTTTGACTCCCAGATATACATTGTCTTCCTCTCGTCTGCGTCTCGTTTCTCTTTCACCTTCATTTCGTATCACAGATCTTCTTCAGCTAAGTAGCAGTCCAGCGGATCTCCTGCTGGTCTTCAACGGATCATCTACTATCTGTGAGCTGCAGAAGCTTCTGATTCAGCATTTCTACTATCCGAAATTCCTCGGAAAGAGGAACATTGCCAAGTTCCCCTTAAGCCCATTCCCAATCATCGGGGTTGAACTCTGGTTCGCCCAACCCCTCACATTCGTTGACCCAAGCTTCTAGAGGATTTTTCTGTTGAAATATCTCCTCCAAGTCAATCTCCGGTTCTTGTACAATGGGCACCTCAATTCATCTTCCACTTGCTTGTTGTACCCACCTTTGCTCCTCTCTCTGGTTCTCTCTTATCTTCTCCAAATTTTTTAGCTTCAACCTCATGTTATAGTGATAATAGACTAGCTGCTCAAGTCTCTGTGATGTTAGCATATTCCTTTGTTTCGTATGAATAAGGCTAAACGTTGATCAATTTCTTTCGCAGTTGGAAGCGGACGTGATTTCGCTTAGTACTCGAATTGCAACACTAGCCAAGTCTTCATATCCCGGTGCCTTTCCATGATCTATCCACCAATCAGCTGCACATTATCATTATGTCTTAGTACATAATGATATTAATAAGTTAATTATGTAAATATAAAGTTGACTATATTTAACTGTACATACCTGGACTAAGAAGCATAACTGCTCGTTGCACTCTTGTTGTCCCGAAATGAAATAACCTCATACTATAATCATGCATCTTATTTATTGCAATAATTAAACGATCATCGTCCCCAAGCATTCTCCGAATGACTTCCTTTACGTTGTTCAATAGTTCATAGATAGGCTTGAAGATTAGACTGTAGCAATATCTTGGGTTGAAAAAATAACCTGGTAATTGACCATAAAAAGTTCATTGTCAGCATCGACCAAAAAGCTAACAATTTAATTAAGAAATTTTATTTGACTAAATTATAAAGAACATACCAGCTGCATGTATAGGATGGTACAACATTCTCTTCCATCGACGGTCAATGATGTCCCACCACGGTAAAATGCGATACCTTTTTCGAAATATCTTCTTTTGCCCCCTCAAGTGCAGCATAAAGGTACCTCATGTCCGCCTTCTTATCTCCATCGACTATTCGGAGGACTTTGACTAGTGGACTGACAATATCCAATGTCTTCTTTACGAGCCGCCAAAAGTCTCCACTCTCCAATGTTTGTTTCACCTTCCTTCCTTTTCGCTTGTCTGATAGATTAGCTCTAGCAATTCAGTTAGCCCACCCCGGATAAAATATCATTTGGTTTAGGCAACGCCTATGTTCAAATAGGCTCTCCAAAGACATGTAGTGTGATGCAAACCGTGTAGCCCCGGGTCGTAGGAGCTCTCGACCCTTTGTGTGCTCTCTCATCAGGGTCAGGATGAAATTATGGTTGTAGATGAATGATGCAATATATTGGGCGGCCTTGACAACCCGATCAATTTGAGGATCTTTGCAAGTATCCTCTAGCATTAAATCTATGGAATGGGCGGAGCATAGTGCCCAATATAACTTCCGTCTCTTGGCCATCAACATTTGGCCGGCTGCTTTGTAGGCAGCTGCGTTGTCCGTCACTACTTGGACAACTCGATCCTCACCAATCTCCTCGACAACACCATCAATTAAATCAAACAGGTAAGTTGCATTCTTTACCTATCCAGATGCATCCACCGACTTCCAAAAGACGGTCCCGGCTTGACAGTAAACGAGAAAGTTGATCGTTGTCTTCTTAGTAATACCTATTAAGAGGATAAAATGTTATATCTAAACTAAAAATTCATAAAGATTTGTATAACAATGTTATGCTCAAAAGGACTAACCTATCCAACCGTCGGTCATCAATGTGCATCCACGTTCGTCCCAGATACGTTCGAACGTCTTGACATATTCTTTAATGTCAACTACCTCCAATGGAAGATATGTGTTGTAGATCTCCCTTAGAGTTGGTCCCGGCACCCCCCGATCGACGTCTGCTATTATGTCAATCGTGGACTCATAGTAAGGCCCCTTTGCAGCGTTAGCTGGTATACTACTATGAAAGAACCACCTGGAAGTTGCCCGCCTGATCTTCTTCTTGCACAACTTCAAGTACTTTAATGCTGTGTTGATGGTGGTTTGCTTTTGGCGCGGTTGTGTGATGACCGGATCTATAGGGCCAACTATCCGGTCGTCATCTCGGATGAGATCGTGGATATTGTTCATGGTCAGGATTTGATCCTCTCCCGCTTTCGCTTCCACGTTCGCTCCCACTGCCAAAACCTTGACCTATAAACCGCCCGATACGTCGATACATGTCTTCGTCGGCGAATGACCTTCGGCTTACGCTTACCTCCATGGCTCTTGTTAAGTCATTTGTTTGCTACGTTAAATACGTATATTATTGTAAAATATCAAATATTAACTATTACATACCTTCATCAAATTCTTGGTATTGACTTCTTTCCGGTCGCTCTTGTCCAGTGTCGTATATGTGTAGCGAACGCCTTGCGGGTTCCGCAATTTCTTCACACACAGTATCCTGATGCCTCTTTGAAGCTCCTTTAGATCTTTCCAAGGCTTGAAGATACTGTCTAAACTGGGCTCTTACCTCAGGCAGAGTTCGTGTGCACGGTGCAACATCTCCCTTGATACTGGCAAGATGATGCTTTAATCGGTAAGTTTCACCGTATAGAACCTTCTCATAATACTTGCATTTTACTTTTCTTTGCTCCATTGACACGACCGTGCAATGGAGCCAAGCTGGGTAATTCCGGGTGGAGCGGGAAGTCTCACAGCTTGGAGAAGACATGTTAGAAAAGTAATCCATAATATAAATAACATGAAGTAAAATTGAGAGTGACAAAGACACCGCTTTAAGAGTTTCAAAAACAACGCTTTGAGAGTGTGAACGACACTAGGTGGAGCGGAAAGTATCCTAGTGCAGCGGGAAGTATCATGACTTTGAAAGTGTCAAATACACTGCTAAAGAAAACAATTCAGAGTTCGTAGAGGGGTGAGCCGTTAAGGGGTGAGAACTGGGTGGAGGGACGAGCCGTTGACCGGTGAGGACCGAAAAAGTGATCAGTGAAGGGGGGAGACCGAAAGAATGATCAGTGGGAGGGGCAGGGGGAGACCGAAAGAGTGATCAATATAGGGGGGAGATGCTTAAGGGGGTTGGTGTGGAGTAGAAGCCTCCCCCTTGGGGGCTATTTATACCACCAAGAGGCAGAGACGGTGGATCCACTCGTTGGACCCAAAACAAGCTTCTTCCCTCAGGGTGAGGAAGGCACTGCAGCCACCACCCCTCCACTGCCTCTCAACAGCAATCCTGCCAGATCCGGGCTGCTCCACTGGTGATCAGTACAGAATGTGGAGAAGAAGAAGAAGGAGAGCTCGTGGAGGTTAGAGAAGCCACACCAATCAAGGGCCCCCTCCCCCCCCCCAGCAGCCCCCGTCCTCCATCTCCTCCTCCTGCACGAAGACAGTGCCGCGGACGAAGACGACACAAAGACCCCCCCCCCATCGAATCCCTCGCACAATCAGGGCATGAAGACACCCTTGCCCAGGGTATGCGGCACATGGCGGCCCCACCATGACACCCTTGCTCAGAAGTGAACCACCACCGGCCACGACCTCCCCCCCCCCGGGTTAGTCACGCGCAGCCACATGAGACCAGCTGACGCCGGTTCGCCCCAACTGCTAGGGCCAGCCAGCAAATCACCCCCCCACCCGGTTCGGTCGACCAAAGGCCGGTTCAACGCCTAAACCGGCCAGTTCACCACGGTTTAGGGTCTGTTGGGCCAGTTTGTGCCCGGTCCAGCCATTTTGGGCCAGTTCAGCCTGGTTTAAGGCCGGTTCAGGCCTATTTTGACCAGTTTAAGGCTGGTTTGCTTTTATTCCAGCAAGTTTTAGTGATTTTGGACCTCCTAACACCGTTTCGCAGCATTTAACCACCGGTCCACCTGTGCTGTCCCGCATCAAAATGATTGTTTGAAATATCAGCAGTTATGGTATAACCCCTAAAGCAGTCTCAATTTTAGCTGACAATTCAGATGTCATGTCTTTTGGAACAAAGCTCATGTTAGTCAATTATTGTTTTGAAGGGAAAAAATACCTCTTAATCTCAGTTAGGACTATTCAACTAAAAAATAATATTAAAAATATTTGTTTCTTTAAAGCCCATAAATAACCAGAGAATCAGTGAACAAAAATAGAAAGATATGGTGCACAACATATGGATGGAATTGATGCTGAAAGAAGAGAAATGTACGTCCAAGATACCTCAAAATGCCTAATATTTCCAATACTTTGGGAGATAGATCCAGCAGGAATTGCTGGTGGTACAGCCATGTCATTGTTTCCATGCAGACGTTTAATAAGCTTATGACTCAAGGTTTTAGCTTCTGCAGCTTTGTTAAGGGCATCTTCAGTAGCTATAAATTGCTGGACATGTGCCTTCTGTAAAGAAGGGAATACCATGTTACATTCCAAGGTATATTATCATAAAACACACATTTCAGACAAAATGGAAAGTCAAGGCAGCAATGTCATGAAGAAAAGTCAAGACTTCAGAGTTAGTTGAAGAAGCTCCAGCTAGATGGCTATTTATGATTCAAGTTCAACAACTTTTATGGCATCATCATGAATTATTTACTTCTACAAGTTTATTATGAAGTACAACAACATATTTCTTTATGACCAGCATGAAAGGAGGAATCGGCTGATCTGGATTGGAGTTGGTTGATTTCAGATCAAGATTTACATAAACCAATCTGCTTTAGGGGGGACTTCAATTCTAAACAAAAAAAAAACCTAGAATCGGGCCAAATTGAAGGGATCGGGACTGCTTCAGTGATTCATCAATGGTAGCATGGTGCTGCAGGGCACCGCTCATCTTCTACATTCACTAGGGTTCTATTGGGTCCATCGGATCCAGTTGTATTGGGTCCACCTGCCTTTCTCACCCAATTACCCTGCGGCGGCAAGCCTACTGTGCAGATCCAATCCCAAAAGGGTTGGATCAAACCCAAATCCCCATAAGAATGTATCTATATTATTTCTTTACATCTTTTAAGTTTTTTGAAGAACAAAACTAGTAGACCCAGTGTCCGATTCTGATCCTACCTTCCTTGATGACCAGACTTGTTAAAGCATTGTTTCTCTTGTCAGGTAGAAAAATGGCGTTTGTGGCAACTGGCAAGATGTGGGATCATCTAAATGAGAAAACAATGAAAAGGAACACGTTTAACATTTTAATAAATATTCCACGCTTAAAGAAATCCTTTGATTTTATCTTTTGATATAACTGATTGTGATAGCCTAGCAAAAAAGACCCGCTTAAAGGTCCTTGATCCATACATGTCTTTCAGCATCATGGTCAATTATGGATTTCAATAATGCGGGTACACACTTCAAGAGCTTGTAGGTGGATCAGCATTGTCATATAAAGTATGTTTTATGCCTTTACTTAACTGTTATAGAAGGTGTTTAGGTATTGCGAGAAAAAAAAAGGATTGCCTTAACTTTGGAAGCAACAATAGTTTAAATATTAGTTTAAATAAATAATACAACTATGCTGGTAAAAATGATGTAACAGACCTGCTATTGAATTACTTCATTAGACCAAAAGTAAATATTTCATTGGAAATAATGCAGAGTGAAACAGTCAATACAATTAGGTGCATCTGCAAGGAATCAATTCAAGGACCCATCTAGTTACACCAGAATTCTTTGAAGAGTGAGTCAGACTGGTACCACAATGTTGCAGACGAAAATAACAAAGGGACCAAACACCAAGAAGGCATCCTCTTAACTAACTCTGACAAGACCAAAGAAAATGCTATAAGCCAGGAAGTTTGAACAGAAGCTACGCTCCATAATTTCGTGCATACAAAAAGAGCCACCAAATCGATTGAAGAAGCATCATGCTTGGAAATTCTAGGTTCCTTGACCCCAAGTCCTATGAAATTCAACCACTAAATGCATTCAATACAAAGAAAGAACGTCTTTATCAAAGAAACATGCCAGAAAGAGATTATCCCAAACTCTCCAGTCTCTCCCAATAACAAGTACCATGCACCAGAGTTAACTAGAATAATCGCCTGAAGTTCTAGGTGATTCAGTTGAGTTATTCTAGAATTAAGTGGAACAAATTTATCCAGTCAAAATAGTTTTAATAAACATAGATTGCCTTGATCACCTCACACCTGTAATCATTCAAGGTAGTTGACGTGAGTTGACCTCCCCCTCCTTCATTGCCTCAATCAACTAACACCTCTTACTGCAAAGAGCTCTATACGCTGGACAAGCGTGAAGGCGATTTGTGCATAAATAAAATAAAAAAGGCAAAATAAATATTAATAAAGAAAGAAATCTACCTATTCTATGGTTAACGTAGAATATTGTAAAATTTCAAGGAGTTGAAGAGGTAACAATGGCAGGTGAAAAAGAGGGACTAGGGAAATCAAGACATGTCAGGAGAACTTGTTTCTCGGGGTATTGAACCCATGCATACTGTTTGTTCACATATATTCTTCTTTAAGTAACAACTTGGTAAGATACAATCAAGCTTATAAAGGAAAAAAATGAAACAGCGACTTTTCTTTTTTCCCTGGGGGGGCAGGCGGTCCGTGTTCGAGCTGGGGCTCGAACACACTTCATCCACCGTGCTGTGGACCCTCCGCGGCCACTGAGCCATCGCCCAAAAAAAAAAAAGACTTTTCTTTGAAAGCTCCATAGATGAAGCAATTGTTACAACCAATGATCGCAGGATCAAAAGTGGGACCAGATCAGTGGGTTTTACAAAATACCCAAAAACTCAGAAAAATCATAAAATAGAAAAACATGTAAAAAATTTAGAAAAAAATGAAAAACTAACATCCAAATGCATATTCGCATCATTTTGAGAAGTATGAAGATGAATAGACAAATATGTCAATAACTGAATATCAATAAGTAGATACAATAAGAATACATGGAACAAATAACATGCCAGACAAATTATATCTTAATCTAACCAATATTTGTGATAACTCTCATAGGACTCGTCATTCTCTGGATTTTCTGAAGTTCATTGTGAATGAGAACTGATAATTGGTATGTATCCATATCCAAATAATGATTGGGTTATTCACTAAAGTCATATTGTACATCTCGTGATGAACATGTAGATGTAATATGTGGCTACAATGCACTTAGATCTGGTCCATCTGGATAACACACTACTACGTGCTCGTCAAAATATCCCATTTATACCCAACGATCAACGCTGACTTTGGCCACTATAAAGTTGGTGTTGGCCCAAATCATGCTCCCTCACTCCACTTGTACGTGCATTTGTATCATCACCTCCACCTCCACCCAAACCTCCTTCATGTTGCAGCAAAGTTTCAATAATTGCTTCAGATCATTGCTTCATGGAGAAGGTACTTGTATACACTCATTTGGAGTCACATGTCTTCTTTTAATTTTAATTTTCTTTTCTTTTCAACTTCTTCTATCTGTGAAGTACCTCCAATATTACGTTGGTACACCTTCTTCAAATGTTTAATACCTCAAAATCTGCTTAAACCAGCCTTTGTCTTCAGGGTGGGGGGTTGTGCACAGGGGCCGAAGGGGGGGCACGGGAGCCACAGGAGGGGCTCTTCAACCATGTGGGGGATCTTCAGCTCTGGCATGGATGCGAAGGGAGAGCAGCCAGCTCCAACGTGGGGGGATGATACTCTGTAGCTTCGCCATGGGGTGACCTAGAATAGGGGAGAGGGAGACGTAGAAGGGGGGGGGATGGGGGCGGTGGGTGTCTTCGAAGGGGGGAGCCGAGATTGGCTGATATTAGGGGAGTCCCAATCTGATTTAGCCAGAATTGGGTTTGATTCTGGGCAACTTGGCCGAAATCAGCCGATTTGGCAGAAAAGTCACCCTGGATCGGGTGTTCAAAGATAGATCGAATCGAAGGGTGCTGATCCTATCAGGGAATTGACCGATTCCGATCCGGATTGGCTGATTCTACAATCAATTGTTACAATTTAAGCATTAATCCCAAATATCTCTATAAACTCTATCATAAAATTTATTCAAGTCAACAAACACTGTATGTAAATCTTTTTTCATAGAAAAATATTTATCCATCAAGTTTCTAATAAGAAACATAGCTTCCATTGTATACCAACTAAACATAAATCCTAATTGGTTAACTGAAACATTTGTATTATCCTATAATCATTGCTCAATAACTCTCTCCTATAACTTCATAGTATGATTCATGATCTTGATCCCTCTATAATTTGAAAAATATTTCTTGTATATCTCTTTTTATTTCTTAAAGATTGGTATAATAATATTTTTCTCTATTTATTTGAAATTTTCTTAGATACTAAAATTTTATTAAATAGTCAAGTTAACAATTCCACTTCTAGATATCCCAAGCATTTCCATATTTCTAAAGGGATTTTATCGCAGCCATATGCCTTGCTTGTTTTCATCCTCTTCAATGCTTATTTAACTTCTAAAATTTTATCACTCCTAGTATAATTCATCCTAACCTTTGTTACATTCTCTATCTTCTCGTGTTTCTAGTGAAGTTGTCATCAAAAAAAGTATCAAAATAACACTTTCATTTTTCTTTAATGTCATGATCTGTGATCAAAAGCTTTGACAATATAACCCAAATCAATCCAAAAGAAAGAATCTAGAGAAAAGAGAATAAAACATATCCAATATCGACCCCACAAGCAAAAGAAAGCCCATCAAGCAGCATGACCCTTGTCTTATTAGAAAAATGCATAAACAACCATTTCATGACTAAAAAACTTTAAAAACATAAAAGTGGAAGTAAGACTGCAAGGTGACGTCATCCCTAATCTTCAAGCTCGTGAAATTAAAAATTTTTAGTGTACATAGAGAACAAAGTATCAGCTTGAAATTAAAATAAATAATCAGCACGAAATTAAAAGATGTAAGAGACTTGTCTTTCAAGCAGTTGATTCCACATCCCTTTTGTGGATAGGTCTGGTCCAGCTTTCCCATTCCCGTACACTTGGTACTGTAAATGTGAGCTTGCATCGGGTGAAGCTGCATCAACTATTCTCTCATTCTCATATTTAAACCTGCAAATGGTAAATGCATAAGCCCAAAAGTATCCAGACAAAAGTATGAGATAAACTAAAATATAGTGTTAAAGGACGAAGCATGAACACCCAGCATGTTCACAACTTGCTGTGATGATCAAAATAATCAAAAGAGAACTTCAATGGAAGAAAGGCATCATGCTGGATGAATAATTAAAAGATATTAGCAGAAATACATACTTAAGAAGCTCTGCGTCAGCTTTAATGTCAATATTTTCTGTTTCCCTTTGAATCAAGCTCCTAACTCTGGAAGTGTACAGAGTAACTGCCCGAATAAGTAGAGGAGGATTTCTCAAAGCATCAATCACTGTGTCTTTCACATCATCTGGTACTTCCCCATCTATACCCATTTCAAGCTTGAAATTGTCTAGTGGAACATTAGAATTTACCATATTGCCTTCATATGCTGGGAAAGTTTTGCATATTTTTCCAATCACCTTTGATGCTAGAGTTTCACAAGCTTTTCTAATTTTCCTTTCGCGTGTTGTTTCTACAACAATAACATCTTCAGATGTCTTGTTTCCCTTAACCATTGAGTAAAAAGCTTCATTATCTCTCTGTGTACTTAAGTCACCAGCATTCTCACTGATGTTGGCAGCAGAAGACCTGAGAACATCCCTTGCTTCATCAACATAACATTGAAGACGCTTCTGATACTCTGCAAAGATTTTGGATGCTTCATCACATTGTTGGTTATAGGCCTCCATTATAACCTGCTTGTGCCTGAATATAAAGATCATGAAACACCATGAAGGAAGAAGGATAGCAATAGGTAATTTGTAGGATTCAAAAAATAGTTTCAGCAATGCCTTTTCCAGCATCTCATCATAGTTACAAAATAAAAAAGGTAAGGTCGAGAAAGTGCTACTCTGTATGCTTTCTCTGAAGATTTGCTAGCTCTTAAACACCAAGAAACATACTAATCACAATAGCAATGAGAAACACAAGGAGCAATAGCAATTGTAAAGGTGTCAATCTGTTCTGTGAGTAAGCAAATGGGAGAGAGTTGCATCAAACAAGCAGTGCCGAAATTAATATGTCATCAGATGAAAGTGATGATAAACATGATTGCAGACAGATCTGCGTAAGTGTCAGCCTTGTCTGCTGGCCAAGAATTGCAAAATGAGGTAAACTATAGCATCTACCAGAAGACAAGTCTAAACTATTAAAAACTACTAAAAATATGTCATATCAATGCCTCATTCTTCAGTTACTCTATATTAGTCTTCTTTACGTAGACGATACACATAAAATGCATCAATTAAGTTGTAAGACATGTCAATGCATTCACAAAAATATAATCGCCAGAATGTAAGTTATGACTTCCAGGACATAGGAATTTCTGAAAAGAGAATCAAAGCCTCTCTAAATAGGCTCCATAGTAAAAATACACCTTGCAGAAAAGAAATATCCTTTCCTTAAACATGATGTGTGGAAGTTACAGCTGCTGTGTCATTAATAAGTTAAAGTTTTATTAAAGATCAGACTCAACTTTTTCTTTCGGTAACAATGATTTTGTCGATAACTTTTCAACATCCGGTACTTATGAATCGCGTTGAGCTAGCATTAAAGGGGGTCCAATTCTGCTCGAAAACTGTCAAACAGCATCTTCCACTTCCCTGCAAATCCAGTCAACATTTTTTTGCGTGTAGATTCTGTTAGCATTCCCGAAGGCAGCCTCGGTCGTCACCGAAGAAATAAATATGGTGAAACAAGATCGTTTTTACAAAATCTGCGCACAACCAGATACGGAAGAAGCAAGGGAAAAACAATTCTTTAGCGGCATCAGTTAAGAAGCCCACCTGACACTGGCCCTCCCATCAAGCATCCTTTTCCTCTCCGATTCCTCTCTCGCCACCTCAGCCATTCTCGCTCTCAGCTCCTTTCTCTGCCTCCTCACCACGTTCCTTAGCCTCGCAGCCTCCTCCTCGGCCAAGTCCCGCTCCCGGAGGGCAGCCTCTCTCTCCTCGAGTCCCGACTTACCCTTCTCCCTCTCTTTCCTCCGCCCGCCTCCCGCCTCCGAAGACGTCGGCGCCACGCCGTGCACCAGTATGTTTCGTCGTGCCGTCCCCACCGTGCGCTCGGATCTGACCCTCTGCAGAAGGAAGCTCCACACGGGCACCATATTTCCGCGGCATACCTTTCGGAGCAGCTCCGGCGAAGGGAGCGGCGCCGGGTAACCCATCTCCTTCTGGAGCCACTCCAGGATGGCCTCCGGCCGTGGCGGGGAGTTCCCCGATGCCTGCATTTTCACCGCCACAGCTCCGGCGGGGATCACCGCCCGACGGACTGGACCAGCCGGCCGCAATCGAAATCGATCGCCGGAGACATCTATGGTGGAAGTCCCAACTTCAAAGGGGAGTGGAGTTTTTTTTTGAAGTAACTCAGTTTTTTTTTTATTTTTAAAACTAACACGGTAAAACTTAGTTTTGTAAATCTAACGCACTTTGGTCAAAGTCGAGTTTGACCCTAAATAGTAAACCCGCCTCGACTAATGACGGTGAAACCGGATTAGCTTAAAGTCGAGTTTTCAAAACTCGACTTTAACGTTAACAAAACATTGTCTAAAGTCGAGTTTTGGAAGTTTGACTTTAACAAGTCGAGTTTTGAAAACTCGACTTTGCTTAGTTTACCCCCTCGCGTTTCACCCCCCCGATTTACCCTGCGCATTCACCGCGGCGGCGCTCGTTCACCCCGGCTCCCTCTCTCGACGGCGGCGGCTCTCCTCGGCGGCGGCGGCGGCGGCGGCGGATCTGCTGGACAGTGGATCGACGGCGGCGGCGGCGCGGCGGCGGATCTGCTGGACAGCGCATCTGCTGGGTGGGCGTCGGATCTCGTGGACGCCGGCGGCGGATCTCGTGGGTGGCGGACGGCGGCTTTGGATCTTGGTAGAGTGAGGTAGTGTGAGGTATGTGCGGTCTACATTTTGCTTGTTTTCATCCGCCAATAGAAGTTGTATATGTTGTCGACGTTTTCATCCGTCCTAGGGCAGGTTTTTGTTCGGCAGAGGTTGGGGTTTAGGTATGTGTTGATATCAAGGAAAATTGGAATGGAATGTAAGGGTAGGGCTGTTCACTATTCGGTTAAACCCGAAAAATCAAACCAAACCAGTACTTTGGTTCGGTTTTGTTCGGTTTGAATTACCGACCGGTTAGGTTAGGTTTTTAGGATCCTTGAAACCAAATCAAACCGACCGGTAAACCGAACACAAGAGCATGGATTTGGAGAAACTTTAAGGGGTAGGGGAAGGGGAAGGGAGAAATGGAGAATTGGGGAAGGGAAAAAAGAGAAAATCGGTCACAATTATGGCATGGATTCGGAATTTTTTATTTTTTCTATTATTATGGAAATTAATCGAAATAATGTAAAGTTATTATCTGAAATTATAAATAAAAGAAATTTAAGATTTAAGACTTCAACAACGTTTTTGATAACTGAGGATCCGTATGAACTCTTCGATGGGGGTGGATTGATACTCAATTACATAGTATCATATTATCCGCCGCAAGTGAGATTGGGGGGGTGTGAATAGGTTTGAAACGAAGAGCAAATTTGGGATGGGGGGGTCAAGACTTAAGGGTGTAAATTCTAACAACTTGCTAATTTCAGGTTAGTATCAAACAATTAAAAATATGGCATCGAGGGTTATCAACGTCCGCATCATGTTTGATGGAATGATTTCCATCAGTAATGAGTTTGTCTCTTACTATGGTGGAGATGAACGGAATATGAAGCTATTGCAAGGATGTAATCACGAAGACTTGTTGAGCTTTATATTTGATGCAATTGGTTGTAACCCGGGGTCAATGAACATATATAAGATTACTTTATAATTATTTTGATGGTGTGAATGAGGTATTAGATGACAGTACCACTCAAACATTGTTGACGAGATGTCGTGAAGTACACGATATTACACTTTACATCGTAAAAGACCGTCAAGAAACGTCAAATCAAATTTGGATGTAGTACTTGGAATCAGGAGACATATAATCAACCAACAATGGGTCAGTTGTTGTCCCAAGTTGAAAGTAACATTAGTCCATGGAATATGGCAGTCAACGCATATCAGAATAGTGAAAGTACTTTGAACGAGCAGTATGATGTCGAAGATGAGCAAGATGAACAATATGATAGTGATGAAACCGAAAGTGACAACGAAGAACTACCAAATGAGATGGTGAATAGTATTATGGCAGTCGATGCCTATCATGACGACGAAGATATCACTTGGATCAATAATGCCGTCGCAAGCAATATTTACATAGAGAGTGATGAGGAGGATGCTGGAGGAGAAGATACAGTTGTACCAAGAGAAGAAAGAGATAATGTTGATGACCTTTCCGTTGGAGATGTCTTCAGATGTAAAGAAGACGTTGTACAAGCCATAGCTACTTGGGCATTGAAGCGGAATGTCCAACACCATTCCATATCTTGTTCAGGATACTCAGGAAGCTCCCGAACAATATTATCCAAGAGGTCCGGTTGAACGAGACATGGTAAGATTACGTTCGTTTATTATCCTTTCTTATTTTGTATTTACAATCATTAAATTATTTATGATGTGACTTACTTTATTTTGACAGCTTCGCACACACCATGAAATTCAACAAATGCTCGTTTACAGTCATGGCTCCCAATTTGATCAGACACGGCAAGCTATTTTAGATCTTCAACGTGGAATGCACGAGAGATTACGTATTTCGATGCCGTCTTTTCCGGCCACTGGAGCCGGACCTTCTATGGACATGGCCGGCCCATCTTCGTATGGAGCCGGATCATCTACGTATGAAGCCGGACCATCCTCTCACGCACCAGATCGTTCGACTGCGGGACCATCGACGTATAGGCGGAGGCGACCACGTGATCCCTCCATGAGGACTCCGATGGAAGTACAAGGAACACAGCAGTCCCTTGAGATTACCCCATCGGCACCGTTTCGCCCGAGTCGACATGGAGAGCATATAACGGCCCATGTTGAACCACAAAGATTGGACCCTACTTATCTTGAGGAGGAGGACGAGGAAGAGGAGCAACAAAGACTTGTTAGGAGAAAGCCTCGTCCAAGGAGGGGAAGGAGAGGATAGCATGTGTATTTTTTTTATTCTCATGTGGACATGTAAAACTTTTAAAATTATGTTTTGTTATGATTTTAGTATGTTTGGAATGTGTTATAGCACTTCTATGATTGTCTTCTTTCCTTTTAATTGATATGGTATCAATATGTGTATGTGTTCACAAGGTGTATATGGAAGATACATTTATGTTTGAATACAGGGTGTATGTGTATGTGTATGTGTATGTGTTCACAAGGTGTATGTGTATGTGTATGTGTTTACAAGGTGTATGTGTTCACAAGGTGTGTGTATGTGTTCACAAGGTTCACATGTTTGTGTTTGTGTGAATACAGTTTATGGAACAAACATGTATGGTTTGGAATGTGATGTTTGAACCCCTACAAGGAATGGATGGTTTTAACATGTTTGTTATGTTAATTTTGCTCAATCTCTTTGTATTTGGTTTGTTGGATGTAGTCTATGTGAAGGATGTAAGTTCAATGTGTATGGAAGAGAGTTTTGAAACCCAATTTGTAGGTTGAACTTCAAAATTTTAAGCTGCGGTGGCAGCAGTTTTTTTTTTCAGTTCTGAATCAAAGTCGAGTTTTCCAAACTCGACTTGTGAACACGGTTTTTTCTAAGTCGGTGAAAACCAGTTCTGTGGGAAAGTCGAGTTTTGACTTTCCTACACAGTTTTTTTCTCAGTCGGTAAAAACCAGTTCTGTGGGAAAACTCGACTTTCCTACACAGTTTTTTTCTCAGTCGGTAAAAACCAGTTCTGTGGGAAAGTCGAGTTTTGAAAACTCGAGTTTTGAAAACTCGACTTTCCTACACAGTTTTTTTCTCAGTCGGTGAATACCAGTTCTGTCGGAAAGTCGAGTTTTGAAAACTCGACTTTAACAAGTCGAGTTGTAAAAACTCGACTTTAAGCTAATCCGGTTTCACCGTCATTAGTCGAGGCGGGTTTACTATTTAGGGTCAAAGTCGAGTTTTGAAAACTCGACTTTGACCAAAGTGCGTTAGATTTACAAAACTAAGTTTTACCGTGTTAGTTTTAAAAAAAAAATGTGTTACTTCAAAAAAAAACTCAAGGGGAGTGAGCCTCGGCGTCGTCTTTCCTTGTTGAGCCTTCAATCTTTTCAATTTATGTATCTGTCCTTGTAGCAAGTATGTTTACAAAAAATATATGTACAAAAACTCTACAATTTTAAATGACTGTCTAATAAGAACTTAATATTTTCTTTAGTTTGAGCTTTAGAAGTGTTATAAATATATATTTTTTTAGAATGAGTGGCAGTTCAATTCTTGACACTCTTGAATACTACTTGGGGGGAATTGAATTTTCATCACTAAGTTGCAAAATGTTTCCTTTTGCAGAAATCTTCCCCCCCCCCCTTGTTTTCTGGTTATATTTTTTAAATTTCATTAACCATCTTAGTTATTTTATAATTCCAAACTCAATTTCGTTGCAATTTATAGCTCTATTCTAAATTGACAACATTAAAATAACTAAGATGGTTAATGAAATTTAAAAAATATAACCAGAAAACAAGGGGGGGAGATTTCTGCAAAAGGAAACATTTTGCAACTTAGTGATGAAAATTCAATTCCCCCAAAGTAATATTCAAGAGTGTCAAGAATTGAACTGCCACTCATTCTATTAGTTTTTGATATTGATATTTCTAAAATGTGGAAAAAAACATAACTAAATTGTTACTCCATGACATTTGTATTCTAATTCATGTTTTTTTGCACTACAATTTTCAAAATAGATATTGATAGTCAAATATTTTATAATGATTCATACCAATATTAATTTCAAGTTTAATAATAATGAAACATTTTTAATACTTCTACTTAATATGCTATTAGTTTAGATAAATTATTTATCAAGTGAAGAAAGTAGTGCTTCTTTGATATTATATGATACAACCATACAATGTGTGTGTATTAGTGTATATATAATATGGGACACTAAGGTAGATAAAAAACAAGTATATAATGGTTAAAATTAGGTTTTTACAGAAATTTCAATAATTGAAATTTCTTAGAGAAGTCCACAATGTGACCTTAGCATTTCTAGATGCTGTTTAGTACAAGATTAGTTTGGAAATTCCAGGGGACAAACCGAGTTTTATTTCCTATATAATATTGTACCAAACATGCCCTTAAAGTAATCATTCAACTCTTAATTGATTATCTAAAAATGGGTTTATTTTTTTACTTGCCGCATGCTTAGCCCAAAAACCCCATTTTTTTCCTATGTCACAGATCATATGTAGTCCTTTGTTCATGAGACAGGCAAGTTAGAACATGCAAGGTCTTTTCCCATGGTGTGGGTGTGGCTTCACCTATAATGTTGATGTCAACCACCTCCTCTTTTAAGTAATCCATATCCCCCTTTTGAACTCCGCATTTAAAAATGCACTTATTCAGCCCGTTATGACTTACAAATCAATTATTAAATTTTTTAACATGACTGTGGTAGAAAGATAATTTAAGGGGAACTACAGATTGTTTTGACCCCCCCCCTCTCAAGATAAAATTAACACCCTAATGAGTGTTTCGTTGCAAGGAAAATAAAATTTTTGTTACAAAATTATGTTTATAAGAAACACGAGTCCGGATACGACGGGGTGGGTCCATACACCTGGTTGAGTGAGTTTCACATTAATATAATATGTATAGAACCCACCTCATTGAGTCCGGAGTTGAGAGACTCCCCTCAAACACGTGTTTGAGGGGATTCGGACTCTAAAAAAGGTGTTTGGATGATCATTAAATATTTTTATTTTTAGAGAGATTTATTTATCATTGGACAAAAAAAGATAAGATGCTATATCTTTTTTATTGTGATTTATCATATTCTTAAGTTAAATATGATCTCCACTCTTTTTGCTACCTTAGATTTATTTTAATATAAAATTTTATCACAAAAATATACAAAAATTACTGTGCAATCAAACACCCCATAGTTATTTGATTAATCATAAAATCTGTATTGAGTTAAATATCCGAATGCACACTAAAAGCTGTTCTGGGGGCGTACCTGCAAATTTACTTCTGTCATTTGCATTAAAGTAAAAGAGAAAGTTACGATGGTCGACTTGCAATTTTCCAGATTCAAAACGTGTTTTCCCTTAAAAAAAACTGCTGGTTTCCCCAGCGCGGCGGCAGATCATCCCTGCCGTTTCCCCCCGCCTGAGAAGAAGCTTCTTCCTCTTTCCGATCCGAGTCTCAGAGAACGAAAGAGGGGGTGGGGGATGGCTCGGAGGCCGGAGGAGGAGTACGACTACCTGTTCAAGATGGTGCTGATCGGAGACTCGGGCGTAGGCAAGTCGAACCTCCTCTCCCGCTTTGCCCGCAACGAGTTCTGCCTCGAGTCGAAATCCACCATCGGCGTCGAATTCGCCACCCGCACCCTCCGGGTAAAACGCTCCTCCTCAGTTTTCTCCCTTCCATAGATAGGTTCCATTCCCACGGTTCAAGCGTCTGCCCGTGCGTAAGCGGGTATTCGGGTGAAGTGGACAATGGTAATATTTTCTTCCTCCCCATGCCTTAACGATTGCTACTTCGTGCGAGGGGTAGTATGGAGCTTATGGCATCAACAACGGTGAACCTTTTCGCGTTTTTTCCCATTGGAGATGGAGCTCTCCTCGTTTGATTTTGCTTGCTTCCTTTTTTGTTGGTGTCCTGCATTTGATGACTTTTGATCATAGTTGTCAAGGCGACAAGATGTCCAAGGCGCCCGAAGGGTCTTTTACAGCTTAGGCGACAAGGCGTAAGCTTAGGCGGTAAGACGAGGTATGATGCGGGGAGGAATGTATATGGCATTTTTTGAAACTATCATGACATTGTAATACATAAAAATTGAAATGAAACTTACAAATCTAATCAAATTGACATACATTCATAACCAAACTTGAATAAGAACAAGAACAACCAGACAAGAAAAAGTTCACCCACTGAAGACATAAAAAATTACTAATGTAACACATTCATATTATATAAATCGACAAAAACAATCAGACAAGAATAGCAATAGAAAAATAAGAATAGAAGTGAAAACAGAATTTTTTGGTTTCAAATCATAGCATAAATGACTCCGGCGGAGATTGAGAGGATTTCAACCCTATTACCTATAATATAACAATCTCCATATATCACACAATGCCAATGTTATATTTAGAATATATAAAAATACTTGAAGAAACAAGAACAAGGAAATTGGAAATTATCGACACACCGAAGATGTTTAAACATGAAATATTTTACACATTCATATATAGAACATCTTTAAGAAGATTTAAGGCATCGTAATAGATGTTAAGACAATAAACTAGTAAGAAGAAATAGTAAGAATAACAAAAGAAATCAAAAACTAGGTTTTAGAGAGAGTTGGAGGACCGTAGGGAAAGTTGAGCCGGTTAGGGCTTCTTCTGGAGATGGAAAAGTCACCGTGAAAGGAGGTTGTAGGGTGGAAGGTGTTGCGAAGGCACGTCGTTGGAGCTTGGAGGGCCGTGGGAAGCGAACACCAAGCACCTCCGTCGGGGGCGTCCGCAGGCTTCAGGCTCGGGAGATCGAAGCAGCATCGAGCGTCCGCAGGAGCTTCTTCGGGCAATAGAATCGGGGCCGAGCAGCCTGGGCCTCACTTAAGAAGCTGGCCGGCCTTTTTGCTTGAACCGGTGGCACTGGTTTGGCCGACGAACCGGCGGACATCCGGACAAGGCGTCGGGCGCTTACCAAGGCGTACACCTTTACAATGGGCAATAAGGCGGGCGGCCAAGGTGATGTACAAAATACGCCTTGTCTCCTAAACGATGTCTAGGCGCCGCTTATGCGACCGCCTTGATAACTATGCTTTTAATGGCCATCGTTAGGTTCTTCTCGTTCTATACATCGTGCCAATTGATGGCAGTTGGCGATGCCGTGGTGGTGCCATCATCGCGTGCTTGGATTTTCGTTTTTTTTGCGATGTTTAAAAAGGCAGAACTGCACTTCTGGTTATTATCAGCACTTCACGGTGTTTTCTATCAGGGATTTGCGCTTCTTCACTTTCAACGGAGTAACTGGTCCATGAAATTCAGAAATTTTCACTCTTGATATAATTTTCCTTTCCTCTACCGAGTAGTGCATTGAGACGAACTACGTCAAGTCTCAAGTAGGTATTGCTCTAACCTTCGTCTGCTTCCTCTTTATGTTTAACCAATATCGTACACTCTAGATAAACATCTTCAATACACTTTCGAGATCAATAATCCAGTAAATGCCATGTGTTCCTTACCAGAGAAAGGAACATAGAAAACAAAGAGAATAACTAACATTGAAAACGATTCAGAAAGAATGTCGCAATGGAAGAGAAGACTGACATTTCACAACAAATATAGAACACGTACAGGGTTTGGACAAGGGGAAAAGTTGGCAATTCTAACCTGTAGATTGTCGACCTTTCAGTCCAGCAAAGGAGACATCCACTTTTAATATCAGAGGGGCACTCCTCATGCACTTGGAACAATCTTTCATCTTGTTCTGTCCATATCACCCACATCAGTAGCAAGTAAAAGCATGACGCTGCGACCACCAAATAACAAAGACTTCTTCACTGATTCGTGAAATGACCATGCAGTTAAGAGTTGTTCTGTATCGGCCTACTGCAAGTTTTTCTGAGAAAAGGTTCTGGATGGGGTTGTATAATTTTACTCTAAAGAAACATATGATCCACTGTTTCTTGAGCAGTGCCATAAAAGCTATATGCTTTCATATAATGATGTTGCTGCATTATAATTTTTACCCCAATCGATTTTTTATGAATCAAAACAGCTTTTGATGATTTGCTTCACCATTCTGTATTTTGAGCCTTCTCGACATGGTTACATACTAGGGACCAACTTTTTGCTAACTACTGTTTGGAAATTTGGCTTAGAATCCAGGAATGCTTGTAGGGAAATTTTACCCGGCAACTATTGCAAGTCTTTGCATGAGTCACATGTCTTCTCCCTTCACGATGCTCAGAAGTTTAGTTTGTCAGTGATAAATTAAGTTAGGCTTATGAAGATATTGAATTAGCACCGACTTGAGAAATCCCATCCTCAGTAGTAGAGATAATTATGCTAGGATGGGCATTTATTGTGGCAAAGAGGCGATAGTCATATCACTCGATTTTTCTGATGATTCAGCGATTGATACAAGTCCCTTGGATTTGGCAGCTGTTTCAGTATCTAAAGTGAAACTACGTTGTGCTTACTTTCCCTGGGCAAATTTATATGCTAGAAGAATAGCTATTTCAATTGTAAACTTTAACTACTCTTGTTTCCAGGGTACTGGATTTTTTAAAGCTTCTGGAGTTTACTTCTGCTTTTATTTTTTCCATACTCTTTAATGTTATAAATGTGTATATCTAGAATATACTTGAAACTGGTCTGCCCTTTTTTTGTATGTCATCTTGGTTTCATGAGGCTATGTTATGTAATGAGATTGGTTGATGCATATCAAGATATCTTAAGGAAAATGAAGAATGAAGACTTACCTAATTGGTCGATCTTTTCCAACTTTTATTTGTTTAATAATAACAGCAGCTGGTTCTCATTACCAGTATAATTTGACACGTAATCATCATGGTTTACAGGTGCAAAAATCTGATCCAGGGGGAGCCCGATCCAGGACTAATTTCCACTGAGATCGGGCTAGGCTCAGTTGGGTTGGCTGATTCCATATTGATCCGGGACTGAATCGTGCGAGGCAGTGGAGGGTGGCAGCCACCCCTGTACCTTCACCACCCTAAATGGGCGGGTAGCAAGCTGAATTGGGTCCTTTGGATCTGATACAATGGGGTCCACCAACTTGTGTATCACATACTTGGACCCATATGAAAGTTGGCAGATCTAAGGATCCCCCAACTTAAATTGGTGGGTCCCATCTGGACTGGTACACATCTTCTCCACCGGTTTAAGGTGTGGAAGGCAGAGAGGGCTGGTGCTTACTGCCCCTCCATGGTTCCACTGCCTCCCAACTGCCCCTTGACCTTGGGTTGATTCCGGATATTTTGTGTCTCTTTTTTTAATGTTTTGAATAATCGATCTAGGTTGTTCTTGGATCGGTTTTTCTTTCATTGGAGAAGCCAAGATGGCTTTATCCAATCTTGGTCGTCCATGGCCGATCCTGACCTAGAAATCCTCGGTAGCAACTAGCAGGTCAATTTTAAATATGGTTTACACATAATAGGTCAAGGCATGGAAGGTAGACATATTGCCTGCTCCCTCGGTGTATGACATCGAGGGGAAACTTTATACTCTTTACTTTCTTCTTTCTCTTCCCTCTGAGTTCATCTACTATAATTTTCTGGTCGTGCTGCAGAGTAACAATTTTCTGCAACGCCACACATTGGGTGCCTGATAGTAAAACTGAAAAAGTATCTTTGTTTTTTGCTGCAGGTAGAGAGCAGGACTGTGAAGGCACAAATTTGGGATACAGCAGGGCAGGAGCGATATCGAGCAATAACAAGTGCTTACTACCGTGGAGCCCTTGGTGCCATACTTGTCTATGATGTTACTAAACCTACAACATTCGAGAATGCTGGCAGATGGCTCAAGGAGCTCCGGGAGCATGCCGATTCTAACATTGTAATCATGCTTGTTGGAAACAAGACCGACCTCAAGCACCTCCGTGGTGTTGCCTCCGAAGATGCTCAGAGCTATGCTGAAAAGGAAGGTCTCTTCTTCATCGAGACATCTGCTCTGGAAGCCACAAACGTAGAGAAGGCATTCCGGACCGTCCTTGCTGAGATCTACCGGATTATCAGTAAGAAAAATATCTCCTCTTCAGATGGTCCTCCAACAGTCCCCCCTGGAGCCATCAAAGAAGGGGAAGCCATTGTGGTTTCAGCATCAGATGCCATCACCCCAAAGAAACAATGTTGCTCAACATAAAATGATCTTAAAGCTGTGAATCTCATTACTCTTTTCTTCCTTCCCCCTCCATTATCGGTTTGTTATCTGTAACTTGCAATCTTCATGCCTGTTGCATACCAGAATTTGGTATCAGCATTTTTACCATGGTTTTAGTGGATACCACTGCATATCCTTTCAGATTTGGGCGATCATGTCTCGATTTCCTGTTACAGACTAGAATGGCTCGCATGCTGATTTTTTGTACTCATGACTCAGATGCTGCAAAAAAGCTGTCGTACAGTTGCTTTTTTCTAATTTGGTGTGTGGATAAGAACTAGAAAGATGTATCCGGCAGCCTAATTACTAGCTGGTACTTCTCTTTATTCATCTAAAAGTTGAAAGAAAGCCATGCTGCTCAAGCTGTTGTAGAAATAGTCCGAATAGAACAAGAATCATGTATCTACTTCCCTGTTGTTGCTCATATTTACACATCATAACATAAGAGGCTATTTCTGTTGTCTACGAACAAAGACTTCTTTGCAACTTATCATCATTCTATCGTAAACATGCGTACGTCAATATGGAGAGGAGGATGACGGTTTGACGTTTCGCTACAAGCTTTATCAATTTGCAAAAAGGTCTGTATTATAGGTAGAAAAGAGAGAGAGAGAGAGAATCATCAGTTTGTTCTAGGACTCACTAATCTGAGTAAGGTGATGTTTGTTTTACCTTAATGCGAAATCTTACCTCCTAATTTTTCATCTGCCATCTTACATTGTGACAAAAAAAATGCTTAATTTCATTGAGATATATGTTGTTAACCATCATATATTTTTAGTCAACACTAGAATACATATATATTTATATCTTACGAGGTGTTTGGTTGTAGAATTTTTGTTACAATTTTATGTTTACGATAAAATTTATTAAAATAATGTTTGACAATTAGTATAATTTTATATTTTAAGGAAGATTTTATTTTTGGATAAAATTGTGAGATCTTTTTTTTTCTTTAGTCTCGCAGGGCATCTCCTAAGAAGGGCAGGACATGCCAACGGACGGGATCCCCGATTTAAGGCCCTGTTTGCTATTTGACACCTCTATCATTATCAATTTTAAAATTGATATTCCTGGTAATCACTAAGAAGTGTTTAGTTAGTAATATCAATTTTGAAATTGATAGTGAAAATAAAACACATTATGTAATACAAGTGTCAACTTGTATCAATTTTGATATTGATACTCCAACCTCTAAAATTATCAATATCAATATTGATATAGTATTAAATTTAAAACTCTAACCAAACGGGCCATAAAGCACCTCGAAGAAGAGGTGATCCGGGACAACGATCTCGTCGTATAACGCCCTGTTCGATAACACTATTAAGTAATCGTATCACTATTAATTTGATTCGGCAAACTAATCACATCTTAGACAATCACAACTCGTTATCTTAAATCAATTATTTAAAAAAAAAGTGACGAATGTGACGAAAATATTAATCCTACACTTAAAACACGTCAATGAAATGAGGATTCACCATAGATTTTCTGTAATCATAAAAATTCGAAGAAAACTTTATAATCTAACTTAATATAAGAAGCGGGAGTAGCCTATTTTCGTCCTCTCATTTTTAACCGTTTGTTCATTTGATTATTTTCTTTCCCACCGTTGGATGTATCGACGCCCTCCGAGTTTGTGAGTTCCTACTGTCTTGCGAGTCTTACCATCCGCACTCTCCTCCGGTGGCTCGCCGTCAACACCTTCCCCGGATCTCACGCGGATAAAACAGTCGGACCTCCGCCCCCTCTGCCAATGGTTTCACCCTCCGATTTTCCATCTCTCCCGCCGTCTTCTTCTCCGCCGTTTTATCCGCCCCCTCCACTTCGTCGGTTGTTTTATCCCTGTGAGATCACTGTGCCGACTACTCTCGCCGTGAGTCTGCCTTGTCCGCCACTTTCGCCAACGACTATCCTAACCGACCAGCACGCCCATTTCTTCTCCCCGTATCCTTCCTCTTGCAATATTTGGGCGATCGTTTCCTTGCAACCTTCCTCTCTGCCTCCCCCTGCATCTCTCCTGTGCCTTCAATGGCATCTTCGATGTCAAACACGGTCCGCCGTCTGCATCGTCGACCGTTACGATTCTTCGAGCGTATTTCTTTCATCAGTCGAGAGGGCTTGCTTCTATTTCAGAAAGATATGCCCTTCTATGTTTACTGCCATTTAGATATCATTCACTGTCAACACTAAATATTTGGTTCATCTCCAACTTCCATCCCCCTTTGTTTCGACCGATTCTGAGCGCGGTGCAGGTTAGCTCTCAAACCACCGAGATCCTTGGTGCTTGTTCTATTAGCCGGATTAATATTAACCTCTTGTTTTATTTCACACAGTACCTGAAAAAGGACCTACTCTTCATAACGTGATTGTTCGTGTCTGTCAGGAGACATCACAAGGTATTTCTATATCTGTCGAAATGCAAATCATTTTATTACTTTCGTCTCCTTTGGGGGACCCAAAAATGATATAATTTGATTATTTGGTAGTTGATATTACATAATCAATTTCCATCATGCATGCATTTTTTTAATTTTCTCCATTCAAATTTTTTCTAAAGTTTTATATTTTTTCCAATTTTAATGTTTGATCGAAATTAATTATTCTATATGACATGTTACCGCCTCTGGAATGTAACACTGAATTGATTAAAGTTGGATATGGAGAGGGCCAACTTTATTTTCATGAACTTACACTATAACCTCAAACATTTTCAAACATAAAAGAAGCTTCCTAAAAGGGAATGTCCTTGTACCTATGATTACTAGCCGAACAACTGACTTATGCCCATATACACATAGGAAGTTTTATGAATTCATAATTTATTTAAATTTGAAATTTTCACAATGGTGTAGTTGTTGTGTCATTACAGATTGCTAATGATGCAATCTATGTGAAATAGCTTTTGAAGGTTCAAATCTGCTAAGATGGACAAAATAAATCTCAAATTGGAACATCAAGTATCAAAATCTGTAAATCAAATAAATTCAAAAGAAAGCATTGTGTCTTTTTATTCTAAAAATTACATTTTATGCATATTTTGGAATCAAATTTCTGAATTTTTTTCTCAGATTTGAATTCGTTGTTTATTCATTCTATTTCTGCACTTTTGAATTTCATTGTGTTTTTTGCATGTTTACTTATTACTTTGTTATAGTTTTCTACATTTTTTTATTCCTAGCAACCTTTATTTTTTATTCAGTTACAGTATTGCCTTCAAATTTCTGAATCATGGACCTCAGGATTTTCCACTTTTCAGAGTTTCCATATTTCTGGATGTTTTTTAGGATTTTTGAATTTCTAAACTTTTCTTAGTTTTCAAATTTACCAAACATCTTTAGATTTCAAAATTCTTCCCCTTTTGGGATTTTCCAACTTTGAGAATTTTCTGACCGGCAGATTTATAACAATATTTAGAGGAATTTTGAATTTCTGATCATTTGACAACTATAAAAAAAAGCACTCAGATATCAATGGCATTGTGAAAAACCTTAGATGATGACGACACAAGTTTTATGGTATCACTTACTGTTGCTTGAAGCACATTATTATGGAGGCCATGATATCTAAGTGCTCTTCTACAGTGGTCAAACGATCTATGATTAAGGGTTATTATTGGAGTTATTTTATTTCTCTTATCAACATTGGGGCATTTTTCATATGTTGTAGGAAAAATTCAAAAAAATTATACACTACTCTATAGGCAAGATCCAAGTGTCATGTTGGAACAAAATTACACCATGTATAAATTTCTTCTGTTCTTACTTTTGCCTTATATAACTCATGCCATTTTTCTATTTATGGTAGCAGTAATACCTCTTCTAGAACTTCTGGTGTCAAACTTAGGATATCACAAGTGTTTTTGGTGAAGTATAATCAATACCATCCGGGGATTAAAGAGAAAGCATTCATCTTGGTCTCTAATGTCTTCTAGAGTAGAGGAATTGCAGACAAGTGCACTTTAATTGGAATGTGGCTCATTGATGTCAAGCACTCAATCTCAAAGTATGGCCATGTGCTTTACAGTTTGACTATCCAGGAGAATCCCCCCCTTGTTCCCTTATAGCAATTAGTGCATGTTTATGAATTTCTATACTCCTTGTTGATATTCAGTTGCAATAACAAACTGAGTGTACATACTCCATAACAATTACATAAGTTTTCCATGGAATTATTTGCTTTCCATTTTTCCTTAGCCTTGTGCATTGAGATCCATCAAGAAGTAGTTTACTTCTTTCATTGGGTAGCTTAGGATGTTTTATAATATAATTGATTGGAGTTTGTTTTTTTGGGATATTGACTTTATGAATCAGAGTTTTGAGATTCTAAAAATTTTTATTCTAGATCTGAGAAGTTTGTGATATGGAATTTCTATTTTTTTTCTTACAACTCTCAAATTTAAGGATTTGATCTAGAGTTTAAGATTTTGGTGTCTTTTTTATTTGTAGAATTTAATTCCAGTTTTGGGTTTAATGCTCTTGACTTCAGCTTTCTAATTCAGGAAAGTCTGATTTGAGATTTCATTTTTCAAGTCTGGGGCTTTTGATTTTGAATTTTCTCAGATTCAAGGACCGAGATTTGCAGTGTCACCTTTGTATTTTGAATTTGGGGAAGTTTGCATTTTGCTGTATTTGGAACTTTGATATTGAGACTTCGGATTAGGAATCTGAATTTTTCATATTTGAGAACCTGATATTCTGCGTTCAATTTTTTTATGTCTGAGAATTTTGAGATTTAGGTTTTCAATCAATGTTTTAGATTTGGGATTCAGGATGCTGGCTTAAATTAAATTTCCACGGTTCTATGGTTTGAGATCCCCTTATTCTTTTCAGTTGGAAACTTAAACTACAGACCTCAAAACTCTTCTATTTTAGATGTCTGATTTAAATTATTCTTACTTTAGTTGTTTGTTTAGTTAAGAGTTGGCTGTTGTTTACAGCTTGATTTAAATTAATCAAAGTTCATTTAGAATTTGGCTTGTTTTTTTAAAACTTAATGTCCAGTATCTTTGGGATTTTTGTGTTTAGAGATTTAATTTTCTGATTTAGATGTCAGGTTCTAAGACTCTGATGTTTGGAATATTGAATTTGAGTTTCAGAATAGAACACTTCATGATTTGAGGATTCGAACTTTTATCATTTCAAAATTGGGAGTTGTGGATCATGAGTTTTGATTTGAATCCTTTGATCCTTTGATCTGACAATCACTGATCTAAGACCGCATATTACTATCTCAGATTTTGAACAAATCTTTTTTTTTCAAGATCTCAGATTGATTAATTCCATAAACTTAGATTTTGATTTCACCTGCAAGAATTTTGAGGTTTATGATTTCTTAGATTTAAGGTTGATCTATGATTTAGGATTTGAGATTTTGATTTCCTTTTTTTTTAAAACATTGATGTTTCAGGTTTAGATTTAGATATTCTGACTCCTCTTCCTTTTATTATTTTAATGATTTAATATTTCAAATTGGATGTTTCAGATTATCCTATCTGGTCTCAGATTTTTAAGAAGTTGCATTCAAGATTTAGTTCTGGGGTTTTGAGTTTTATTTTTTTGTTTCCTTGATGTGGAGTTGATTTTTTTTTATTTGCAATTTGCAATTTTGGTTTTTGATTAAGATTTTTTTACTTTGGATTTTAGGGTCTAACAGTCATTCCTTCTACCAACAATCATCATGCATCCCTTCAACCAACAAGCATCATGCTTAGCTTGGACTCACCTTTGATTTCTTTTGAGCTTGACTTATCAGAGGTGGCTTAATCTTGATCTGGGCTCCCTTCCTTCAAGTTTTGGATTAGTAGCTTTCAATCATTTTTTTTGAATTCTCTGACTTGAGATAGTCTGATTTCCTGGCTTCTCCACGATCTCCCAGATTTCAAATCTCTGATTTTTTTGGGATCCACCATGCTCCTAAACCCTCAGACTTGGAGCTCCCTAGCATTTCTAAAATTTACAGATTGGCAACCTCCTTAGATTTCTCAGTACTTTCTGTATTACAACCATCCGATGACCTGAGTTGTTTTAAACTTTCAAATTCGTGCAGTTATGATCTTGCCGAAACTTTGACCATCGAATTATTTGAACTTAAAAGAGATATGCTTTTGTCCATGCTCACATTCCAGATATCTAAACCCACTTGATTATCATCTCTTTTCTATGTGTTTTCACATTCAAAAATTCTAAGTGCTTCATATCTCCCTTAAGTTATGATAATCTGCTCATTGGAATATTCTGATTATTACAGAAAATTATGTGTTTGAATGTTCAATTTCAGATTTCTGAATTGTGTTTTTTTCCTTTGAACAGTTGTCAGGGTTTCATCTATTTCTTATTTTTTATTTGCATTCCACCAAGTTCATATAGTTGTTCATTCATACTCCTCATGCCATTAACATGTGCAGTAGACATAAAATTTCTATTGCTTGCTTAATTGGAGATATATATATATATATATGGAGGGAAGGCATGGAAGCCTGTCAATTAAGATTATTGTTCTCTCTTGTTAATTACATGTTCCTTATGACTATTGATAGCCAAGTCAATGTTCGTTTAGGCTTACAAGCCTTTGTCAAAATCTGCCACCCCACTGATTGGGGTCTTCCAGGTGTCATCCATTGCATAATCTTTTGTGCGCTGCCCTTCTTTTTAATCTCCTCTTGAATGTTTAGTCAAACTAGAATTTTCTGCCTTGAACAGGGGATCAAAATAGGTCCCAACATGGCTTGTCTTTCAAAATTTCTAAGTTGCAAATTTTTATCAATCTTTAGAGAAATTTAGATTTTCTGATTTTGACCTTTTCGGGCCTTTCAGATTGTGGCATTTTTTTTATTTCTGGACTTATCAAACTCCCATCTTCCTGAACGTTTATGAGATTTTAGATCTATGACTTTTAGGAACTTTTAGATTTTGGGTTATGAGGTTCTCAGATTTCAGAATTTGAAGGCTTTTCAGATTTTTTTTGATGGTCTAAGATTTACAGGTTCTAACTTCTTGATTTCCAAATTTTTCTAATTCTCAGATCTTTTGATAACTTCAGATTTTCCATCTTTTGCAGAATTTCTCTTGTATTTTGTAGGTCCTTGTGATTGATCAGTGAGTGGAGATAGTTGTGATGGCAGATCGTATCTTTCTCTTGGATGGTGGAAGATTGGTGAAGGTGAGTCATTGGTCTTCACTCTCTCAAGTTGGACGATATGGCTTACTTGTGGCTGTGGCGAATGAGGTGATTTTATAATGCATGATATACGTAAATTGCTTATTAGTCTGACAAAGTTCAATTCTCTGTTACTCCTCATAGGATACGAAAGGATTAATCCTAGAGTTTGTTATGTATTTACTCATGACATACAGATCTCAACTTCGACAGTTGCACATACAACGTTTTGTTTGTCAAGATTGTTTGTCACACTTCTCTATTTTAATGACTTTCGGTTTACGAAAATTCTTATTTATTTGAAGAAAAGTGATAGATAAATTTATCAATATAAAGTTGATGACACTTTATATTATATATGCATAATTATTTAAAATATTTTTTAATTCATCCGTACACGTGCGAAGCACGTTCTTTTAACTAGTATTGCATGATGGTGAACATGTTTCGTCAAAAGTAAATATATTTTTAAAATAAATATTGCTGAAATAAAAATGTCGAGCCACAAGAGCAATCGTACTTAATTAAGCAAAATAAGAAATTAACATATCAGAGAAAATAGATGAATAAAAATAAATGCAGACAAATAGAAAGTAGAAAGATTGAGATAATTTGGATATATTGAACGTAAATAAGAAGATTCGAATCACCTCAATTACCGAGTGGAAGGAGTATCCTTAGTCCCCAATAAAAAAAGGCCACGATCCCATCCCAAGCCACTCAAGTGGCGGTTCAGATAACAAGTTTGGTGAACCGTTGCCGAAAAAGACCGAATCGTTACCGACGTCTTACTAGCCCATCGGTAGCGAGTTGTATTAAATTTGGTAGTGAGTTTGTACGACGTCGGTAGCGGTTCAGTAAAACCGCTACCGACGTCTTGATAACTCACCACCCATCACTTAAGTGGCCGAGATCGTGACCATTTTACATTGAAGACCGAGGGCACTCCCTCCACCCGAAAGTCGAGGTGATCCGAACTCTAAATAAAAAGGGACTCTCGAGCAATAACAAAAGCAAAAAAGGCAATTTAATATGATCTAAATATCTCTCGAGCAACAACTCAAAATCAACGTCGGTGAATAAAATAAAATCCATGTAGTTCACTCAAAAGGTAATTCGGGACCGAGTCCAGAATATCACCGTTTTCCGGACACCGAACAAGAGCCGCACGCACCAAAGGGAGGAGAGGAAAGGGGTGCCTGCTGTGGCGCAGTACGCCACGGACCGCGCACGTGCGGGGCAAGACAGCGTTGCCATTGGTCGGGCACAATGCGCCGCGGCGCACGACATCGCCGTCCTGGTCCACCCCGTCACGCCCCGGGGCAGAAGGGCCGGCCAGGTTGTTCCCGGTGGCTGGGGACGGCGAAGTGGCGGAGGCGGCCCTGCTGCTCCCGCAGGTAGCCGTCGCAGAGGAAGGCCCGGGAGAACCTGTCCTCCACCGGCCGGTCCACGTCGTGGACGAAGACGTCCGTCTCCCCCGACGACCTCCTCCCCTGGCCACCATCCCCGCCGTGTAGATGGCCCCCATCCGCCCCGGCGCGTCGTCGAAGTACCCCGTCGGCGCGTCCACCATGATCAGATCCCACTCCCTCCCCACCACCGCGGCGGGCAGCTCCCTCAGCGCCAGCGGGCACCCCGACGCCGCCGGGTCCCCGCCCACCGCGGTGCAGTCCTCCCCCGGCCGACGCGCAGGAGGCCGTCGGCGTGGCGCACCTTGGTGCGGTACACCAGGTGGTAGGCCTCCAGGGCGGGGAGCCGCCGGCGGACGGCGTCGATCCAGGCCCTGTCCTCCTCGAGGAACACGGTGCGCCCGCCGTGGTTGAGCGCCGCCCACATGAGGCTGTCCCGGCCCAGCCCGAAGACCAGGAAGTTGCAGGGGGACCTCCGCCCCAGCACCCTCGCCGTCACGGATATCTCCTCCTCCGTCTGCTGCGGGGTGGAGTTGGAGGTGGCGTAGTGCACAACCGCCGCCGCCAGCGACGGCGGAATCTTGTCGCAGGCGGAGGCCGCGGGGCTGGTTGCCGTCGGCGCAGGATCCGCCGCCTTCAAGGGCGGCGCGCCCTGATCGGGACCCGTGGAGGAGAAGCCCGACCTCGAGACGGCGGCGAGGAGGAAGATGAGGAAGAAGCCGAGCAGCGCATGCCTGAGGGTGATCTGAGACCGCAGCCGCTGAACCCCGGGCCTCATCCTGCTCCCTCCGCCACCTTCCGCCCTTCCTCCAGACCAACCAAGAAAGACCCCGCCTTCGATGGCGGCTTTGGCTACCTGCTCATCCAGGGACTTCGTCGGAGTTGGTACCGGCGGCGCTCATATACAAAAGGTACGTCAACCGGAGGAGAGTCGGTAGGGCTGAGCTGGGTGGAGAGCGGAAGGTTGCCGATGAAGGGATGTGAGGGTTGGTGTGAGACAGGAGGAGGGCAGGGCAGCAGAGATTGCGGCAAAGCAACATGGCCGCTCACCTGCCATGGCTGGCGAGCCAATCAAGGTAGGAGGAGAAGAGGGCATCTTGCAGGGTTTGGTGGGTGATCATATTTTCTCCCCCTAATCTTCCCAACTCAAGCTCATATCTCACTGGAAAGAGTTCTAATCAATTGCTGGAGGATCATGCGCGCGCTCTAGATCTTGACTTAAAAATTAAAGCTTTATCTGGGTCTTTTGGGGACGATTCAGAGCATGCGCTCCAGATCTGGGCTTATATAAATCATATGATATAGAAGATCTGGCAGATCCATCCATAGAGGTTAAAATCGGGAAGAGCCGACAGCTGGGTAAGATAAGATTCAGAGGTTTGATCATGTGGGCAGCTGAAGGATGAGCTTAAACCATGAGGAGGACACCAAGTTACTGAACCAATGTAACATAAGGGCTGTCGGCAGGAGCATGAACATTGATGTGTTGTTGCTGCTAGATGGCGAAATGGGCATTTGACTCAACATCTCTGAGATGAGGTTGAATCACCTCATGTCCCTACAAATAAATCTATTAGGCATGGTTCAAAATCAAATTAGAGTAAGTGCACATAAATGATTGATCAACCACCCATGAAAGTTGTGAAATGCTTTGATACCATGCGAGAGAGCTTGATAGACTACATAGAATGCCCTTCAGAGAAAGATTTCAAATTTTCGGATGAGCTGGGTCAGAAGAGATACCGCATGGTTTTTGGTGATTTCTGGCCACAGATTATGGCAAGGATTCCAAAATGGTGCTTGATATATATTACGAATTCACGTCTAACATCTATGTTACAACAACTATGACAAGAATGTCTGAAACGAACACTGATTTAAAAATCCGAAATCACTAATTTTTTTATAATAATTTGAGCCCAAAAGGACAAAAGTCTCGGAATCAAAAGGCTGCTTTTTGAAGTCTGAAATTTAACAGGTACCTTGGAGGTTTATGCGTTAAGACAAGTTATACAACCAGCACCGACTGAATTTGATACCAAGTTCTTCAAGTATACATCACATCTAGAAAACATCGCCACCTGAGCTCACAGCCTACATGTGAACATTGCTTTATCGAATGCTAAACGAAGAATAGATCTCAACTTTCAGGCGGAGTACTGGAGTATGTATGGAAAAGGTAAGACAAAATCGTCTTGTAGTTGCCCAGCTTTGCACCAGTGTTATTATCAACAAGAAAAGGTACCTGCAGAAGAAAGAAGGCGCCCTTTGAGGTTCTATCTCAAGGGTATGCATGTATCTCAATTTTGTCAAGATTATATTATGCTCAAACTTGGGCTTATTTGTGAAAAGAGAAAATAGGGTCAAGATGGCACCTCTTTGGAACCAGAGATCTGAACAAGGGAATCCATTTTTGAAGACCCTTCTCCTACATTATGTAGAATGTAAGGAAGCTCTAACTCACATAGTGCTTCACGAACGATCCTTGCATACTGGAAGAACAAAACTAGTGGGTACAAGGTGATCATGTGGCAAGTAGATACATGATAAAATTGAGAAGGGCTTACTGGATTATTTTCATAGGAGAATAGCTCCAATCTTTCTGAAGGTAGATCTGACCTGGCCCTGTTCCACAAGGTCATCCCTCTGCCTGCCCGGAGTAGAGTTGGAACCCAACCAGTTAACACTGTGCTGCACCCATGGAAAGACAAAAGAAATTGGAATGTTCATTGCGAGTGACACAAACACATAAATCGAGAAATGACAATTAAATCTGCAGTACTTGGGAATTTGATGAATAGTGATCGTTTTACAAATTTCACCGCTTAAAATGTCATATGCAACATATTCACTTTTCGAGGAATTTGTGAAATTGTGAATAGAGTATGAGGATATGTTCTCAATCTGATAGATTTATAAACATTTTCAGTTGAATGTATACTAAAAATTCGGAAAAACATCGTTCATGTTTAAACTGTTCGGATCAGAGATATATCGGTTGAATAAATATCAGCTATGTCTTCAATTAAAGAATCTCATTGGTGGTAGATGATTATTCAATTGGAGATGAACATCATAAATGTGAATTCCATCCCACTTCCCATTTCTTTTTGGACCATGAAAACAGGATGCCCTGAATTTCATGATAATTCTGGTGTCCCGTTATGGATTTTTCCACATCAGTCCAACAAATATAGGGTAACATAATAACATGATACACACACCCCACTTGAGGATAAATATAGAAGCAACAAAAATATGTATAAAATGGATTTATAGATTTCTAAATGAGTGTACTTATCAAACGTTAAATTCTGCCTAGAGAAGCTGGGCCAGACCAGAACGTGGAGGGCAGACCATAGCTTAACCAGCCCTATTCCCTGCTAGGATGAATTGTCTTGGTGATTCCAGCTAGGGCAGGACAGGATTTTTTTTCTATCTATTGCACTAAAAAGGGATGATCAACACTCATAGGAGTAGGTTTTCTTGATTTTTATATTTATATAAATTCAAATCAGTTAACAAAATAAAACTAATTAACATCTTTGATAATCTATCCTTCTATCCTAGTAAATAAATAAAATATCCGTGCGGGCAAATGCTTGTAAAGAAAACAATGCAGAAAAGAACAATAGCGTTACCTCTCCATGAGCCCTAAAGAGGGATTTCTTCCTTCACCATACTGTTGGAATAGGTACTTAACGATATCACCTATTAATACCACAGCAAAAGCAGTGAGAATCATGTATTCTGCCACTTTATTTATCCAATTTCTAATAGGCAGCCGAACAAATAATTTCCCGCAAAAGACAGGTCAGAAACAGATAATCATGACACTTTGTGATACCACTACATGCAAACTAATTGGTTGTGTGACATTTTTATACACTTTGTGACAAAATTTTATATTAAGATAAAATCCATATAGCTAAAGACAAAATTATCACGTGGTGAGTTATGAAAACAAAATTAGTGGGGACTACGTGTAACTAAAGAGGTGGGGGAAGCACAAAGAAAAAAAAAAGTGTCACCTTTTTGTGTAGGAAAGAATTCTTTGTAAAAATATATTTTTTAATGATTGCCGAACACAATTTTGTCAAGTTGTGTTACAAAAACTCAATTTGTCATGCAACCAAACACCCTAAAAACAAAATTATCATTCTTAATAGAAACTAAATTCCGATGAGTATAATCATGTGCATGAAAGGCACATATTAACAGCAAAACGTCCCAGCCACTTTTTTATGCTGTCCCAGTCACTTTTAGCTCTGAACCATTATCAGCTGATAACAGATACTTTGTCTATAACAGAAGTTTGGTGTAAAATGTACGTAGTATATGTATTAATCATGCAAAATTTGGCCTCACTGAACAAGCCTCTCCATGCTGTCATCATCCATTTCTGGAAAGGAAACCAATAGGCATCTTGTATTTGTAGTTACATTGAAAAATAATTAAGAGTGGCATTTCTGTAATCAGACATAACACTATAGGTTTGCAATTATCCTTCATAAAATGGCAGATGTATTTACAGGATTTTGGCATGCACCAAGTCCGCTATCCTCAATCATAAATTAGTGGATTGCAGGAGGATAGCCCTTCTTTGGATCCTATTTGCTAATAGTTGAAAGATATTGAAACATCGTGAAATCGACCATAAGAGAAGTGCATCTTTCAAGCCCAACAAATAACAGAGGTTTCATACAGCCCAACAACAATCTGGAAAACCCAAATGGAGACTCTTTAGGGATTTGACTGGAAATGGATCATATCAATTGCTGATGTGACACTTTAAGAGATTTAACTAATGCTTCAGTTAATAATCAACACAGATAATGCTAAGTTCTTTTGAAGTTTTATAGATAGGTGATGGTGATACTAATAACCGTCCTCTAAATGGAGCGACTGAAAGTTGAATTCAGTTTAATTCTAGGCATAGAAAACGACTAATGGGTAATGATATGGATACCAGTTTTTCCATTCACAACCAAAGTAATTGATGACTTGAAGTTAACCAGTGATGACATGATCACAAGAGAAATCATGGGTAACAAAACTGATACCAACGATTTCACACCATCTACTCCTAATCATGCAGCGTGTAAATGATGATTGTTACTCATAATAATAAGGAAGAGAGACTAGAATAAAATTCCAGTGTTCATACTTCATACAGCTGTTGCAGCAATGAACGATGGATGATCCCAAGCAAAGGTGTCTCATGTTTTGTTGTTGAAATTTCGAAGTTTTGATGTCTGTCTGTCTTTGCCATTAAGACGTTATGTATAGACCACATAAAAGGCATGGACTAAATAAACATTTGGTGAAAGGTATCTGCTAGCAGCAAGCTAAATAGAGAGCAAAGTATCTTATACCAAGGCGTTACTATATTAATATATTGAGTGAATATTTCGTCCCACATCCACATTATCCTCTGTACATTTAAGCTGAATTTGAGTAATGTCTTTAAAATGCTATAGAACCTGGTGAAAAATGTATAGATAAAGTATATTTAAGTTTTGTAATACAATAAACAAAACACTTGTGAAGAGTTAGTGGAAAATTTATATCATCAGAATTTAAATATGTAATATACTCCTTAATATGTTAGAAAAATGATGCATTAATTTCTTACCACTTTCATACGTTGATATACCAGTATTTGGATCAACAAGGAAAGGAAACCTGAAATAAGAGTTGAAAACTTATGGGGATCCGTATAAAAATAACTTATATGGAAAAAATAATACAAGGATCAAGATCAAGTTCAAAATCTACTGTGGAAAATTAACATTTGAAAAGAAAGGTCATCAGCACAAACATCATGACGGCAAAAACTTTAGTTATATATATATTTTTTCATGATAATCATGCTGGAGATAACGGCTGACATGCAAAGACATATACTTCAATCAGTTTCCATTATGCGAAGCACTTACTGTTCCTTCCCACCTAATGTCTTGACCATCTGCCTATGCCTTGCAGATCCTTTAGGGCAAGGCAAAACCTGTACATGAAACAAATCATGTTTATTGTACAATTTATAATAGAGATATTTGCAGTTAGTTATTCACTGACAATATCAGGATCTCCAAACAAGAAAAAATCACATGCTCTGACAGCACTTCAGGGTTTATTTCTGAATGTCCTAGGGTGAACTATTGGTTAGTACATTTCTTATGGTTAAGCTTAATCCTAAATATCCCAAATAGTTCAGATAACAATCTCTCCAGAAAGCCAATGAATTTACTGTGTGCAAGTGTGACTTATGAGTTACCTCTACGGTGAGATCCAGCTCAGTCATGGCTTCTCGAACTCTCCTGCAAAATGGGCATGCCTCTGTTCACAAGTAAATTTAGAACAGTTTATCTGTGAGAGAACCCAATTTTTTATGGCTAAAGCTTAACGCCTTGGGTAGGTAACTAGCAATAAGAACCATGTTGCCCTCACCAACTGAACTGAATCACCTGATACAAGGAGATAGCTCTATTTTAATTTTAGGACCATTCATCTGTCCATTCCATGACAACCTATTTACTAGGAAGGTCCACAAACTTGCTCACTGATGTTTGCTGATGCCATTGACCAAGATATTATGGTTGATAAAGAACATAAGAAAGAAAAAGCATGGAGACGTCGAACCATGCCATTGTATTTATGGGAAACTAGTCAAAGTGCTTCCCTATAAGCCAAGGGATCAGAGAGATAAACTCACCAAATTCATAAAGCTGCAAATATGCCAGTGAACTATCTTTACACACCTGGCTTTGTGAACTTTCCAAGAGCGATCTTCTTCCCCATGGAAGTCTTGCCAAACTAGACAAGGAAGATGTCATTACCTGTTTGAGATGAGAACCATTCGTAAAACTGCCCCAATCATACAGGAGTCCATTCCATCTAAATACAAAGAATTACTTATTCAAGCTTAGTGAATCAAAATCATTTGAATCCATCACATTTTTACTACATAAAACCTACTAGTTTTTCCAACAATGTGAGAATCCATTGAAAGTGCTAATGGCCAGAGAAGCAACTGACCTCTAAGATTTCATTCCTCTCACGAGAAGGATCATCGCCCTGTTATCAGCACAACTTAAAAGTGTGAAATACGGAAGGATACAGCAAAATCTCTACACGCATATGATACATATAAAGTTAACAATACTCGTAAATTCGTAATTGCTGCGCTCAAGGTGCAATTCGAAGTTCAAACAACGTTTTCTGTGCGAAACAGTGAAATAAAGAGCTTGCAGATTTGCTATATGTCTGTTAAGCTGAATTAACAGATAACGTGGGCATAATTTCCGCAAAAAAAAATAGAACCCTAAGCAGGACGAGGACAAATTATTCGCTGCTCAGCAATGGGAAGCATTCGGGATACTCGGCCACAGCAGAGAAGTGGATAATAAGACGGAAAGCGTACAAATAATCAGAATTCTCACATCAAGCATCAAAACATGTACTTCAAAAACTCGATGATATTTGGTGGATAAAATCTCTTACACCGAACAGCTTGAGAAGGGGACAGAGAACAGACAAGAAGCTCCTCGAGTGGCTCCCGCCATCTCCGGAGGTGCTCGCTTCCACCCGCGCGCTTTGTTTCGCCTCGACCTCCGTTTTAGCGCATTTTGGACGGGTTATGGTTCTGCGGAGTGCCCATTTCCTGCTCCCGCGGAGATTTACAGACCCAGACGAGGAACCCCGATGAAAAATGACAACTTTGAAATTGGCGGCATGGAGCTCTTTGGGTTGAGTAGATTTGAACAAGGGGGAAGGATGGGAACAACCCAACGACAACATCTGCACTCTCTGCTATGCCCTCTGCGTCTGCTGGCGGCCGGCAAGAAGAAATGTGCTATCTTTTCCCCCTTAGTCTTTCGCGAAGCGTGGGTACGGCTGTGCATTTGCAGCCTTCGAAGAGTGTAATCTGATATATATATATTGTAAATATTATTTTATAAGTAAAGAATATCAAAATAATGTTAGTGGTTACAAAATATACAAAAAAGTGCTATTTACTATTATAATTTTATCTTTTTCATCCCACTGACTAGGTCTAGGCACCCAGCTTGGAAAGGCAGCCCATCTTTTATATATATATATATATATATATATCTGCGTAGTTAAATTTGTATAAAGTTGATCAGATTGGTTTGTAAACTTGTAATCACGTTGACTTTGACTTTTTATGAGATAGTCAACCATAATGTGGTCAGAATGCGGCCGCGGACCTTCAAGTTGGGCCGTATATACCTGATTTTCATTGTTGATCTGATTCTTGGCTGAAAGATTGATCTAGAAAAAAGTTTCGACGAATAATCCAGAGATTGGCTAGATCTGTTGAGATTAGATTAGAATTGAAATTGGATCGATTTTTTTTATTTTTGTGATTCCAACCTGATCGGCTAGATCAGTCAGAATCTGATCAGAATCGAATTGAAATCAATCAATTTATTTTTGTGATTCCGGCCAAATCGATCAAGACCGGTCAAGATCTGATCGGATCAGACTAAAAATTGTTTCTTTCTTGTTAAATTTACCGATCTTAAATCGATTTTTATTCCAATGGAACAATCGAGATTGGATCGATTCGATCCGATTCAGATCCAACCGATATCCATCGATCCCGACTCTCATCTCGGGATAGTTGTTTAGGCCACAACAAATTACGTGCAAACAGCAGCTGTTGCGCGAGAAATGAAGCATTCTTTTCAAGCCCAGACTTATAACGTCTGTTGACCGTTTGATTTCTGGATCAGACGTCTTACCTTTGTCTGATCCCATGATCTCCGTGGGAGTCCACCGAACAGAGGTAAGACATCCACTGGGTTACAAATAGGGGTGCAATCGGGCAGAGTCAAGCAGTATAGTGTTTAACTTCGACTCATTTATTTTACACGAGTTCAAGTTTTAACGAGCGTGAAATTCTTGTTCGATTTTGGTTCATTTATCAATCGAGCCGAGTCGAACTCGAACTCGAGTAATAACTAGACTAAAATTCAACACAGATTCAAGTTTAAGGTATATACAAACTCATTTATAAAACACAGAATCAATGAACAGTCATTTGTGAAATTTTAGATTTAACTCATTTATAAAACTCAATATAAGTTTAAACTTAAATTTTAAATTATTTAATATATTTAAGCAACAATTTATAATTATTAATACTTATAATTTATTTTTTAAAATAAATAAATATATAATATGATATTTAATCAAATTACTTACGAATTTATCGAGTTGAACCAGAGTATGTTGACTCGTTTAATAAGTCAAAATTTATTTTTTATTCAAATTTATTTATTTAACATGATAAATAATTCGAGCCAAATTTTTATCTAAGTTGAGCTTCGAATGGTTTGAGTGTTTTGGTTCGTACAAACCTGGGACTTTTGCGACGAAACTTGGTCTAAGGCGACGGTTTCGCGTGGAAACGGCGTCGAATATTCGCGTCCACGTAAGAAATCGGAGACACTCGACCGTTGCGGCGTCGTCACTTCCGCTCCGGGAGCTATCCAGTTCTCGACCGCCGGGAGGATGGAGTCGCGAGCTCTCCTCACCGCCACCTTCCCGCCGTCGACCCTCTTCCCCGCCAAATCTTACTCCCCGTCTTTGCCGCCGCCGCCTCCTCTCTGCAGCGCCGCCAGGGCTCCTCCCCGGCCGCCGCCCGCGTCGTCCCCTACCCGCACCCCGACGAGAACCCGAAAGCTTCCCGAACGCTACCCCTTCCCGGACTCCCTCCCCATCCACTCCAAGCACCCCCACGCCGTCTACCGCGACATCCAGCGCCTCGCCCGCCAGGGCCGCCTCAAGGAGGCCCTCACCATCCTCGACTACTTCGAGCAGCGCGGCGTCCCCGTCAATGCCACCACCTTCGCCCGCCTTCTCTCCGCCTGCGCCCGCCTCCGGGCCCTGGCGGAGGGCCGCCAGGTCCACGTGCACATCCGCATCAACGGGCTCGGCCGGAACGAGTACCTCCTCACCAGGCTCGTCCAGATGTACACCGCCTGCGGCTCCGCCGAGGACGCCCGCCGGGCGTTCTCTGACCTGCCACCGCAGAGCGTCCACCCGTGGAACGCGCTGCTGAAGGGGACGGTGATCGGGGGAGGAAGGTGGGGGCATGGCGCGCTGGAGGTGTTCGACGATATGCGGCAGAACGGCGTCGCGCTGGACCGGTACAGCTTCGCGCTCGTGATGAAGAGCCTCGCGGGCTCCCCGTCCGCCATCCAGGCTACGAAGGCGCACGCGCTGATGATCAAGACAGGGTTTATGGAGTCCTCCGTGACCCTCCGGACGAGCTTGATCGACACGTACCTCAAGTGCCGCAAGATCAGGATGGCGCTCAAGCTGTTCGACGAAATTCCTCACAGGGACATCGTCGCCTGGGGAGCCGTGATTGCCGGCTTCGCGCACAACAAGCTCTGGCGGGAAGCCATGGAATACTTAAGGCGGATGATCGGCGAGGCCATGGAGCCTAACTCGGTGATCTTGGCCACCGTCCTCCCGGTGATCGGAGAGATGCGCGAGCACAAATTGGGGAGAGAACTTCATGGCTACATCATCAAGTATTTCAGGGATTACAGCCGGTGGACCTTCATCCACTCCGGTTTGATCGACATGTACTGCAAGTGCGGCGACATGAGCTCGGGCCGGCGGGTATTCTACGGCTGCAGCAGAAGAACTACGGTCTCATGGACCGCCATCGCCGCCGGCTACATGGCGAACGGCAGGCACGACCAAGCCCTCCGGGCGATCATCTGGATGCAGCAGGAAGGGCTGAAGCCGGACGTCGTCTCAATCGCCACCGTCCTCCCTGCCTGTGCCAAGCTGGGAGCGTTGAAGCAAGGCAAGGAGATCCATGGATACTCTCTGAAGCGCCGGTTCTTGCCCAACATCTCCATAGCCACCTCCTTGATGACGGTGTACTCCAGCTGCCGGAACTTGCGTTACTGCTGCAAAGTTTTCGGCGCGCTCGAGCGGAGGAACACCATCGCCTGGACCGCGATGATCGATTCGTACCTGAAGAACGGAAACCTGCACGGTGCGGTGGACACCTTCAGGTCGATGCAGCTGTCCAAGAACCGGCCCGACTCCGTCACCATGGCCAGGATCCTGAGAACCTGCGGCGAACTGGGAGCTCTGCCGCTCGGGAAGGAGATCCACGCACGGGTCTTGAGGGGGAAACTCGAAGGGATTCCCTTTGTCGCGGCAGAGACCATCGCCATGTACGCCCGGTGCGGGGAGATTGCGACGGCAAGAACGGTCTTCGATCGGGTCGATTCAAAGGGATCGTTGACATGGGCGTCGATCATCGAGGCGTACGGGTCCAACGATCTGCACGGGGAAGCTCTTCGTCTTCTCGACCTGATGCTGGCGAGCGGGTTCCTCCCGAACCAGTTCATCTTCGACGCGGCTCTATCCGTCTGCGAAAATGCCGGACTGGACGCCGAGGCGCTCAGCGTGTTCGACGCCATGGTCAGGAGATACAAGCTGGTGGCTTCTGCTCGGCAGTGCGACCGCATCATCGGGCTGCTCCGCCGAGCGGGTCGCAGGGATGAAGCGGCGAGATTCGTCCAGATAAGATCTGCGGCGGCGGATCCTGCGCGCCCGGTGTCGGAATCTGGCGACATGCTTGTGTCTGAAACCCGAGAGGCGAAGATCATGGAAGGGATCTTAACTTAGATCGCATGTTGAGAAAATTAAGGGTGTTATTTGGGCGGCATTTCGTTTGGTTGGAATTCTGGATTATTGCGTTGGCATTTATACCGTAGAAATGGTGTTTTCTCAGCTTTTTTTTAGAGGAGTTTACTGTGCCTATCTCTCTCTCTCTCTCTTCTCTCCAGAGATTTGAAAAGAGGAAGGGTAGGGATACATATATATATGCGAATGGAATACTAGATTCTGAAAATTTTACTCTTTTTCAAGACAAAAATTAATGGGTTCAGAACCCTTTGATGCATCTCATGAATTAATCATGGAAGTCAGGTATCTGGAGCTGGCCGACGTCGCTCGGTTGACAACACTTTGCGCCGGGGGGAGGGCGGGGGTTTGCTTCCCGGCAGGCATCTCATGAATTAATCATGGAAGTCAGGTATCTGGAGCTGGCCGACGTCGCTCGGTTGACAACACTTTGCGCCGGGGGGGGGGGGGGAGGGCGGGGTTTTGCTTCCCGGCAGCTGCAGGGGGGGTGTTTTGGTTGCATAACAATTTTTTATATTTTCATGACAAAAAAAAACAAAAAATATCAGTCTTGTCTCATTTTCTTCTAGCTAATGTAGGAGCTCATTAAATTGAAGATCGGCCTATTGAGCTACTTGTTTCCCTAACCAAGTCGAGTTCCGGCTCGACTCGAACTCGATCCAAGCGCGAGTTCAAACTCGATCCAATTTAAGAAGCTTCAACTTGAGCTTAATCTAGGTCACTCTATTAAACTCGAATTTGAGCTCGTTTATAAACCCGATCAAAATTTAAGCTCGAGTTAAATTTACTCTTAACTCATTTAACATATCTAGTTGGCATTGTATATTTATAAATATTTATAATTAAATGTTTATGGGATGTTTGGTTGCGTGATAATGGAGGTTTTTATTTTGATTTTTAAAAATTGTAAGAAAACTGGTTAAAAGAGGTGTTTGACAACTATGATAAATTTATGTTTTGAAAGTAATTTTCTTCTTAAACAAAAAAAGAGGATCTCACCTCTTTCTTTTTTCTTGTGGTCCCCCACTTTGTTTGGTCATGGATAGTTGTTACTTTTTTTTTGTTATCACATCCCTCCAAACATGATAATTTTATGTCGTGAGTTAGTTTATTTTTTATTTTAATATAATTTTTTATCATGAAAGTGTACAAAAAATTATCATGCAACCAAACACCCCCATTAAGTTGTTGTTTGATATGTGTTAGTCATTTGTCAAGTGGAGTATGAAAATGCTCAAACTGTTCGATTCATTATTAAATATAGTTTGTTTTTTCCCCCTTATTCAAGCTTACTCATTCGGCAGAGTTGAGTTTTATCTTAGGAGAGCTTTTGAGTTGCTTGTCTTGGGTTCGCTAATATTATAATAAATAGATACATTCATCGTCAAAAATGATGCTATCAAATATCGATAATAGCCGACCGAGCGTGGCTCGGTTGGCACGACGCCACCCCCGCGGGGGAGGGGGGGGGGTTCGATCCGGCTGTGGACAGCCGGGACCACCCCCCATGGGGGGGTGGATCCTGTGGGGTTCGAACCCTAGCCGGCGCTATGCTGCGCCCGTGGGTTGGCCATCCGGCCATGGTGTCCAAAAAAAATATCGATAATAATAATATTTTAGTTTAGGGACTTGATAATGCAACCAAACAGGCCCCAGGGGATTATATTTATTCACATTTGAACGTGGAAGATGGGTGGGGGCGAAGAAAATACCATAATATTATATATGGGACCCTAAAAAAAAACTCTATTAGTTCTTTTATGTATCATTCAAGATCATGCCTCGGTCTTCGTTTAATTTAAGCTCCTACCGACCGAGGTTGCAGACAGGTCATATTCAAGAGGAATTACCTATTCTTAATTTTAATTTTGATAAAGGCTAAGACACTCTAATTTTGATTCTGATTGTGTCAAAACTACTATATTGTATTTTCATTCTTATTTTAGTCTTGTTATATAATTCTGAGTTGAGTTCTGTAATTTTCAAAATACAGAATTCTGATTGTCCAATCATTTTAAACTGTACTTTTACTTTTCTTATCACATCACATGTCGCCAAAAAATTTTCATGAGTTTATCTTTTGTTTTGTTATTCTATTAATATATATATATATATAGATGCACGCCACAAATACAATATATACATATATACATATATATTAAGTGCTTGTTTCCAATCGTGTTGTTTAGAAGATAAAATTGATTTATCACTTAATTTTTAGAGTTGTAAAAATCAAGAACATGATAAATGATGAAAGATTTTGTTGATTTGAACATATCAGACAATATCTTTTTGAGATATCTTTTTTTGAACAGAACAAATGGCGCAACGGCACCGGACCGCACTCCACAGCGCGTGACGAGGGATCGAGCATCCGCTCGACCCCCACTAAATCCGCCCCGCCCCCTCGGGGTGGCCTGGACAGATAGAGCCGGGACTCGAACCCACCCCTGCTCCCCAGGAGTAGGGGCTCGCACCAACCGAGCTAAGCTCGGTCGATCAGACATATCGAGACCTTAATGTTAGATGCACAAAAGAGACAGAGAGACAAACTCAAGATAACGTGGCATAAATATATCCGGTATAATTTTGTAAAACTAGACATACCATAAAAGTTAGTGGTAAACATTGAAAAATAGAAAAAGATGAATCAATATAGTCGATCTAACCTAAGACCTTGACTTTGAGTTTGATTTATTAAATGTTGAGATAAACTAAATTTACCCTTGAATAACTCACGTACCACAAACCATCCCTAAAATTTAATCTAAAATAGAATCATTCTATTTCAAACTATAATTTAGTATTATATAACATATGTGTCAGTTCATAAATTTTTTTGATTTATTTTACGTCACATTCTATCAAAACATAATGTATATATTTATATAATTTATCAATTTTATCTTAAAAATTCATGAAATAAATTTATTTTTATAAAAAGTATATTTAAATACTACTGATACAATTAAATAAAAATAAATATTCAGTCTAATTCGACATATTAATTGACTGATTTAATTTAATTTAATTTGAGGAAACTTGAAGACCAAACCAACTCGTAATTCAAACCAAAGCGGATCGAACCGAATCAAATTGCCGGTTTGATTTGATTGTTCGGGTTGAACCGGACGACGACACCCCCGGACGGCGTCCCCCGCCGGAGCATGCTTGTCAACGGCGAGGAGGAGGAGGTCTCCGGCAACCGGGCAGAAGCTTCTCCTTCCCCACAGGGAGGAAGAAGAGAGAGATTTGACCCCGGACGGCGACGCCACGCACGCCCCAGCGCGGCCGCCGCGTGTTTCCGGGCGCTCCGAGACCGCCTCGCTGGCGACGCCCCTGCTCTGTCCCTACGCGGTGGCCCCGCGGCCGTGCCGTGCCGTGCAGCTCCACCCGCCGCCACCGGTCCCGTCACCGCCGCCGCAGCAGCCACCAGCGCGTGTATCCCCACTTTTAACCGCCCCCCGCCCCCGCCGCCCCTTGCTTTCCTCCTCCCCGCCTCCCGCGCCCCCGACGCGGCCGTAACCGCCGGTGACAGATTTAATAATACAAGACCGCTTGTTCGTCCGCGCAACAGGGGAATGGGGGGGCAAGTCGCTGTCGAGGGGAAGACGATAAAGGGGGGAGAAAAGGGCAGCTTTCCGGAATTCCAGCAGCTTCGCGCCCAACGTCGCGGCAACCTGACGCGAGCTTCTCGCTCTCATCGCTCGCCGGCTCTTTCCCCATCTCTCGTCGCAAGCTGCGCCGAGGCCGCACATGGTATGCTGCTGCTGCTGCTGCTTCTTCTCCAGTCGCTCGCGCCTCGCCTTCTTGTCTCTTGCGCTCGCTTGGGGGTTCTCGATTGTCCGATCGCGCGAGGTTTCATGGCTGTCCTCTCGCCGGAGTGATTTGTGACGACCATCGGTTCTTGCGGTCGGGAATTGTCTGGTTGATTTGAGAATTTCGAGCTTGCTTCGGTGTTCGGTGATTGTTCTTCTGATGATGGGTGTAGTGTGAGCTCTCTCCCCCCTGCCCATGGAGCTGTGGTAGCCTAATCGCCCTCCGGAAGTTGGAGGGGCTTCAGTCGGGGATTCGATGCGGCGCTGAAAAAACCGCACCTGGCCATCGGATGATGGGGATTTTCGATTTCATCTTGACGAAAAAAAAACAGTGTTCTTTATGCGTTTTTTCGAACATTGATCTGGTGATTTCCCTTGTGTATCCTATGAAAAAATGTCGGCTATATGCGTCAAGAAGGGGAGATTGTGGATACTAAAGGCTGCATGCTAAAACCGACCTGCAATCGCCTCGGAATTTATTAGATGAACTGATGAGATTCTATGGGGGTTGGACAGGATGTGATCTTTCTTTCTCCCCGCAAAACCGCAAAGCAAAAGCTGTTTTGACACATCTATAGAAGGAAGACAGAAGTAAAAGATTTATGGGTTGGACAAGTATCCTAATTTATCTCTTTCTAGCTCCACTTGAGGGGACTATTAGTGGGATGAAAAATTGCTTGGGGGGTATAGAAGGTGGGAAATGGAGAAACATCTATAGAAGGAAGACAGAAGTATGAGTGCTGAATAGGAAGCCTTATCAACATATTGGAATGTTGCTAATAAACAAGTATAATCTTTAAAGGAACCGATGTCCAGAGGCAGTTGATTTTGACAGAGTTCTCATCCTATGATAAGGAAGAATGTGTTTTCTTTCTTTTTTCTGATACTGTAAATTTCCTCCCAGTATTAGCTGCTCCTTGTGTACCAAGATTTTATTGGTCATAGGATGCACACGACCACAGCAATGATCAGCTTTGGAGTGAAGGCACACCTAAACTTCTCTGACTTGTTGAGGGAAACAAAGATTTGGAACTGACTTCTAGACATGCCAAGATTGCTGGAAAAATTTGCATCTGATCCCTATCAGTTATTATACTACTAAAATCACATTTTTAAAAAAAGTAACCTTTGCACAGGTTGTAGGTTCTAGTAATCTAACAAGAGAGTTTTGAGGTGAATCACTTGTCCTTCTTAGCCACCGAAAAGAGGAGAGTATCATTCACATTGTCATTCTTTGCACATCCATTACTTTTCGATAAAACAGTTATAACCAGCCTTTCTAGCTTCATACCATGGTTAATCTGGGCTTGATAAGACAAAGAAGTAAGGAGTTATAGGATCTCCTTTTCTGGGGATTTTGGAACTATAAAAGTAGCTCACTTGCACCCATCTGCTAGTATGTAGAGATTGTTATGGATGCATTCAACATCAGACGCATTCAACATAAAGCTATTCCAAGATCAATTTTAAGGGCAAGATATTCTTTATTCTCCTGATTTACTCACGTAGAATATTAAAAGCAACAAAGAGAGTGAAAATCTATCTTTCTAATGACATCCAAATTCCTAAGATACATTTTCCAGATTAATCAGCTTATTGCCCCCACAGTTTCAGCTTCTGCCTTCTTTGAAGGACCAAACGAGGACCTTATGATGTAATCTGGTCTTTCCTGAAATTATTCACCACCTAAATAGTATTGACTTTTAGCAGCTTCCTACAGTGTTATATATTGAAGAATACATTTCCCAGTGATCAACCCTGGTCAAGGATTGCCATCTCGGATCTCGGCTTCATCTCGGGGGGGGGTGAAAGAGAAGAGATCTCGAATAAATCTCAAGAGATCAGATCTCGGATTCTCGGATCAAAATGTATATATGTATGAAATGTAACATAATATCTTATAAAAATAAGAGTATATCAATGAATTTACATAAAAATATATAACATATTTTGTACATCAATTGTGTGAATGAACAATTACAAAACACTTTCAATACCAAAAATATGATTTTTGTGCTTTTAAAAAATTTAAACTTGTATATAATCTTATTTAAATACTAATATAGTATTAAACTTGTAACACATTAGTGATAGTGAAATATATTAAATGTGTTTACACTATCATAAACGGGACGCAGAGTAATCGCGGATCGACCTGCACGGTAAGGTCACGGGGGTCAAGGGGGCAACGCCCCTTGGGGGGTATCAAGGGGGGCTTTGTCCCGCGAAGAAAAATTTTTTAGAGGTCTCTCCTCTACATGGGGAGAGATCTCGGCGATCTCGTATCTCGGCCACTTGGAGAGACCGAGATTCTCGTGAGATCTTGCGAGATCTCGGCGAGATGGAAAACCATGACCCTGGTTGCCTAAGACTTTCTGCAATTTCTTCTTCTTAAATGTTTTGAGACAGCTCTTATTTCCTTTCTTCTGTCAAGTTATCAATAATGATACTGTTGTTTGGCATCAACTTCCAAGTTTCCTCCTTTTAAAACAAATGCTTAAAATAGTTAATAATGTAGCTTCTGGTCAAATATTTTTTACTTAGGGTCTTCCTAACTGACAAAACAAAATACTATTGATCATCCTCTTACAAGTTGCTACATGCGGAAATAACTGCTGTTTTTATCACCTTTACAAACCATGCTTCCTTAGATCTATGCCTTTTTCTATTTTCTTCCATCAGGATAGGTCATCGTGTTTCTTCTGAAATTAACCTTAAAGTGTCTGACTGGATAATGCTATATTTAAGTCAGATAATTCTTCTTGATATTTCCAACTTTATCAATGGGAATATTGCTCCATCGGTCATTTAATGATAAAGAAGCATTTCCTGTAAACCTTGCAATTTATAGTATTGAAGAGTTTTCTTTAGCCTTTTATTCTTATGGTATAACTTCAGAATACAGGCTGTTTGGTGTGTACTTGAGATGTCAAATTTATTTTCGTTTGATTAGCGCAAATTCTATCTTTTTATGTCTAGTGCCTAGTGCTTTGAATTTATTGTATAATTGCTCCTCATTTTTCAAGTGTCAGGTTAAACATGTTTTGTAGAAAGTAGACTTTCATTTTGTCTGAAGAAAACATTGTTCACAAAGTTTACTGCTTTCTTTTGATGTTCTCATGCAGATACTAGTTATCTTTTCTCTTCTATGAATGATGGTGTACTGGTTTCTTTTACCTCCCTATGATAACTGCTATCAATTGAAATAAAATTAGGCAATCCCATTTTTTGCACATTTGGTGATTGGATTATTGAAATTTGGGCAGATTCATCTTGGTCAGATTTTAGACTTTTCCTTGGAAGAACATCATTGGCATTCACGTCAGCTTTTCCACTACCAGCAACGAAGCTTCTAGCTATTGCATGCTGATATAGTCATGCAACTTTACCATCATCCTTATTCCCTCGACAGCCAGAAAGTACGTCTTGCATTGGAAGAGAAGGGTATTGATTACACTTCATATCATGTGAATCCTCTCACAGGGAAAAATATGGACCTATCTTTCTTCCGCATGAACCCATCAGCAAAGCTTCCAGTATTCCAAAATGGTTCTCACATCATGTATAGAACAATGGATATAATGATGTAAGTTTGTCCACCGTCTGCCTCACCCTTTTGGTTGTGTTTAGGAGTATGGATTTAAAGGGAAATATCTGGATCTTTACAGGTACATTGATAGACTGATAGTTCCATCAGTTGAAGATGAGTCTACTGCCATCATTAGCAGGGGAGTTGTAGATTGGATGGAAAAGATCGATTCATGGAACCCAAAGATATTCACCCTCACCCATGTCCCTGATAAGTATCGCTCCTTCGTTACAAAATTTATTCGTCGAGTGATCATTGCTCGAATGGCCGAGGCTCCAGATATGGCCAGTGTATACCATGTAAAACTTAGAGATGCATACGAGACAGAAGATAAGTTGAAGAACGAAGAAATCATAAAACAGAGTGAGGAAAAGTTAGCTTTACTCCTTGATGCCGCTGAACTACAGTTGAACCGAACTCCTTATCTGGCCGGTGAAGAATACACAATGGCTGACTCTATGTTTATTCCAGTTCTGGCACGGATAACCCTTCTTAATCTAGAAGAGGAATATATTAGTTGCAGGCCAAGGATTTCAGAGTATTACAAGCTGGCGAGATGCAGGCAGAGTTACAGAGTAGTTATTGGGAAGTACTTCTTAGGATGGAGAAAGTACAAGACACTGCTGAAAACCTTGTGCTTTCTTGGCATTAGAAATATGCTCGGAAGATACTGAAAGGTGCTTTCTCCCATGTTCTTGCCCTGCATGAGAAGCAATTAACATGTGTTGTACAGTAATAAGCGTACCACAAATGTACAACATAAGACAATGTACAAGGTTAATGCTCATGTAGAAAGATGTGTTCCTGCAGCTTTTTTGTGAAAGGAACCATTAAACGAATAAATAAATCAGACACCGAGTCCGAGGTCATCGCAGGTCTGATAAGTTGATGAAGCTTGATGGCTTCTCTTTGGGTCAAGTTTGAATCTTGTGTACTGAGAATTCCCTTTTTGGTTGTTGTTTCTGCTCCTTGGAGATGAGTCATGGTTGTCTGTTTCCTGGTATCCTTGTTACTCGTGCTTCTGAAGACTCTGTTTCCACTGTCAATAATCTACAGTTTTAATTCTAAAAACGTGTTTTAGTACTCATTTGCCTTTCCTGTAGGAAGATCAATCTTCTGTTGTTCCTTCATCACAAAGCTGGAAAATTGAAACCGTGGAATTGCAGCTGCTTTATTTATTTCTGTTCCCTCCATGTGATGTGTAGCATCAAGCAGATGTATTTGGGCACTGCATGATGTTTCTGTTAAAAGGAAGAAGGTAAGTTTGAAAATCTGTTCAAAAAACGTTGGCTTCTCTAGTTTGAAATAGAAGGTAATTGCTTATTTGGTTAGAATGTTAGAACTAATATAGTATCAATTTTGAAAACAAAAATTGACACCACACACTTCTGGATTTTTTTTTGTATGCATAACACTTTTTTTTCTTCAAAATTTTAAAAATAGCACACAAAAACTTTTAGTTGCAGGGAAAGCACACATTGGTGAAAGTCCGACATAACTCGGACTTTCCAAAAATCTTAAAGTCAGAATTTTTAAGTCCGACTTTCAATCCAAATATTAAAGCTGGACTATTTTAGTCTGTTTTTTACTTTAGTATTTGTCCTCTTAAACAAAATCATGTATCTATCTCCTAAAAAAATGTTTGAGACCGACCTTAATACTTTGGATGAAATTCCCATTAAAAATCGGATTTTAAGATTTTGGGTGAAAGCCTGACTTTAAAAAATCCGACTTTCAAATCTTTATGTCCTCACTTTCACCAAACTATGCTATTCCTGCAATTTGAAGTTTTTGTGTGTTGGTTTTAAAATTTTATAAATTATTTTTTTTGGAGATAAACAGCAGATTGATCTTCCTAACATAAAATTTTATAAATTATTTTTTAAAATTTTTAGATCTAATTATTCCATTTGAATAATTAGATCTAAAAACTAAAAAATTAATCTACTTTTTATGTAATAAACGATTTTGTTCAGTTCAGCCCTTTCAGCTGGACTCATCACCGGACTCAATTTATTTTCATATCAAGTTAATTTTAATATCAGATTTTTATAAGTACACAGAGTGGTACCGGAGAGAGAGGGGGGGGGGAGGAATTTCTCGTGCAAAAAAAAAGTGTTAATTTCAAGAATGACCTTAAACATTCATTTATTTTATAAATAAAATATATGCACTTAATTATCGGACCGAACTACTCGGTTGGGCTCATTAATAACTTGGCTTATTATGTTCGGTTTAATTTTAATTCTTTTGATTTTAGCGGGATCAACTCGAAAGAAAATAGTCGCACGTGGCACGGCAACACTTAAAATAGAGCGACCGGACTCTTTATTAGTCTTTGAGGGCTGGTCGGTGAAAATGGTTTTAGAAATTATCAACTTGCTCGGTAAAGTTTCGAAGATTTTACCGTATAGCTTTTACCGTATTAGTGATTGAATATAAACATTAGATTCGGCTTATGTGTGTGCGAATCATCCGTTATTAATACTGTCAAATTATTTAAAATCATCGAAACTATGTTATAAGGAAGGATAGTAAGTCATCGTTGGCATTAGGTTGTAAATCGAATCATCACAGACAATCCGATTCTGATTCCTATAAGAGTTAAAAAGTTCCGATTCTGATAATTTTAGGATCATTGTGTTTCGATTTCGATTCGAATCCGATAATTTTCGAAATGCATATTAAATATTAAATTTTATTCAAAAATAAGTTAATAATTTATATATAATTATTAAAATAAATTTATGGTTATTATTTTATCGATTTATATAATATATTTTATAATATATTTAACTTCGTTTTATTTAATTTTATTTATTTTTTATTAAAATTAAATTAACAAAAATAAAATTAATTTATTTTAAAATTTTAAAAAATATGAAAATATTAGATTCCGATTCTCATAATTTATAGGATATAAAAAATAAAATTTAGATTTATTAATTTTTATGAGAATCGAATCAAATTATTAAAATATCGAATTATGTTTATATCCATCGTTGGCATTATTCCACCCTTCCGTCACGTGCGCGGGGGCGGTGGCGGGTTTCAAATTGCGGAAAACCCCCGGGCAACGATGTTTCTTCAAGGCTAACTCCTCCTCCTTTCCCCGCCCCCTGACGCCTCCTCGACCCCCCGCGCAGGCGGTTGGGAGTAACCCGGAGGCGGAGAATCTCCGCCATATATAGACTCCGGCTGGTTCCCACGGCCATCGCCGCCGGATTCTCTCTGCTCTGCAGCACTTCTTCGGCGCAGGAGAAGGTCGCACTCGGGCACGACGGAGGAGGACGGAGGAAGCTGAGGGCTCTCGCCCCGGCAGCGGCACCGCGGAGGGTAGTACTGGAGGCTCTGAGTTTTAGAGGATGGGGGCGTCCGAAGTCGTGGAGGACGGGGAGGGCGAAGAGAAGGCGGCCGCGCGACGCGGAGGGGCGCCGGGACGGGATGGCGCCTGCTGTGCCGTCGGCGACGAAGGCCATGCCGCGGAGAACGGGAAGACGGTTGTAGTCGGGGTGAGGATGGATGCGCAGAGTAGGGAGTTGCTCACCTGGGTGCTTGTCAAGGTCGCCGAGGCGGGTGACCGTGTCGTGGCCCTCCACGTCCTTTATAGCTCCGCCGATTCCGCTGCCGGTCGGGTCCTGTTCTGGCCTTCGTTACTTCCTGGTTTCTTCCCGTCTTCTTCTTGTTCGTGGCTCTGCGGTTTTGAACGAGCCGGTATTTCTTCTTTTTCTGCTGTAGATTGTTCTGATCCTGGACGCAATTCGACCGCCTGCTCGCCTCTCAACTCGCTCGTCCAGGCCTTCGACTCCGTGCTTGCCGTCTATGAGGGCTTCTGCAACCTCAAGCAGGTTTATCTCGATCTCTCCGGCTTCGTTAGATCGGGAGTTTGATTACACGGAAGATGAACAACTGCAGGATGCTGATTTTCTGCCTTGTTTTATTTTCCACTGATTTTAGATAGATCTGAAGCTCAGTATATGCCGGGGCTCCTCCCTTCGTGAGGTCCTAGTCCGGGAAGTCAAAAGAGTATCTGCCACCAGTCTCATTCTCGGAGTCTCCAAGAACAACCGTGCAATTGGGTGAAAGCTCCTCCTCAATTTTTCTCCCAAATTCATCATATACTAGTGTACATTTCGCAGCCCTCTGTATCCTTCGATTTTCTTCTGAAAAAACGTCATCCGTTTTCAATTAGATCCTCCACATCCATTGTCAAGTACTGTGCAAAGAAGCTTCCTCGCGAGTGCGCGGTTGTGGCCGTGAGCAACGGCAAGATCGTCTCTCAGAGAGATGCATCTCCCTCTGTTCTTCGCCTCCCTTCTTCCGGTTTGTTGTTCATACTTCATACATCCTCGTTTTTTTCACTCGTCTTCTTTGCCAATTCGTTCTAATCTTCTCTTCCATCTGTTTCTCGTTCACCGGTTCGATCAGAGCAATTCAAGGCGAAGGGCCGCAAACAACCACCGGAGACACTCTCGGAAGTCCAGCCGACACCAATATCCGAAATCACTGACGGGGAAGATGCCACTTGGCGTTCGCCGCCAGTACGCAGGGGTATGACTTTTAAGAGCGACGAGAAGTTCATAGGCTCGTTCTGCGACGACTTAGAGATGTCCGAAATCTGTAGCAGCATCGATGACGGCAGCTTATCATCAGAAGAAGCAGCCTCTAGCTCGAATCGTCCTGCTTGCGCGTCTGGTTTTGAATCCAATCAGTTGAACGATGAAGAATCTATTGGGATGGCGGACGCTACTCAAGATATTGTAGATGTTCCAAACAGTCATTATAACCCCGTCGAGGGGGTGTCGATACAGGGAACTGGGTGGCCCATTCTGCGCGGGACGATCATATATCCCAAGAGGAACGATTTAGAGAGACCCAAGGCAGAGGTGCTTGTATCTGCGGCTGTTCATCCAGATCGCAAGCCGTCGAAGTTTGAGCCAAAGGCGTTTGTCAATATAAATGGCCACAATGGGGCCATTGTTCCTGTAAAGACAGATCCATCACTTGTATCTAATGCGGTCTGCCAGGAAGAACATGATATACTTCCCAAAGAGTTGAAGTCTCTTCGTCTGAAGTATTCGTCCACATGCAGATTGTTCAGTTATTCGGAGCTCATGAGTGCGACATCCAATTTTTCGTCCGGTACGTCTTATGCATTTCTGGGTCTTTCATCTCTGTTGTTGTTCATGCTTCCTCTATCAATTATTCAACATAGTAACTAGTTTCGGGATGCTAGAATCTATAATTTGATGTCGATGTTTCTCTTGACAAAAGGTGAAATTGGATCACTTGGGGTTGAAAAGTTTTAGTTCCTGTTTCGTACATGAAACTACCAAGTTGATCACTTCTGATCTGGTGATGATAACAAAATGCAGATAACCTTGTTGGGAAGGGAGGTAACAGCGGAGTCTACAAAGGCTGTCTTCCAGATGGCAAGGAACTGGCTGTGAAGATCTTGAAGAAGTCTGAAGATGCCCTGGAAGAGTTCCTTTCGGAAGTCGAAATCCTCTCCGCTTTGCGTCACAAGAACATCATCTCCCTCCCTGGGTTTTGCTTTGAGAAGGAGAATCTCATACTGGTCTACGAATTCCTATCACGCGGTAGCCTAGAAGACAATCTTCATGGTATAGGGCAAATCTCTGTTTTTGAACTTCTTACTTGCATTATTCCACCATATATAATTCAATTTATGTGTTTAAACACAGGAAATGAGGATGAGAAGAGAATGGTTGGGTGGTCTGAGAGGTTCAAGGTAGCAATTTGTGTGGCCGAGGCACTGGATTATCTGCACGGCGCTGGAAATGCTCAACCCGTTATCCACAGGGATGTCAAGTCGTCAAATATCCTCTTTGGAGACGATTATGAAGCACAGGTAAATGGGCTTCTCTCGGCAGCTCAGCTTGCTAATACTCTCTTCCTGGTTGTTATGTTACTATACTAACTAGCCCATGTGTGTCTTGCTTGGCTATGACAATGAGCTAGCTGTCCGATTTTGGGCTTGCTAAGTGGGCATCATCTTCTTCATCGCACACGGCATACGATGATGTCGTCGGTACGTTTGGGTATGTAGAGCTTCCTCTTTCTCTGCGTGTGGTAAACCCAGCAGTTGCTAGGCTGAAGATGCCGAATTCAGTTCTTAATTTTTATCTCATCCTCATTCCACACTATACTTGGACTGAGGAGTCCCACTCATAATTTAAGATAGGAATTGATACAAATGGAGTTTGTAATTTTTTATATTTTTACTTTTATTTGGAGTTCCAACCCCGACCGATCTGCTTCCCGACCTTGACCCACTTACCTTTTGTCTGCAGGTACTTGGCACCCGAGTACTTCACGTCTGGAAAAGTAAATGAAAAGATCGACGTCTATGCATTCGGAGTGGTGCTCCTGGAGCTTCTGACCGGAAGGAAACCCATCAGCACGGAGTGCTCGAAGGGTGAGCAGAGCCTTGTCATATGGGTACGAACAGCGCCTACCTCTTAGGGCATCTATCTTGCTAAATGGTTTGCAGGGAGCTTGTTTAACGACTAGGAGCTCGCTTTGTGCTCTCTTGATTTTTCTTCTAGCCTGGATGGATGACCTTGATTGTAATGTAATTTGCGTTGGTCCTGCTGACAGGCGAAGCCACTCCTCCGAACCGGTAAGGTTGCGCGGCTTCTGGACCCATGTTTTGGAGATCAACACGACCCTGATCAAGTGGAGAGGATGGCTCTTGCTGCGTCACTTTGCATTAGAAGAGCACCTCGATCCAGGCCGACGATGGCCCTCGTAAGTCATCTCCGTCTACGGACGAATCCTCCCCTTAGATCATATTTCGTTGCCCCCATTAATTGTCATTGATCATCAAAGGAGGAGGGCTGACCATCTCTGTGCACCGCAAAAGGTTCTGAAGCTTCTCCAAGGGGACGAGGACATAACGAAGTGGGCAAGGCTCCAGAGCGATGCCCCCGAAGATCATGTCGAACCGGACGGAAGCGATGCGCGCCCAGGCGCTGTTAGCATCCAGTCTCATCTCAGCCTCGCGTTGCTGGGTGTGGAGGACGACTCTCCGTCGGTCAGCAGCACGGAGCACTCCGTGGATTACATATTAGCCCACGGGTCCCTTGAAGATTATTTGCGGAGGAGGTGCAGCCGGTCGTCAAGCTTCGACTGAGGCCAGCCACCCAAAAGGGGCTTGGTGAGTTCATACCGGGGCAACCCTGCTTCTCCATCTAGTATATATACATATATACAAAGCTGCTGCTTCTTCCGTTCTTGATTTTTGTTTAAAATATGTTAATTGGAAGCACGTTTGCTATCCCTATTAAACACCACTGTATGTTGGTATGAATCATCATAATATGTTTCACTGTTACCATCAATTTTAAAATCTGTATCACAAAACAAATGGCATGATTTACAATAAGTGTAAAATCACGAGTCCGGAGTCCGACCGGAAAATCGACCCACACTGCATTCCATGAAATAATTTTTTAAAGAGATTATATCAAAATTTAGTAATTTGTGAATTATTAACTCGCATTGAAATAACAATTAACTTTTGATATGCATCTTGAAAATCACAAGGTTCCGCTCCAATTCTGATAACCGAATCGGAGCTTAATTGGAATAGGAACACGTACGTAGTGATTCCAAAGTTGCCAAAATCTCTACCGAATCTTACCCATTTGCAGCTCTACGGTCGGTTTTGACATTGATGCTGTGTCCTCAAGAAAGAGGATCGTTTTCAGTACACCAACCATACGGTTAGGCCGGGTTGATGGCTGTGCATGTTATGGCGGAGACCCAACAGCATCGCATTGATTTCTGGTGACCATTTGTTTTATCGCGAGCGTGCTTAACATGCTACAAGGCTACATATACATTCATTAATTTCGGAAAGGAATTTCACCGAAAGTTATAAACGGTAATTCCTCCTCAAGAAAGGTCTGATTTTTCGCCTGTTCTGGTTAATTTTTCTTCTGTTTTCCACATGCCTCGTGTCTGGGATGGAAAGAGAACAAGTGCTGGCAGCCGACGAGCACAGCTGGCCGTCGGGTCCGAGCACGTGAAGGCCATTGAAACGGGGCCGTAGCTGTGCCGCTCGTAGCCGTCCTCTTCTGTAGCAGAGGGATCCGTCCGGGCACCTGAAAGCAACGGCGGCGACGCCGAGGAGGTCCCGCTGCTTTTTTAGGGCAGGTCAGGGTCAGCCACTGCTTTTTTAGCTCCGAGGCATTCAAATCTGGGTTGCCCGGGTGTTGGGTCGCAGTCTCGCAGAGAAATAAATGAAATCTGCTGGGGTCTTTTATTCCCTGCGGAGGGGGAGGGCCGGCCGGTTGCGCCGGCCATCTCGGTTCGTTATCTTGGTGATTCATTGTCGTCTTGCTTGAGTATGGAATATCTGGGTTGTCGACGAAAGTCAAGTTCAGAATCATGGCATTTGGATTTCAGGTATATATGTTGAAGGGGCGGGGAGATGTGTTGTTTTCTTTTCTGGCAAAAAATTGATTAGGAGTCTACATTACGAGGATGGGTGGTCACGCAGCAACCTTTGGGGGGTTGACATTTCATCGGGACCTATTTAGAAGTCCGTGTTGTTAGGGGGGGAATTCGTACGTAAAATCCGTGCAAGTGGGGTGACGTTTGGTAGAGATTCTTATCAGAAAATAACTCAAAATTCAGACCACACGTTCTTGTCTGCTTCCGTGCCCAAGGTCGAGAGGATTTATTTTTTTTTTTTGAGAGAGAGAGAGAGAAAGATGGAGAATGTAGGTTAGAAAATTTTCTTGAATTTTTCAAGATTTTAGAAATAATCCCTGACAAAATCTCTACCAACCGAATCAAAAATACCAAATGAGATTTCTGTATTCTTTCGCCACACATGCAAAATCAATTATTTTGAGGAACATAAATACGTAAAAAGAATCCAGGTGACCCGACTGTTCGAGAATGATTCTACCATATTCCCTTGACGTACGAGAAGCAAATAGTTGCAGTGAAAATCGTCGGATTTGAAGTGAAGGAAAGCTGCCTTCGCAAGATTACACCGTCTGGATATAGCAATAGGCCCTTGTATCCATATTACCTTCGACAGTAGACACCAAAAATATTGAAGCTGTTGTATCTAATACAAATATCGAGATCGATACCATATCAAAATTTTGATACTCTAACCAGACCAGCTTAAAACGATGTGCCGATCAGAGGCTTGAGAAGCGCTACGTCCATACATACACCAGGAGAACGTTACTAAACGAATATGATGCAGCGCAACTCTAGAGTCAAGAGCCTGGTTTAAAAAATAATTCCATCCAGTTTCGGGGAATGAGAGTAATCCGTGTTACTCTTGGGATAGGAAAACCTTTTATTCGAGCAAGGTTTAATTCTGAGCAGTGTAGAGGAAGTAAGGATTCAAATAGATTTTGCGTCACACAAAATAAGCAAGGAGCGTGCTGCAACTCGTTTCATGTCTCCGGTTTTCTGGAATCCTTGAACACCTTCTCGTGGCAGCTTCGAAGACGGCAGCCTTCCTTACAACGGCACAATTTCGCAGCCGAAAAAGCCAAGAACATCTGGAATCGATTACATCATGTCCTCCGACAAACGAAACAGAGAAAAAGCCAAGAATAGCTGCTCACCTAGTCGTAGAGAACCATTAAACCACAACAACATTGTGGAAGCATAATATTGACAATGACAACCCTGTAATGGACATCTGCAGCAGTTGTGATGTTCGATCCAGGCATGGTGTCCGTTGGGCTCTCCGCCACAGCTGTTGCAACAGTCAACGAAAAAAAATAAAATAAGGAGAACCCGGTAGGACCAAACCAACACATGCAACAAGTCAACCAGTTTTCTGCGGCTGTGCTCAGCGAGTGGCACGTCCAACACTGCAGTAGCGAGGAGACTACAGACTGAATCGCCATCATATATCGTCTTCATCGAGCGGTAATACTTCTTGACAGCCGCGGGTTAGCAGCGTATCCGAAGATGTTACAGGAGCCCACGGCATAAACGAACCTTCGTGACATACGTTCTGCAACATAATTTAAACATGATTAGTTTTCGCGTAATTTAATCATCCGCCTTTGCGGATTGGTCGATCTTTACTGGAGCGGAGACAAGACTCTTCAAGAAAAAAAAGACTTAAAGATGACTGGGGTCGAGCTTTTTTATTTTAGCGCAGATTATTACAAATAAAAAATCACAATGCACAATTACCAGAAATAAAATGTAAAACAACATGAGAAATCAATATACGACGTCTACACAATCATATGCTGCAAAATATTAATAAATAAATTGTCACACAGTTGTTTATTTTAAATTTGGATCCAGGTACTCCAGCCTAATGAGATTCTGGTAGTGGTTGAAGGTGGCAGTAAGTTAATAACAGTACAGAATGACGATCGCTTGATCCTCCAGATTATACTTCTTGGTCCTCTACTCTGGCTGAATTCTAAAAGGAATGGAAGCGAAGCCAAATCAGTCAGATTTGTACCTGAGACAACTGGAATCGAACTCGGAACAGAGAGTCCGGGCCAACATTACATTGTTCATGAAACTAATGAGCCACGCACCCTTCTCCCTACGATCGGATGGGTTTATGAGTTTGGCTCAGTTTTGCCAGGTCTAGTTGAAGTTGAACGGTAAAATAGATGTACATAGACCACTGGCTATCTAAAGCAACAACGTTTTAACATTATGATAATTCTTAAACACTAAATTCTATAGCAAAGCACCATTGAAATCAGATCGAGGATTCCCATTTAATTGCCTACCTTCAACCAAAAGAAGAACCCACGCAGGAGTTCTAGTCCTTTGTGTTGATCTGCAGACTCAAGTTGATTCTTCAGATCTAAAAACCAAAAAGATCAGGATATTAGCTAGACAAATAAGAGAACAAAGTCAAACAAGCTAACACTTTTTTAACACTATTGCACGAACAACAACTGAAAAGTAATTGCATGCTTTCAACCAAAATGAGAAAAGGAATCAACTTCCACAAAAATAAAAACAAACAATGACCATTTTTCGGAATTTTCTTTAAGGATACAACGAGAAAGGATAGTGGGTTGGTTAGCTTAGTAAAAGAAAGAGAACATAGATGAGCTAAATTAATTGACTTTGATCCATACCTATTTTTGTGCATCAATGCAAGTTCAAGTATTGTCATCTTGCGTCACATCCTCACGAGGAAGGGATAGAGAAAAGATATCATGGATAAATCAGGAAAAAAAATCTCTTGAGACCAAATTTTGGAAATATTAGACTCAGTTACAAGAGTAAAATGAGATGATAATCTCTTCAAAAGAGAATGTTAATGAGAACTAAGACTTGAACAAGGAATCAGGACCGGAATACGAGTAGGGTAAGCATTATCTAAAAGGGACAGAAATTTGGGATCTTAAGTTGGATTTAGGCTTCAACTTGACCAATACAAACAAAAGATAATGTTGAAACCTCAAAATTTTTAAATAAAAAAACAATTGTGGAAAAAGTTTCTTTGTTTTTTTTTTTGAAAAACAACCTCCATTCATACTAAAACTCAAAAACAAAAGAATTACATGCGACCGACCTAAATACAGATAAACGAGAGAGTTACAACAAACAGAAGCACAAGACAGACTCTTGACAATAACAAAACTAAACATAAAGCTAAATGTAGAACAATTTCAAGGCTTCGACTCCAACTTGATTGAACGTTGCCATAAGAAGTGTTGGACTTGCGCACCAATGTGCTTTGACGGTCCAAGTAAAATGACTCTCATCTAGGAGTCTGATATATGCCAAGAGGTTGGATGATCACACCTTGAACGCGCGGATGCTGCCCAAACCAACGGCTCAGCAAATAACATGACAATATAATCGAGTCGAAAAAGATCTCGAAAATAGAATAATAGATAGGCACAAATACGGTAATACACCCGCCTAAATAGAGACGAGACTAACTCACCTCTGAACACAAAAAGGACCTCAAAGAGAAAACAAATGAGATGGATTAATCTAACCAGACGTCTAGAAACACTGAGATAGGAGAAAGAACTAGGGGTTTCGAAGTAAGAATCTCGCAGAGTTACGAAACTCTCAAAAAGAGGAGTTTCGAGAAGACAGAGGAGATTTACTGTGTTCACCAAAAAAAAACAAAAACTACCCGGAAGAGTAGAAGAATTCATCCCAAGAGGAAACGTCTTCCCCTCGTCCTAACACGCCCTTTTTCTAAACGAACAACACAAAATCCGCCAAAGCAAGATTGATGCACAAACAGGGTAGATCCCTGACAGCACTAGAACGGGGGGAGGGAGAGCGGCGCCCCCCCCCAACACGGCGGAGACGGCAAACGGCGAGACCTCCGTGCGAGCAAAACTCTCGCTCGGAGCGAAACCCCTCCGTCCGTCAAGACTACTCATTTCTTTGGTTTGTCTCTTGATTTAAGCATTGATGACTATGAAAGAATATGGCATTCATTAAAATATTAGCTAGTTTTGTGTGGTATTCATGTATAAGAAGATAGGCGGTTTGACATATATCCCGAGTTTTGATATGGAAATTGCCCATCACTTAGATAATTTGATGAATGTTTTCTTTATATTAAAGTTAGCTGAATTCTTTGAAAACAAATTATGACATCTCCTCACCAAACTTGTGATATGTCGACGTTAATTATACCGAGTAACTATTTGAACACGCTTGATTAATCATCAAGACAACATATTGATTAAAAGTCATTTATCCGCGTAAGCACAAAGACGGGAAGGCATTTCCCCATGGCTTTATAAGATTACATTTTGTGATTTGATTTATTTTATATTTAGATAACTTAAATGAATTATTAAGATGTCATTTGCATGTTTTTGTTGATTCTTTAAATATGGAGGTTATTTGAAAATGTTTTGTTTGATTTGTTCATTTTTTACGTGTCTTTTGTCATTAATTTGACTTAGACAATTTGGATTGATTTGATTCTTTTGGTTCAAAGTTTTGTCATCTTTTATCATAAATTATCTTCTTTTTATGTGTTTTGTTGCTATTTTGTTATAATTTAAATGATTTTTTTCATTAAGATTTTGTTTTTATTAATATTGTTCACTTAATTTATGGTTAAGTTTGATCCAACTTAACATGTTATGTAGTTTGGTAAATGGTTTTATGTATTATTTTATGAAATGATTTCAACTTGATTGTATTAACAAAAAAATTGTATTAACATTTTTGTTAATGTTTAAGTTGTTTCTTGATTTGAGTTTTATTATGTTTACTTATTTAATTAAGTAGCATTACCCACTTAATTTCAAGGTTAACTTTAACTTAATATATTTTGTAACTTTTGGTGGTCATTATGTATTATTTTACTAATGGTAAAGTTATTATTTAGTTTGAGTTGATTATCTCGATATTAAGTTCGATTAAGTTGATTTGATTATCTTAATATTTTATTAATGGTTAACCTATTAATTAGCTTGAGTTTAACTGTTTTTTTGTTTGGTTAGGTTTTGAGTCATTTATATGACTTTTTTTATCTTCATCCATCTCACTGAAATTTACGGGACTTAGTGTCATTTTGAATTTATTTCATTTCAACTTGAATACATAGTACATGGGAGTATGTAAGTGAGGCGGCATAACAGTCATGTTTCTCAATAAGTAGAATTGCTTTCCATCACTAAAGTGTTATAGAAGTTATATGCATATTTGTTATATATTACTCTTGTTCTTTGCATACTTGAACAATATTTTGTCTACTTAATTTGCATACATGCATTTTGAAATTTCGGCAACATTCCAACTACACTGAGTCGGATTAACTATTTATATTTAAAATAAATTTTTTGCATATGATATACAACTGTTTTGAGCCCATCAGATTTCAACAAAATTTCAACTGGAATGAACTAGATTCGGCTACATACATGCAAAAATAGATTTGTTTGCACATGAAATGCTTCTACTTTGGTCCATCTTTTTTTTGAAAAATCAAAAAAATCAAAATTTCAGTAGTACAACAACTGGACTGAATAGGATAAGACTATTTATATCCGAAATACCATACTTTACATATAAATGTAAACTATTCAATTTTCGTTTTTGGAAAAAGAAGGCAGAGAAAAACCATGGGCCAACTTCACCACCCGGCCAAGTTCCTATGTCCTTAGTTCTAACATGCTTAACAACCTCTTGAGAAAACAGGAACTTCAAGCTATTTATAGAGGTTTCAAAAGGCATTTTCGTTTTTGAAAATCACCGTCATTATCCCATTTCGTGAAAGTGAGAGGTGAAGGGACCAACGGTGAGATTATTTCATTTTTTCCATTTATTTGGCTTATGTTTGATAGGAGTCTTGTGGGGGCTCCTCCTCGATCCAATGGGTGTGGTGGCAAGACCCTGCAAGTCTCCTCCTCTCTTCCCGACGATTGTGACAGAGTCCCCTTGCGGACTCTCTTCTTCTCCTCCGACAACTGCAGCCATCGGACCTCATTGTAGTGTCCTCTCCCATCGGTGGTGGCGATGACCTTAGACAATTGCAGCAGCGGCTGTAGCTCATGGCGGTCGCAAACAATAGTCCCGTGAACTCCTTCCCATGGCAATTTTTACGGTAACTTCATGGGCTCCCTTCTTCTCCGATAGCATATGAACAAGAGTCCTAAAGGAACTCATCCCGGCATCTTCCTCCGCCTCCCTGCATAAGTAGCTAGTGATGACAGGAGCTTCGGTTCAAGATCTTACCTTGCAACGATAGTGATGGTGAGGGTTGTGGCCCTTGGTGGCGACAGGAGCCTCAGTTGAAGATCTTCCCTCTATCCAACAACCTATCAGCAACAAGATCGTGAAGCTTGGTTTCTTCTTATGAACCCTATCCCGACAACGGTGGCTGCTGTGGACGCCTTTTTGGCAGTCTTCCCCTCTTCACAATGCCACAAAAGTCTTGCAAATTTCTTCTTCTTCTTCATCGACAACATCTTTTATTGCTTCTAACGATTGCATGAGGGGTCGTTTGTGATCTCTTTATAACACCGATGATGATAGCCGTAGTTGACAGCAATGGCAATGGCTGACCAACGTGACAACGGCATTTGACTACGACAATGGTCGCGAGCCCTTTGGGGTTTTCTCCTCCATCTTCGTGCTTCACAGGTAGTAGCAGCAAGCATTGTGCGGCACCCTTTTCCTTGGGCCCATTTCTTCATTCTTCCGTGGTGGCAGTATGGAGACGGTTCCACACTCTTTTTGTTCTTCACCAACAAGTGAGGAGGGTATCATAGGACCTCTTCTTCTTCCTCATTGGCGCAGTTAAAGTTAATGAGTCTTCTAGAGCTATTAACCTAGCATGCATGCCTACCTGGATTTGGTTGGCCGACGACAGGAGCTCCTAGGCTGTTAAGGCCATGGAAGCTCTTCCTTCCTACCTGGCAGTGAGAAAAATATAGGCATATCTTGACAAAAATTTGTCCTTTAATGCTTGCAGGTTTGGATTATCATTTTGAAGCAACCTGTCAGAACTCCATTTGAAGATACAACAGGGGATCCATCCCCTATGGATAGGCCTTTAGAAGGCCGTTGTTGTCCATTGAGAGATTCAACAGGGGTTCATCCTCTTGGAGATCAAACCTCTAGAAGGTTATTACTGTCCCTCGCAACAGGGGTTTACCCCCTCGAGATCAGACCTCTAAGAGGTCGTTGTTGTCCCTTGAGGCTTATTAAGAGTTTATCCCCTTGAGTTAGAATTTCCAACCAGTTGTGCAAGGTCATGTATAGTATATGTATTTATATATACGTATGTGCATATATATATATATATATAGGATGACGATAAAGCCATTCAAACAAGGAGTCAATTGATGTTAAATGAGATTAAGAATTAACATATAATCTCAATAGGCTTCGGAACATCTTCCTTACTATGAACACATGACTTTATGTTGAATGAAATAACTAGTTTCACAAATATCATAAAGAAACATTTTTCAGATCTCAAAAGAAAAGACTGATATCATATCTTAGATCGTATATAGTCATATAAAATGTTAGTTTATAAACTGATGTAACCTCAAAATTCTAAAAGATTTCTTTGTTTTGGAAATTCATTTTCCTTTTGAACTTGAATTAGATTTGATTAGACCTTAGCATTGACTTCTTAGGAAATTAGATGATATTCCATAAAAGTACTAACTAGGGTCAATGATATTATAAAATTATAATTTGAGGTTGTTAGGTTCTTTGAAAATTGATTTTGACCTCTTCCCGTCGGATTGTGCGAAGATCCGACGTTAATTACATCGAGATTACTCGAATACCCTTGATTAAGCGTCATAGCAATCCATGAAAATAGAAAACAATGCATCCACAATAAACATTCACACACACATATGGACATAGGAGAAAACAATCCCATAAACATGATGGAATGCAAGCATTTAATTTTAGTTTGAATTTAGTTTGAATTGAATTGGTTTAATTAGATTTGTTGGTTTGAATTTTTGATTTGTTTGGCTAATTTGGATCTGTTTGAGTTAATTTGTTGATTGTTTTTAGTTTGGGTTGAAGTTAATTGATTAAACTTGATTTATGAATTGCTTTTGACTGAAGTTATTTGAATTGCTTATTGATTTTAGTTTGATTCAATTTGAATTTGTTGATTGATTTTAAACTTGATTTGGGTTTAAAGACAGTTTGTTTATGGATTGATTAACTTATGGAATATGGTTTGCTGGAATGGGTTTAACTTGAGAAATTTGGGTTATATTGGATTTGGTTTGATTTGAGTTTGTTTTGGCATTTATTAGAATTCAGTTGAATTTGTTTGATTTGGAGAATTCAATTTGAAATGGGTTGATTGATTTGAGTTTAAAAGTTTTGTTTGGTTAAAGTTAATTTGTTTTGAGGTTTGAAATTGATTTAAATTTGTTCAAGTCAGATTTGGCTTAAAATGAAGTTTGTTTGGATTAATTTGTTTGAGCTTAATTTAAGAGTTGGATTTGAATTGAATTTGGTTGGTGTATCCGAATTTCAGATATTTTTTTTACTTAGAATTCTGCAGATCTACAGTTTTCGGTTTCTTGTCTAGATGTGAGGTTCAAATTCTAATTTGATTCGAACAGGTTTATCTTGACTGAGTTTAATGTGAACATGTTGGGATTTTTTTTTATGTTTAGTGAATTATTTTCAGATTTCTGCAAAACTGGTAGATTCTGTTCGGTGCATGCGTTTTCTGATTCAGATTTCAAGTTTCAGATTTAAGTGATCTGACTTTGAATTTCAGACTTGGCAGACTTTAGATTTCAAATTCTGCAGATTTCAGATTTGTCCAGATTATGGATTCTGCAATTTTACAGGCTTCAGCTTGCTATCTTCAAGTTTGTTCAGATTTCAGATTTCAAATTGCAAGTTGGCTTGGATTTCAGATTTTGGAGTTCAGATTCTGCACTTCCTATTTTTCAGATTTGGAGCTTCCAGATTTGTTTCAAATCTCAGACCTCAATTGCAAGTTTGAATTTCCGGCTTCTTACAAATTCTGTACATTGCAGACCTCTTCTCTTTAATTTCTGATTTTCGGCTGCAGGCCTCATGAGCTTCAAACTTTCAGATTTAAAATTCTGCACTCTTATAGCCTTCCGTTCCTTGTTGCAAAGTTCAGATTTTTGATCTTTTCAAATTTCAGACTCCATATTTCTTACAGATTCTGCATTTTAATTGATTTCCAGATTGCAGGTTTTTTAAATGGGTTTCTGCACAAATTCAGATTTCAGCTTTTATGGTGTATTCAGATTTTCAATTTTCAGATGTTTCAATTGCAGATTTTACGTTTCAAAATTTCAGTTTCCAGACTCCAGATTTTAGGCCTTGAATTTCAGAGGTAATTTCAGATTTTTCAGATTCTGTTTTAAATTCCAGTTTCAAGTCTTAGGTCTCTGGTTTGTGATTTTTGCAGATTAACAGATTTTGGATTTTACAGGTTCAGAATTTTCAGATTCAACTTGGGTCTGATCTGAATTAGTCAGTTCTGATTTGAGCCAGATTTGTTTTGATTTTCGTTGATGGATTATGTTACAGGTTGCATAAGAAAATTGGATTTTGGAAAAGACTTGATCTCTGGTGGTTCTGTTTGCTGCAAAGCTTACCCCCAGATTTCAGATTTTTGCATGCTTCAAATCTCAGCACTTTAACTTTCAGATTTTTACGGATTCTTATGATTTGAGCTTGTTCAAATGTGTGATTTATGGAGTTAAAAATTCTTATTTGCAAATCAGAACTGGATTTGGCCAAAACTTAGACCGGATTCCAGGTTCAATTACAGATTTGTTTCTGTTTTCTTTTCTTTTTTTTTAAGTGCTTTGCATCCCATTGGATCAATGAGATCATTGACTCCCTTCAATAATATAGATCAAAAGTACAGCTTCCTGTATGTCTGTCTTGGACGTTCACAGTCCAGAAAATACAACTTCACATCTTTGACATGTTCTGAGAACATCCCTGCTCAATTCTTGATGAATATGATGTCTGTCGATCCTTTGAAAGGAATACACCCGGTCTTACACAGACTTACGGGTATTTCCCTCCACTTCTCTTTGAACTCCATTAGTATATACTCGGCTTATTGGCATGTTGGTCATGCACAGCCTCATATAACTCAATGAACACGGTATGACATTGGGGTCATTTAATGACCTATGTATGTCCACCTTAAAAAGTTTAAGGAGAAGGTTTGGAACCGACCCACAAATTCTTTTAAGTTTAGCCAAGACCATGTGGCGGGTTTTTAGCCGGCCAGATGCTCGCCTCGGTTTGTGAAATTAACTTAGTGGATTTTTATTTAATTTATGTTCATGGTTTGTATTATTTTGATTTTTTTTTGAATTATGGGTCAAGAAGCGTGCTTAAAAACCGGCTTATTGCTTTCCCATTTATTTTGATTCTTTTTAAATTATGCCGAGACCATGTGGAGGGTTTTTAGCCGGCCAGATGCTCGCCTCAATTTGTGAAATTAATTAATGAATTTTTATTTAGATTTTCACTTGATTGTGCATTTTAAAGAGAGATTATCTTCTTTTTTTCATCCTGTCTGCGGGCTCCAACTTCAATGGGCCCGGCCCATCTTTCTCCTCCTTGTGCGCCCGCTGGCTGGTCCGGCGGGCTCCCTTTCTTTTTTAAAAAAAAAACTCTCCAGCAGGTGGGCCCCGCTTCAACGTTGACCCGAGAGTCAACATCCCTTCGCGCGGCAGCAGCCGGTGCACGCTCGGACACAACCGACTCCCTGTGGCTTTTTCTCCTTTTTTTTTTAAAACCTCCTCACCGGCGGGCCCCACAACATGTCCACGGTGGACATAAGTTGGGCAAAAAATCGACCGCGGCCCCCTTCTTCCTCCTCTTGTTCGGACGACAGCGCGCGGGTGCGAGAAGCTCTCCGGACTGGTTTGACTCCCCTCTTCTCGGCGACGGCGGAAGAAAATCGGGCCTTGGCGGTGCTGGCAAGCGGGGTGAGGGTACCTACGGCGGGGAAGGCGACGTCTTTGGCAACACCAGCACTCACGAGCGGCTTCCTCCTTGCCGGACGACCACCGCACCCACGAGAGGCTTGGACGGGATCTCCCCTTCGACTCTGGCGGGCTTGGGACCTCCGGAGAGCTGTGTTGAGAAGGACAGCTCCGGGCAGATGGACTTGAAAGGCTTCGAGCGGCGGCGCTGCAAGATACAGCTTCGGTAAGCCTCTGCCTTCCCGACCTTCCGGCTCTCTCCTTTCTCTTGCTCTCGGGCCTCTCTGTTTTCTCTCTCTTTTTTTTTTCTCCTTCCTGTTTGCTCTCTCGGGCGGGGCTCTCTTGCGCTTTGGCCTCGCCTCCGCAGCTTGGCAGGGCTTTTATAAGCCTCCATGGTCTCCGTATCCTGCTAGGAGACCTTCCGGAACTTGACGTCCGTCTTCGAGACGGACTCGGGAACTCCATCCAACACCAAAACCGACTCCCTTCCCCCCCAATGACTCCATTTTCCGTAAGTTTACGGACTCCTCTTCCATTATTAGCGGACCCTTCCTTCAACCGCGCACGCCAGCTCCGAACGGACTCGGAATAATCCCGCAATGAGCGGGATCGACCTATATCCCTTCCAGGTTTATCCCAGCTATCCTTTAGGGGAGATTTTCCTTCCATTTGAGGATTCTTACAACCGAATTTAGATTTTGGACAGGCATTTTCACCGAAATTTCAACGTTGCTGTCCTCTTTCCCTCCCTTTTTTCAAGCAGTCCCATTTCCTGAACAAATACTGGCTGCCGACTCTTCCCAGCTCCTTAGGCCTCTGCTGCGATCTACATACTGCTAGGGCTGTTCACTATTTGGTTCGACCCGGAAAACCAAACCAAACCAGGAGTTTGGTTCGGTTTGGTTTGGTTTGAGCTACCGATCGGTTTGGTTTGGTTCCTAGAGCCCTTCAAACCAAACCAAACCGCTAAACCGAATAACCCGAATTAGATTAAATATTTTATTTTAAGTTATATATAATACAATGCTTATGTGCCTTTTCTTATAAAAATAAATTTGTTTCAAGAGTTTTTAAGACAAACTAATGAAATGTATAAACAAATACACTAAATTTTAATAGAATATGATTTAAAACAAATAAAATGAAATTATATATTGACATATTTACTCTACCTTAATAAATTATGGTTTGAACCGAACCAAACCAAACCAAACCGAATTAATTTGGTTTGGTTTGGTTTGATTTGAGAGATAGTTTGGTTTGGTTTGGTTTGAGAAAAAATACTAAGAAACCAAACCAAACCAAACCATGAACACCCCTACATACTGCCGCCAGCACAGGTACGCCACTTCCAGCTGATAAATGGATCAAATTTGTGAGCTTCACTTTGCTAGGGAGCTGTCTATCATTAGACTGCACATGCCAACGTGTATGCATATGTCCCTTGCATTTTTTTTAATTTCACAATCTGAACCACCATTTGTAACTAATTACCTTCATATTGTCCATTCAATATTTGTGTAATTTTGAGGTGCCAACATAAACTATAACAATCATTGTGAAAACAATATCAAGATAAACTTTTTGAGGGATGCAATAATAAAGTTGTTAACATATGTGATGAAATTAACAGTCATCTAACTAAAATAACAATACAAAATAGAAAGTGAGAATATGAAAAATCAAGACAATTAGTGTTAATATGGAGTTAAGAAGTAGTAGCAACAAATGTAAAAAAAATTTAAGAATCAGAGATATTTATACATATAATGTGGCTATGATGATCTGGTTTCTCGGATGTGTTCCATGAACGCAACCACAGAAGATGGATTCTACTGGATCAACTGAAGGAACTCATTTGCTAACACCACGCTATGGGACTGAGGTATTAAATCCTTTTTCACCATTCCAACAGCATCCTCACCTCTACAGTCTACTCTCTCCTCCAATATCCTAGTTCTCCCTCTATCTAATACTTCTGAAACCTCAACTTGCAATCCAATGCACCTTCTCCTGTCATACACCACACGTTGCATACCCATTGCTCTTCTTACCAATGTATCTTATTCCTGTACAGGTGTACCCTTCTCTTAGAAAGTCAGTCATAAAACTACATCATCACTAGAACAATGAGGGGCAATACATGTAGAAGGAAACTCGTAAAAGAACCCTATGGACAAACACCAAGGTGATTATTCACTGCCTCCCAGACAAAACAAAAAGAGATAAATTTCTTTAAATTTACAAAACACTCCATCTGAAAGAAAGATAACTGTGTTAACCCTAAAGTTTTAAGGATATTAAGTCTCAAATGATTGGGCCGGCCCAAAGAATGCTTGCTTGATCTAAATATCTCAAGACCAACATGATCCCGATCAAGTCATCATACCAAATAGTTGGGAAGGGCCCAAATGGGGTACCCTGCCGCCGGTCATACCACAAGTCCTTGGGCTCTCAAATCATTTAATATAGATGTCAACTTGGTTTTTTTACTTTGTTTATCATTAAGTTGTCTAATCCAAATGAATGTCTATTTAATGGTTCTATCCTCCAAAGGACAGTTTCTTAGTATTCAAATGATGGCGCTCAAACCCATTAGATGCCGTGGACTGGGCAGGCCAGATCGAACATTACCACGTACAAATGTTGTGTCCAAATGGGCATAGCACCTGATCATGTGGTAGTACAAGCATCATCGGCCATCAGAACACAAGATAAAGATAAAACTGGCGATGGTGGTGGAAGCCAAGTTCTACAACGTCTCATCGAGGGAGTATGAGAGTGAGCACATGCACCATGGCTCTGATGATGCCAAACCCAAAAACACCATCAATGTTAGATGCAGCATTGTTGGAGCTTGAGATACTTGATGAAGTGTGGCACTCACTGTGAAGGCATTGCCCTCAGCCTTGTTCCAATGGAGAAAGCTCACTGATGGGGACCAGTACGGACCGGATCGTCCGTTTGTTCGGAGATAGCGTCTTCCGGGTCCTCAGGAAACGACGTAGTTATTTTCTTTTATTTCATAGTGTTAAGATTTTATTTTTTATGCATTTTTATTCGAGTATTTATAGTCCTTTGAGTCCTTTTATTTTTAGTCCTTTAGAGGACATATATGTAATTAGAGATTTTAGAGGTCCATCTTGTAATGTCCAGCTCTATTTAAAGAGCTCAAACCTAGTGAATGAGGAGATGGATGTTTTGAAGCAAGGAGAGAAGCCTCCCGTTTTCCCCCTTCCCCCTCCGACGTCGGCGTCGTTCCCCCACCTCCGGGCGTTCCCGGGTCACCCCTCCCCTTCCCGGTGTTTCTCCTCACCTCCGGAGCTAGATCCGGTTCCCTCTTCCCCTATCCCGTTCGGTTTTCCGACCTGCGTCGACACCTCCGTCGATGCTGCCCTAGGTGTCCATCCGGACCTTCCCCTACCTCTTCCCCTCACCCTTGCGGTTCCCTTCTCTGCTGAAAGCACCCTTACGGGCCACCCCCTCCTCTCGCCGGAAGCACCGCAGCACCCCCCTTTCCGGACCAGCGCGCACACACACAAACCAAACCGAAACCCCCCCTCCCCGTGCGGCTCCCCTACCCCACGATCACCCCTCCCGCGGGGCCTTTGGCCCCCACGGAGCCTTCCCGAACCCCCTTCCCCTCCTGCGAGGCGCTGCGAGCCCGGACTCCCCACCCCACTTCCGTCGACTGTCGAAGAACCCGCGAGCGGTGCCATTTCTGGCGGCCCGAGCCGACGACGACGAAGGAGGAGAGAAGAGGAGGATCAGGCGGCGCCGTCGGAGCCTTCGGCCTCTGCTGCCGAGGTCCCCCCCTCCGCCTTCCGGCTCCTGAGTCCGCCGCGACCGCCGGACACCCACCGCGCTCGAGGACGACGACGAACCCCCCCCCATTCAGCCGGCGGGGCGCGCCGAGGGGCCGCCACAATCCCGCAGGCGCCCGCCCTCTCTCTCTCTTCTCGCGCGGACTCCCGGCGGCTCGCCACGACCCCCCCCCCGGGGGAATTAGTCGCGCGGTCGCGCGGCGCTGCCCCGGGCGGCCACGATTCCCCCCGCGGCCCGCCGTGTTAAGTGGCGCCGGCCGAGCCGGCGCCGGTTCGTCTTCGCCGGCTGGCCCGCGCGCCGTTTCGCCCGCCAACGGGCCAAGCGGCCGGTTTAGTGCCCAGACCGGGTCCGACCGTCGGTTTAAGGCCGGTTCGACGCTCCAGAGGCCAGTTCAGGCCCGGTTCACCCATCCAAAGGCTGATTCAGGGCCGGTTCAGTGGGTTTTGACCCGGTTCAGGCCTATTTGACCCCGATTCAGGCCTTTTAAGGCCGGTTCAGGGCCGTTTGGGACCGGTTCTGCAGTTGTGGGCCCGGTTCAGAGGCTGTGGGGTCCGGTTCGGTGGATTTCAGGCCCGGTTCAGCAGTTTCCAACTCGGTTCGACGCGGTTCAGCGCGGTCCAAGGTCGGTTTCAGCACCTTTCAGTTCGGTTCGGCTTGGCTTCGGTTCGGTTCAGCACCCTCTCACCTCGATACATCCTCCTCGGGCCCGCCGACGCGCATGGGAATGGTGGCACCTCCTCTTCCGTCCCGCATCAGTTTGGTATCAGAGCCGGCGCCGACTTGTTTCCACGAGTCGGGATCCTTACATTGCGCGGGACATCGACACTTTAGTTTTGACGTCACATTACCGTTGAAGGTGTACACCACAGCATTTCTGTCCAACTCTTCACACAGCGTCATCTCGCAGTCTCTTTTCGAGTTGATCGCTCTAGATTATCAGGTGGTCGAGGATGATCGAGCTTATATCCAGTTTGCTCGTATTGTCAGAGGCCGACTTAGACCATGGACAGTGCGGTACGTAGAAGATGCCTGGTGCGAGATAGTTCCCTACTGACACTGTCTCATCCTGGGTTCCGAGTGGTTAGCTGATCGGCAAGCAGATTTGGACACACTCGCTCGAGAGCTTACCTTGCGGCCCAAGAAGTACAGAGCACTGAGAGAGCCGATCTGTATCGGCAACACTTATGCCCAGTGGCTTGTGCCTGAGAAGCAGCCTGACACGCTTATCGAGATAGTTTATGAGGCCAGTCCAGAGCTTGCCGCAGAGTACGAGCAGCAGTGCACCATAGATGCCGAGGCAGACAGAGCCATCGAGATTGGTGGCCGACCGAGCTTACGGGGTTGCCGCGAGCTGACGACAGAGCAGCGACACCTTGTCGAGGCCGAGACTGATCGAGCCATCCTGACCAAGTTGACAGCACAGGTTATGGAGCTACTGATAGAGCTGACCACCGAGGTTGTTCCAGAGGATCCGCGCATAGTTGACTCGACAGAGTACCCAGACCTGGAGCTTGACCGCACGTACGACACCGTCTGGGTCACCTTCTGCGGTTACTTTGGAGCTTCCCGATCCCACTTTGTTCTCACCCGGGTCGTACTACCGCCATCCTCCGTTTTAGTAGTAGCCGTGTTGATTGTACGGCACTACAAAACTCGAGGACGAGTTTTTCACAACCGGGGGAGAATGATGGGGACCATTACGGACCGGATCGTCCGTTTGTTCGGAGATAGCATCTTTCGGGTCCTCAGGAAACGACGTAGTTATTTTCTTTTATTTCATAGTGTTAAGATTTTATTTTTTATGCATTTTTATTTGAGTATTTAGAGGCCTTTGAGTCCTTTTATTTTTAGTCCTTTAGAGGACATATATGTAATTAGGGCTTTTAAAGGTCCATCTTGTAATGTCCAGCTCTATTTAAAGAGCTCAAACCTAGTGAATGAGGAGATGGATGTTTTGAAGCAAGGAGAGAAGCCTCCCGTTTTCCCCCTTCCCCTCCAACGTCGGCGTCGTTCCCCCACCTCCGGGCGTTCCCGGGTCACCCCTCACCTTCCCGGTGTTTCTCCTCACCTCCGGAGCTAGGTCCGGTTCCCTCTTCCCCTATCCCGTTCGGTTTTCCGACCTGCGTCGACACCTCCGTCGATGCTGCCCTAGGTCCATCCGGACCTTCCCCTACCTCTTCCCCTCACCCCTGCAGTTCCCTTCTCTGCCGAAAGCACCCTTACGGGCCACCCCCCCTTTCCAGACCCGCGCACACACACACAAACCAAACCGACCCCCCCCGTGCAGCTCCCCTACCCCACGATCACCCCTCCCACAGGGCCTTTGGCCCCCCACGAAGCCTTCCCGAACCCCCTTCCCTCCTCTTGAGCCGCTGCAAGCTCGGACTCCCCACCCCACTTCTGTCGAAGAACCCGCGAGCGGTGCCATTTCCGGCGGCCCGAGCCGACGACGACGAAGGAGGAGAGAAGAAGAGGATCAGGCGGCGCCGTCGGAGCCTCCGGCCTCCGCTGCCGAGGTCCCCCCCCTCCGCCTTCCAGCTCCTGAGTCCGCCGCGACCGCCGGACACCTGCCGCGCTCGAGGACGACGACGAACCCCCCCCCCGTTCAGCCGTCGGGGCGCGCCGAGGAGCCGCCATGATCCCGCGGGCGCCCGCCCTCTCTCTCTCTCTTCTCGAGCGGACTCCCGGTGGCTCGCCACGATCCCCCCCCCGGGGAATTAGTCGCGCGGCGCTGCCCCGGGCGGCCATGATTCCCCCCGCGGCTCGCCGTGTTAAGTGGCGCCGGCCGAGCCGGTGCCGATTCGTCTTCGCCGGCTGGCCCGCGTGCCGGTTCGCCCGCCAACGGACCAAGCGGCCGGTTTAGTGCCCAGACCGGGTCCGACCGCCGGTTCAAGGCCGGTTCGACGCTCCAGAGGCCGGTTTAGGCCCGGTTCACCCATCCAGAGGCCGGTTCAGGACCGGTTCAGTGGGTTTTGACCCGGTTCAGGCCTGTTTGACCCCGGTTCAGGCCTTTTAAGGCCGATTCAGGGCCGTTTGGGACCGGTTTTGCAGTTGTGGGCCCGGTTCAGAGGCTGTGGGGTTCGGTTCGGTGGATTTCAGGCCCGGTTCAGCAGTTTCCAACTCGGTTCGACGCGGTTCAGCGCGGTCTAAGGTCGGTTTCAGCACCTTTCAGTTCGGTTCGGCTTGGCTTCGGTTCGGTTCAGCACCCTCTCACCTTGATACATCCTCCTCGGGCCCGCCGACGTGCACGGGAATGGCGGCACCTCCTCTTCCGTCCCGCATCACTCACACTCTCGCTAAGGCTGATGGCCTAGGCAACATCTCTTTCCAAATGCCCTGAAGCAGCCGCTTCTTGATGAGCAGTCTAACCTGGTCTGGTCCATGGAGAACAGTGGGTGCATGCCTGACAAACGAGAGACTAAGAGTAAACCGGTGTGAGTAGCAATGCCTGAATGTGCCATACACATAGTTACTTGGTGCCGCACGAGAGACCACTACAACTGGCTAGAGTGCCCTCCCGCTGATTATGCGAAGATTACCAAGCCCCTCCTTCAAGGATATCACAACAGCCAACTGGTCGGAGGATGTGGTGTTAACTCTAGCCGGTGATGACAAGGTCCACCTTGATATGGCAGGGCTTCACAGTGCTCCTCCGCGGCGGATGGAAGATGGAGGAGCCAAAAACCTTACATGAGTGAAGAATCAAAAGAAGAAAAAATCTCAGTCACCACCTTCAACTGCTCATGCGCAATGAGGAGGCTAGGAGAACCCTTGCTCTAGTGTGCACCAAAGGAGGAGGAGGAGGAGAGGCACGATTGCCTTGCTCAATTGACGAAAGAGAAGAAGAACCTGAGATGGTGCATGCATCGACTAGAATAAGAATTGGGCAAGCTGAATGTGGAGGAAGGAGCAGGCTGATCTCCATTAGTGGGAGGAGGAGCCCAAGGAGAAGAGTGTTGCTGCCAGCTACGGAAAGCTTAGAAGAGAAAAGAACACTAGAGAACCAGACGGAGAAGAGGAAGGAAGAGCCTCTCAATTAAGTTCGAGAGAAGCAACAGAAGCGAGGAAGAGAAGACACTGGGACAGAGAGCACAAAAGAGTTTCCCCCTTGTTCAAATTCTCATATATATGTGTGTGATATACCACACAGGATATACAATTCCCACCAAAAATTCAAATGTACATAGCGTGTCTATAGTACTCTGTTACTAAATGTAACAGTCATGTATATTCACGGCTCACACGGTCATTGGTCCATATGTAAAAATTCCAATTAATCCTTCTGTGATTACAATTGTAACAACCCCCCTCAGTCAGTAAGAACATGTGTCAAATCAAGTTGTTTTGTAAATGATGAAATTGAGTTCTTCCAAATGACTTCATGAGTAAATCCGATGTTTGTTCTTTGCTTGGAACATGAATGGTATGTACTACACTTGACTGCACTTTTTGATGAACAATTTGGCAATCAATCTCAATATGTTTAATATGTTCTGGTAATACTGGATTTGTACTAATGTGAGTTGTGGCCTGGTTGTCACAATAAAGCTTGACCAGCCTGGTTCTTAAGTATATGTAGGACCAATTGCACTTCACAAACAGCTGCCGCTAAGGCCAGGTATTCAGACTCAGCTGAAGACTTGGACACAATGACTTGTTTCTTAGGATAAAAATTATCTAGAACTTTATCATTCTTACAAGGAAAAATGTGCTCAAGAAAAACTACATCTCTGCTACAGAACACCTTCCTGGTAGATATTTCAATAAGTTTGTAAGCCTTCTGCAATGCCAGAGTACCTAATGAATATGCAACATTTGCTTCTAGGATTAAACTTAACACTATCCAAGTGACTCGTGGTTCCAATCCTTTTTTTTTTAAATAGAACAGAGATCATCAGATATCATAACAAAGAGCTAAAGAAAAAAAAAAGAATGCTGCAAACTTCAATAATGTACATTTACAATTACACTAGAAAGAAAGCATCCGACTTACCACGGTAATGATCAAGATATGACATACCCATGGTGTCTGTATCATAAGCTTTGGACATGCTTCTTAAGTGTTTTTGTTTCTTCAACCATTTATGTTCATTTGCTTGTTGCAACAACTGGTCATACTCATTTTTGTCAAATGGCTGAGAAAGGATTGACGTGAGTTGTTCTTTAAACTTGGCAGAATTACTTTGCAAAGAAGTCAATATAGGATCATCGTCCAATTTAGATACCTTGAAAATGATGCAGAATCAACAGTCATAAAGATGGCTGAAAAAAAATGTTCCGAGAAAAGGGAAATTAATGAGCATCAGTTAAGAGCATAATGACTTACATAGGATAAAAGTCCTTGGCTGTCCTTAAACAGAGCATCCTCGGTAGTGGGTCCTTCAAATAAATTCAGAAAACCACTGTATTCTTCATATCTGATTGTTTTTGAATCCCAGTCCAAGATCATAAAACTATCATCGAACCTTAAATGCTTTAAAAATTTTTGGTAGTTTTCATCCAAGGTGGATGGAGTTTTCAGCCTGTAATCAGTGTTCAAGTAACTACCGGTTTCAGTTGTTTCTTGGCTTGATGGAGCCATGTTTCCATTTGACGATTCACTTGCACACTTGCAGTTTCCTTCTCTCTTACATGAGGTATTCTGATAATCTCTTTGGGGACTGGTGTAAATATCTTCAAGTGACTCGTCCTCACCTTCATACTTCACAAATGCAGGCAAACCATTATCTACATCTGCCATCTCAAGAATGTATGAGTTTCCATCTTCCCTAAGGTGCTCCAGAAAGATCTTATGTGAGGCATCCATGTTGGCAAGACAGGAATCGGTCTGAAGATCCAGGAACGCCATGTAATCTTTATCAAAGTCATTGTGTACATCAGTAAAATCTGACTCTTGGTGGGTACCAAATGATGACCTTGCCATGAAAAGACTAGAACAGGTGGATCTTGATTTTGCTCTCCGTATTTCTTCAGTGTCTATCAGGCCACTCAAAACCCACTGTAGACTACCATCTAGCAATATACTTGCTAATCAATGAAATATTCATTCTCACCAACTTTTATTTCATTCCTAAATAGATCTAGGTACAAAGTTCAGCGATATCATACGTTAAAATATGCTAGAAAGTCATTACATTCAAAAGCAAAGAAAGATCATCATGTCTTCAAAGATTCTTACCTTATACTATCACACTGGAAGTTTTAACTGACATAAAATTATAAAGGTTCCTCAGGGAATCACCCATGGTAGCAAGGATAACCAACATTAAGGTCAGCACAAAATAAAATTGTGACTGTAACTTGAAGCAAAAGAAGGCATGTCAAAATTGAACATAGGGTCAAATTTTCCATTCATCTCAAAATTTTAAGTTTCTAATCATGTAAATAGCTCAACCAAGTGGTTTACAAGCTTTAACATCGTACATATGAAAACAAAAAAATGTCTGATGGGAAAACATCTATGGAGTAAATGCTCTTCCAAATGGCTTGGTGAGGTACCTAGTTAACTACATAATGTTAAATCATTTCAAAAGCTTAAATTGTAGAAGTATTAAGACCATTGGATAACAAGAGCACAAAGCAACATTTTCCGAATCAGAGAGCGAACCAAAACAGACTTCCAGTGAGCCGATCAGATAGAAATCAATGGCAAAACTGCTGGCCCAAACCTCATAAAAGCTAATTGGACTAATTGAGCAGTCAAAGAGTGAAATGGTTTGTGCATTTGAGAACTTATATTATTTTAAAATTGAACCTAAACTTTGATTTTAGATTAACTTTGATTTCAAATATTTAAAATTATTGATTAGAAACTTTAATATTAAATTCTTTATGAGTTTGAAATTGTATACCTTGAAACTTTGCTTAAGCCTTGGTGTGGATTTTTAATTTATAAGTCGCTGCTTTTATATTATTACATAATTAGTTCAGCAATTTGTTAAACTATTTATTTTATAAACTTTATTTCTAATTATTCTTTGTAGTTGCCCAAATATATTTGTCTTCATGTGATATAATGTGTAAAAAAATGTCAAAATCAATAGATTCAGTCATTTAACAACACTATAAAATTGGAATAGATTTTTTCTCAAAAGTGTTCATAAAATTTTCATTTAAAGTAGTTTCCAGCTTAAAAAACTCATTTTTCTCATCAGCACGAGAATTGAACCTGAATCAGGTGGATTCATTGATTCTATCCTGGTTCACAAATAGGTGATCCTTGGCAGGAATAGGTGGTAAATGAAATAAAAGAAGACATGAAACAGGAAGGATTGAAGGAACCACAGTCCACGAGAAGCAATCAGATGTTCCAGTTCTTGAGAGAAAACCTGTAGAAAGAATCAAAATCCCAGTGACACAATATTTTCGTAACCTAAGTTCTGGAAATTTTTGTATGCTTATAAAGAGGGACAACTGTTCAAGCAGATCACAATATTTTGAATACGTTGAAAGTTATGTGCATTTCACCAAAAGGACGAAGGTTAGGCTGTAACCAAGTGGCTAAATTCTAGGTGCACTGAAGTGCCTTTGGCATCATTTAGGTTGGGATCAACCCCTGGATCAACCAGTGGCTCAGCTGATCCAATGTAAAGAAAACTGATCCAGGATCAGCCTGAATCATTTCTTCCAAAAACGTACAAAGTAAAAAAAACAAAAACAAAAACACATTCTAATTGGTCCACACTGGTTTTCCAGCTGGAATTGCTACCAGGAGTCACCAATCCAACCGGAATCAGCCCTGGATCAGTCCAAGATCGGCTGATCCAGTTGTATCTACTAGCCTGTGCTCCCCCAAGATGTTGGTTAAGATATGCCAAATTCCAACAAGTATACAAATGGAACCTAAACCATAAATGTCCTCCATTTATATCTTCTAAATACCTTGTTTAAACGTAAAGGCTTGAGCGTTCAAATGGCACCCAGCTTGTTATTGACGGTATCTCAACCATATACAAACTCAAAGATCTCCGTGAATTTCAACATGGGGGTAAATTTTTTGAAAGAGCTTGAGAGTGCTTGTAAGCACGGACAACCGGTATAAGAAATGATACAATCTATCTGATTATCCTGGTAATCCAATCAAATATAAGATTGCCCCACTATGGTTCTGTTCCAAAGCAGTGGCCCATGGAATGAAATCAACCTTCTCTGCCCCACATAAACCACAAATTTTTGTGACCGACGATAAGGCATCATTCGCTGAACTGAACAAGCACAATCACGAGGTTATCACGGAGAAGTGTTCAGTTAAAGAAGCAAAACTTGTGCACAAGACAGAGCCACCAGTAGAACTGCACACTGCCATAACCTCGGGGAAAATACTCAAAGATTTAAGTAGACGGAGGTTCCCCGGCCAATCTTCACCGCAGTTGCAAGTTGCAAGCGAACATGCACGCAAGAACAAGAGGCCTGTGTCCCGTTTCCCTTCGGACAGGAGAAGAAAAAGAGACACCGAACGGAAAACGGTGAGCAGATGGCGACAGCCATACCTCAACGGATTCCCATGCCTTGCTGCTCTCGGATCAATTCACCTCTACGCCACGCCGTCGAAGTTGCGCAGCATAAGATACTGCACACAGAGAAAAACTGGAGATCGACAAAGAGAGATTCAGAGAGTTCGATCGATCGAGATCGAGAGAGAAGGCAACAAGCCAGAAGGGGTGTTTGCGGAGGAGAGGCTTTGAGGAACCTTCTCGTGCTCGCAGGGTTTTAGGCGGGCCCAACGGAGGGGGAAGAGGAGGAAGGAGAAAGGGCAGGGGTTTCAAGGCAGAGAAACAGGTGGCGCCTTGTAATTGGTTGAGCTTTGACGGGGTGACAATTGCAAAAACAACCCCAAGATAACGGACTGTTACCGTATCAGGGCCTGCGGCCCACACAAAGGCCCACGACGTAAAAAGAAAAAATAGTCTGGACTCTATTCGGCAAAAAAAAAAACCCTCAAACAACATATATTTTCATAAAACCTATATCCGGCTTTGAAGCCTTATAGGGCATTAATTGCATAATAAAATGAGTTGTATTTAAAAAACATATCATTTTTAAATAAATGTCAGGTGTCTGAGAATTATTACGAAAATATACTTTTATGTACATTTTTTTAGGATAAAAGAAGAGGTGAGATCTTTCTTCCTTGTGATCCTCATTGGTTTTTTTTATATTTTTTGCTATACATGGTTCCCACATTTATTATACATATTTTACCAACACATAAAAATTTTTTTTCAGTTGCCTTATATTTTATCTCAAGATATAATTTTAACGCAAAAAAATATATATAATTTATTTTGCAACCAAAAGCCTTTTGTAATTGTCTTAGTAATTTTTCCGCTACAATTTTAGTGGATGCTTTGAAAATCTAAGCCTCAAACTTTAATTAATTCACAAAACAGTATTTTATGCTATTATTTATTAATACGTAAAATGGTCTGATGAACCATTTTATTTGCATTAGGTCCATATGTTGATATTGCTTTGAATATTTAATGGTTACAATTTCTGGTGCTGATGTGTGTGGTAGCAACATCAAAATTAGGCCCTGATGGGGTGTTTGGTTGCATAATAATTTTTATACAGTTTTATGATGAATATTCATATAAAGATAAAGCATAAGACATATAGATATAAAATCATCCCCTTTGATGAGATATATGATAACAAAAAAGTGAAGAAAATGTATTTCTATAAAGAGAATGTCTCGTCTCTTCTCCTGTCCAGAAATTCCTCCGTAAAAAACCTTTTTTTGTATTGATTGCCAAACGCTCTTTTTTCATAAGTTTGCTATAAAAATATAATTTTATATCCAAACAGCTCAAATCATCATGCAGTCAAACAAATATAAGGTTGCTGACTGTTCGGTTCAACCCGAAAAACCGAACCAAACCAATATTTTGATTTGGTTTTGTTTGGTTTGAACTACCAATCGGTTTGATTTGGTTTCTAGGACCCTTCGAACCAAACCAAACTGGTAAATCGAATAACCCGAATTAGATTAAATATTTTAGTTTAAATTATATATAAGATAGTATTTATGTATCTTTTCTTATAAAAATAAATTTGTTTGAAGTGTTTTTAAGATAAAATTAATGTAATCTATAAACATATACACAATATTTTAATAGAATGTGATTTAAAATGAACAAAATAAAATTATATATTGATATATCTACTATACCTTAATAAAATATGGCTTGAACCGAACTAAACTAAACCAAACCGAATTAATTGAGTTTGGTTTGGGAGATAATTTGATTTGATTTGGTTTGAGAAAAAAAACTCAAAAATCAAACCAAATCAAACCAAGAACACCCCTAATCAATCAAATGAACACGAGTTTTAACACGAGTTTTAACATGCTGCTGTATAAGAGGGGCAAATAGGGAATATAAAAAAATCTTTGACAGGTATTTAACGGTGATTGACGCAACGGACCAAGCGCAGAAGACATTTTTTTAAGCTAAGAATTAATACCCAATGGTCAGCGGACCTGCTATTAAACCAGTCTTCTTACTTGGACCGCTCATCAATTTTCCCAACAAAACCGCCTCCACTCACCCTCCTTCCGTATTCTATTCGAATTTGAACAATCAGATCAAACCACTAATTTAGTTTTGGTCTGGTTTTCAACCTCTTTCAAACTAGGTTAAACCGATAAATCGAATGATTCGAATTAAATTAATTTTCTATACTATTTGATATCAATTAACATTATTTATATTTTTTTCCAATACAACTAATGGGGTGTTTGGTTGCATGATAATGAAAGTTTTTATTTTAATTTTTAAAAATTGTAAGAAAACTTGTTAAAAGAGGTGTTTGAGACAACTACGATAATTTTATGTTTTGAAAGTGATTTTTTTCTTAAACAAAAAAGTGGGTCTCACCTCTTCCTTTTTTTCTTGTGGTCCCCCACTTTGTTTGGTCATGAGTGATATATAGTTACTCTTTTTTGTTATCACATCCCACCGGACATGATAATTTTATGTCATGATTTGGTTCACTTTTTATTTGAATATAAATTTTTATCATAAAAATGTACACAAAATTGTAATGCAACCAAACACCCCCGTAAGTTTGTTTCGACAATTTTTAAGATATAGTTAATGAAATATAAACACACGCGTAGTAAATTTTTATAAAAATATGATATTAGAAAAAGTCAAATGAAATGATACATTGGCATACATTCTATGTCATGACAAAGCATGGTTTGAATTTGAACCCGACCGAATGTGGTAATTTTGTTTAAAAGGTAATTTGGTTTGAGGAAAAAATAAAACTCTTCAAAAATGAGACCAAGTCATGAACACCGGAATCTCTGTTCACGTCTACACACGCCACTTGAATACATGGGTTTATCATATACAACCATATTATTTTAAATGTTTTCTGAATCGTGAGTATACCCGTTAAACAAGCAAAATGATGTGTGTATATATATATATATTAAAATAACATAATTGAAGATATAATGCATCTTTATTTGCTTGGATATGTCGTTAACATAAATAGAGCGAATCACACATTTAGTACTAATTATGAGAAAACATGACGTCATACAATCCTGCTATTACTTATAAATTTATTATATATATAAATATTTTATTAAAAAATTTAAATATAATTATTTGTGATTTATAACATCGTATTAATTTTTTCTATGTTTATTTCTTGAGAATAATTTTCTTCTTCTTCGGTTTCAATACTTAATGTCCTGTTTGGTAACACTGTTACGTATCTCCGTCACTATCAATTTTAAAATTAATATTGATATGAATAATTAAAGGATGTCGAGTTAATTGTATCAATTTTAAAATTTATAGTACAAATAAAACATATTATGTAATAGCAGTGACAACTCATATTATTTTTTATATTGATACTAAAATATTTGAAAATATTAATATCAATATTAATATAGTACAAAAAATGAAACTCTAACTAAACAGGGTAAAAATATTTTTATTTATCAATTATTTTATAGTAGATATTCATCTTCTGAATTCGAAGTCATTTCGTGATAACTATATTCACTGTCAAATTCAAATTTAAAATTTAAAATTATTTTATATATAAACAATATATTAAAAAATAAAAAAAATCATATTTTCAAGTGGGATGCGGGGCAGGATGAAGTTCGAGAAGTTTTTGAAACGGCGACGCTGTCACGCTACCAATTACGTGCACGGTCGGAACCGTGATCTTGTTGACATTTCATCGAACATTTACAGGGCGGAAGAGCAGAGAGCGGAGAGGACCACAAGCGCTCGCTGATTTATTCCGATGAGCACGTGATCCTTCCACCTGTCGGCTGGAAGGAGCCGGCGGGGAGGGAGGAGCAAGTGGATTGAAGGAGGCGGTCTGACGGTGTCGGAGGAGGAGCCGGATCTGATCGGGGGGGACGGTGGTGGGTCGCCGGCGCCGGCGCCGGCGCAGGTGAAGGCTGTTCCGTTGGCACTTGGCAGTTCCGACGGAGTCCCCGGTCGCCGGCAATGGCCGTTCTGACGCGTCGCGTCGATGCGGGCGGAAGCATCTCCTCACGTGGCGGCGTGGCGCCTCCCCGGCCATGTGCCGCCCGCCGAGCTCGAACCCCGACGCGGTGCGTCACGCCGCCGTCACGCGCCGCTCCTTCCCGATGGCGGCGGGTGTGGTCCCGGGCGTGGCGGCAGCATGGCGGCGGCGGCCTCCCCGACGAGGGAGTCCAGGATGTCCGCCGCCAGCTCGGCGGCGACGGAGCCGGATTCCTCCTCCACCGCGGGGTGGAGGAGCAGGCGGCGGACGTTGGCCGGCGGGAGGTCGGCCTCCAGGAGGGCGTCGATGTCCCGGAGGGCCCTGCACTCGGCGGAGGGGTAGTAGCTACGTATCTGCGACCATAGGCGTTGCATGAGCGACTCACCGTCCGGGATACCAGGCCGCCGGGGTATCCATGGCCGCGTGTGGTGGAGGACCGGCCGGAGGAGGTCGGCCAGGATCTCGTCCACGAGGTGGAAGAGGAGCTTCCGGTTGCAGCGGTGCCGGAGGGGTCCGGGGGTTCCGCCGACGAGACGCTCCAGCTGGTGGAAGATGATGGGATCGACGGGGTGGGAGGGGGAGTACCACTTCGCCGCCGCGAAGGGCGGCGGCGCCCGGCTCTGCAGCCCCGTCCGCTCCAGGATGCATCTCATGTAGTGATATTCCTCCGGCCCGGCGGATGCCCGGCGGATGCTGCATTGCTCTCGGCCGCTGTTGCCATCTCCGCACCGGAGAAGCTGGTCGCTGATCTCCCGGAGGATCGGCGGAGATGAAAGGTTGGCTGCCGGTTGTGGCGGCGCGGGCGGCGGCTTCGCCGGCGCCTGGTGTATGCCCGGGACGAAGGCGGGGATGGAAGGGCGGCACTTCTTACGGGGTGAGGCCAGGAAGGACTCTTCATGAGCCGCCGCCGCCGCCGCCATGGCTGCCTTCTTCCCGATCTTCCCCATGAACCGTTCGGAGTTGGCTTTCTTGGTCTTGCCGGAGGCGGCGGCCGGCTGCTTCGTCGATGCCTTCGCTGATGCCGTCAGCTCCCTTTTGCCGGTGGCCAGAAACGTGGAGGGGCGGGAAGGCGGCGGCGGCGACCCGGAGAGAATCTTCGGGGAGGGAAAAAGGACGTGTTTTTCGTCGTCGGCGACGGTGGCGGGCTTGTTCATCGAGTTTGGGGAGTTCTCCGGCAACCCGAGACGGGGAGAGCACACCGGTGCCGTAGTCGTAGGCGTCCTTCCTTGCTTCGTCTCGGCTGCCATTTTCTTCTCGGGAGCTTTCCCGACGAGGCGCTCATCGGCGTCGTCTCTGCTAGCTTTCCGCCTCGTGGCGGCGGCGGCGGCGTTCTCCCTGACCAGCTTGATGATCTCCTGGGCGTAGCGGCTGGGGCTCCTGTTCTCCTCCAGCTGCTGAAGAAAAGCTTTCTTCTTGGACTTGGCAAGCACCGGTGAAAGAGACAGCGAACCAGAGCCCGGCGCAGGCGCCGACGTTCGCAGATCTTTGCCGCCGCCGCCAGCGGCGGAGGGACGTCCGTTCTCTTTGTAGTTGAGCTGGAGGGAGAGCCTTGGCTCCGCATCCGACGACCTCCTCGCCGTCGACATCCGCGGCGAGTCCGGCAGCGACCGCGTCCCGTGCCGCCTCCCCTCCTCGGCCGTCAGGACGTTGCCGCACCGGGGCCGGAGCGGGTGGCGGGGAGGCGGCGTGGCGGCCGCGTCGTCCCTCCTGGACGGGTGATCCCGGCGGCAACTCCGGCTCCGCTCTCGAGCCGACCTCGCCGGCGTCGCGTACAGGAGCTCCGGACTGTAACAGCCGGTGGAGGACCGCGGCGACTGCACGTCCGGCATCTGGTCCAGGCCCATCAAGCGAGCCACCACGCTCCCCGGCCTGGTGGCCTTCGCCCCTTCTACGCTCCTGCCCTCCTCCTCCGCCTCCGGCGACAGCCCGGCAATCTGCTCCGACATCTTCTTCTTCTTCTTCTTCCCGAGAATATTCAAGCTAACACCGATCTGGCAAAGGCGGTAACAGCGGATCGGCAAGCTATTTGGGGCAAGAACCGGAGCGGGGAACGGGGGGGAAATTGTCTACTCACAGGAATGGCGTCGCCGTCGTACTCTTCGACCACAGTAATGGCCGACGGCGGCGATCCGGCCTCGTCGTCGAGCTCCAAGCTGTTCCTGGGCGCGACTACGCCTGCAGGGGATCGTACCGCATCGTATTCACGGCGCTGATCGGCACAGTGCCGGTACACGGACCTCGAGGACGCGGCCGTACCTGGCAAAGGGGAAGCCGGCAGGTATAGCTCCGGCGCCGCCGGAGCCCTGCCGCCGACCTGCCCACCTCCGGGAGAAGTGGCCCGGCCGGCGGGCCGGGAAACCGAGACGCCCTCGGCTCTCCCCTGCTGCTCCGCCGCCGCCGTCGTCCGGAACAGCAGCTGCTGCAGATCGAAGAGGTGGAAGACGCTGCTCATGCACCCGGCCGGCGCCGCCGCCCTCTCACTCCCCCCTCTCCTGGGCTTCCGGCTCCATCCCCACTCCCTTCCCATCGCCCCCAGCTCACCTCCACCGCAGCCCGTCGGAGCCGGAGGAGGAAGTGGAGGTCGGAGCAGAAGAAAGTTGTTATCTTTCCCTTACCTGCGTTGGGATGCGAGATAACGGACGCAGAGAGAGAGAAGGAGATGAAGTACGGCGATGTGATGACGAAATGACTACGAGACAGGCCACGTTCCCGACGCTCGGTCCCCTCGGGCCACGTATTATATAACGGAAGCATTAATTAATGATATGCCCATGACACTTCTTTAATTACGCCCATGTTTGCGCTAAATTATAATTTTAACGCGGAAGGAGAGTGGAGAGGCACCTGGGCTGAGGGTGCCCACGGCGCAGGGATCCGTTTGAATTAATCTTAGAATATTTTATTTTTTTAATACCGGATCCAACCGAGTAGCATTTTTGAATCGAACCCAACCAAAGTGGTCCGGTTCGGTCTTGATCCGGCTTAAAATCAAATTTTTTTTATCGACCAGGCTGAAGTGATTAATTTTATAGTATTTTTAAACTTATACCGCTGTCTAAATTTATACGAATCCTATTATAAGGACCCGTGCAAAATATAGTCTATTTTATTTTATGATAAATTAATATACAATTATGTATAATTTTAAAAATACTATAGAATTAATCACGTCAACCCGCTCGATAAAAAAATTTGATTTTAAACCGGCCGACTACAAGACATCGGTGGATACAAATATTCGGATACAAATATTATCTGAATGTTAATTCGTGCGTACACGGCAATATCTGCTATGCTCCATTTCATATCCACTTTGGATCAATCTTTTTTTGATATATATGTAATCATATGTTTATAGTCACTACATATCTACATCTGTTTCAAAATTCGAATATTATTCGACTTATAATATATGATCTATATCTGTCTCCGATTCTGACCAGATACAGATTATCCGACTAGTTAAGCGGGAGTGGACACACGAAACGTCGGGTCCGCTAGGTTTACGGGCCTACTTATTAATACAATGTTATTTATTGAGTCCGGACATAATTTATAACTTACCCTGCAATTCTTCGAAATTTTTTACTTTAGAAAAATGATACACAAACAAAAAAGTCGACGACACAAAAATAACATAAAAGGGACTAGTTATAAATTGCGAATTTTCTATTTGATTTCTGCTCTTCGAGATGGATAACAGTTGGTAAAACGAGTATCAATGGATTTCATCCGAAGTATGAAATATTCTAATAAGTAGAAGGTTTACTAGTTTATCTGACTAGTAAGTCTAAGAATTACAAACTTTATTTTCTTACACTATATATCCCGAGGGCTCAAAGGATTTGATATTTTTGATCCGAGTACGATCCAAAGAGATTAAAAAGAAAGAGAAAAGGATAATTATTCTCCGTAATTTCTGTTATTCTTATCTGTATACAAATATCACTCTTAATAATCACATAGGAATATTTTATCACACATTGATTTAGTCTAGTCCGATTTAATTCAATTTAAATAATTTATAAATCAAATAAATTAAGCTAACCGTTCAAACTTAATCGGATCGGACCGAACTAGCTGGTCAAGTCATTTAATGCACACACCCCGCCCTGTCCGAACAGTCCGAGCTGCCCAACTGGGTAACCGACTCAGATCGGAGCTCCGAAACCCATCCAGATCGAATAAATTACCCGTTTCCTCCGGTTCGAATTCGACGATCACGATCCGGACCATTTAGAGCCATCGAACTCAAATCTCCCGACCGGTCCGAATTCCATCCCGAGAGTGGACCGAATCTTAAACGGGTCCCTACAGCTGCGTCTCACGCTACCACCGGTAGATCCGCCGTAGCTCCGGGGCTGGCTGACACCGTTGAACCTGCCCCCCATTAAAGGCGCATCCGAATCCGAATCCGAACCGATACGTGGCGACCGGTTTATCCGGTCCCAGCCGCCGTCGAACCTGCCCGCAACTGCCAGGTCCGGCATGGCAGCTCTGCCCTCCGGCGGATCTCCACGGCGGGAGCGGCGCTGGTCACGGACGTGCCTGTCCGGGCGGCGCCGCCGTAGAGCGCCGCCTCCGTCGCGGTGAAACGGGTTCTACGTCGCGACGCCGCTGCGTCGAGGTTGGGCGGGCCCTTACCGATTACCCCCACGGTGAGAGATAAGTTACCCCAAGCCACCCCTAGGGCTGTTCACTATTTGGTTCAACCCGAAAAATCAAACCAAACTAGGAGTTTGGTTCGGTTCGGTTCGGTTTGGTTTGGTTCTTAGAGCCCTTCAAACCAAACCAAATCGCTAAATCGAATAACCCAAATTAGATTAAATATTTTATTTTAAGTTATATATAATACAATGTTTTTGTGTATTTTCTTATAAAAATAAAGTTGTTTCAAGAGTTTTTAAGACAGATTAATAAAATTTATAAACAAATACACTAAATTTTAATAGAATATGATTTAAAATAAATAAAATGAAATTATTATATATTGACATATTTACTTTACTTTAATAAATTATGATTTGAACCAAACTAAATTAAACTAAATCGAATTAATTTGATTTGGAAGATAATTTAATTTGATTTAATTTGAGAAAAAATACTAAGAAATCAAATCAAATTAAACCATGAACACTCTGGCCACCCCTGTCATCCTGCGCTATGGCCGGTCGTCCGCGGGTCCTGATGGTTTGACCGGATCCGTCTATTCGAACAGAGCGTCTGTCGGATTTCGGATAAGGATCCGTACCTGTCGACTTGACTAGAGAGGTAGATAGAAAGAGAGAGGGACAGATGGCTTCTGGTAACATGACGTTAGATTTTTGTATTTAGGTAAGTTTATCCGGTCGAACATCGAACTGTTCAAGTTCGTGGTGTCGGTGATATGAATTTTTTTTCCCGTTAAAAAAAGAGTTTTTTTCAGGCTTATTCGTTTAACGTAATAAAAGAGTTGAGCTCAGATTTTATTGAGTGCGAGTTTCGAAGGATTTGTGGAGTGTATAGGATAGGAATGTTCATGCAAAATCCGTAAATCGAATTGAACCGAATTGAATTGGGTTCGAAGGTCTCTCCATTTGGTCTTTTGAACCGAACCGAACCAATAATTTCTTATCGGTTTGATTTGGTTCGGCACCTCTCCAAATTGAATTGAACTGGTAAACCAGTTGACCCGATTTGACAAAATTTGAACTATTTTATTTATATATTATATTACATTTAAATATACATTATAATAATTTTTAAATATATTATTATACTTTTAAGTTTATTATTATAAAGATATAAAGATATAATATAGATAAAATATTAGTGTTCATGTTAATCTTTAATTAATTATTGTATTTTTAATTAATTAATTTAAATATATATTAAATTGATGAACCAAACAGAATCAAACCGAACTGAATCACCCGACTTGGTTCCCCTTATCGGTTCGATTTCAATTTATTTAAAAAAAAAGAGGTCAATCCGAACCGAACCAAACTGTTTACACCCCTAGTATCGGATTATTTGCGAGTCAAGATCTATTTAAACCAGACGTATGAAGAGATTTTCTCAGTTCGAAAGTCAATGATGTGAGCTTCATACACTTCACATCAATATAGAACCAACCTAACCAGATTGTGAGCCCCACCCCATTGAGTATGGGCCCAGAGAATCCTCTCGGATGCCTTCTTGAGGAGATCCAAACTCATTATTTTTGCACTAATGTACGGTCAAAACCTAAGATCGATAATTAGGGGATCAGCATCTTGATGAGGCATCTCGAAAATCTCCCATCTTATGCGATCCACAATAATCGAGTTTGTTTGATTTTTAGTTTATGATTTTAATCTTAAATTGATCATGGATCATTGTTGTTCTAACAGCTCGATTAAGTTGATCGATTCAATCCACGGTCTTGATCAAAGATCGACCTTGATCTGGTATGATTTGAGCTGTTGCCACATCAAGGGTTAGGGGGAGTGCATGGCTCCTTTGGTCTAGTTTGAGCTTCTTTTTTTTAAAAAAATAAAATTGAATCGAATCAAACTAGCCATTTAAACCAAAATTGAACCTAACCGACTCAATTCGCCTTGGTTTGATTCAAGAATAAAATTAAATTAAAATAATTGTTATATATTCATCGGAATTTATAAATATTTCGATTAATTATTTTTCTCATTACACAGACTATGTAAATATTATTTTTATCTTGTTTTAGGTAAATCACTTTAAGTAATTTGGTTTGGTTTGAAAGCTCTCCAACCCAATTGTGATTCGGACAACTACTCCAAATAGAGTTAACAATTCCGTTTGATTTGTTTATCTAACATATAGAATTTACTTATAAAATAAATGATAAATTAAAATAAATTAATATGAGATCAAAGTAAAACAAAATAATCAATTAACATCAATCTAAAATTTGTTTTTTTTTTTACTTGTACAAGAGAACTTACATCTATCTTCGTCAGTATCTCTGTTTATAAATTCATAACGATATATACTTTGATAAGATATTAACAAATAAAATATAAAATATAAACTAGATCATTCAAATCAGCTAATTTATCGGCTCAGTTTATCAACCCAAGCAGTTTATACGCCCCCATCGATTCAGCCCCAAAAGATCGGACAATCCGAACCTGGTTCGGATACCCGTTTAGACGAACACCCGGGCACCGACCCGACGAGTTTCCGGACCGGACCGGACCAGCCGGGTCCACTCGCGCCACCAACTCGGTCCGAACCGGGGCAGATGCGGGCACCGCCGGCAATATTGCAGCGATTTGGACGACCGACCCGGTTAGCGTCAAACCCACTTGCATCACGACATCAGAGTCTCCCGACGCTTCCACCGGCCGAGTCGATCCGAGGACGGCGGATGGGTCCGCGTTTGAATCGGCCGAGATCATGTGACTCGCCGGCCGCCCGGACCGAGTCAGGCCCACCCCCGTACGTCCTCCGGCCGTGGTCCGCGGAACCTGCCGTCTTCTGCCATAGCAACCGAGCCGGTACACTCGGATAAATACCGTGTGCTCGGTCCTGCAACATTTAACTGGACTTATACCTTAGTATACCAAATAAATAAATTTAAGTAAAAGAATAATCTACCGATGGATCGGAGTTCGAACGGACATCTTCGACTTGATCGACTGCTCGATTGATTTGATTATTTTAAAAATTATGTTACAGGTGCTGGTAGTTGCGTGGCATGCCAGATGGGTCGGGTGGAGCCGATTCGGTCGATATATTCCGCTCCCGTGTCCGATCTCTCGACTTTTCAAACGGCAAAACCGGTAACCGCCCGACGAAGATTTAAATTTTGTTTTTTCCCCCAAATTTTTAATTTTGCAGGTGGAACCTTTGTAAATAAGATTTGAATTTTACGGATAAATTTAGAACGAGAACAGGTCCGGGGACAGATGGACCGTTATTATCCGAGCTCGAATACAGCAATCGATTTCGAGCAAGATTCAAACTTATTTACCGGAGTTAAACTCGAGTTTGTTAACTATTCTAGAATCGCGACGTCGAGACGGAGAGGCTCGAATTTATAAATATCGAATATCTCCTTTAGTGCAAACTCGAGCAGAGAGAAGTAAATAAATTACGGGGTGTTCGGTTGCACGGTAATTTTTTTGTACATCTTCACGACAAAAGATTATATTAAAATAAAAAGTTAACCAACTCATGGCATAAGGTTACGATGTCCGAAGAGATGTGATAACAAAAACGAGCATCTATTATACTATGATCGAATAAAGTGGGAGATCGCAAAAAACGAAGGAAGAGGTGATATCCTCTCTCTTTTTGTTTTAAATGAAAATTACTTTCAAGACATAAAAATGTCGTGATTGTCTAATATTATTTTTTAACAAATTTTCTTATAATTTTTTAAAAAATAAAAATAAAAATATCTGTTCAACCGAACATCTCCATTAAATTTGAAAAAAAAAATGTAGTACCGTTCCGCCCACCCCAGCTCGATCCGTCGGGGGACAGCTGGGCCCTGGGCGTCCTCCTGCCCCTGCCGCGCTGGGGCCGGTGATATTCCAAGAACATTCAGAGGAGAGGAGCCCTCACGTCGACGTGTACGTTCTACCCGCTGTTCAGCCGGGTGAATAATCAGATTCCTCGTCGTTGCGTGCTCGGATCCTCGGGAAGAGGGTTTGGAGCGAGGGCTTCCGGGCGGCGTTCAAATCAACCCTGCAGCGCGGCGGCGACAGCGGTAATCCGTCTCTGCAGAGAGGTGGCAGCGAGTTATACCGCCGGCGGAAGAAGACGGCGGCGGCGGCGGCCGCCAGAGTGCGGCGGCGAAGGTGGCGGAAGGGTGCGGTGGCGGAGTCGAGTAAGAAGCTGTTTAAACTCAACAACTCATTTGACATATTAAGTCTGATGCAATTTTGTTCGAAGCCAGTGTTTAATAAATCTCCTTTGTTACTTTGTCAGATTTTTACGGAGTTTAGAACTTTGTTAAAATGTTGGCGTAATGTACACCAACAAGATCGTTGAGTGCGACTTTTTTTTAACCTTCCAGATGGTGCAGCACTGCAGCGTACGCCATCTAAATACAGGGGCTTTTACCGAGTTTGTCTTAAACAGCATGATTTTCTTTTTCCTTTTTAAAAATAGTTCGGTAAAATTTTTAATTGTAAATCTGACATAGTTTCGTCAAAATTGAGTTTTGAAAATTTGATTTTTCTCTATAATACGAATCTCACGTGATCCCGTTGGTTAAATAATATTTAATAAAAATAAAATTTTAATATAATGACTTGAAAATCGAGTTTATGTAACTCGACTTTCAAAGTGTGGAAAAAAATGCATGCGCCGACAACATTAAATACGTACAATATCAGCTTAAAATTTTCTTGTCTTCCACCTAAAAAATCGGACGTTCGGATTAAAATTTGTCCGATCCACTCGGACCCATGAATTCGGAGCATTCGAAACTATAAGATTCGACTTTTAAATTTTTGAAAAGAATAAGTTTCATCATTGGACAGTTCAGAATACTCTGATTTAATAGTTTAAAATTCATCGAAATCGAAATATTTAAAAGTCTAATCTTAAATATCGTGACCTTCTAAATTTATTAGACAGAACTGATCGTTCAAATTCAAACTCGATAAATCATAATTTAAAAATATAGATAAAATTAAATTGATTTTTGAAAAAAAATTTAACGCATTTAATGCCGTGCACTTGTTTGCGCACACTAATTTTTTTTTAAAATCAATTCAAATTTAATGCTTTAGGGCATGCATTTTTTTCACTGTTTGAAAATCAAGTTGCTTGAACTCGACTTTCGACTCGACTTTCAAAGTCATTATATTAAAATTTATTTTTTATTAAATATTATTTAATCAACGGGATCACGTGAGATTCGTATCAAGGAGAAAAGTCAAGTTTTCAAAACTCGATTTCGAAGAAACTGTGTTATATTTATAATTAAAAGTTTTATTATGCTATTTTTTTAAAAAAAATCGTGCTATTTAAAAAAAAACTTGGGACTTTTACTTACGGAAGTGTGCTATTTCGAGAAAAAGTGTTGTTAATCGTATAATGTTATAAAAATGTAATATTTAATAAAAACTCTTTTACTCAGATAATGGTATTATCTATACTTATAGTTTATAAATATAAGTATGTCTAATTAAAGTTGGATATTAGACCCCCCCCTTCCTGGAGGCCGCGCCGGGTTCGATTTGGAGGTGTTGCCCCCGCGACAATGTGTCGGGATGGTTGAGGTGCATAAAAAATTAATATAAAATTAAGATAGTATTATTTTTTTGATATTCTGACTAAACCGGATAATATATATATATGTGCACGAACACGACTGGATCCTTCCCCGGTGAGCTTTGAGAACCGACAAACGACCGACTGAACTCCCGCCGGGGCGTCGCCGGAGCTGGCGGCGCGTGGGGCACGGCGGCGGCAGCAGGGCTCTGCGCCGCTGTCTTCTTCTCGCACGCTCCTCTGCCAGGCGCCGGCGGGGTCCGGCGGCGGCGGCGGCGGGCGACAGGACGCGCGGGGGGATGGCAGCGGCGGGGCATCCTGCATGTGCGCGCACGTCGTTCGGGGATGCGGACGAAGAGCTTCGGAGCGGCGCGGCGGCCGGCCGGCCGGCCGGCGGCGTGATAGCCCCGCCGCGGCCCAGGTCCCATCGCCGCCTCGGTGCTGCTCCCCGTTTCCGGCCGCGGGACGACGGCGGCGAGTCCGGTTCTCGGATACTGTTTTGTTCTCTCGTGCGATCCGACGGCGCTCGGGAAGGTAAGCTTCGGAAGCCGTGGGAGTTCGGCGGCGGCAACATGTCCGTATCCTTCTGTTTTAACGGGACTCTCATCAGAGTGTCGCTCGTATCGACGTGCATGTGCCATGCATGCTCGTGTACGTACGTACGTACGTACGCATCGGCCATGCCTGGTTGTCTCCATTCGGAATAGAGTATAGACCATACCGTAGGATCCTCCCTCTCTTTCTCTCTCGTGCTCGTGTACGTGCGTACGTATCGACGAGGTCTGATTGCCTCCATTCGGTCACGTCTCATAAGTCAGGTGCGTACACGTCTGCGAGAGCAGCATAACGATTTCCATATACAGACGAAAGTAAATGGACACAGCACGAGTCGATAAACATGACAACAATAAACACACTTGTATTGTACGAAAAAATTAGTTACCGAAGGTGAATTCGAGATAACGATTTGAAAATGAAATGGTCAACCAAGGCGGCTCCGCTTAATTACCAATCCGATATTCTCTTGTGACACTCATTCCCAACACAAACGGGCAAACCGTAAACCTTCGTCGAAACGACACCCCAATACTCTTTGGTGGGCCGAGTGACTTACACGACCCCCATGCTCAAGCGATACGGAGCGTGTAACATTACGTTTTTTTTAGTTTAGTTTAATTAAAAGAGAAAAAAAATAGTTAATAGATATTATTATTTTAATTCCTCACTTTCCCTAATTATACCCTCTTTCCCCCCGGTACCTCCCCCGTGCGAGACCCCGACCGCCGTTTTTCTCCCCTCCCAAAACCCTATTTTCCTCCTCTTCTTCCCCTCCTCGGTCGCCTCCGCCCAGCCGCCGTCCGCTGCCGCGTGCGCACAGCTGCCCGCCGTCCCCGCCACCTCGTACCGCCTCAAGCCTCGCGCGCGCCGCGTGTTCCCGGCCGCCCACAGCCCGCCACCTCGCACCTTGGCCTCCGCCGCCGCCGCGTCACCCCGCGCGAACGCTCGCCTCGGCCGCCGTGCCATCGACCGCCCTCGTGCGCGCGGCCGCCCGCCGCGGTGACGCTGTCCCCGCCACCTCGTACGCGACGTGTCACCAGCCGCTGCTGCCCTTGTACGCGCGCGCCCGCCCGCTGCGCGTCGCCGTCGTCGCCTCGGTCGCCGTGCGACCGCGTCACCGCCCACCCCGCGTCGGCCTTCCCGCGCGCCGCGCGCTCGCCGCGGCCACTAGGGATGTCAACGGGTCGGATACGGGTCGGATAATAGTATTATCCGTATTCGTATCCTATAAAAAAGTATCCACTTACTATTCGTTAACTATCGGTAATGGGTGTATCCGCGAACCGCATTGTAATATCCGCTTAAAAACGGTTTACGGTCGGTTAACGGTCAATTAACGAATATATAAGCATTACTAAAAGACACTTAATATACACAAAAAAAACAGTAATTGAAATGAGCACATATCTCAACTTTCTACGATCAAAGATATCAATAGATTTGAGATTGACATGAAAACACAAATCAAGTCCAGAGATTAGTGCTTAAACTATTACATGAAAATAGTCCAAAGACTACATAAAACACATCCACTCATAGAAAAAAATGAAAGATAAAGTAGGGTTCTTCGTTGCTTAGAGATGCACATAGCCACATACTTCATTCTTCAATACTTTTATCTATGCCAAAACACACTTAACATAAAATAGACATTTGCTCCTTTAATTTCACTTCCACTTGTTAGATACCTATCACAAAAATGACAAAAGTATAAGTTAGAATAAATATGAACAAGTGAGTAGATAATCAATTATAAGAATTTAAATATTACCGATACAATTTCTATAAATCTCCTTCCTCATCGGTACCAACTTGAGATATACATTCAATAACTTCTTTCAAATTCATACTTGTAAACAATGTAGCAACCTCATCAACTATAAAAACATCACAAATTTAAAAATATGAATTGTATCATCTATTAAATATCACAAATAGTTCAGAAAACAAACTTACCTCTCATTTCACTTCTTAGCCAATCTTGAGAACACAACAAAGCTTGAACTGTCTTTGCATCCAAACGGCTACGATATTCATCAATTACACGCCCCCCTGGGCTAAAAGCACTCTACGAAGCAATGATAGTTACCGGGATAGCAAAAATGTCACGTGCCATTAAAGATAAAATTGGATATTTTCCAGCATTTATTTTCCACCAACCCAAAATGTCAAATATTTCATCCTCACTTTTTTCAAGGGATTCTTCAAAATATAAATCTAAATCTGATTTTTTCGGTTGAACTAAAAAAGCTTCTTGAAGAAATTGACCAAGTCCCCTCCGAACCAAAGATAAAGAAGGCATCTCATTTGTGACATTTGCTCTACTTTCAACACTAGAAGTACCACTGGCAGTTGCACGTTCAGAAGAAGAATTCTGGATGTTGTAACGTAAAGCATACTCATTGTAGATATTCAAAAGTTGTCTCTTGATATTGCTAACATGCATCTCCTCTTCAAAAGTACCAATATAAAGTTGATGCAAGAAAAATTCAACTGCTTTCAACTTGTATCTGGGATCTAAAATACATCCAATTGCTAACAAGTTGTTTGGTTTGCCCCAATAGTTTTCAAAATTTTCAATCATCTTTAAGCTCATGGCAAGAATAAGATGACAATCACTCTTCAACAACTCATTCAATGACATATGAATAGAACATATATCAACAAAAGCAATATTTGCGGTGGGATACTTTGTTCCTGAAAATCTTTTAGTTGCTTCATCAAATAAAGTCAAACAACTAATCAATTTATTAGCACAATCCCAATCAGAAATACTTGGCGGTGATTTATAAGCTCTATCCAACCCAGACAAACGAGAAAAAACAGCCTTAAACTCTGTTGCAGTTTTAAGCATCAAAAATGTTGAATTCCATCTTGTAGGACAATCAAGAACAAGTGCTTTGCTCGGAGCACCAAGTTGATTTGCACATCTTTGAAAACTTTCTTTTCTTGCTTGTGATTTTCTCCAAAATTTTACACTATCACGAATTCTATCAACCACCTCATTCACATCTCTAACTTTCAAACCATCTTGTACAATAAGATTCAAAATATGTGCACAACAACGTACATGAAATAACATGCCATTTCCGATAAGGTTGGACTTTAGATGAGAGTTGGATAAAAGTTGATCCACAACTGCATCATTTGTTGAAGCATTGTCCAACACAATACTAAATAGCTTCTCATCTATATGCCAATCATATATTTTTTTCTTTTATAACTCTTGTTAATTCATCGGCATCATGTGGAGATTTGACATGCTGGAAATTTAATACTTTCTTTTGAAGTTTCCAATCATCATCAATAAAATGACATGTAAGACATAAATACCCAACATTTCCAATGGCTGTCCACATATCCGTTGTAAGAGTGACTTTTGAGTGAATATCCTTCAGTTTCTCATAAATTTTTGACTTTTCACTTTCGTATATCTTCAAGCAATCAGATTGAATTGTATTGCGAGTAACAAGCTGGAATTGTGGTTGAAGATTTTTAATAAAATTTTTGAAGCCAATATGATCAACAATAGCAAATGGATATTCATGAATGATTATCATACGAGCCAAATCTTGTCTACTTCTTTCTTGATCAAATTTAAAACAATCAAGTGTGGTACTTCCATCACCTTTTTTATCACCAACACTTAAAATCATTTGACCAATATCTGTTTTTTTCCTTAACACCCGTTGATAGGTTGCACAATGTTTCAAATGATTCTTTAAGTATATTTCCATTTGAACTATTTGCACACATTTTTTTCTTACAATGATTGCATGTTGCAAACCAATTTCCATCCTTCTTTTCTTTACTCATATTCTGCCAAACAACTGATCTTAATTTTCTTGATTTTGTCAAACTTTGATCTTGAATTGAAAGGCTATTTTCCTCTGCCACATTTTCTGTAACTACATTAGTGGATGCATTTATATGCACTGTTTCAGACATATTGATCTAACAACGAAATTTTCAATATTAGTTTCAAAATTAAACAATAACGTAAACTATATACGTAAAAGATAAAAGAGAGGAAGAAGAAGATACCAAATTTGGAGAAATTGTTCAGCAATCTAAATAAATCACAGTCACCGTCGCTGTTCTGAGCGGTCACTGTCGCCGAACGTCGAAGACTGCAGGTGCAACGTGCAGGGTTCTTCTGACTTCCAAACGTTGAGAGAGAGCGAGACTGGGCGGGCCAGGCGGCCGAGTGAGAGCGAGAGAGAGCAGGCGGTGCCGCGGCGCGGTGGCTGGGCGGCTGCGGCCACGGGGGTGGCTGGGCGGCCGAGGGACTGCGCGGCAGTGCGAGGGGTGGCTGCAACCGCGGGGGTGGCTGGGCGACCGAGGGACTGCGGTCTGCGGCAGTGCGACGGGTGGCTGCGGCCGCGGGGTGGCCGGGCGGCCGAGGGACCGCGGCGATGCGAGGGTGCAAGGCTGCGGCCGCGGGGGTGGCTGGGCGACCGAGGGACTGCGGCCTGCGGCAGTGGGAGGGGTGCAAGGCTGCGGCCGCGGGGGTGGCTGGGCGACCGAGGTACTGCGGTCTGCGGCAGTGCGAGGTGTGGCTGCGGCCGTGGGCGCAAGACGAAGGCCGCGAGGGGTGGCTGCGGCCGCGGGCGAGAGACTGCGGCAGTGCGAGGTGCGGCAGTGCCGCGGGCGCAAGGCGAAGGCCGCGAGGGGTGACTGCGGCCGCGAGTGCGGCAGTGCCGCGGGCCGCAAGGCGAAGGTGCAACAGGCTGGGTTGGGCGTCGCCGCTAGGTTGGGCGTCGCCAGCCGCTGCCTCGAGGAGAAGGTGCAACAGGCTGGGCTGGGCGTCGTCGCGTCAGGCAGGGAAGGAGGAGCGAGCAGAAGTTGGAAGGTCAGGGATTCTCATAAATTCATTTTAGGATTTTAGAGATTGACATATTTATTTAACGTTTAGATGTTGCTAAATTTATTGAAACATTGAATCAAGTTTAATTTAACGGGTTCGGAAACGGTTAATCGGGTTCGGTTTATATTGTATCCGTAACTGTATCCGTTAAAAATGCGGATAATTGGTAAACGGTTAAGGATACCTCATTCGGGAATTTTCGATGATCCTTTAACCGTCCGTTAAGTTAACGAATGGGTCGGATAATCGGATAATCCGCTACCATTGACATCCCTAGCGGCCACCGCCGCCGCGTCAACCCGCGCCGTTGACTGCCGTCGACGCCACCTGGCCGCGCACGCCCATGCGCCGCCTGCGCCACCCACCCGCGCGACCCCGCCGCTGTGCGCCGCTCCTCTCTCTCCCGCGCGGTACTCTCTTTCTCTCTCCTATTATCCTCTATCAAGCTCCCTAGTTTATGATTCTTCTTCTACCAACAGCTTTTGAAAACACCTACCCGGCTCGATTTTTCGTCGCCGACGCAACCGCGGCAGTTTGGTCGCCTGATTCAATTTCCTTAGAATTCCGTATGCCGTTCGCCGTCGCCGTCAAGGTAGGCGTCTCGGCTATCCTTAGCACTCTATATATTTAAATTAAATCATAAAAATTATGTTTAGATCATCATGATTAAAATGTTAGAAATAATGGGCTGTTTTTGATTTATTTGCATGTTTAGATAGAGTTAGATTAATTTGTTTAAACTGTGCATGCTTAGATTAATTTGGTTATTCATGTATGTTAGACATCATGATAGGTTGAGTATGTTTAAAATTAGCTAGTTTAGTATGTTTGCATCGCGATTAACCTTAATCATGTATATCTCGATTTGATAAAAAGCCGATGTAAGGTTTATGCATAATGTTGTTAGAATTTAGTTTATTTTCTTTTATATGATAGGTAGTTCTGTTTAAGCATGTAATTGTCATGGTTAGGTTGTATATTGCATGATCTTATTTATATGCATTAGTTTGTGATAGACTGTGGTATGATATGCAAATATGTGGTGCATAGAACCATGGGTGTTCATCTATGTATTTCATGTTTGATTGCCAATTTAATGTTCATGTTTACTGTCTGAGTTAATTATATGCCTGCATGGTGTGGAGTGTGGTTAGTGCAGTGAGCTGCATTGTGATGGAAATGTACTTCACTAGACTATAGTTCGGTCCTGTGGGCAGCAGATGAATTAGAACAATCTGGAGCATCCTTCGATCCCAGATACCGCGGTTTATCCTAAGTACTCCCCTGCCTATGGGGTACTATAGGATTTAGTTACTATATGTTACTTCCTACTATATGGTAAATCTGGTGCTAGTTTTGCGATGTGACTACATTTTTCAGATGGAGCATGGTATTTACTCAGACAAGTGTTTAGTTGTGTATGTTGGCATAGATGTTAGTGTTCTAGATGTGTCATTGGTTTTATGTCAGGTTGTGTATGTTATGAGCATACCTAGAGTAGTCTAATGAGCAGGTTGTGATGGTTTATAATGCATATAGAGTCTGTTATCATTTGGGGTAGTTGAATGACTTTGTAATCAATTAATTAAAGATATATGATTAGTTTAAATCCTATGTATTAAATCTGATTTTTAGGCTTAATATGTATTGTATACCATTAGAAATCACTAGTATAGTAGGGTAGTTCGGGTGTAAGACCTACTGAGTCTGTGGTGACTCACCCCTTCCCATTATTAACTTTTTCAGCTGATTTCGAGGAGCCTCTTCCTGAGGAGGACTTTGGAGAAGATTTCGAGGAAGACCTTGGAGTTGATCCAGAGTCGTTCGAGGACCCAGAAGAGGAGGAGTTTGGTGACGAGTGATCACCCCATATCTTCTAGGTTGCTTGAGTTTTCTTTCTATTGTTGGTTTAGTAATTGTTTGGTGTGATTTTTAGAGGTTGTTTGGACTATGTGTTAAGTCCTCTTAGTTGTTTGGTTGTGGTTATTTACAGTGTTTTCTTGAAGTTCGAATTTGATTGGATCATTACAGATTGTTTTAAATTATTCAGATTTTATGATATGAGGATTTGGTTTGTTCTCCTAAACTGTCCCGATATTCTGGATTTATTTTCCGCTGCGCAATTGTATATTCCGGGTCGTGACAGAGCGACCTACAAGTTAAGTATTACAACCGATAGGAACACTAGACTATTCAAGGGACGACTGTGACTGAGCCCAAGAGGAGCCCAACTATAGTCGTCGATACATTTTAATTTCATTAGGGGAGACCAACAGTTTTACCCGCGAGCGGCACATGCCGGTGTACCGACAATACGGCCCGATAGGTAGCCGGCACATCGGCGATGCAGCCCGGCAAATAACCGGCACCAACAATGCAACCCAGTAAGGAATCCCCAACACGACCCAACAAGTAGTCTAACACCTCAGAATAAACCATACCGCAAGATCCTCTATCTCTGTCTCATTCAAACTGTATACGTAACTGCAGGCAGTGGCAGACTGCATTTTGAAACATGTATTAAAACTTTAATTTTTTTTATAAAAGTTACTTAATTTAGAATACGTTATAAAAGAGTGATCTCACCGAATTTCCTGGGCTTCGTTCGACATCGGAATAAAATTAACAAGAATAGGGATGAATCAATCTTTGTGTTAATCCTATCTTCGTCATGTTTAGTTCGAGTTAGGATAAATTTAGAGGGTAATCATATCCTATGTTTGGTAGGATAAGAATAAATCCGAGAATGATTTTATAATAAATATATAAATATTCATTGGATATGTATCATTATAATCAACAAAATGTATTACATTTCGATACACCAAATATAAAATATTTATATATTTAAAATAATTTACATAGTCAAGTATGAAAATCGCCCAGCAGCAATCTTTATCAAATTAAATACTTAATTTTACCGCAAACTATAAAGTTAGACATCATGTCATTAAGTCAAAATTATATAATAATTACCGCAAACTAGTACCGTCGTGGGAGATCACATCTCACACAATTTTTTTTTCTTCTGATTGTACATATAATAATAAGGATACTATGTATGTGACCTTAACGGCTCCCACCCCCTTAGTTCATTATAAAGATCTTGTATATGGTCAAAATGGTATTGAATTAATTGTAGTGTCAAGCGTGTTGGAGCATAATTAAGGAGTAGTATAGATATTAGTATAGTACGGGTGTAAAATAAAATATCAGAGCAAAATAAAAAAAATAAGATAACGTTGTTGGGAGTGGGATTTGAAGTGCCTTGGAGGCTTGGACCAACTCGGCCATTTCAACTTCCGGTAATTAAGAACCAAGACTTAATTAAATGTTTACATTTTATTTTGATATCTGTATCAAGTAGAACAAACACATGAAGTAAGCGAAGTTGAATGCTCCGACGGCGGCCGGCATCAGGGGCGGGCACGGTTCTGTTTGATCTAGTTTAGGTTATTTTTCTTTTCGAATCGAATCGAACCGAATCAACCTCTTAAACCGAACCAGACCGAACCGATTTCAATTCGGCTCGATTCGATTGGATTTGGTTTAAATCGAAAATATATAAAATATTTAAATCAATTATTTTTTACGTATATAAAATAAATCTTAAGTTGAAAATAATCAAAATAAATATTATTTTCATCATAAAACTTATAGAAATATCATTTTATTAATACTATAATAATTTTTTATAATCTTTTGATTAAATCGGTTTAAACAGTTTGATTTGGTTTAAATCGATTTGGAGAATTTTTAAACCGAACCAAACCGAATCGAATGAGCCGATTCGGTTTGATTTCTCGATTTGAACCGTTTTGTGCCCGCCCCTGGCCAGCATCCAACAGAGCTTTGTCCAACCTGCCGACGTTGATGCTCTCCTTCGGCAGCCAGTCGGTGGTCCTTTTGACCAGGCCCACCACGGCGGTGCTCGTGTAGAGTAGAGCCCCACCGCCACCGGCAGCCCGACCATCCCCGTCGCCGTGCTCCACAGGCTCTCCGGGAACTCCTGGTAGTTCACGGCCACCTGCCCCGGGAAATGGAAGGCCTCCCCCAGCCGCACCGCCACCAGAGGCATGAGTGACGAGAGCGCCGACGTGGGCACGGCGGCCCCTCCCTGGGCGCGAACCCGAGCGTCCTCGCCGCTCCATCAGCGTCACCGCCGCCGCAGCCTTCGCGTTGACGACGTAGCCGAAGAAATCCGGTCGGCCTCGCGGGCACAACCTCGAGGTTCCAGATAGGGGTGTTCATGGTTTGGTTTGATTCAGTTTCTGAGTATTTTTTCTCGAATCAAACCAAACCAAACTATCTCCCAAATCAAACTAAATCGAATCGAATTAATTCGGTTGGATTTGATTTGGCTCGGTTCAAACCATATTTTATCAAGGTAGAGTAAATATAGTAATATATAATTTCATTTATTTGTTTTAAATCACATTCTATTAAAGTTTGGTGTATTTATTTATACATTTCATTAAGTTGTTTTAAAAACTCTTGAAACAAGTTTATTTTTATAAGAAAAGACACATAAATATTGTATTATATATAACTTAAAATAAAATCTTTAATCTAATTCGGGTTATTCGGTTTGACGGTTCGGTTCGGTTCGAAGGACTCTGGAAACCAAACCAAACCGATCGGTAGTTCAAACCAAATCAAACCGAACCAAACTCCTGGTTTGGTTTGGTTTTTCGGGTTGTACCAAATAGTGAACAGCCCTAGTTCGAGAGCACGCTGCTCGGTCGTATCCTCGAAATCGAATTTCAGAGCTGAACCTATCCCCATGTACTATGGAGGGTGACTTATTCGTGAGCTTATTCTTAATTTTGAGGATAATTTGAATTAAGTTAATTTGAGTTAAACTCATTTTTATTTGTAAACCAAACAAGGGATTAAGGACAAATCAAATCTATCCTACGTGATCCATGTATTACGACGGGAACTGACCCAAAATTCTAGATCGGCAGACAATCCCATTTTAGCAAGAGTACAATCCAAAATAAATATCATATTAATTTTGATATTAATAATTTTAAAATAAGAGTATCATTATCAAAATTAATACGTGTGAGCGTGTGTTGAGGCATGTCTTGTTTGTAGTGCAAAAAGTAAAATTTGAGAAAAAACATTGCTTGACTGAATAGAACCAACCAGCAGCATATTTAAGTTCTCGATTTATCATCACTCGGATAATTAACATAATTAAATTTAAATAATTTAAAATTCTATAATATTAATTAAAGAATATCGGATAAGTTAAAATTAAACTTCATCCGAGTTTTCAACTCCAGTTTAGGTTTCATAAAAAAGATTAAATTCAATATTTATAAACATTTATGGGGTGTTTGGTTGCACGGTAATTTTTTGTACACTTTCATGATAAAAAATTATATTAAAATAAACAGTGAACCAACTCATGACATAAAATTATCATGTTTGGAGGGATGTGATAACAAAAAAGAGTTACTATCGTTCATGACCAAACAAAGTGGGGGACCACAAGAAAAAAGAAAGAGATGAGACCCTCTTTTTTTGTTTAAGAAGAAAATCACTTCCAAAACATAAAATTGTCAAGGTTGCCAAACACCTCTTTTAACAAGTTTTCTTACAATTTTTAAAAATTAAAATAAAAACCTCCGTTATCATGCAACCAAACACCCCCTTATCTTTTCCATTTTTAAATAAATTTTATGATAAATAATCTCCATCACCTATATACCGGGACGACACACCACTTCGGTTAGGAAGTTTATTTACGCTTGCAGCATGAATTTTAGGTATAAATTTTTTCAGAAAAGTGAAATCTTACCGGGATCGAAAGCTAAAATGAAACCCGAGAGCATTGGTATCAGGAGAATCAGAGTTTTAATTACTACAGAGCACAAGAAGAACCAGAATTTGATTTTTAAACGATATAAAAGAAAGAAGGAAGGAAGGATACCATGGAAACCTTAGAAGGATGAAAGCCTGCACTCTGAGTGGGTCATTCCTACTCCACAACATTAATAACAACGAATTTTAAATCATAATAGTAAAATTTTAAATCTCATTTTAAACAAATGAGATTTGGATAAAAGCGGGACACTTACCACATCCACTTCTCTTTTTTTTACTTTCATAATCTAAACATCTTGAAAATCAGTTTTTTTTTTTGGAAACTGTAGATACACGCCACTTTACTACACAGTGATAAAATATGGAAGTTAGCGTAATATGGAGTCCAATTGACGAATATGCAGTGGAATATTATTCTTATTGACAATATATATCATCATGGATGTCCTCCTAAAAAATGTAATCTTATCACGCACGGGAGGAACTCACAGTAAGATTCTTGAGGGAGCTCCCTCACCGCGATATGTTTGCTCTTTTACCTATACGTTATGACCTATTTGTACATATTAATAACAACAATATGTACACACAGTATATATATAATAATTCTAAAGATGTTGTCTAAGAACAACTTTACCATCATTCAGTTGATATGTTCATTTGTCAACTCTTGGTTGCTATCCGTTGAGAGGTTATGACTGAGGTGGTGTTTGGTTGCATGACAAATTGATCTTTTGTCACAAAAAATATTTTTTGTAACAAAACCTTTTAAAACGATGCTTGTAAATCATTACAATTTTTTTTTTGTAGAGAATTCCTTCAGGGACACAGAATGGTGAGCACTTCTCTTTTGATTTCTCTCGCGTTCCCCCACCTTTTACAGTTTTATATATGATCCACACCTTTTTTTGTTATCATATCTCACCAAACATGATAATTTTGTCTTTAGTTATCTTAAATTTTATTTTTATAGACATTTTATCAAGAAAGTATATAAAAAATTATGGTGGAACCAAACAGCCCATAAACCACCCAGTCTCAAGGCCAAATGATGCAAGTCTCAAAAAGCTGTTGGAATATCTTCAGTCTCCCTGTGGAGGGTCCCCTTCACCCTAGACACAATTATTATTGGACACACATTGAAGTTCCACATGTAACATATTCATGAGTCCCATGGTGTTTGAGTCTAGAGAAATGAGATTTTATTTTCCAACTCTTCAGAGAACTCATATTAGTGATAATGAATATGAGCAAAAACCTAGATGTTCGTTGACTTGTAGTCAATGGTCAAAATGCATCAAAAGAGCGAAGTACCTGTTCCAGCAGTGTCCTGGTTCTGCTGTCAAGGGGGGAGACAGAGCTATCTGAATGGGAGATGTTAAGAAGGTAGAGTTTCTTGTCATTGACGAATGCAGCTGAGAAGATCCTCTTCGGTCCGCCCCTGCTGCTATCAACTGTGTATTCAAACTCGTACACTGGCAATTGTCCGCGGCCTGCTCTTTCGGAAACTCTGACCATCTGAGCGTCCTTCGTGCTTTCCTGTAAAATGAACAGGGAAGGTAATAGAATGTTTGGTTGCACAATGATTTTGTGTACACTTTCATAATAAAAGTTAATATTAAAATAAAATATTTGATAGATAAAGACCCGAAATTGTCGTGTTTGGTGAGACATGATGACAAAAAAGTGGAGATCATGTATAACTAAAAAGGTGGCGCAAAAGAAAGAAAGAATGTCCCTCGTCCAAGGAATAATCTAAAAATATATTTTTGTAATAATTTCCACACACTATTTTAACAAGTTTTGTTGTAAAAACATATTTTGGTAACAAAAACTCAATTTATCAAGCAACCAAACATCCCATAAGAAACCAGGAGAATTCTTCATGTTCCTGCCACCTAACGACCGAATGAAGATAGTGCATAACAATCCATGACTGAAATCAAGTGTCCCTTTAAGTCAAACATTGCAGCTATAAGCCCTTGCCATATAAAAATTGGATGATAAAGACCAAGAAAGTCACAACGTAAAAGCACTCCATTATCAAAGAACAGAAACAAGTGGATGCCTGAGGAGAGAGGGTGAAATGTTTAAACAAATATCAGTATTCGCCCTATACAAATGTTGTGCGCGACTTCACTCAATCAGCAATCTTGTTTTCACGTATCCTTTCAAGCATGCCTGAATCAATCCAAGACTGATGCTCACCAGGGAGAATTCGCTAAAGAGAGCATCACTGGAACAACTTGAAGTAAAGAGATCACGAAGATTCAAGAATGCTACAATTTATTATACAGAACCACTTGTCCGAACTAGAATTCAACCGAGGCAAACTTGAAATGACAAGAAGGTACAGTATATATGTTAATAACTCTCAACGGCAAAACTTTGTCGGCAGTAGCTGTGATGGGTGTTCATGTTCTAGATCAATAGGAGATGATAAACAAAGTACATATTAAGAAAGTGAGTCTCTATCTCTTAGCATAAGTAATCAATCCCCTCCATATGGTAAGAAACACGTTCAAGAAAAGAAGTCTGCTGTTGAAGGCTTCTTATTACAACAGCCAGATTTTTAATGCCTCCCCAATAAGTTCATATAGCACCTCTCTTAAAAAAATTCAGATTCTCTCACTCTTTTACTCCCCTCCTCTTTAATCTAGACAGCACATCTTTCCTTTTTCTTTCCAACTTGATGTAATATGCGATCTCCTATTTTCTTATGTAGATTTGGCATGCGACGCTGCTTGTACACGCAACCACTTGTAGCATTTACAAAATGATCTTTAGAAAATTGTTCACAGAGATAAATTCTCAAAAAACACTTTATTTTAAATAACAAAAACGATTTCTAGATTGGGATTTAAAATCTGCAGTGACCACTTAGTTTGTACTCTCTTTAGGAGTCTCATGGCAAGTTTGAAGCACGTATAATGAGATAGAACCCGTTTTTTCTTAGGAAGAGCGACCAGAAGAATCATTATGAACTTTTGTTGTTTACGAAATTCATGTCCACAAATTGCTCGAGAAAATGTCGATGAAGCCACAGAATCAAGAGGTCGTAAGCTCAGACTTCTTTGGCGGAAATCAAAGCAGATGCAGAGAACGAAAAGGAAAAGAGCGAGAGAAAGAAACGAACCTTGCGTCGTTCGGCTTGGATAAGCTTATCGGCCACGAACTCCGGAGTACCAAAATCTCTGAGCGACGACAGCCGAACAGGGTTCACCACGACGCCGGCGCTGTTATTCTTGTTGCCCTCGTCAACGAACAGAGCCATCGCCCCTGCCTTGTCTACCTATCAACTTAAAGCAATCAACATCAGGGAATGCTCATTTTCCCGCCGTCTGGCGCCTCGGAAGATCCAAATCCATCAAACACCTGGAAAGTTTCAGTGTTCTACTCTTATTTTTGCGGTTGGCGGGGATCGGAAGACGAGTACCTTAGGCCACGCGGACGGCCGGAGCAAGGTGAATCCCTCTTCCCTGTCTATGTAGCTCTCCAAAGGCTCGTCCTCCCCCGCTTCTACAGCCTCCTCGGCCAGAGATGGAAATGCTAGCGACGTCGGGAAGACAGCAAAGCCAAGAGAGGAAGCCAGCAGCAGCATCAATTTTCTCCGCCCCGCACAACTGTTTCCATGACAGGAGATCGCGGGGTGCAGGTCGCCTTCGCCGACTCTTACCGCACTGCAGGAGAAGCTGAACGCAGGAATTAACGGCGGCGGCGGCGGCTGGCGCGCGAAGAAGGGGAGGAGGGAAGGGGACGGGTTTCTCCAAAGGAGGCTGCACCCCCCTGCCGCGGGGTGTAAAGGCCGCCCCTTCGTCATCCTTGGATTCCGGTGGGAGAGCCGAGAATCGAGATGCCCGTAAAAGGGACAGTTTTGCAGGCTAGTTATAAAAATCGTTTCTTGTTAATGAGTTATTTTTTATGAAATTTTAATCTCTCTCTCTAATGCAATTGTTATCCGACTAGTACGTAATTCTGTTGACGGGCTGATTCAGAAATGAAAGATAAAACATATTTTAATTCCTTTTCAATGTTTCAATAATTTGTAATCTGTGTTCATAAAAGACAGAAGCATCTCAATATTGGATTGGACATGCAACGTTTAGGGTTCTAAACGGAGGGATACAGAGGGGATATAGCGTTTCCGTGTCCGCTCCATTTAGTTAGTCAAATAATTCGTATCCAATTTGAGTCGGATATGAATATATCCGTTTCGAAATATTAATTAAATTTTATTTGATTAAAATATTTAATAATATAAAAATATATAGAAATAAAAGTATAAAATATACTTATATTTATTAAAATTAACTTAGTATATTATAATATAAATTAAAATATTTAATTATATTTTTAAATATAATAATTTTAATATATATAAATATATATATTATGCTTATATTATCAAAGATCGATTCGGAACGAATCTTAAACAGAACGAAACGGACATTTCGTGTCCACTCCGATTAACATTTAGATAATATCCGTATCCAGATATTCACTCTAACGGATATCTTGAATCGGATATTATCCACTTACACGGATGCAAATTCGAAATGAATCTAAATTTTATCCCTATCCGCTTACCGTCCTAGCAACATTTGCCACATATAGAAATGGTACATTCTATGCCTACTAAAATTTCCAGTTTTTCATCTATTTCACCACAAAAATGGTACAAATTATAGTCCAGATTCTCACATCCCAATCTAATACATTTATTAATAGCAACTCTACAAAACCCTAAATATCTCTTGCTACAAGGAGACTACGTTTACACTATGATCCTTTCTTCACGTGTAATTATTAATATTAGCATAAATAAAAAGATACATGAATATTAACCAAGCAAGCAGATCTTAAGGACTTTATTAACAGCATAACATGTTTAGATCTTGATTATCATTTTAGAATCGTTGATTGCCAATTTTCTAAATACCAAGGAAAATCTGAGTGTAGCCACAACTCTAGGTGAACTTACTCTTCAAATAAAAAAAAAGACCCAAGTGGAACAGACAAATCAGGTCAACCCAAACCAATCCATTCTAGTTCTTTGATAAATTTTATTAGAAATTAATATATATGTTGAAAGCTTTACTTCGGACATTACAAATCTACGAATCTCTGCGACGCAGCGGCCAACATCGCCTCCTTCATTTACTTTTTATAAAAAAGCAAATGAATGTTTAAATATTTTTGAAGTATTTTAAATCAATTAAGTTGGCTGGTTTAATTCAGTCCATAAACTCGAAAAAAAAACACCACATGGTTGAACAATCCAAACTGAGACAGATTCGGTTCGATTCAGTTCATCCAAACAAAGGAACGACCCTAACCAGCCTCTTGAAATACAAAGAAGAAAAGAAAAAGAAGAACCCATTGGGATACCGAAAAAGCCAACAAATATATGAGCTGGATTACAGAAAGGGCTACTGAAGCATCGGAGGATAGGTTGACAAGAAACAGAGCACAAGCATAATCCTATTGCAGCAGCCAGTCAGGGAACCTACATGATGACAATGGCTTTGCTTGGGCATCGCTGGAATCAAGGAACTCCCACGGCCACAGAAACACCCCAGTTTCAAAGCCCACCAGCAGAGGGGAGCCACAGGGCACCAGCATCTCCCTACCTCCTAAGCGTTCTCCCCGACTGCTTTGTCGATTTCATCAATGTGCTCCTTCAGTATGCTCCACTGCACGGTGAGGAAACAGGGATGTAAAATGGCAAAACAAGATGGCATTGTGGAAGAGAACCTTTCTAAGGAGCCATGGATGACTGGATCCATCTAACAGTTGAAAGGCAGTACTGTACTGTTCCATTCACACTTAAAATAGACCTACATCTGGAGGATCTTAAAACTGTGAAACGGAAGAGGTTGGTCAAATCTTGGTACCTGATCCATGCTAAGCGAGATCCCTGGAGAAAGAAAATAAGGAACAGAGATCAGTCGCTGGCGGCATGAATGTTGCATGCCATGCAAACTTTTAAATGCTAGAAATGTTCTAATAATGTCCGACGTGGAGGCAGAAAATAGAAAAAAGATGTGGAAGTTTTGGAACGCTGGAAGTACGTTGTCGAGGAAAGCAAAAATCAACTAGCTGAAAGAACATGCAGCAGTTTGGTGAATATCATTTAGAACATCGAAATATTAACGCTAGATATTCCTACCACATTCAATAACACCTAATAGGTAATCAACTTATAGTCTAAATCTAGCATCTCTGAAGTATAGGTGCTGAAAAATGGCATTGGTATGTAGAAAATATCCACATCCTGATTGTATACTAATTATATCCACATCCTGATTGTATACTAATTTTCTTGTATACCCATTCCTATTTCCCATCTACAATAGCTAGTAAGTCCTGATCCATGTATTTTCTGACTAGTGGTCTGGAAGTCTTTGCAAGGTATATAGATCTTATTAGAACATTGCCGTGAGAAGATAAAACCATTTAGGTCTAACAACCAGTAACAAGGAGAGCTCCTACAATTTTTTCTCTTCATATTCAAAGATTTCACAGAAAAGTTGTGCAGTGAACTAACTATTAAGTGCCTACAACTTTCTTTTGAACATGAAGTGGAAATTTGGTGAGGACACCCTCATACTTGACCGGTTCGACCCCGTCCTTGTTTATCGGCAGTGTCGACGACCGATTGTGTCTCTTTGCATTAATGATTAGATGTTACTTTGTTTATTTTGTGTAACACACTTCATTTTGGGTTTATTGGGACACATTTTGTATGTATTTTGGAGATCTATATATATTTTGGATGTATGCACACCTTACACTTAGAGTTGAGGGCATATGGGAAATAGGTGTCTTTTGAGGGTATACATGTAATGGGCTTAGTTTATTTATACCCACACATATAAGCTCATGTTATGAATGAATGAAATGAAGAAGGCTTAATGGCAATTTTGTAATTCCCTTCCCCTCTTCTCTTCATCCTCCCCCGACACTCTCACTCTCGCGCAACCAGACGAAGCCCGCTAGGGCATGGAAGCCAGCTTCTCCACCCCCTTCAGGTAGCAACAGGACCTCCACCCGGAGCTTCCTTCTCCTCCCTTGGTTGGAAACGGCACCTCCTTCACCCTCTTCCTCCTCCGGTAAGCTCCCCTAGTTCCCATCTCCCATTCCCTCTACCGGCGGGTCGACCCGTGAAAAGCCCCCTCGCGGCCCCCTCTTCTTCGGGCTGCCTTCCCTACTACTCTGAGCCACCTCCACAGGTCTGTCCGGACCTGTCTTTCCTCCCTAGTAACCCCAAGACCCCTGCAAACCCTCTTATCCTTACTCAGCCACCTATTCCGGCTGACCAGAACTGGCAACCCCCCCCCGACGGGTCTTCCTCCACCATTAGTCCCTTGTCTTGTTTCTGGCCCTCCCACCAGGTCCGACTGGGCCTGCTCTCACCCCCCCCCAAGCACCCATAGATCCTGTGTGAACCTGGCTCTCACCGGTCCAGCCCCTTCCCAGGCAAGGATCGCGGGATCGGAATCGCCCACCGGATCGGTGGGTACCGATCCGGATCGGATCGGATCGGTCCGATTCTGAGCTATCCGCCGGAAGAAACAACGATCCGGAATCGTTCCGGATCGGTCCTTCAAACAGTGGTAAAACCTAAAAAAAATACAAAAATAACACTCTATGCAAGATTCCGATCCATCCTAGAGCATTTTGGGGGCGAAATCGGCCTGAAATCGCCCCCAAAATGGTGCCGCGGCGGCCCTGCGGCCGCCGCGGCCGTCTTCCCCGCCCTATCGGGCGGGGAAGACGGGGCTACCGGGTCCATCGGGACCCGGTAGCCCGGATCCGGTGACTTAAGTCACCGGATCCGGTGACTTAGTCACCGGACCGGACCGGTCCGGTCCAGTCGATCCGGTGACTTAAGTCACCGGATCCTGGGCTACCGGGTCCCGATGGACCCGGTAGCCCCGTCTTCCCCGCCCGATAGGGCGGGGAAGACAACCGCCGCGGCGGGTTGGCCGCCGCGGCGGTCTGTGGGTCGATTCCGGCGAGGGAATCGCCGGAATCGATCCAGAATCGACCATTTCGGTCGATTCCGGCCCCTATTCTACCTACAAACATCGATCCGGACCGATTTTCGGTCCGGATCGATAATTCCGCCGGGAATCGGATCGGAGGGGTCCGATCCGATCCAAGAATCGGCCGATTCCGATCCGGATCGGCCGATTCTGCAATCAATGTTCCCAGGGCTGTACGCCCTTGTTGTGGAGCTGCACCCCCAGTTCCCCCCACATCTGATCGACCAACCTCCAGCACCTTCCCCTCCTCTTCCAGTGAGCTTCTGCCCCCTTCCAGCACCAATTCCCCAAGTCGTATACGGTAGGTGGGCAGCGTGGTGAAAACTCGAAGACTCGGCATCAATTCACATAAGACAATGGGGCAGCGGCTTGCACATGGGCAGCGGAGTGTGCATTATCGTTGATCTAATAGAAACTTCCGACGGAGGTCGACACCCATGCCTAGGCGTGGAGGTATAGTTTCTTGACCGAAGTTACTTGCTTGTTTATTATACTTCGATTGCCGTGTTGAGAGCGAATAGATCATCTACCTATTTCAATTAATCACTGCCAATGTGAGTGAAGTTCTCCGTCTCGAGCGACGTAGATCAGTTACGTTGATCATCGGCAATGTCCTATCTCGGTATCACCCATGTGTACCTGGTCCACCCGCTAGTTGGGACCGTTTCTCGGGCTGGATAAACATGATATGATAGTCTACCGGTTTACTTCTTAGCCAATCAATTGCGTGGTCAACGTGCTGTTAGGTCTTCATAACTAGTTTATATCTTGGCGCCCAGTTGGTCCTGCATCAAAATTCCTACATGTGAAGAAAACAAAAGGCTCTGATATCCCATTATTGCAAACAATGACAAGCAAGAAAGGAAACCCGCATCACATGACAAATATTTTCCCACCTACCATAGTAACCACACTGCATTTTATCTAAAATACTGCCATAATAACACTGCCTGCAGTGAAAACAGGAGATGGCTTAAATAATGTTCCAATATGTTAAGAAAACAGAAGTTCCCTTAGCACATTATTCAGTTATGGATAGTTAACCAAATTGAAAACTGGGTATGTGTTGCATCTCCTAGAGACCACATCGAAATTGTGTTGCATCTCATAGAGACCACGTAGATACACAAATGAACTTCAGAGCATAGCGTAAAACCAGGGATCACTACCATCCCATATTGATGTATAAAAGTCCACTTCTCCTAATCTTCATCAAAACTCTTTTCCTTGTTTTCAACTCTTTATTCTGTGTTGAATGGACAATTAATCATGTCAATATTCAGATGAGGCAACTTTCTGAACTCAGTTAAGGTTTCCCGTCACTCAAGGATCTAGGCTCAAAACACCCCCTCTGAAACTCATGAACACGATCACCTACTTGTACATGTGCGCAAGGATCACACACCATAAATCTAATTTTTGTTCATGAAATAAGTATTACCTTGTTCTACTTCTGCCATGTGTCTAGGTAATTATAACCTGTTTCACAAATCAAATGCAATATTACATGTCTAGGTATTTAGATGTGATGGCATGATCTGCATGATAAAGAATCACCAGTGTTTCCTCCAAGAGATACGAGATACAATATTTGACATACCTAACTTACACAAATCTAATCACATGCCTCATTAATTTTTTTTCACAATTGCTGACTGGAAACACTGAAAGCCCAAAAAGCATAGATTTATAAAGCCCCAAGAAGACCTGTTTGCTTTCTTCAGTAGTTAATGTCATGACCAAAGATACATCATCCTCAGATTCTGTTTGAGCAATTAGAACCAAATAAATCTCTCCAGGATTTATATCTTGGATGTATACTTAAATAAATGGACTTCAGTTCAGTAACCTTACTACTTATCTCTATCTTCCTCGAATAACAAAAATATGACAAATACAAGTATATAAGAATTTAAATTATGGACATAAAAATTCTAGTCCTATTCGATCCTAGAGTGCAGATTCTAAAGACCAGAGAGACAAACTGGGTAAGAAAACTCAATTCAATGGTCATTACTAAAGCTGTTAACATGACAACTCATCGAAGCCAGTCCAGCTTTACTTTGATCAATTCAGAATAAGAAGGTAAAATTGATGACACATCAATTTTCCTATGCAGGAAATACATCAAATATAAATTCCAGTTACAGATCACAAACTATGGGCTTATGGCTGAAACATAAATTGCAATTTAACACAATACATTCATTTCCATTTAAATCTCAGGCCCAATTGTAGCTATAGATGACCAGACCAAGCAAAGTTGTAACTTGTAAGTGTTCAAGCCTTTTTGGTTATCAACCAAGATCTAGTGTTATCAAGTATTAAAGTAAGTTGTTCACAAACTCAAGTGTTTAGCAAGTATTTAAAAAAGCTTAAGTAAAAACTATCGTACCTGAGTACATGCATGAAAACTTTGCAAGCCAATAGAAACTACAAACCAGAAACTAGTCAAAGATTTTTCTCGAACTCGGAAAGAAACCCAGGCTGGTTTATAAACCAAGCTTGAATTTTTTTTGTTGATACCGTGACTCATTTCACTTGATAAGTGAGCTCAATTCTAGTAGTAAATTGAACTCAAGCCACTTTCATGGAGTTTTGGTTCCTCTTTCCTGTTCCTTCACTTATCTTGATATCCTACCACAGATAAAGTATGGCAAAACAGTACTGCCGCAAACGGATGAACAAGAGGCAAACATGAAACACTAACCACAAACACGCTAACAATAGCTAGACATGGACGAATAAAGAGAATAAAGTAGGAAAAGAGTGCAAATAAGAAAACATTAGTTCATCGTGGAGCACATTATTCAGATGTTGGAAAATTCAGTCGCCCAAATTTAGGGGCATACCGTCTTTGATAGCTCAGTGGGACAAGTTAAACCCTTGGAGGGAGGCACCAAAACTGTGAAAAATTACCTTACCAGCAATTCTATGGTCTATTTGAGCATGGAGCGTGAGGAACAAAAGGGTTTTTGACGACGGCTTGGAAAATCTGTCAAGGATGCCTCAGCGCATGGGTTTCCTTGTAAAAATTGGGACTTTCCACGCTCTGGCTCTTATATAGTTTGGTCTTCTGTTGAGGACAATTTCCTCAAATGGAAGTTTTTCTTCCTGTAATGTCTTGGTAGCAGTCTAAGCGTTATTTTATTTACTCATATTTTGTAACGTTATTTCCCCCTGAATTAATGAACTGTGGTTTATCCCACCTTCAAAAAAAAAAAGAGTGCGAAGAAGGGCCAAATGAATGCAAGAAGACCAGCCATCATTTGATAACAGTACACCGTCAGCGCAAAACTCGAAACACTTCGAATGCCAAGCAATAGTGTAACAACCTTTTTTGCCGGGGAAGTCCTTGCCGTCCTTGGTGTAGAACTCCCTGATGTCCACCACGACCTTACCCTGCCAGCTGCGCACCGAAACCCTCCTGTTCTTAGAGATCTGCGGAAGCAGCGTAAGTCTGGGTAGACGGCACCGCAACCATAGCAAGACGAAAAAGCAGAGAAGACGCCAAAGAGGAGGGGGGGAGAACAAGGAAACCTACGTCACAGACGGGGATGCTGCCGCCGTCGTGGTCTCCGGCAGCCTTCTTCTTCGAAGGGCCTCCGTCGGAGTCGTCGGCCGGGCCCTCTCCGCCCGTCCGCTTTTTCCCCTTCCTCCACATTTATGTTCAGCGAAACCCTCGACCTCGACACGGCAGCGGGGATGCGCGACGAGCAAGGGAGGGAAAGGAGGAGAATAGGAGACAGGGTAGATGATAGCAGTATTGATGGCCTGCCTGGTAGAGCGCTCACTTCGTGGGTTTGACTCAGACTCATTTATTAGGTTAGATGATCTGAGTTTAGATAAAAAAATAAGACTTAAACTCATAAATGAGTCATTCAATTCATATTTTTTGAATTAAATTAAAAATATCGATGTTTTTATATTGTCATTTTATATTAACTAATTCAGAATTTAAATTTAAACTTAACTCGAATTTCATAAATAACTTAAATCTAAAGTTTCACAAATATTTTTTTATTAATTTTAAATAATTTATATATATGAAATGTGAATTGAATTTTAGCCTCGAGCTCCAACTCAATTTAACTCGATTAATATACGGATTAAGTTTAAACAAAAGTTTAACATATATACTCGTTAAAACTAGAAAATAAATGAGCTGAACTTGAACGTCTTACTATTCACTTTGACTCATTTACACTAGGGCTGTCAATGGGTCAAGCCCGGCCCGGCCCGCACCCGGCCCGATTAAGGCCCGACCCAATGAGTATTGGGCCGGCCCGGCCCGACCCACATTACATTGTTGGCCCGGCCCGGCCCGGCCCATAAAAAATACTATCGTGGCCCAACCCGGCCCGGCCCGGCCCGACTCGACTGAATTTTTATCTCATAAATATATTATTATCATATATTAATTAATTTAATTATTAAAAATAACACTATAAATAGATAATAGTTTAATTTAAAACATATTTTTAATTAATAGAAGTGATAATTTTAAAATTATAAATATTTAAAATATAAAAACTTTTTAAAAAAATGACAACTAAAAATTTAATTAAAAATGACTAGAAGTAAACATTTATAGGGTGTACCAGTACATAATAAAATGATTTTTATACAAAATAGTTCTATTAAAAAAAATTTCAAAATTAAATGTTTGATAATCAAGATAAAAGTCCGATTTTTTTAGAGTTTCTTATTGGGGAAAAAGGTTAGACATTTTTTTTTTATTTTGTGGTCTTTAATGTGTTTTTTTATAAATGCTCTCCCCCTTATAAAATATCACTTTCTAAAAAACACGGTGGCTCGGGGAGGGGGGGGCTCCGTTGGCGCCCATCCGGCGCTGTCTGTGGGCCTGGAGGATGAAACCGGGGGGGCACCAGCACTACTAGATAAGAATTTATTGTTAACATACCAAACATAGGATAAGATTATCCTTAAACTTATCCTAAGTTAAACCAAACGTAATGGGAATAGGGTTAAACACGAAGATTGGTTTATCTCTATTCCCATTAATTTTATCCCAATACCAAACGACGCCTTACAGACTAGAACTGCAACGGACATCATAAGAATCCAGCAAAAGCTCGTCTTTTTCCCCTTCCCATTATCAATATCAGCATCCTACCCTATCAGATGTCTCCAACGAGACAGAAACACGCTCTCTCTAATCGGAATAAAGATGTCGCTGCTCCGGAAGCTCCTGGACAAGCCTGTCCAGTTCGTCCAGGCGAGTGCCCTAATCGCTCTTGATATCCAAAGGCCGGACATTGCTGAAGTCTCGAACATTTACCTGCTCGTGCCCTCTACTGCCGCTTCCCCTTGCACCGCGCTTCTGCCCTCTGGTTCCACTTCCAGTGCCGGAGCCTTGCTTTGTACCGGCGGCGGCTTTTCGGCTGCAGCGCCCGGATCACGTCCAGGCCCCTCAAGGGCACCCCATCTCCCGAACGCGACGAGGAAGAGGATGGAGGCTGGGGAGGCGGCTTATCGGGAGCTTCTCTCTCCACTTGCGATGGCGTCCGCTCGGAGTTCGGGGCCGCGAGGAAGTCGAGCTCTTCGCTGCTCGTCGCCCGGGCTTCTCCGACCGGTTCGCCGATATCAACTTCCTCCGGCGAAGGGCGGCGTCTCCATCTTCGGGACTTCTTCGCGAAGGTGACGACCGTGGCAGGCGGAGGGGAGGTGCGGCGGAGGCCTCGCGACGGGAAGCCCGGTTGCGTGGACGCCCAGCAGACGCTCATGACAGTGCTGCTGGCCCGACAGCCCGATGGACGGCCCGCTCACGGCCCGCGGGCTGAATTTGAAGACCCGTATATTAGTTTGAAGTTAGCCCAGCCGGTGAACCCACGGGCTGGCCCGGTCCATTGCCACCCCTAATTTACACCCCTCTAAGCACTCAATACCACTTCGGCCCATAATCCACAAAATTGCATCGATGCAAATCAAGTTGATGTCAATTATGTTATTTATGCTAGAATAGAAAGCAAAGAAAGGTAGTTTAGCAAATTTACCTGACACGGGAAAATTATGGAATTTTTATTCTTATTATTCCTCCGAGTGGAACCGTAAAAGGAGCTGAATAATCTTCATACGGTGTTTTAGTGTTTGTTCCGCTACTGTGATGATCTTCATACGGTGTTTTAGTGTTCAGTGGCCGACTCTAGCTTTGTTTTCATTGACATTTTAGACGTTAATCCTCTTTCGAGACAGTTAGTATGGGTTTTATCCACTCCTCTTCGAAGTGATATTCCGGTCTTGGACGTAGTTGTCAGACTCCTTCGAAGGAGTCCCTACTTTTGCCACCCGACTACGTTTGCACGTGTATGTGCCGGTCAACTCATGGTGATATGTTCACCTCTTGGAAATTTATCTTTCCAAGACAACTCACTCGTTGACTCGGTCGAGTGTTTTTACTGTTCTACCTTTATCATTGTGCAAATTATATATCATCCTTGTCCAAATTATGTATCATCCTTAATTTTGTACGAATGAATACGATGCTGTCGTTCTCCAACAGAAAAAAGATAATCGGTATCCAGTGAGTCCATAAAGCAGAATAATATTCACTTTAAATTTTTAATTTAAATATATTTTATCAATATATTTAATCATATATAAATATATAAAAGTAAATTATAAGACATAAAAGTCATCATACATTTATTTAACAACGTTGACTAAGTATACTAATGTACAATAGAAGTAGTTAATTATATATTTAACTATAATGATTTTAAATATACAGGTATATATATTAGGTATAAATTATAAAAGACAAGTTCTGAGAGAATCTTAAATGGAGCGAAGCAAATTTTTCCGTGTCCGCTCCTATTAACATTTGAATAATATCAATATCCGGATATATATTTCAATGAATAATTTATAATCGAATATTATCTGCCCCAACCGATAAGAATATGAAGTGGATCTGTAATTCATCCGAATCCATTTTAAACCCTACCTGTAAGTAGCATTGCAGTTGTAGTTACTAGTTAGTGGCGAGGTAGGTAGCATTGTAGGTCCAGGTTAACCCAGTTATCCAACCCAGTTGGACCCAGTAACAATCAAGATATGGACTCGATGTGCAATCATTTTATAATATTAAAAAATAAAAAATATCATAAAAATGTAAAAAATGAAAAGTTACGATTTTTTTTGAAAAATATAGATAATATGACTAAAAATACTCTCATTTCTACCATTGGTATCAAAGTGCGATGTAGCCATGCTATGCTTGATCGTTCTAGGTCGTGTTGGAAGCGTCACGTCTTAGAGAAGACATGTTGAAAATTTTTTAAAAATAAAGAGAACACTTAGACAGATATATTAATATCACAATTAAACAAAAATTATCTCTTTGAAACTTCGAAATGAATTGAAAAAAAAATCAACCATCTGGAAGCACTTTAGAGAGAGAAATTGTACTAATATAATGCTTGAGAGAGATAAAGAGTTTTAGAGCGAGAAAGAACTTAGAACCATGACCACAAAAAAGAGAGAACTTTGGAGAGAGTGGGAGAGGTGTTAGGGGAAGGGGTTTTGGTTTAAAACTCTCGTTGGCTAATTTGATTGGGTGGGGAGTTAACTTGGACGGTTGACCCAGTGCCAAATCAAGTGAACGGATTGAGATTTGATGTCGGGGTGTACGAGGATGGGCCGAGAATCTAATTGGGTAAGGTGTCTCGAGAATAATGCTTTGTTTTTCAGAGTGAGTGGCTTATCTCACGAAACAATAGTGATAAGTAAATTGGACATCATTCTACTTGTGATGTGGGATAGATCAAATTGACTTTCTAAATCAACTCCCACACATAACCCGATTCATGAGACTCGGTGTTCAAACTCGACTTCAGGGTAAAGAACGGACATAGTTAGGAAACTATGATGAAAGTTAGGATACCTACCTAGACGAGATTTGAGAGGAAGAAGAGTAGAAGATTAGAGTCCAACTTAAGCTCAGCGCAAACATTAACGATTATATACAAAATGAACAAAATAAATAACTAAAGGGAAGATCAAAAATCACCTCTATGTTTGCATAAGGGCCTGGCTAACACGTATTCTGAAAAGTATAATCCAAAATAAAAGTTTAAAAAATTATAATGATGCATATCTCTTGCAGGAAGGTAATATAATATATATATATCTCATTCTCGAGACAATGCGAGTTGGCTGGTATTGAGCATGCCAATTGTTTGACTTGCTTGCTTGTTAAGGGAGTCCATTGTTGAGAGTAGAGGTGGAAGTTCCTCGATTGGTGGCAGATGAACGACAAAGAGGCATTGGGATGCCTAGGTGGATGGAAGAGTTGTCGACTGGCATTGGAGGCTCTAAATGGTGTTGGACTTGTCGGTGATGGAAGTTGCAAACAGTAGATCAACTTTTTGTATTGGAAGACCGGAGTAGGGGAAAAATAAGAGGGAGCAGGAAGATGAAGGGGTAGAGAAAGAGGATTGAAGGTACCTTCTTTAGGGACATCAAGTTGGTGACGTTGTTGATTGATCAAGATGTTTGATGCAAATGATGCTCCTCATGAGCTTTTGTTACCAAACGATTGGGTACTCCTTACGGGTTCCTCTCTCGTAGAGGTGATAGAAAGTAAAGAAAATTCACTATTACTTTAAGTTTATATTTATTCGATATTATATAATGATGATACAAGGGAAGTTTTTATAAGTCTTAAAGCTTCTTTTAAAATATGATTTTTCTCCAAACTTATCGTCTTAATTAATGAAACAACACTCTTCTAAGTGAGAAAATGATGGTGGGCCATCATTTTTAGCAAGACACAAAAAATGATGCGGAATCAGATCTGACTAGATAGCATCGACCATCTAATCTCGGTGTGAACTAATCGAACCTAGTGGAGAATGCTGACTCAAATAAATATGTATTGCACATCTTCTAGTTAAATTCAATTTTCTCTGGATTAAACTAAACAATTCCATATCTAAAACCTAATAAATACTTTTTACATTCAGTGTAGACAATTTCATATCAATACACACTTAAATAGAAAACTAATCTTTCATTGATAATTATATAATATTTTTGTATCATTGTATGCCATAAGCATATACAAAAATATTGATGTATTTAGTATATTAAAAGAATATTAATGCTAATTAGATTTATTAGTTTATCAATTTAATTTGATTTCAAACACTCCTCAAATTCAAACAAACTAATGATTGGTCAAAACTTATTGATTGGATTTGACTTTTCAGAGGAATCACATAATGAACACCCCCTTCTACATAGGCCGAGGTCTGTATAACTGACGACCATGCATAAACAAAATCTGCTGAGAATACAATAAGACAACGAAAACAAAGTATGTTAATGGGTATTTATCCACAATATCAATTTATGTGCATTTTACAATAAAACAATAAATTAAAAAATGAATTCATATTCAATATTTTTTATACTGTCACAGTGTCACAGTTACATAATTATTATGTCAGGACAAGAAAAAAGTGGCCCAATAAGATAGATCCATACAGCAAAAGACAAGGCCCATGGCCAAAAACTTGACCTCTATTTTTTTGCTGGAAAGAGTTTTACTGTCAAAATATACTATTAGCTACCAAACTCTTTTCAATATTGTATTACAAGAATATGCTTTTCAGAAGAAAAAAAAACACCAATTACAAAGCGACCAAGCACCCAGAGAGAAGGAAAAACTTTTCCTCTCTCTTTTTTTTATAGGAGTTTCAGTTCTTCAATCAATGTACACCATTATGAACTAAAACCGGTTACCAAATCCAAAAGTCAGACAAATACAAATTTTGGGACACGATCGTCGCAACAGCATCCCAAACAATCCCATGCTAGACATCACGGACTGCGAAGCGCCCCATCTCCAGTAACCTGGGCAGTATCTGTTGAACATGGACAGCAGTAATCAGAAAAATGAAGTAGCTGAAACCATGGTATGCCGGGTCGCGACCCGGGTCGCGACCCGGCCCCGACCCGGTCGGGTTTAGGCCCGACCGGCTCGGTCGCGACCCGGTCGGGGCGACTCCCCCGGCCGGGTCGCGGAGTCGTGGCCGGGTCGCGCGACCCGGCCGGGTCGCGCGACCCGGTCTGGCAACGGTCTTGGGGGGGCGCAGCCCCATTCAGCCCCTTGGGGGCTATTTAAAGCCCCCAAGGGGCTCTCCTTACTCCCACCCCCCCACTCTCACTCTCAACCTCTCATTTGTGCTCTCATTGCTCTCATTGCTCAAATTTTTTTTCTCATTTACTTAATTATTTCATCAAGCATTTCATTAGTTCATTTAGTATATTTATTTAATATTAGTTCCATTGATTAGTGGGTTAAGTAGTTTATTCTTTTTAATACTTATTTGCTTACTTGCATAGTTAGTTAGCTAGAAGATTAGTTAGATATTTAGTTTAATAGTTACTTAACACATCATTAGTAGTAAGGAATATTAATTACTTACTTAATCCTATATTTAGTTAATCATTCAATTTATATAAATAAAAATATACTTACATTAGTAGTCACTAATTAAGGTTATTAGCTATTTAAATAATTAATTACTTACTTAATTAATTATTTACTTAAAAAATGTCTTCTCCAAGCCAAACAACCCAAACTACCGGCGCGACCCGGCTTGGTTGCATTGCAATTTGATCTCCATGGCGGAGAGAAAAGTGCAATGTAAATATTGCGACAAAGTAATATTCGGTGGTATTTATCGTTTAAAATTTCATCTTGCAGGCATGAAGGGAAATGTTCTTCTTTGCATACGGACTCCGCCGGAGGTCAGAGCTCAATTTCGTAGGCACCTACAAGCGATGGAGCAAACGAAGGGAACTAGCAAAAGACATAAAGAGACCGTCCGAGAAGAATTGCAACAACCGGGGAGACGATCCGTACACATTTACGGAACCGGACAAGAGAGACCGGATATTTTTGGAGACGAAGAGTACGAAGGTATGGGAGGTGTTACTCATAAACGTTGTTCATTATTCTATTTTAAAGGATAATTAAGTAGCCTTGATACTTAAATGTTTTTTAAAAAGATGAACTCTCACGAGGGATGGAAGCAAGTCGAAGATCATTCGCCGAGGAAGACTTCTATAGACATACCGGCCGAATGATGGGTCAAGGGTCTGGTGCCGGGAGTGGTCGAGGTAGCGGAAGAGGATCCAACAACCAACCGCAAGATCAGGTTCATGATCTCACACAAGACGACAATCCGGCAGTAGGTCCCGTGGATCCCGTAATCACCAGACCACGACAACGTCAAACAACAATCACGACGGCGATGAAGAACCTCAAATTATGTAAGGATAGGATTGGCCGGGCAACGTCAAGGTGGTTCTTTCACCACAGCATTCCGACAAATGCCGCGAAGGGACCATACTACGAGAACATGATCGACACGATCGCAGACGTCGGGAGGGGAGTGCTCGGTCCAAACCCAAAGGAGATATACAATGTATATCTTCCTATGGAGGTGCAAGAAACAAAGAAGTACGTGCGGTCATTTGAACGCATGCAGGAGGAACGAGGTTGCACGTTAATGACCGACGGATGGACTGGTAATTAAATTTTCTTTTACTCATTCATATTAGATGTATTAACATTCTTTTTTGGTATAACTTATTTATCATCTTATACTTAACAGGTATTACTAGGAAGACTATGATCAATTTCCTAGTGTACAGTCAAGCCGGCCCGGCCTTTTCGAGGTCGGTCGACGCATCGGGACGAGTAAAGAATGCAGAGTATCTTTACCAATTGATAGATGGAGTGATAGAAGAAATAGGAGAGAGCCGGGTAGTTCAAGTAGTCACAGACAATGCGGCGGTATACAAAGCGGCCGGTCAGATGCTTATGGTCAAAAGACTAAAGTTGTATTGGACACCCTGTTCCGCACACTCTTTAGATTTGATGTTGGAGGATATATGCAAGGATCCTCAAATAGACATGGAGTTGGAGCAGAATACCACGATGCCCCCGACTATGTGTATGATTCATCCCAAGGCTCTTGGTTCCCTACATACGATCAAGAGTACTGTGGAATGAATTATGTGGAGTCATCGGATACTTCGATCCAATCGACCTATAGTTATGGTAACTCGTTTGGATCAAGTCTTAGGATAGTTTCCCGAGGGACTGACGAATATGATCGTCTTGTGTACATGTATCAAGCTTTGTACTCAACCCAAATGACATGGGAAGAGTACATCAACTACCTACAAAGTGTACAACACATCATGTTGGAATAAAATTGATGCATTATTCATTTAAATCATGTCATTTAATTTATCCAATTTTTCTGTATATTTTCAGATTTTTTTTCGCATTTTTCTTATTTTTTTGAATTTTTCAAAAAAAAAATTTAAAAAATAGGGTCGCGACCCGGGTCGCGACCCGGTCGCGACCCGGGTCGCGACCCGGTCGCGACCAGGTCGGCCTGGGGGTCCCGCGACCCGGTCGCGACCCCCGACCCTACCCTCCTTGGCTGAAACAAACAGCTCCAGGTGTGCATTAAACAGTTCAAACCACCAAATTGAACTGAACTGACCGATTTGGTTTGATTTAGTTCTATCAGCCATTGATTCGATTTGACCAGTTTCAAGATCTTCCAAACCAAACCGAACAGGATAAACAGTTTAAACAGAAAGATTGCAATTATTGCCATATTATCAATAAAAATAATATATATAACTTATATATAATATGTATATCTTAAATTTTAAAACTCAAAAATAAGTATACATGTAAATAAATAATTATTTAAACTATTTATTTGATTTTTGGTCTCCAATTGAACCAAGCTGAATGGAACCGGTTTGGTTCGATTCAATTTGAGCCTCCATCTGGTTTTCAATTTTGAAAGAAAAGATAAAAAATGAACCAAACCCAAATGTGCACACCTCTACAAATAGCTAATGAGCTAGGGTGCCCCCAGCTGCAGGCTGCAGCCGACCTACCTCACCACATCGAGCATTGATCTTCAAGGTAGCAAGGTCATCCGCTCTGGTCTCACCCACATTGACTATCCCAATTCCGGCACCTGCTTCATGTGCCGTCCTGCAGGAAAGAATGGTGAAGTAAGAAGTGCTTCTGGGCATCGATCATATACAATAAGCTGCTCAAGGAGATTTTTGTTTTTCTTCAGAATTATGGAAGCACCTGACAAGTCTGAAGGCAGACATGGTCATCAAGGATGAACCCAACACAAGAAAAGCATCACATCCTCTTGCGGCTTCTTTTGCTCTGTCCACTCTCTCTATGGGAACATTATCCCCAAAAAGAACTACCTACAGAGAGAGAGGGGTGTTAAGAATCTTGAGAAACTATTTCTTTCTATTATATTCGAGATGATAGAAAAAAGGAAACATAGATAAATTTTAGTTGATAAAAAATTAATGAAGAAACTGCACATTGCCCGCTCTCAACAGGACATCTAACCAGCCAAGCAACATGGAACCAGAGAAATCTTTTCTTTTATTCAATGGACCAAATGGATACTTGTATGTGAAAGATCATCTCCGCCAACTACATAATATTCATACCCTGACTGCTGTTTCCTTTATTTGTTCTTCAAAGGACAAAAAAGATGCCACCTCTTGACACCACACCCTATATATACACTGACAATGTAGTAAAAGTCCAGCACCAATATCGATTAGTATAACTATCAATAGCATATAATCTCCATCAAACCTGGCCACTAGTCTGCAAGGTTTGTATTTTTCCCCAACGTGCTAATGCATTCAACACTAATATCATGCACATCCAAATGAATGTCACTTGTAAAGTATCCTAGGTTGATAGAGAAAAACAGGCATGAATGATGATCAAGATTGAGATAATAAGAAAGTTAGGATGTTCATTTCCTCAGCATCCAGCAGTCAATTCATTTTACCTGGTCTATACAAGTGCCTCTAACCAATGCAACCTAACACATTCTCTTTAATAATTTGAACACAAACAAATAAGAGACACCCAAGACACGTCAAAAAATGAGAAACTTCGGCAAGAGTAACATCATTATACATAACAGCCAGGACTTACATCAGGCTTTAGTAATCCATTGCATTCTGTGCAATTAGGAATGCAGAAATCTTCCTTCCAGAACTTCTCATCAATTTCAATGTCAGCATCAGGACGTTGTTTCATGCCAAAGCTCTTGTCTGGACCAGAAGAGCCACATTCCAAAGTTTCAATTGCTAATGCCCACTGTTGAAAGCAGTAACACTATCATTTCCAGTAATGCAGAGATATAGTCAAATCTCAAAATAAAATGAAAGAAAAAGATCCATATGAATTATAATAAACCTTCCCCAACTCCATGCACATCCAACCAAATGTCTCTTGTGGTTAAGTATCCTAAGTTTGTGGAGCAAAACAGACATGGATGCTGATCAAGAGTAAGATAACAAGAAGTTCGGATGTTCATTTCCTCAGCATCCATCGGTTGATTAATTATACCCAGTCTAGAAAAGTGCCTCTCAGCTCTCACCAATGCAACACAATCAACAGGACGATAATAACCCAACATGTTATCTTTAAGAATTTGAATAAATAAACGAATAAGAGACACCCAAGACACGTCCAAAAATTAGAAAATTTGGCATAACTAAAAAAAAGAGAGACCAAAGACATGCTAAAACATGAGAAACTTTGACAAAGAAAACAACATTGTAAGAAACTAACGACATTATGAAGATAAAATTTCAAAATGATATGTATTACACAATAGCCAGAACTTACATCAGGCTTTAGTAATCCAGTGCAATCCGTGCAATTAGGAATGCAGAAACCCTCCTTCCAGAACTTTTTGTTAAATTCAATGTCAGCATCAGGGCGTTGTTTCATGCCAAAGCTCTTGTCTGAACCAGAAGAGCCCCATTCCAAAGTTTCAATTGCTAATGCCCACTGTTGAAAGCAGTAACACCTCGTAACTTCCAATATTGTGGAGACACAAAGGACATAAAGTAATGGGCTCGTGGATAGAGTAAGCAAAACTCAATAAATTGAAAGAAGAAGCTCTATATGAATTATAATAAACCATCCCTAACTCCAGCCCCCATTATCAGATATGACATTGACCTAACTATTTTCCCCATCTGGGAAACCAAAGCCCTCGTATGCTTGTAAGAAAATATTGAAGATCTAGCAATTTTTCAACATGTTCCCCATCAACTGGAATTTCCTAAAAAGTTATGGATCTATAACTTGCTTCAGTTAGGATTCTTCCTTCCGGGTATTTGCTGTTTGAATTCTCAAATGAGAACGTTGCATCTTTTCTGGCTCTCAAAGAACAACGTCCCTGCATCTAGAGCAAGGATAAACAGAAGTTCTTAGACAAGGTGTCAGATATTATTTTATGAGCAGAGTTAGCACTGATGCCATGGGGAATCCCTGGCAGGGGGGTTGGGGTAGCACCAAGTCTAACACCAAAACTGTACTGGGAGGCCCCTGCATGGAGGTCTGGCAGCTCCTAGACAAACAAGCCATACCAGGTAAACCACCCCAGCATGTGAGCAAGATTTGTATGATAAACCAGCACTGTAAGTGGCTGGAACAAATTAGACAATTCAGGAGAAGTCAAGAATCTATTGGAGACTTGGAGTCAGCCGAGAATTTGCCTGCTTGGCCCAGATTCAGCCCAACTTGGACAGTCTGGGATTGACCAATCTGGATTCAAGATCACCGCTCTTGGCCAATGCAGGCTTATCCTATGCCTGCCAAAGAAGTTCAGCTGGCTCAGCCTACTGCTATCAAGACAATCCCAGCTCGTACTGGACAGGGATCGGCCTTTACGCCCAAGATCAAATTAGCCATAGATGATCCTACATTCCATGCATACTGCGAATGTGTGATGCATTGAATTTTTCAAGGGAGATGCAAGGATCAAACTTATGGCCTCCACTCAAGTGATTCTGCAGAAGTACCATCTAAAGGAAAGGGAGCTGAGATATTACCCATAGATAGTTTCTTCTGGAAGAAAAGAGATATTGATCAATGCAACTTTTAGGCAGGGAATACATCGTCCCTTCTGTTTTCTGTGTACTTTCATCTTTCAGTCCATATTTGTGCTGGGTGCTTTTGAGAAAGCAAATAACACATTAAACTTGATTTCTGGCAGGGAGTTGGAACAGCATAACAGGTAGGGCTTGATGACTGATCAACTACAGTTCTTATGTTAAACTTCCATGAACAAAAATGCAATTCTGAACAAAATCTCGAGTTCCAGAACTGTCTTGGTTCTCCATATAACTCTAACGATAATGCAAATTCAGATGTTGTTTTATTAAAGAGGCAGGTAACAGCACAATTGCTTGCCAAACCTCTGTTCACGTGTCACAATTAACCACCTCAAAGATTATGCTGAACCATACATCCTTAAAAAAGACATGATTTTTTATAAAACATGCAAGTCCCTAATGCCTACAAATTGCTTTGCTGAAAACGTTTCTTCTATTTGGAGCATAAAATGTAGTGACCACTGACCAACATAATTGGAAGCAGCCAGATCTTTTCAATTTGCTTTGTGGAGATTAAAGTCATTAAACATTGATGGTAGCAATGATTTTTCCTTCGCTAGTAAATAAACATAGACAGCAGTAGTAACTGACTCAAAGTCAATGATTTGGAAAATAGAAAAGATGTAAGTTAATTTTGCCAAGAAAAGAGAACATGAGGTTGGATGTGCATGGAATAAAATAAGTATAAGAATGATGAGTACATACCAAGTTAACAATTCTAAAATGCCAAAAACAGTAAATAACCACTAAGATGGCAATGTAGAAAAAGATTAAAACGGACAATGAGACTGTTCCACCTTTGGGTTAAGAGCCTTCACTCGACTTCGAATTGCCTCTTGACTAACAGAATGACCACATTGCAAACATACCACAGAGTAGACACTACCATGCAACTCTAGAGGGTCGCTACCTGCACGATGATGCAATCTGGAAAATTACAAACAAAAGGTAAGTATGATAAAGATACTGGGTATGTGAATATTAAAGGAAAACCATTTACCTATCCACATTTTGAGTAATCATAAAACTTATCCAACCACATTTTTCGAGGTATGCAAGAGCTTTATGAGCATCATTGGGCTCTGCCGCAGCGAATCTTTTCCATCCTGCATAGCTCCTAGCCCAATATCTCTTTCTTGTGTGAACTGATTGCACAAATTCCTATTTTGTATAGAAAGAAGGTTTTTAAGATAAAATGAGTGAAGGAAATAGTTAGTCTTGTGAATAATAGGGAAGATAATCAAAGAGTTGTGACCTGTGATCCACAAACCATAGTCATGAAAAGAAGATTCTAGGCTATCAGATGCATGGGAAGAATGCAAAGGGAGAAGCATAACAGTATTGTTGTCTAAGTTTAAAATCTAAACTAAAAAGTAAAAAAAATCCCTAACTCAACTGGACAGACCATCAAGTAACCACTATTTGCCTTCAAGAACTAATAGCACGCCTATATCCAGCAGGAGGTTTTCTATCATCAACAAGTATCAATGTCCAAGCCTGGACTAGACCTTTACAGTGCTGCTAGAGTGTTTTTTTTTTTGTGAGGCGGAAGTTTATAAGTCAAATAGAAACTTAATGAACCTCATGAAAAAATTTAACAGCACAAGATAAAAGAAATCATTTAGACCTTGACGTATACCTCTTATGGTGTCCTTTTCTTACATTTTTTGTAGAAGCTCATCTAGTTTACTGCTTCACATGGATATCCAAGGAAAATCTTATTTACAAAAAAATGATACCTGCTAAAATCAGTTTATATTTCTATGTAGAACATATCATGAATAAAAGCTTTTAATCGCTGTTGTGCACATAATATTAAAGCAAAAAATTTAGATTTTTACATAATATATATGAATATGTACTGAAAAGGAAATCAGGAGACCTTTGTTTTACCTCTACTGCTAGAGAAGGAATTCATGTATGTAAGCAATTAAGGTAGGTGATCAGTACAAGGGAACTACACCGACATTTCCTACTAGATTCACTTTTTAATGTAAATAAAATTCCCATTATAAATAATCATTCAATTTTTGTACATTCAGATTGGTTAAAAAATTCTCGAAGACAACTAACTTTCAGATAAAAAACTGTGAGCTTACATACTAGAATGAGATGGTCCTTAACCCACACGAGCTGAAAAAAAAGTTGCATGATTTTATCATTATTTTGTGTAACTTGTATAATTTTTTCTTTTCAAAAGATTGCAATATGCAAGAAATGTTGGTACAGATGAAAAATATCCGGCAATACAGTTGACTCAACAAGGAAGAGCACCTCAATTGGCAGATAACTCTTGAAAAAAGAACTTATGTCTAATGATACTCCAATATCAGATGTCTCAGACAAGAAAATGAAATTTGCCTACCTTGTATGTAATAGGTTTATAGCCAGTACTATAGGCTCCCTTTGGACTGCAAGAGCACTGCACAAGTTATCTTTACCATTGTGGAACAGCCATCCTTTATCCAAGGTGACACAAAAAGTAAATAAAACTTAAATACCTTCTATAATCCGGAATACCGGACTCTGTGCTTATTCCGGCTCCAGTCAACACCACAAGCTTGTGACTGAGTACCAAAAATACGTAGGCAAAGACTGATTTTTTAAAAATTTTGTAATAAAATTAGTGGCATAAACATAAATATATACCTCTTATCAAAAAACCGGTATAGAAGCTCAATATCTTTAGAGGTTGGAAGATTTGCTCGAGGAATTACAGTGTCATCCTTAAGAAGGTTAGAAGAAGAGTTGATCTGGCTTCCAATCGATGTGTCTATCATAGAGAACCCCGGTCTTGTTGATAATTTTCTTCTAACGCGTAATAAAAAGCATATGTTCCCTGTTTGCAGGGAAAGCATCCCGCGCTTTAAACTCGAACGAAGAGTGTTCATAATGATGATGACAACAAGCCTGAAAAAAGTTGCTCAGGTGTCTGCATTTCAAGTAATCAATCCTACCCGAGACATTTGAGTTCGAAGAAGCATACCTTTTCACGCAGATTTGACTCCAGATAACAGAATGCTGAAGACTAGTAGTGAAAATTCATGATTTTGTTCTTCCGGGACTTGCACATACACTAGCTAAGCTGGTGTAGCAAAAGAACATAGCAGTCAGCAACGAAGCTATCACTAAATATACGGATTACTCCTTCCATGAACGAGAAAAACGGCCTACCACAAACGGGGGATACCATGGTTCTCCGCGAGGAAAGAAAAAAACCCGACCTTGAAGCCACACTATGGGTTCGTGCTAGTTGACAAGAAAATATTATTATTTTTTTAAATCTTAAGTTCCTTATCCACGGCCCTATCACATGGCTTGCTCACTAATCCACCACTTCAAGTTTCCTCTGCGAACTGGTAGAAAGGTGGATCAACGTGCACATGTTGGCCACATCAATTTACACCTTTTCCGTCACAACAAAGGAGGGGGGGGGAGCAGAAACCTAGCTCGCACTCATAAATTCCCCCGATAGACGGATGATGCGGCAAAGAAGATGGAAATAACGGATTGCAGGATGAGATGGTAACCTCACGCTGATGGCAGTGAATCAGTGATCCTCGATCGAGCAGAGCCCCGTAATGCGGTCAAGAGCGAATTGCAGCTCGGGGTTAAGGACGATTACAGGTCGAAGAAGAAGCAGAAGCAGCAGCAGCAGCAGCTACCAGGGGAAGGGCGACACGACGGTAAGCGTTGACGCAGCTGATCGTCCGCTTCGTGCTCCCCCTCCCCGCTTTTTTATGAGACGGCATACTGGGGAGACGGGGGCGTCCTTCCGGCACGTGACGTGTGTCCGAAGGCCGCCCTTTTTTTTTTTTGAACATGAGGAAGCCTTCTTTTCGAGCTTTTACATATTCAACCTTACAATTGTTTGATATTTTAAATATATATATCTATGACATTTTAAATATATATATCTATGATGTTGGTAAAATATTTCAAAATTTTACTTCCTTTAAAATTAAATTCTTTCATTAATTTTTAATGTCAAATTTAATTTACTCTGACTTAATCTAACCTAGTCTAACTCAACTGGATATACATATGTGTATATATATATACATATAATATATATAGACAAGAAGAGACTACACAGATGGAGGAAGTCTCACATGGATGAGAGAGAAAGAGCGAAATTATAACATTGAATATGCCAAAAGATTAAATAAGTGAACCACTAATGATAAATCTAGTAATTTAACATTAAAAACAATAACAATAGTAAATAACATCAAAACACATGTACTATGATAAAAATAAATTAAGAACTTAGATATTTTAAATTTTTTTTGCCAAGATTACGTTAACATATCTAAAATATCGAATGGTTGTAAAACAAATATGTAAAAAAATATTTTTTCTCAATTTGTGTCACTAAACTGAATACTATTTAATCATGAATTATTCATTGTAAAGAATATTCCAATCGTCCCTACATTATACTTCTTAAAAAAATTTAAATTTTACGGAAGCTGAAGGGCAAACACTCATATACTAGAGTTTCGTACATTTCCCAGAAATTCAAAGATAAGAAGTCTCGCTGTGAGGACTACCCATCTCCCTAATACATGGGAGAAAACACGCATTCCTTATTTTGTTACTTCTTTCCATACATTTCTTGTTTTTTTTTATTATAATCAAGCTTTTAGCAACTAAAGATTCACATCCAATTTCTCTCTTCATATTTTTCCCACTCTGCTTCATATTTTCCGTTTTGCTGTTTTAATTTTTGCAAATCAAATTGTATATTTATATTCTTGAAATCATCCTATATATATATATATTTGAGATGATGCGACAACGGTCGCAGCTGGGGGCGGCCACTTCAAGACACCCACCGGATGAAAATCATCCTATACAGACGATCTAACTTGAAAACTGCATTGATACGAAGATTCCAAACAGATGGGTAGACTTTATAACCCATCTGAAGATATTTCAAATACTTCATTTTATGAAATTTAAGTAAATACATTAATCCATGTACAAAACCCATCACTGGCATTTCAAGTTGGACCTGGATTATGACTGTAAACTGGTGTGGATTGATCTGGTGAAAAAATGAGCGGTACACAGAACACCATATGCAGCAAGCTCAAGCTGGGTCACTAAAGAGGTTAGACATGAAACAGAGTATAGAGTTTCAAATAAGCCAAAACAAACGCCACTTAACTCTTTTGGCATCTCCTATCAGATACCAGGAACTGCAAGGCTTCCAACCTCCAGCAACCTGGGTAATATCTGAAGAAAGCAGGCAACCCATCAGCACAGATTGTAGCCTTCCGGTAATGAACACAAAGCCCATATCTGACCAACCTACCTCACCGCATCGAGCACTGATCTTCAAGGGAACAAGGTTGTCGGCTCGGGTTTTGCCCACGTTTACTATCGCAGTTGTGGCTCCTGCTTCATGTGCAGCTCTACGAGAATAAATGTCACAAGATCCAGACCTTTTAGAACTCCCATCAAACAGAAATATTATATTGGCTCAACCCCTTTGCAATTAAATCTTCTGAGAATATTATAAGATAAAACTGTGGTGATTGATGAGAGAGAGACAGTACCTGACAAGCCGGAAAGCAGACATGGTCATCAATGAAGAACCCAGTACAAGGAAAGCATGACATCCCCTTGCAGCATCCATCGCTTTATCCGCTCTGTCTTTGGGAAGATTATCCCCAAAGAAAACCACCTTCAAAGATGAAAAGGGGAGATAAAAGGAGTCTCCATGATTTTCTTATTTTATATCTATCTTTGAGACAGTAGAACGAAAGCAAGAGAAAGGAACTTCCCTAGAGACAAAAAAATGACAAGATATAACGCAAACGCAAGTAAGAAATAAGGCGAAGGGGAGATTATATTCTCTGGGCTCCAATAGGCAGTAACTGTCGAATTTGAATAAAAATTGAATGAGGATGGGGATCCCAGTCAAGCAGTAATTCATCTAGATTCATGGGGGATCAGGGTAAGCCTCATGGGTGCTATCTCTGAGCTGATTTTGTCAATGTGGAGATGAAAACCCCCAGTCCCCCACAGGGCCCACACGACCAAAACATGAAACAAAGCTGTGAGATAACTACTTGCTATTATTGACGACATGAACCATATGTATGAACAAATTTTCAATTTTTGAAAAGAACTACAAAGGGAATAAATTACATATCACAATGTTTGAATTGAAAACATGAACACCTGTCAGATGAGGAGCCTAAAAAGTGGAAGCTTACGTGAGGCTTTAGTAGTCCATTACATTGGGTACAATTAGGAACGTCAAAATCCTCTTCCCAGAACTTTTCATCAATTTCAATATCACCATCAGGACGTTGTTGCATGCCGAAGCTCTTGTCTGAACCAGGAAAACCATGATCCAAACTTTCAACTGCCGATGCCCACTGACAAGAATAAAGTACCTTACAACTTAGGCAATTGTGGAAAATATAGGCATGAAACTAGAGCTTTTATTGACTGAAGCAAAAACTCATTAGAAATAAAACAGGATAATATAACATTTTGAAAGAATCCTTCAAAACATGATATTTAACAATTCTATTAACTTTATGGAGATTGTCGACAAACAGGGAAAACATTCGAAGACAGGACGGTAGCTTCTAGTCAATGCATACGCAAGGGAGAAGAGGGAGGCAAGTGAGGGCTGTCCTACCATAGGGTATTTCAATATTGAGATAAGAGTATATATCAAATTAAATAAACAGATGCAGCTTATATCCGTTTTTTTGAAACATAAGCATATAAATGATAAAAAAGTAATGGCATTTCATAGCGCAGCAGCAATCATGAGGAAAGGACACTGATTTCTGAAGACAGGTCTGTCAAGTCTTGAAAGTTTTGCTCAATGCCATCCCAAAAAGATAATTGTTTGATTTCTATTTCAATTGGTATAGAAATAAGAACCACACGCAGTTGCAGAAAATATATAAAACTCAAGAAAACATATCCGGTGTATGGCAGACCAGATTGAGAGAAGGGATGATCCAGAAACATGAAAGGTAACTTAGTTGTAGCTCATTATGGACATGGCTAATCTAGTAGTAGTCCATAAACTTGAAATTATGTACTTTAATTCATATAAAATGCAGGACATCAAAGATAAATCCTGTAACGTCCATGCTCAATCTCTGTAACAAACATCACTGAAAGTCTTGATTTCTTTCCCTTGTAGACCCAAGATATTAAGGGTTGAGATCAGCCCCTGAATTGTCCACAGTTGATCCCTATCTCACGGTTGAAAACCAATCCAAGATTGGCTTGAATCGGTTTTTCAAACATGTGATAAAAAAGTGGGAAAAACAATTTTGCACCATCCCCGGGGCCAATCCCCATGTGATCACTGCTGGGAGACATTGGAGGGTGGGTACCTCTGCCGCCCCTGCATCTTCCTTGTTAAGATGGTCATATTGGGTCTAGCATACTGGATATCACTTATGTTATAGGATCCCTTTATATTGGGTATCTGTGTGGGAAGATGCAGGGGTGGCGGCACCACCGTCTTTCCACTGACTCTGAGCAACGATCCCATGGTGATTGGTCTGGAATAGACCAATTTGACCAAGCTTAGCCCCATCCTGACAAAAATTGGCCCCATGAAGTTGAGGAAAGCGGATGCAGCTAGTTGTCTAGATTTCTCATATCACAGATCAAGATTGCCATATACGTTCAGGAAAACAGATGCCTATGGCTCTCTTTCTTGCCATTGCTGGGATAACCTCATGATCATTGCTCCTGCAGTGGGGTCCTTGCTCGTTTAGGTGATTTAGGTTCAACCTTGGATACTCTTTCAGATTCTGACATTTTCTGTGCACTATGCAGTTAGGTCGATGGAGGAAGTGGATGCACTTGCCACCTCTGTTTCTTTTCCAGCCAGCACATATTGACATTTTTCTTAAATATCCTGAATCTTCTCTGGGCTCTACCCGGATGATAAATTCCCTCTTAGGGAAAAAAAGGAGTTCTTCTATCTCTATGAAATAAGTATACCGGTGGATAACAATCAGACGTCCCTCAAAAAACAGAAAACATTTTAACTACTCTAAAGTTCACTCCAAAGAAATGTGTTGGTCTCCAAAGTCAAGTTTATTCCACTTTTCCCTCAACTTTTGCTGAAGATATGTTCTTGGAGCCAAAATTTCTGAACTCAACACAGGGGAATAAAGATTCTCTCCTCACACTCTCAAGGTTAAACAAGTTCTTTCATCTTTCAAGTTAACCTTATTTCTAATTTCTCAAACTTCACATATACAGAAATTACAAATTTTCAAAATTATAGACTCTAATTAGTCATGTTCATGAGTAGTGTAAAACCAAATTGTCTAGGATCCGGTTAGGTATTGGAATAAAGTGGGTGAATAAAACATTTATTATGCATAGTCATAAGCGATTTGGAACTGGGAATGAGTCGTACCAGTTATCCCCCATTATGCTCCTTAATATTCTCCTCCATATGGAGTGTATGGGCCAATTTGAAAATAGAAGTAGCTATAACAGAATACAAATTCCGGAATTAGTTAGACAGATTAAGAGGTTATATAGTTTGGTAAGTGGGTATGGAATAAGTGGAAGTGGAAAAGAGAAAAGTTATTCCACTTATTATTCTTGGGCAGTTTGTTCTTAAGAATGAGTAGTTCCTGAAAAAAAAAATTGACCTTTGTTTGGACACAAACACTATTCTATTATGGGCGGAAACCCACCTTAGAGATTGAACATCGTTATTGCCCTCCAATCTAAGATAGTGCTGATAGCTTGTAGTGAACAGCCCAGCCCTCCTTATGAAACCAAAAGCACCCTTTGGTGCTTAAGTAGTTAAGCCCTTGCAACTATGATAAAGAGCCGTCCACTTGTCGCCAAACCAACCCTGAACTTCCTTTTGAATTGCCCTTTAAAAAGTAGGCCCTTAAAAAATGCGGCCCACCTTTTTGATTTTTTGAATAGTCATGACGCGACTGTTGTATTGTAGTCGGTTGATAGAAGCAGTATTCTTGCATGTCAAATAATTTATCAATATATAAATATGATGTAACCTCAAAAATCTCAAAAAGATTTTGTTTCTTCTTGTTTTGGAAATTCATTTTCCTTTTGAATTTGAATTTGATTTGATTAGACCTTAGCATTGACTTTGTAAGAAAATAGATGATATTTCATAAAAGTACTAGCTAGGGTCAAAATTATATGTTGAGGTTGTTAGGTTCTTTGAAAATTTATTTTGACCTCTCCCCGTCGGATGGTGCGAAGATCCGACGTTAATTACATCGAGATTTCTCGAATACCCTTGATTATCGTCATAGCAATTCATTGAAGTAGAAGACATGCATCCATAAAATAAACATTCACACATATAAGAGAAAACAACCCCATGAATTTGATGGAAGGCAAGTACTTAATTTGTTTGAGTTTGGTTTGAACAGGTTGGGATTTTAGTGAATTATCTTCAGATTTCAAGTTTCAGATTTAAGTGATCTGATTTCAGACTTGACAGATTTTAGATTTCAAATTCTGCAGATTCTTAAAATTTTCAGATCTTGAATTCTGCAATCTTACAGGTTTAGGCTTGCTATCTTGAAGTTTGTTCAGTATTTCAGATTTTTATGTCAACTTGGGTCTGATTGATCGGTTCTGCTCTCTTCAAAGTCTGGGTTTTAATTTCAAAGTTATATTTCAGATTAGTGGTTCATTTGATTTCTTTAAGTTTGGATTTTCTTTCTTTACAGATTTGGGCCCTTACTGAATTTTTACAGTTTTCGGATCTTACAAGTTCAGAATTACAAATTACTGTATTTTTTTTATATTTTCAGATTTTGGTTGCAGGTTTCGAATTCTGCCTAAGGAATTTGGTTCGAAATTGAGTTTATTCAATATGGTTTACTTGATTTAAATTTGTTCAAGTCAGATTTGGCTTGAAGTTTGTTTGGTTTAATTTTGTTGAGTTTAATTTAAGAGTTGGATTTGAACTGAATTTGATTGGTGTTTGAATTTAATTTAAGAAGTTTGATTTAAATTTGCTTGACTTGTCTTTGGATTTGGTTTGTTTATTAAAATTTGTTTGGGAATTTGATTTGGTTTATTTTTGAGAAGTTGAGTTTTATTTATGGGTTGTTACTTTAATCATTTGGTTAAAATTGATTTATGTGATTTAACTTGATTTGGTTTAAATTGAATTTATTTAATCCCTTTGAACTTATTTAGTTGAAATTAAATTAGATTTTGGGATGCAAAAAATAACGGAGCACGTGAATACCCTGCCACAAAACATACCTCCGAGTTTATTTTCTTCATGACTTTACATGGGCATAAAAAAACTTTGGAGTTCAGGTATTAACTCGCATAACAATTTTTTTTAAGATTAAATTTCTTGTAGCCCTTGGTGAGCATTAAGAAATTTATCTCAAATGAATTTTGGGTATCGAAAATCGACCCCACAAAGAAAATTAAACCTCACACGGCCTCTTGTAGGCGTTAAGAGATTTAAATTTGAATGAACTTTGGGGAATCAGAAGTTAACCCCACAATTATTAAAATTTTAAGGGAAAGTAGCTCCGGTCCGTAAGGACTTGTGGAGGACCTCCCAAGGGCGTCACCTCATTGACCTATGGTTTAGCACATGGCCATCCCACGGTCTCAGGGTGAAGATCCTTTTAATTTGAATTTTTTATTTATTTTTTGTTGAAGGGCCCTGCACTGTGTGCGCAGGGGTGGCTCTGTTCAGCCGAGAGGAGGCAGGAGCACTGTTTTGGACCAGACCGGCTCTTCCCCTGGACCGGCGGATGCTCTGCGGGGGCCGTCCGGCTTCGCCCAGTCGCGCCTCTTCTTCTTTTCTTTTTTTTTGCATTTTTCTTCACCAGTGGGCCCCACCGATATCCAGCGTGGACTAAGTCCGGGGGACATTATTTCCCCCGGCTACAGTGGGTGCTCGACTCCTTCCGGCACTCTTCTGGCTCCCAACGGCAGCGCGACACCGCCTCCGGCGGCTTCCTGGCCTCGTTCGACGGCAGCGACTTCGGCAGGCAAGGAAGGAGAAGAAGCTGGTCCTAGGGGAGGCAGGGATCCTCTCCGACAGTGATTGGGAGGGCGACCAGACCTAGCGGCCTCCACGACGGCTTGCGGAAGAGGCGAGGGCTTCTGCGGTGCACGGACGACGGAGAAGAAGACTCCGGCGTTTCCAACGGCGTTGCTTGGAGGAAGAACTGGGTCCGACAGCGTTGCGGGAAGGTGAAGACGGGCTTGGCGGTGTGAATGGAGGCCCGATGGTGCGGTACCCCTCTTTTCTCTCTTGCTCTCGGGGGTCCTCCGTCTATCTCCCTATCCCTCCGTGTCGATGGCTCGGGCCACCCCTATATAGGCTCCCGACTTCCCTTGTGATGTCGAGAGTCCTTCCGAAAGAGGAAATCTTACTCCGAGACGAGCTCGGAGGGATTTCAATCACGGAAGACGCGTCACGGCTCCATTGCGCAATTCTCGGTTGCCTGATTATGGCACCGCTGGCCTCCTTCCCTTGTCCAGCAGCTAGATATGGCAAGTCGGGGGCAGTGTCGTGGGTCTCCTTAACTCTTTTCAACGGACTGGATTGGTTCCGATAGGGATTCTCACCCTCTTTTGAGACCTTGCCCCTCTTACAGACGTATAAAGGATCTTCAAAATATACTCCAATCGGCTTGGCTTTGGGCACGTGCATAATGAGGGCTTGTCAACCAATTGGACCTCTTAATGGGCTTCCCATGATGATGCATACTTGGCCCCACCGCCCCTTTTTTTGCAACACATACGAGCCACAACTGGGCTTGAGATTGGACTTAAGGTGAATAAAAAATGAGCCAATGCCTAATCTAGCTGCTGACCACCATGCCCTTTAAATAACATCAATCTCAATCCTTGTAGATTTAGGAAGGAATTTCGATTCATATTTATGTTGAACGACTTTTGTATGTCAAGCAAGCATATCACTTCGAGTTATAAAACTCCCCTTTTTTTGTCCGATTCCATATAGAAATTTTAGGTGCCAACAAAATATAATTCATGTATATTTTTAAAAATAATATTCCATTAAAGTTAAATAAATTTTCATATAACTATAATACCTACAATATTGTATGATAGCGAATGTTGAACATCAAAAGAAAAATATGCTTCTAAAGAAGTGTTGTTGAAATGAGAACGTTAAGATGAATGTGATAAACTGGTGATAATAAATTAGATAGACAAAATATGTAATGAATGCATTAGACAAAACCTAATAGAATATTATTTTTAAAAATTGAGAATAGTAACAATTGTAAAAAAAATGAGATTTTTTATAGACATTAAATCTAAACCTAAGGAAACTCAAGTTAGGAAAGTAGAAACTATCAAAGAAACAAAAAAACAAAAAAAATGTGTAAGTTAACTTGGAGGGTGAGTCAATATGATATGGATGATTTAAAAATCTACAAAGAAATAACTGAAAATCGACAAAAGTGGAGAAAGAAAATCCATATGCTTGACCTTAACTAATTTGAGATTAAGGCTATAGTAGAGTTTAAAAAATATAAAATAATTATATTGTAAAATTATAGGTATACTATGAAAACATTATATGCAAATAATTTTAACTAAAAAATAGATATATCTATATTTACAAAAGATTAAAAAATAAAATATAAAACTAGAAGTATAAAATACCAAATTATAAAATTAAAAGTAAATCATGCATAACATATAACAATGAACTTCATATATGTTATAATATGTTAACATATATTAATTATATTATAATAAAATTTATATATTGTACAATATAGGTATAATACATAATTAGATGTAGGGTGGAATGAGTTATGATGGAAAATAACTCATTCCACCCATGATCAAAACCACATCAACCTCATTATAATGCATAATATATTTTATATTATTTTATTATTTATATATTAACATTAATTTTATATATAATAAAAGTTTATATTTAATATTTTACATCAAATTTACACGATGCAATATTATAAACTATATATTATATTTTTAGATTATATTACATATTACATATAAATGTATTAAGATACAATTATATATAGAATATTATATGTTATACTGAATTATACGATATACTATATGTTTTTTAATTTTAATTTTATAATTCCATTTATTTCCTGCTATTAGTTTCATATTTTATTTTACCATATTTATCTAAATTTATACTTATCTAAAAATTTGCCCCTATTTATATTTTGCTTAATTTTATTTCGTCTAATATTTCTCATAGTATAAATATATTTTTAATACTATAATTTTATAAAATAATTGTATTATATAATTTTTACTTATGATTTATTATAATTTTTAAAAATTATATTTATTTTATTCTATTTTATAAACCTTTTTTAGTAGTTGATATAAGAAGAAAATCTTACTTTCCACCATCTTATTCCTGGAACAACTCATTCTTGGGAACCAGAGTGTAAGTTGTCACGCCCCGGATTTTCATATACGTAGCGGAATTAATCTGGCGACACAACCAGGGAAATTAACCCTTCAAATAGATCGGTTTGGAAAAAAAATGAAGAGTAAATCCAGGATCTAATACATAATTCAAATAATTCAATAAACTAAAATCATACCATAATACACCAATTCATGGATCATCCAAAAAGAATACATAATAACCTTCCAAATAAATTCTTGAGAATCAGATCACCACGCTTTTGCTGCGCTAAATCTGATTACCTGAAAAATATTAAGAGATTTGGAATGAGTCACACCGATTCAGTAGACACCCTTTCATCCGCAGAATCGGATAATAAAAGACCTAAATGATAATTATATAAATACCCAGTGCTACACTTGTTCGATATATGTATATAACTAACGATATAATAATTATGTAACTTATCCACTTATTTTAAATCATTAATCACTAACTATATAGACCTAATCGACACCTATAAACATCAAAAGAAGAACCTAACTTGAAATGATAAGGTATACAAGAATATATATATTACAAACCTATATGATGAAGCCATACACAAATGAGACACCATGCATCTTATGCAACTCGACTCGATTAAGACAAACTAATGCACATCTAATGACCATATACACTGAATCATGCAATAAATGCACATATCCTCTAATATAATAGCACATCTTTTTCTTATTGGCAAGGAATGCGTCGTCTTGTCATCTCAACTAGCTACCATCAGATCTATCATATATAGCAGTAACATATAGTAAAACGAAGTCCCCTAGTGCACCTAGGCAGTGGTGGCACTTAGGACAAACCGTAGTATCAGGGATCGAAGGATGCACCGAACTGTTCTAATCCCCGCTGCCCACGGGCTCGACTACTAGTCTGGTGTAGCTCAGTCTTCCATTTCAATTAATGCACACACGCATTCATTCCAACCATGCCATGTCAATTGCTATGCAAATTATAACCACTAATATGAATATGCACATCTCATGCATTTAACCATCTATAAAAACAATAAATGCACATCTATGAAAAGAAATGCATATTTACTTGACATAATATGACCACATGCCAATAAAACTCTATCTATGATGTTTAACAAATACATTTAACACCTACATGCATGAAATATGTCGACATAAACATATACACCCAATTAAATAATCAACAATATAAAATATTAATATGGAGTTTACAAGAAATCAGATTGTCTACTTACTCTAAAACTCTGATTAATTTCATTAACTCACAACCATAAATATTAACATGAACCCAATCGGGTTAATAAACAAGGGCATATCAAATTCACAAATTATGTAATTTATATTCTTAAGCACATGCTAATTAACAATTAGAATCAATTGATTTAATAAAATCAATACTATATAACAGGCATCTACCAAATTTAATAAGACGTCTAAATATGAACAATCACAACATTCAATATTCACCAATATATTTAAACCAACGTCTAAAGATGATTGGTAAATTTTAAGTATTAAATTTAATGATAATAGAGACGTCTGGGATGTCTAGCTGAAAGGCGCTGGAAGGAGGGACAAGTGGCGCTATGGTGTGGTGCACAGCGAAGGGAGTTGGCGTTGGCAGGGACGATGCAAGACAGCGACGACCACACGCGGCGCACGAGACCGAGTGTCGACCGGCTGCTGGCGACATCAATGGCAGACGACGCTCGCGCAGACGCGCAAAGAGGTTGACGGCGACAACTGCTCAAGGCCACCTGGGCACAAGTAAGGCTGTCAACTGAGACGGGCCAGCCCGTTGGCCCGTTGGGCAGCCCGTCTCAAATGAGACACGGGCTTAGTTTTCAACTTCGTTGATGTTGCTGACAGCCCGTGAAATAAAGTCCATATGTATGTTGGGTTCGAGCGGGCTGGAGCAGGGCCAACTCATGCAGCCCGCCTGATTGATTAAAGTAACGTTATTGATTAGATTAACGTATTTGAAAATAAATTATTTTAAAATTTGATATTTTTAAATCAGATAATATTAAAATTAAAATTGATAGAGTGGAAATAAATTTATATACGCTACGCACATACGTATGGTGTGTGATGATAAAAGGTAAAATTTTTGAAATAATTTTAGTTAGATATTTTAAGTTATATTAAAAATTAGATGTTGTAATAAAATTTTATTTTACCACTTATTAATAGTAATAATATTATGAAATATACTTTTTAAGTTTCTACAACTTAAAGAAGACAATTTTTAATTTTTAATAAAGAATTGGTGAATTTAATTCAAATTGACCAGGATTGATGAATTCGATCAATCGGCATCGGCCAAAATATGTCTAATTATAAATTTTTAATATTAAAATTAAAAATGTGAAAATATAAAATATAAAAATCATTATAAATATGAAAGTTAATCAAACAGTATATTTATACTTCTACGTTATATTGTACATATTTAAAACTAATTTAATTAAATAAAATTATTTAATCATATATTAAGCGATTTATAGTTATTTTATTTTAAATATGTTTAAACCTTTAGTTTTTATATAATACAAAAGAATAGTTATATAAAGGTATATTTTTTACATAATAATTTAAACATCAACTTTTAATTTGAATTTGATTAAGCGTTATATACATATTGTATGGTTAGAATTTATTTAAATATATACACCATTAGTATTAAATAAAATAACTTGCATAAAGTTTAATTTTTATATTTTAGAGATCACAAATTTTTTTGTACATTTTTTATGGTGCCACTATTTCATTTTGTAATTGATGTGTAAACTAATCAGTATTGGATCATATATTTTGCCTTTATTGTAAATACATTTAGGATTGGTCTTTATTGGATTTTCTTTTTCAACTATTTTTTTCTAGTTTGTGGATTATTGATACATCATCAATTTTTTTATTTCTCATATTACAACGTACAACAATTCACAAATTCACAGATTTTATTTTTTTTATTTTTGTTTTATAGATTCTATATTTTGTAATATTATAAAATTTACATATTTTATCTTTTTTTAATTTTGTAGAATTTTTTACGTACCTAAAGCTCAGCCCGTTGGGCTAATGGGCTATGACAGGTTTTGGAGAGTTAAAGCCCATTTACATAACATAAACCCGTTGGGCCTTATATACGGCTTTCGGCTTGGGTTTCAAATATGTGGGCCGAAGTGGACTTGGGCCGTGCCAAGACAAGCCCGGCCCATCGACACTCCTACTTTCACGACGCAACAATCGATAAAGCGAGGGATTATTGATATATGAAAAACACATGGACAACGTCTGTTTTGTGCACCATTTTATCACCCTCTCACCAACCAGCCCAAGCCTACTCAACCCGCCCACTAGGAGTGTCAAATGGGCGGGCTGGGCCCGCTAGCCCGTGAAAAAACCCGTTGCGGGCTGAACTTGAGCTCCTCAAAAAATTAAAAGGGCTACGTAAACGAACCGCAAAGCCCGTTTCTCATTTTAGGTGAATCAGCACCCGTCGATTTTGGCCCGCCGGCCCGTCGAAAGCCCGTCTTCGTGCAAGCCACAAACCCGCGGCGATCTTGAGCGAGAGAGCCTGAGGTGATAAGGGGTCACAGCTCTCCCGGCACCCTGGGTCGGTCCTTTCGTCCCTTCTTCCCTTCCGTTATGCCGGCAGTTGCCGCCTCCCCGGGGAGGCAACGCCAGAAGTTGCCTCTGCGGCCCCGGAAGTCAACGTCGGCGGGGCTTCCGCAAGGTTCGGAGGAAGGGAAAGCCGGAAGATGGCGGCTCGTGCGGCGCGGAGGATCTCTTCCCTGCTCTCCCGCTCCTTACCTTCACCTTTTCGAGGGCTTTGAGCCCGGCCCGCGATGGGCTTTTTGACAGGCTAACGGGCCCAGCCCGTTCATTTAACACCCCTGAATAGAACAACAAGGACACCTTTGACATTGTGAGATGGTGGCACGCACAGTCAACGCAGGGCGATAAGAAGTAGTCGGTGGTTATAATTAATTTGATTAAAAATTTCATTTTTAAATTAATAGGCCATCAAGGTGTAAACTGCTATTCCATGCTTTTTAGTTACACTAAAGAATAAATTTTAATAATTAATATTTTTATGCGTAATTAAACGTTGAGTTTGCCTCGTTATCGAATTCGACCCGTTTACACCCCTACTAGTCAGCTTGTGTTTTTTTTTATTTTTTCACATTTTTGCGGTTACTCATATTTCATCATTTTTGTGATTTCTCATATTACATATTTTATCATTTTTTTGATTTCTCATGTTACAACGTACAACGATTCACATATTTATAAATTTTATTTTTTTATTTTTTTATTTTATAGATTCTATATTTTACATTATTATAAAATTTATAAACTTTATCAATTTTTCGATTTTAATAGAATTTTTAATTTCGTACTATTTTACGTGACTAAAGCCCGTTGGGCTAATGGGCTATGGCGGGTTTTGGAGGGTTAAAGCCCATTTATACAACTCAAGCCCGTTGGGCCTTATACATGGGCTTGGGCTTGGGCTTTAAATATGTGGGCTGAAGTGGGCTTGGGCCGGGCCAGCCCAAGCCCGGCCCATTGACACTCCTAGGCACAAGTGCTGCGGGCGGGCGGCGGCAGCACAAGAGAGAGAGAGAGAGAGTGAGCTGAGGAGAGAAAGAGAGAGGGCGGGAGAGAGAAAGAGCAGGGCGGTGTCGCGGCGGAACCGCGCAGACGGTGCGCGTGGTTCGCGCGGGAGGGAGAGCATGGAAAAGAGGAAGAAGAAGAGGAGGAGGAGGCAGTGTTGCGGCGGCTACCGTGGCTGGTTAGGCACACGGCGACGCGGGAGAAAAATCTGCGTGAGTCAGGGCCAAAACAGAGGGTGAGAGCGAGACAGGGGGGCCGGGTGGCCGCAGGCGTGCAGCATGCGCGGAGAGTGAGAGGGAACGCGGACGACGGCGACGAGGAGGAGATGGGGCGGCGATGGGGGTGGAAAGGACTGGGCGCCGCCTAGGAGGCTGGCCACGACGGTGCGCACACGCAAAGACAAAGGCGCAGACGCGCTCGCGAGGGCGCAAAAGAGAGAGCGAGGTGGGGAGCACAGGGCTTGGTCAGCGCACGGCGGGTGCACTAGTGGCGCATGACCGCCTCGCGCAGCGCGAAAGAAATAGAGGGGAGGAAGAGAGAGAGGGAGAGCAGGAGACGGGCGGCGGAGGCGACAACGTGAGAGAAGGGGGGAAGAAGAAATAGGAGGAGAGATAGGCGGCGTCGAGCCGGATGGCTAAGGCTCAGAGAGAGAGAGAGACAGCGAGAGGGGGCGCGGGAGTGCACACAGTGGAGAGAGAGAGACGAGGGAGGGTGGAGGTGCGGCGATGCCGCGGCGAACGGACGAGCATGCGAGGGAAAGAGAGGGAGGGAGAGCGGGAGAGCGAACGGCGATGGCGGCAGGGTGGGTGGCCGCAGGAGGAGAGAGAGAGGGAGAAGAGACAGAGTGGGGGGGGGGGGGGAGGAGAAAAAAAAAGAAATGGGGTGGGGGCTAGAGAGTTCGAGAGAGGCGGTGGCAAAGTGGTGGAGAGTTTTGAATTTTTTTTTAAAAAAAATCAGGATATTACATAAGTGAAATAACTTTTCTCTTATTCCAATTATTCCATACATACTTGCCAAACCATACCTCTTAGACTGTCAAAACTAATTCCAGAATTTGTATTCTGGTCTACATTTCATTTCCAAACTGATCCTAAAGAATTATGTACAGTAGATCATCAGTTAACCTGAAAATTGTTTCCAATACATGATTAATTCTGAAAAGGCCATAGATGGTGGAACAAAGAGAGGAAAATGGAAATATATGGAAAGGGACAAAGCCCAGTTTATACCATTTGGCATTTTGTACACAATACTAAACAGAAGAAGAATATAGCAGTAAAATTATAGGTCAATCGAATCTAACCTTTGGATTTAGAGCCTTCACTTGATCCTGGAATAAATGTCGGCTTATAGAATCACCACATTGCAAACACACTACAGAATAAACAGTACCATGCAACTCTAGGGGGCTGCTACCTGCACGATGATGGAGTCTGGAAGTAAAAGAAGCAGAAAAATGAGTGCCATCACAGCTAAAGTCAACCTTGATTTGCATCAACATTTACCTATCTACATTTTGTGTAATCAGAAAACTTATCCGACCAACTTTTTCCAATGATGCAAGTGCCCTGTGAGCTGCATTGGGTTGTGCCGCAGTGAACCTCCTCCATCCAGCATAGCTTCTAGCCCAGTATCTTTTCCGTGCACGTGCTGATCGCAGAAATTCCTATTTAATGCAGGGAACACAAAAACATATACGAGGACAGAATGAAGTCAACAGTTAACGGTGTTATACAATGATTAAACATAAAAAAATATGTTAGCTCTAATTCAGACAAATGTAGACAACCATGAATAAGCTTCAATGTGGTCAGATAAAAAGGATAAGCATAACAATTAGAGGAATAACTAAGAATCGGTTAGTTTCCCTATCCCAATGATCGCGGGATCGGAATTGGAATCGGTGAGTACCGATCCAATCCGGATTGGATCGGATCGGACCAATTCCGACTGATCCAATGGAAGAAAATCGATTCAGAATCGGTAAGCAAAAAAAAGTCAAAAAAACCGATCCAATTCCGATTCTGGCCGATCCTGGTCGATCCGACTGGAATAGCAAAAAAAGAAAAAAACAATCCGATTCCGATTCCAATTCCAACCGATTCAGCCGATCCGATTCCAATTCCAATTCCGATCCGATTCTAACCGATCTGGCCGATCCCAGCCGATTATGTCGGAACTCTTTTCCGGATCGGTCCTTTGGCCAAGAATCGGATCGGCAATGGCCGATCCGATCCAGGAATCAGCCGATTCCGCGATCTATGCCCTATCCACTTCAAATGCATGCTGGCAAAAGTTAAAACCTCTTTGATGTCAAAACACTGCTTTAACTATCAAATATCTAGTACGTAAACTAGACAAGGTGTTTATTGTTGAAAATGTATCAAAAAAGAATGGATCTGATGAGAACCAACTGTACTAGTGAAAATCAAAGAAATATTACACATTTATTCTTATTTGTTCCTACAAAATTATGTATTTGACTTCTCTGTTCATCCCTACAAAATTATACTTGACTTCAGTAGTAATGATGTTTTTCTGAAAAAAAAATTGTGGACATCAAAACAAACTTTTTAAAACTTATTCCCTTCTCATAGACGATAATGTCACTAATGAAACATAGTTTTTGCCTGCAGTTACAAACATGAAACACATAAGCTCATAAACAAGTTATGCAAGGTATCTATGAACCAAACAGCCAAACACTCTTGAATAACAACTATTTGATTTATTTTCTATTTTTACACAATATGGTACAATATTTATTTTCATTTTTCTCATGAATACAGAAGTTCGTTGGAAACAAAGGAGCTTTTTACACAGGCAAATTTATAAAATCAACAGTTATTTTCTCGAATTCAACAAGAAAAGGAACCAGTAATTCTGATGATAGAATTAACCGAGTGATTGCCAACTTGTCATAGTTAGGTGGAACACCAATTTAGTGGTTTCTGTTTGGAAATATGAATTCTGGATAGGCAAAGCTGGAAGAAGATTGAAGAATGCTATCAAACTATGAGAAAAAGCTAGTAAATTACAAATAAGCCAGAAAACATAAAATGTCATATATGGTCCATGTACTTCTTGTATGACAGTCAAAGTGTGAAAAAAATGTACAGTGGATGTGGTGACAAATGGAAAAGAACTCAGGCACACTGATAACTTTGCAAAGACGTAACACTGGAAGCTTGGAACACTTGACATTATGGTTGACAAACAACTCCCAGAAAAATAAAGAATTTATGCCAAAGAGTTCAAAGAATTTATGCCAAACAGCTTTGATGATTCAGATACCTGATGTGTAATTGGTTTAAAGCCAGTACTATAGGCACCATTAGGACTGCAAGGAGAAAATGCCTGAGTTACTAACTTGAAGCAGGTTAGATTCTGCCCTTCAGTCGCATAGAATAGTAATATATGCAATACCTTCTATAATCAGGAATTCCGGACTCTGTGCTTATTCCTGCTCCAGTCAATACAACAACTGTGCGACTGGTTGAAACAAGTTTTAAGAAAAATTCAACCACATAAATATGAAATAGAGATGGTGGGCACATGAATTTAAGGCAAATCTTTATTCTTGTTTCCAAAGAAAAAAAATTATTAGAAAGAGAAGACAAAGGAAATTATGTATACCTTTGATCAAAAAAGCGATATAAAAGTTCGACATCTTTAGAGCTTGGAGGATCTGAATATGGTGTAATAGTCTTGTCTCTTAAGAAGTTGAAAGCTGGTATTTCTTCGTTTTTGGAAGAAATATTAGATATAGGGTGATTGCATCTGAGCAGTAATCCTCTAACATCGCAGCGGAAAGAATAGTTGCTCCTGCTTTTCTTGGAAAGCATTCCATGCTTTGCACTTAAATGGGTAACACTCTTATGAAGGCCGCAAAGCCCTGATAATTAGGAAAGAAACCAATAATAAGACCAGATTCTCATAACCCAACTTCTCGAAGATGACCACATTCGGAGGAAAGATACCTCTCAATGCAGACATTTGCTCAATGTACGGAAAGGCGCCTGAGAAGCACAAGTAAAAATCGTGAACTGTCGTTATAGTTCCATGGTCTCCACGGAGCTTCTTCCAACGTGGATGGCCGGAGGTTCAAATGGTTCGAGGCTTCGAGCCACCAGCGCAGGGTACCTTCGCGCTAGTCACTGAAATAGATACCTTATCTACCTGTAGCTTCCCGCACGGGTATGATGTAGCGTACGCCTAACTCAACTCTCAGCTCAACTCAAGCTCAAGTTTTAATCTCAAACTAAATCAGATAGACTACACGAATTCTCTTTCTTCTTCGAAAATATTTAACACATCCAAATCATATGGAGGAGCTGAAAAAAACTTCAGCCTTGCAATACCATTTCCACGGCATGACGGTAGGGAAGTCCTGAATGGAGCCTAATGTTCTGTAAACAAGAACATTGCCGACGTTAGCATGAGAAAGAACAAGAAATTCAGTTCTCCGTGAACCCTTTGGAGGATGGCAGATGGCAATACAATACATTGTCGAAGAAGCCATTATATAAAATTGATAGAAAAATTTTACGACCTGCGTAACATCCGAACTTCAATGTATAACAATCTCTAGCGCTTCCCTATGCAGCCCGATGCGAGGGAGCACAAAGCCATGTAAAATTCCAGCGGCAGCAGTAACATACCCGCATGTACCTGTCAACTAATTACAAGTTCCTCTTCGCAGAACCGATCGAGGACGGTGAGGAAGAAAGCAAACTGCATCTGGTACGACGGAATCACCACAACAGCGGATGCTTGTTGGCGCAGGAGCATGAATTCACCGTTCCTTGATTCGTGGACAGGACACGCTTAAAAATCGGAGGGGGGAGGATGAGATTCTTGCAACTCGGAAAGCGGACCACGGTCGTTGCCGGTGACCGCTCTGAGCAGCGAGCGAAGACCAAGGGCGATCTGATGATCCAACATGCGGCACGCCCCCGCGCGACGTGTTGTTCTCTTCCACCACGGGCTGCCTGCCCGAGTCGCCGACTCGGCCGTTTTTTCTTTTTCTTTTTCTTTTTTTTTATTTTGGCCGGTGACACGAGGTATTTCAGTGAAAATGTTTAAGTATTCTCCAAAATAATTATTTTTATACACATAAATATACAAAACTAGCATTTATACGTACACATAATATCATGCGTACCTCGCAAACTTTTGAATACTATGTGATTTATTTTTCTCGACAACGATGTTTTTAAAAAACAACTCCTCGCCCGAAACGAGACTTTGAAATGTGTCCGAAAACAAATGCTAAATACACGAAATTTTTACATAGACTTTTATAGTTGTCTGTATTGCTTGTTGCTAAATATCTCTAAAAAATAAAATTTAAGAAAATATTAAAATTATGTATCTCTCAAAAAAATTTAAGTATCTCTATCTATAAAACTCACAAAACGCCACTTATCAAGTATCCTTAAATTTTTGATAAAAATGCTCCCTTTTCTAGAAAGAAAAAGAAAATGTAAAAGAGAAAAGAGAGAGAATTTGAAGAAACATATTCTCGTCATAAAAAAAATCAGAACATTTACCTAGTAATATTTTAAAAAATTTCAGACATCAGAGACATTTTTTCAGCAACCAAGATTTTTAAGACAACTGATCTTTTATCGTCGAGGCCATAGTCTAAAATATGGAAAACTACATGAGCCAATATCTAAAAAATCCCTGAATAAATTATTTCTCAGGACATACAAGTTAAAATACTACTTAGAAGGTATGTCTTTTCAAGACTGTTTATTTCTCCCCAGTTCTGCATAATCAGTCATCATTGATGGTCATACGATATTATTCCAGTAAGCATAGTCTGCCACACTTTGTTCCTCCAGAACTCTCATCTTGACCCACCAGAGATTTTCAATGATTGAAATCTCTTTCTGAATCCCTGCCAAACTCCCCAAACACAAAAACAGATTGAAAGAACTTAACATCGAGATCTGCTGCAAGTTCTGACCCAGTTCAGGACACAAAGGAGAAGCAATAATATATAATTGTAGAAAGAAGCAACTCACGGTCAGAAACGGGAGAAATCACCTCAAAGATGAACTTGTGCAGAAAAAATTCGATCAAAGATTCGCGGGATGACATTTACATGGGAGATCAATGGAGCGATGCGATCAAGAGAATTGGGCAGATTAATGGTTTATCTAAATACGAGCAATTTGAGGAGTTATTCGCAAGTATCCTCTGAATGGAAGAACACAGCGTACAACTAAAAAGAAACATTTCAACATACCCATAAAAAACTTCGATGTAATTTTACATTTAATACTACAGAGATTTTTTTTTTCAGGTATCAGCGTATACCTTGATCAATGGATTTCCCTTGTTTATGTCCAGCTTCCCGGCGTCGTTGCACACTGATCAACCTATAAGACAACATCGCATGCAAAATATTATACATGACTATTTCTATGATCGTACAAGATGGGAACTTGTACTCTCCAATGTAGTTAGCTGACACCCAGGACGTCCATGACATGTTTCCGATGCTTTTCATCTTCAGTTTCATGTAACAAGAGATGGCAATACAGCCGCAGTATGCTTCCATGATTAGCTATTCGGCTATTATTCTCACCTTCGACATGCAAGGAAGAGCGATTACCATAACATACAATGCCCATCCTGAATATGCCCTCTTAGAGAGTAAATGACAACTGCTCACCTCTTCATGGTGAAAGTAAGCCCCAGTCCCAGAAATATGATCTTCTACATGGGCTAAACACCCCCACCCCCCTAGTGCACCAGAATCCTTGCATTCAAATGATGGAGCATTTTAAGAGGCATTGTCTCATGAATCATTTACAAAGCTGTCGTCGCTGCAACAGGTACAGCTTCATTATCCCCGGATTCTGTGGATCTTAACATTTCCTGCTTTTGCTTTTCACTTGACCTCCTGCGCATTGTTTCAAGCCAAATAAGCAAAGCCGTTATATCGGCTGGGTTCACTCCACCAACTCTAGTTGCTTGACCTAATGTCTGTGGTCGGACCTGGAAGAAAGGTAATGTCTTAGCTTACATAATCATAAACCAAGTATAAAGCATTATTGAATCATACAGGCAGTAAAAGGTTGTGAAAAAGGTCATCCCTCCGAAAATCAATGGGACTTTAGTGCATTCTCACCTGATCAATAATGATCAGAAGACTTGAAGAAAGATAAGCATCGCTAGGAACGAAAGACTAGAGAATAAAAATTTATGTAATGAACGGTGACTAAAATTGTTGAATGTAGTATATCCCGCTCCCCCACCCCAAGAACCACCGCAAGTACCTTTTTCTGTTTAAGCGCAAAGCAGATTTTGGCAATGACTTACTCGGTTACTCCTAACAGATGCTGGCATATTCTCCAAAGCTCTATCCCCTGAATACCTAAGCATAATTCAATTTGCTTCTCTAATGGCAGCAGAAGCAACAATTACATGCCACAGAAATAAAACAGATCAAAACACCCAAAAAAGATCAACTACGACTGATCTGCTCTGTGCGGCCAATTAGGCATTCACCAATTTCCATGTTCTGAACTTATAAGCAGTAAGAATCATATAAAGGCAGCAAAGATATATTTCCTTCTGTCCCAAGGCTTTTTCCATATAGACCTCTGCAAATATCCATAATTACACAAATATCCTTGCAGAGTGCCTATTGCCTATTAGATTACCCCCAGCATCCTCAAACAGCTATGCCCCAAACGTAACTTCTGAAGGAAACATCTGCAGGTTCTATTTTGCATACCCCTGAAAAGTCACTGGAGGGCATATTTCCAACACTTCAAAGATGTCAGCTATCAATCTCACAGTTGCTTTGTAAAAATATTTGCACAATTAAGATATTTGTAAAGTTTATATGCAACCATCCCTATTTAAAACCTACACTCTGAATGAGCACCAGGAACTTATAATAAGCTAAATAAAATACACACACAACGGTTAAAACAAAATGACAGATGCAACATAGCAATTGAACAATCACTGACACATCACACATCTGATGGCTATCATTGAAACTAGAAATAAGCAGTCATCCGTTAGTTCATCCGTGGTACCCAAGATCCCAAAATAGTGCCACCATCTCAACTGGGCCAGCCAAAGGTGTTTGCTGTATATGCACACAATAGTTTCAAGCTAAATCTAATACGAAACGTTTGAATTTTCCCTTAGAGTAAACACTGGCAGTTCACAAAATATAAGCATATATGTAATGCTTGCATTCCCCTTTCAAAAGCTTTACCTTTGAAAGCTTTTCCCGTGCTTCCAGAGACAACGTTGTAACTGCATGATAATCGAGGTTCTCAGGAAGTGGCCGATGCTGCTGGTTCACAATCTGAGAAAAGCGAAAAAGATAGACATTGAATAAACAATTAAAAGAGGTAGATAATAGGGATCTTTCAAGACTAGTTACAAGCTTACTTGCTGTAGTTGACTCTGTTGTCTCGAAATGAAACCTTCATATTTTATATCAATCTCTACACACTCTTTCTCCATCTTAGAGAGATGCTTGTTTCCAAGCCCATGGTTATCAAGAACTTTATATTGTATATGTGGCTTCTTCAAAATACTTTCTAGGCTAGCAGAATCTCTGACTGGTTGACCAGACAAACGACTAACTTCAGCAGCAAAGTCTCCCCCTGCTTGACATATCCAGTCATTGTAGCATTATGATTGACATAGATCAACAATAGATCTGAATTTCAATCATTAACCTAACAAAAAAAACTACAGTTCTGCTATAGGCTTTTCTTTTGGCATTCTGCTTTTGGCAATTGAATTCCACAACCAAACGTAATTTGCATTGTCAATCTTTATTATTTCTTTTGGCATCAACAAATCATAACCTTTTGATCACCTTCTAAAAGAGGAACACTGGAAGAAATGAAGGGTATGCATAATATAGCATGTGAGAGCAAATAGTGCAAAGGTATGAATATGACCACCTGGAACCCGCACAGCCTTAAGACGTTGTTTTTCCTCAGAAATCCTTGCTTGCTTAGCCTTGTACAGGTCCCAACACCTATCATCTATCAATCCAATATCTCTCCCTAATGGTGTTAATCTGCTGTCCGCATTATCAGCACGCAAAAGCAATCTGTGTTCTGATCGGCTAAGAAACATAAAACAGATGTTAGAACTGGATATACGCATCCAACAATTAGGAACTGAAACAAATTTTGGAGGCTAAAGATAGCGAGAGAAAAGTAGCTGGTTCGTGTCACAACTCTATCACAGATGAAAATGAAATCATCAAAAGCATTGCAATGAAATAATTAATAGAGAAATTTGGACTTGTTTTAGCCCTTTCCCTAAAATTCTCCTAAAAATGTAATAACAGAAACATAAAAGGCATCTTACTGAAAATTCATGCACTCAGCATAGTTGTCAAGGCGCCCGCCTAGGCGGCGCCTAGGCGGCAAGGCGCCTTTCCAATGGCGCCTTGCCAGGGCGCCTTGTCTGGGGCCAAAAAGGCGCCCAAGGCGCCCGCCAAGGCGCCTAAGGCGCCAGCCTAGGCGCCCAAGGCGCCCAAGCAAGGCGCCTTGGGTATTTTTACATCATTAAAAAAAGTTTTTGAGGGATTTTTCTCCCTTGATACCCCTCACAAGGGACACTTATTTAATGATAGTTTCAATATATTAATATATTGTATTATCACTTATACTATCATACATATTTAAGATTTATGATTATAAACATATATTATATACTTAATTAAGTTCTTTTTCAATTCTTTCCTCTCTCTCTCTCTTTGTCTCACTTATACTTATACTATTACATACGTTTTTCAACTCTTTCATAGGCGGTCGATCCGCGACTACTCTGCGCCCCCCCATTTAATAATATTATAACAATATTTTACCATCACTTATACTATTGCACATATATAAATTTTATAATCATAATTTACTTATGTGCATTGATAAAACACTCATATTCAATTATAACATAACAAATATAATTATATTTATGTTTTTTTTATATATAACAACCTCCCGACTCAGCCTTCCTTGAATACCGCCTTGACCGCCTAGGCGACGCCTAAGCGGCCGCCTTGTCGCCTAAGCGGAATCGGTACCCTTCAACGCCTTGGGCGCCTTGTCGCCTTGACAACTATGGCACTCAGAGACTAATCTACTACCAGATTCTGCCATTTCAGAGCACAGTGAGAAACAAAGTACCCAAAGAAGTCTTCCACACTGAAAAGACTGATTCTCAATAAATGACAACCACCTCAGCAATTTCAAGAACCCATGCAGTGATTGGTTATAACATGAGAAACCTTTAATGTCCCCTTCCCCACCAAACCACAAAAACGTCCTATCAAGCATCTGGCAACTTCATTTTCCTGAAGACAATAAAAAACAACAAACATTAAAAGTAAGAAAATTAAGGATTTTAAGATCGGAATCTGCCTATGGATTGGCCAAAGCAGATCCTGATCTGCATAAGCAGCCGATCTGACCAAAGGAAACCTAATCTAGGGTTGGCCTAGGAAGGTCCTTCTAAATATTGATAAAAACAAAAGAAAACAAAAGAAAACATTTCCCCGACAAGAAATGAACTAGAAATATATTATCTAAAGATCTCAAACTCAAACTCAGAGCCTTAGTCCCAGATGATTGGGTCGGCTAATATCTAAAGACCTAAGAAACGAAAAGAAAAATTCATAAAATAACAATGAAATTTTGGATGTTTTTAGTGAACCTCCAAGAAATAATAAGCTAGACATGTTTTAGAATTTGATTAAATGGACAAAACAAGCATAAATGGTTCAAAGATAAAAAATATAAAAACAAAGGCATAAGAAACTAGCAAAAGAAAAATCTAGATGCTGAGAATCAAAATATAAAGTGTGACATTGATAAACATTAAGCTTCTTCTAGAAAAATATAGCTTCCAACACATTAATACATTAGAGATTGCACACAAGACCTGGTTAGCATTCTGTAAGGCTCCCGTAGATCCTTCGTAACAAGATCATCAATCAATGTTCCGATGTAGCTACTCTCTCTCTCTAGAACAATGAAGGACTTTCCACATGAATGTCTTGAAGCATTTATTCCAGCCAAGATGCCCTGCCAAGAAACGAAAAAAGAAATATTTTTTAACTTTTCTATCTTTGTCGCATTACTATAACTGTATGTATATCAGGAATAGACGAACATGTCCTGTTGCATTTAGAAATCCCCTTGTATCTAGGCATGTTGGGGATATCATATTACAAAGAGAATTAGAGAGTTGATCTAACTTTGTTAAAGGAAACGTTTGCTACCAGCAGATCAATAAGCATGACGCCAGTGATCAATAACCCTCATTTTACTTGTAGATCCAGCTGCACAAGTGACCACGAGACAACAGGATAAGATAATCCCTATCACTGTCCCACATGCTTTGAATGAATGGTCGATGAGGGTCAGGACTCGTAGATCCTAGATAGGGATCAGCACCCCCCCCAATCCAATTCCGAAGAGAGACCGATCATGGTCTGATTTCCCAGGTTCGGCATGGATCTCACTAGGTTGGCATCAGCCAAGGACGATCCCAATCCAGAAGCTCAGGATTGGCCAATCTGATGGAGCCAGGCAATAAAGCAGGAAACTGAGGGTGGAGGGGCAGCCTGCTTTGGATGCCCCAGGTCCATGGGTCTGACCACTGACCATTCTGCAACTTAAAGATGTGGATCCCACGTATACTTGGTCTGCGAATACAAATGGGCTGTCCCAAGTATTCATCTTTACCAGGGCGGCTTGACCCCCGCCTCAGCGCAAGCTGCCCCTCCGCCCTTAGATTCAATGTTATCAGCTGCAATTAGACAATTCAGGCCAATCCATGCTGAATATTGAACCGGGATTGGCATCCCCCACTCCACCCCACACCCCCAGGATCAGAGTATCAGACTGGGAGGTGCCGATTCCTGACTGAGATGGCCAATCTGGTTGAACCAGTTATGCCAAGCTGAGATTGAACCAGATCAGAATCCCAAGCCAGGATCTGCCAATCATACCGACTCAATATTGGCCAAGTCAGGCATAACATCTGAGTTGGGCCAAGTCGAGCCAGGATTAGCCCAATCTTGTCCGATCGCGAGCTTCCAACAGATAGACCAATCCATTGATTCGATTCAGAAATCCTTGCTATTTCAGATATGGGAGAAAAGGGAAGAGATGCACTTTTAAGTAAAGGATGTAAACAGCCTAGTACTTTTATATTCTCTATGAAAAGTAAAAAATGTGCTTTCTCTCCATTATAAATTTGTATAACATTATATGGGCAACTTCCCCAAATGACTAACTAAATCCCTTGTTATATATAAATGGCATATTTGGTGAAAATCTCGTACCACCAAACAAGTTAAGTTAGATGCAGTGGAGCAAGGACCCAGCTTGAAATTGGTGTCAATGATAATCTGATAATACTAAATCAGAAACAGGTCAATGCAAGGTAGCTCAGGCTGCTTTAAGCTGTAGACATTAGCCAGATTGGCCAACAAAGCTTTGAGCAAAGACATGAAATCAAGTAAGGACATCAATTTTTATGTTTGTTTCCCATGAAAAAGAGTAGGCTAAGTGACGGGATTCTGCTTGGACTGTACATACCGAAGACGGATTCAAGAAGACTCGGTACCACCAGTTGGATTTGATTGACTTTGACAACAAATTATATTATTTTAGTATTATTAAGGTCTTATACTCTTATCTATTTAGGAGTCTATGTCAGGAGTGTCAACATTAATTAAGAGTTTAAATATATATAATAAAGCCAAAATAGGTTATAAGTTTAAATATATTGATTATCGGGTATATTTGTATTTGGATCAGATTTTTGTTTTAATTCTGTATTAAGGGTCTATTAAAAGACCCAAATCTGCAACCAGGGCAGGAATAGAACGAAGAAAAAAAATTAAAAGTTCTCTCCCCCCCCCAAGACCCCGTCTCCCTCCCCTTGGGTCTTCCTGTTCTCTCTTCTTGTCTCCTGTGCCCCCTCCCCTTTCCCTCAAGGTTATACATCTTCTTGGTTCCCTGCCCCCCTCTTCACTTCCTGACACCCTCACCAGTCACCACCTCCACACCCCCTCCCCCCAACTCCAGACTCCATCGAACACCCACGACACCTGCATGAGCCCTCATAGCCTGCATCATCCACAGGCCACCAGTTACTGGCTCCCCTGCGGAGACCCCCAGGGGCACCAAGCCCCTCCGGTGTGGCTTCCCTGACACCAACTGCACCCTCCTGAATCTCCACCGGCGACCCCTCCAAGCGCCCCCTCCGCCAGGCCCTTCCCGGACACCCCACAGCACCCATCTTCCGCCAGCCCCACGTCACCCAGCAACACCCCTACCCAAGGGCAAGAGCCACCTCACCTTCTGAACCCATCCCCCCTGTTCGGGTTCCCAGTGCACACCCCTGAGATCTCCATTCCCTTCCAATGACAACGGCATGGGAGCCAGCAGCATCTCAAGATACCAGCACTTCTCTACTTCTTCAGCGGCCCACCTGAGCTGACTGGACCGCCCGTTTGTGCAGTCTTCCTCCGCCAGACCAGCTGGCCTGGTGGTTGGTTCCCAGGAGTCGGTTCATGTTAAAGGATGTGTGATTTTTAAGTCGATTTGAGCATCCACTTTCTGAGTTAGCATGACACGACACTGAAGCGACAACTCAACTGAATTGGGTCCGGTTTTGAGCTGTTTGACTTCAGTTTGGTTACATCAGTTCAGTTGCAGCCGTCAATCAGTTTTGGCATCGAGTGGTCTGGTTCAGCAGTGCATAGCAGTACGACTGGACTTGTTTGGTGACTCATCATCAATGTGCGGCGGAAGCATGGTGGGACCCGCACAGTTCGATCAGTCGATTTGGCACATACAATGGATGAATCCTCTCTTTTTGTTCTGCATCACTAAGCCTATGAAATTTGGTGTTTGCATTTCAATCCCTATAAATTTCTACAAGTTGTTTCTTCAAGAATGGTCAAAAGACCACAATTTGTCAATTTCTATTAATATAAAAAGGAATACAACAAAAAGTGAGTAAAAATCAGACACTCGTACAAGATTATATATTAGCTCACCAACAGGGAAGTATTTCTAATTTATCTATTCAGGATAAGGGAAAAAACTTCTTAGGAATCAAATCTATTCTCTGAGAAGTTTATGGGAATCACAACAGAAATTCCTAAAATATTGAGATTTATTTCTGATTTGATATATTTTCAGATACTCAAAAATCTATGTTTATATGGTCAAATGTTGATATTGTTTACAACTTCCAGATAATTATCAGTCAATTAAATCCAAGAGTTCCATTTTGGAATTACCATGGTGCACATAACCATCATTTAGTAAGGTATCAAGTGACTTTTCTGTCTATTCAAGTTTCTCAAATCTTATCAGGAGACAACTTCACCCATGGTTTGCAGAATCGGTCTATCCAAATCAAGATTGGCCAATTCTTAGACTGGATCGCCCTGCCAATCCAATTTTTTACCGGAGAACTGATCTGGTATAAGATCCCGGCAGAATCAGCCTGGAATGGCTGAATCGGGGCCGGAATCACCCGATTCAACCAACTCCAATTGGCAGTGCAGTGCCGCAGCTGCCACCGCCGGGGACCTTTACAGCCATTTTGAATCTGATCTAGGCCCATGTTTTGGGGTGTTTTCAGTTTTTAAGACTTTTGATGAACCGATTCCGGATTGGTTTTTCTCCCAGAGAATCAGCTGGGATCGGGCTGATCCGATCGGATCATGATGCATCGATCACGCAGTCACCAAATAAGAATATGTTTTTTTAGAAATCACTGGATAAAAAAATATTAACCACACAAGGATGACATACAATTTCACACACATTATATGAAATATCACGGAAAAGGAAGCGCTTCTATCATTGGTAAAACATTTTTAGACAAAAGGCATTCGATGAACAAAATACCTGAGCGGCAGCTTCTTCATAACCTGTCGTTCCATTTATCTGGCCTGAAAAGAAAAGCCCTTCAACTTTTTTAGTCATGAGAGTCCGTGAACATTGATGTGCAGGTAAAAAGTCATATTCTACAGCATAAGCAGGCCTCAGCATCAAACATTTTGCAAGCCCAGGCAATGTCCTCAAGAGTGCTAGCTGCAGGCGCTCAGGTAATCCTGTTGAAAATCCCTAATTTAAAACTAATCATTGTCATCTGGGCAGAACATAAAATAATAGAACTGCATAACACAACTATGCTGTCAAAGAGATCGAAATATGACAAAAAGGCACACTGATGTTGCTAATGATCAGCTGATGCAGACTAAGGTGATCATTCTTGTTTTCAGTGAAAAGCATTATAAAAAATAAAGGGTAAGAACTATTATGGAAACCAAAGATGGATATTTTCAGTTTGTTATCATTGATCTGTGAAAATGGCAGTAAAATAAAACATAAGATACCCAAAATACAGCTTAGGCATAATATTGTATAAATTAGGAGAGCAAAAAAATGGATCCAGAAATGCATGTTAAACAAATGCAACTTGAATGCCAAAAGACAGAGGGATGTCTAAAGTAACATCAGCATGGCTGCAAGTAGGGGTGGGCATTAATCGGGTCAACCCGATGACCCGACCCGAACCAACCCGAAATTGTCGGTTTGGTTCGGGTTGAAGACTGTATTCGGGTCCATCGGGTTGCAAAATGTTCAACCCGATGAAAACCGAACCAGACCACAACCCGAACAACCCAGCTTCCCCCCAGCCCACCAGCCAGCGGCCCATTAATCTGTTTGTTGAGTTGTTGTGGAGGAGGAGTATATAAACATGGCAACCACTTTAAAACATCCGATGTGGGACAAATACCTTCAACTGCACTGTACACTGTTCATCTTTTTAGTCCCATATCGGATGTACTCAAACACCTACCCTCTAGGATTCTCTTTAAAACCCTCCATGTGGCCAAACAAAGCTACGCTCCACCCCCACCCCACATGAGCATATTATATGAGTAATAGCTCATTTTAAATTTTTGTTGATAAATAAAGATTAAAATTTTTATTTAATTAAGTAATTTTGTTATCTTAATTTCTTTAAGTAATAAATTATGGTTTAATTCGGTTCAAACCGAACCAAACCAATTTGTAGTGGTTTGGTTCGGTTTGGTTTGAGGTGGGTGTTCGGTTTGGTTCGGTTTGAATTTTTTTTGTTATAAACCGGACCAAACCGAACCGTGCCCACCCCTAGTTGCAAGAATTGGCAAATCGGGTATCCCAATCAAAAAGAGAGAAAGGGATAAGTGCAAGCAATGATGACTACCATGCAAAACCTTAAGCAAACTACATGGTACCTAGTAAGGGTAGAAGAGAAAGGAGCAGGGTGAGTCAGGTTAAAACATCGAACTCAAATAAAATGTCACAAGCCAATCACAATGTAACCAACCCCAGTACATGACAGCGGACAAGGCACTTGTGTAAGATAATCAGGGTATTGTTTACACTAGTTAAAGATCTGACAACATATAAGTATAAACAAAATGAAGAAAATATGCAAGACAAATAGTTCATCTAAATTGCCTATGTGGCACCTGAAACATGCAAACGTCGAAAGGAAGACACCCTCAAGCATGTGAGTGAATTCATTCTGAGTCCAAACAAAGTCAATTTTTCTCAGCGAGGAATTGATACGAGAGGGATGGACAAGAAGCAGACAGCTAATTTAACATTTAAAACATTTGGCAAGCAATAACAAGCACCCCTCTCCCTAGCGTTCAGGATGGTCATGGCAACAAAAGAAGTCCAATCTGCCAATCATAAATCTGGAAAAGTACAACTTGTAACCTACATGATCAAATTAAGAAGACCTAAGAAACCCATCAAAACGAGGAGCTAATGCGAGGTTAATATACCTGAACATACAGCTCGGGCACATTTCGGCCCTCTGGTTCAAGAAATATTTGATGTGATTCTTTGTCTTGAAATCTTACAATCTGGAGGGAAAAAATATATATATCAGCTTGTAAGCTACGACAGGTAAAAACTGTCAGCTGCAAAACAATGCACAGTCAGTCACTAATTTATGTTTTATGAAGGTGGCTTCTGCCACATTTCATTAATTTTCATAAAAAAGGATTACATGAAAAGTAAAATAAATAAAGCCAAACCTAGACTACTACCAAGTTGGTAACAATTTAGAAAATTTACAAGTAAACATGCTTCCATTTGAGGAAATTGACCCCAAGTGAAGCCCAAACCATATAAGAGCTGGAGTGAGCAGAATCTCAATCTTTAACAATGAAGCTCAAGCACTCAAGAATCCTTGACGGGTCCTTGAAAGTGTAATCAAAGACCCTCTTGTTCTGGGTGCTCCAGATTTCCAATAATATATGGACAGAAGACTGATTTTCCACAACTTAGAGCCTCCCTCCTGGGTACGTGGGTATGTCTGGATATTCTGGCCATTGAAAATTCCAGCTTTGAAACCATGAGCACCACAGGGAGCTAATAATGCCACAACCTAAAAATAGATTATTTATGTCTTCTGCAAAAGTCCCACAAAAAACACATATTATGGATTGAACAGGAAGGATGCTCTGTATCAGAAGTTTGGTTGGCAGCTGCATTATCTCCTTCACACATGCGGGATATTTTCATCAAAAAAATAAAGAATGCTTGACTGAAGACATTTAGGAGGCTTCTGACACTAATGTTTTAATTTGCAACTAGAACAAGATACCGTGGGCTTCCCAATATCTTTTATCTTTCAAAGACGTAATGGAAATGTAACTATATCATAAAGAATGATATGCAAAATTACAAAATTGTAGAATATGCATAATGGACATACCTTATCTTCAATTGACGGACAATATCTTGGTCCCTTGGCATCAACCCAGCCACCATATGTTGGTGTCTCATGAAGGTTGTCCTTAATAAGCTGGTGAGTGCTTTTTGTGGTGCGTGTCAAGTAACAGCACAGTTGTTCTCGTTCAACATGGAACTTGGGATCAAAGCTAAACCAGCTTACCTGATTCATGACCCACAGACATAAGACTAAGCACCCTCAGTGCAAGATTTCGCCTGAATAGCTGAAGTTTTAAAGTCAAGAAATACTGTTGAAAGACCAAAAGACTAGCTTTGCGAGTAAAAATAATTTCAGTCTCCAGTCATCCAATGCCTTGTTTGGTTTGCATGATACACAATAATCAATTTTTTTTCCATTGGCAATAACATGATGAATCCTACTGACATTGATGAACGTAAGTCTAGAAGTACCATTAAAAACAGGTATGCACAGGAAACAAAATTGTAGGCCTATGTTGTGATTGGACAATAAAGCATCCTAATAACAGAAACTGGCATTTATAGCTTCATATTTATTTAATTATAATTGTGAACAAATTCAATATAACATGCTGGTAGATTAGGCACATTCATATCTTGGCAGATCCCTCATGCAGTCATGCCCAATGTTATATTCAAGCTAATTGCATATTAATTAACATTTATTTAACACCCATCTAATTTGTTTAAGTTAGATTGTGGAACAAATCATGAAAAAGTACAATGTGCACGTGCTCTAAACTTCCAAGTACACAACAAACAAAAAAGTAAGAGATACACAGTTCAAAACACACTTAACTAGGGAATGTAAAAAATTGAGTAAAATTTCTAAGATCATTTTTATTGCTCTTCTAATATTTTATAACTTTTATCTTCTTTATCTGTCAGGGGACTTGGAAAACTCGTGTTCTGAGCATCAGTTTCCATCTGGCTTCGTCAGTTGGAAAAGCTTCTGAGGAGAGAGTTTTGTTTTTTAGTCGTGTGCTATCCTTCATTCATTTGATCCTTCTTGCCAGTTTTCTCTCTAATCTCTGTCCTCGGTATTTTTTTACTTTGAAGTGGATTATGACCTAAAATCACCTTCCTAAGGACAGTATCATATGATACTATGAAGTATGAACAGGACTCATGTTATTTGAGGAAGAATCACTTTCAGTTTTTGTATAACCACCTGTGAGAATGGTGCTTGAGGAGAACAAAGAGAGAGTGGATTTATTAATGAGGCTATAAGATGAGCACACATTTGAGATGTTCAAATAACTGAGAAATGAAAATAAATACTAAAATTGGCTTATATAAACAATCGGTACAGCAACTCACAAGAAGGATGGATAGTGTATAAGCAAGTTGTGGTGCATCTTTATCCTTGTTACATGTTATGGACTGAAGTATAACTTATCTCCATATTATTGTCCTTCAGGTTTTATGTTTTGTTACCATTAAACTTCAAACAAGGATCAGTAAACAGATAATCAGGTACCACTTATAGATAAACAATATATTTTCTGGTCAAAGAGAAATTACCAAAAAAATCTAATATGCACCCAACTTCAGCAAATCATCAAGAGCTTGGTGACCTAGTCCTTTAAACAATTAAAATTAGAATTCACAATTGGAAGCTGTCATTTACCTCATCATCTCCATGTTGGGGCTCCAGTTCAGAAAAATCCACAGTACGCCGGTCAATTCGGGCAGGAGTCCCAGTCTTCAATCTATCAGTCTCAAATCCAAGTTGACGTAAATTATCTGTAAGCCCATGAGATGCTGCCTCCCCAGCTCTTCCGGCTGGCAAAGAAGTTCTACCAACCCATATTTTACCACTCATAAATGTGCCTGTGGTGAGTACGACAGAAGGCGCATAGAAGTTCATACCAAAAAATGTATGAACACCTTCCACGTCATCATTCTTGCCCACTAGCACTCCCGTTACCATAGCCTCTCTTATGAAAAGATTTGGGGTACTGCAGTGGTACATACAGGTCAAAAACAAGGTAAATCCCTCAGTCTAGATACAGAAATAAGAGTGAACAAAAATTTCAGGCAATCTTGCACTACCTGCCATACTTTAGGCAATTTAGAGAGTCGGGAATGACCGAAAATTTAGTAACTTTTCAGCATATCAGTTCGGAAAACAGAGCATAAAATTAAAGGATGATCTTTGGCTTGTGGGTCCACCCAAGAAGGAAGAAAGCACTGTAGCAGTTTATTTTTCTCTCTTACTTGCTCTTGAGGGCATAGTGTGTGGGTGGAATAGAGAAGCTGGTGCAGGTGGCCAAGAAAGGAGGTCCATATAGACTATTCCAAATAGCGGTGAGGACATTTTAGTATTTTTCTTTGTCAAAATTTAGGATTGAAAAGTTAAAACTGTTCCTAAAAGATTTCTCCTACGAAGTCCAAAAGGAATTTGTGTTTCAGAATTTAATATAGAATATCAATATTTTTAGAGTATTAAAATTCAAAAAACTGCAATAGTTTATTTCTAAATTTTAAGAGATAAAATAAAATATTTATTAAAGTCATTAAATATTTCTTGAAGTCATTGTTCCCACGGCAGATGTGAACGTTGAGAATTAAAAAATAGAGAAATACATTAAGGAACAAAAATAATAATGGATATGGAGTGTAACATAGAATATAGTACTTTATAGAGTCATAAAAATTAAAAGCCAAATGATGTGCAAAGAACAACGAAGCTCAAATATGAATGAGAATGAAAGCACATAAAAAATAAGTGGCTGACCTTTCAACAACTTTTTTCATTTCCACTGCATACTCTCTTTTATCAACCTGTGCACGCAATGCCCGAACAGCAGGACCTTTAGACATGTTCAAGACACGTTTTTGCAAGTAACATCTGAAGGAAAAAAGGACAAATAATAGTTGTCATTTAGCTGAATAAATGTAGGCTGATAAGCATATAAGCACCTTTTGCCAAAACTATAGTAACACAATTCCATTGGTCAATATTACGAAAACAGAACGAACTTTCTATCACGTATTTGAACAAGAAGGTACTGAGGTGGTGGCTGGAGAGTAAGATTTCAGAAATATATCGGCTTTGAATGAAAAAGTAATGTCAAAGTCTTGCTTGAACTAGTGAAGCCTAGTAAGAAACTTACTGTTCTCAGATAAAACAACAAAACGAGAAAATGGTACTAATATTTAGAACCAGACAATAATAAGACCAATGAAAATGATATCCAGTGTGGATGACTAGAGAATATAATGAAATATAAAAGGTTAACAAAAAATGCACAGTCAATGAAAAGATACTACTGCAAAAATGCAGCAATTTAACAAAATTATTGACAAGCACGCCATGAATCATTTTGCCTTTCATCTGCGTGCAAAATACATAATAAATAATAGTTTAAAGCTCCACTGTCTGAAATGAAACAGATAAGAAGCTTGGGCAAACCTGAGCAAAGAGCCAGACCACCCACCACAACCAATGCCAAACTTGTTTGCAGGCACTTGACCCTCCTTATTCAGAATAGCCTGTTTGAATTTTGAGAGTCCACAAGTGTCCTCTTCAACCACCAGAAAAGTTCCTCTAAACTCTAAGTAGTTAACAGAAGCACCATAGTCACCCAGACACTATTAAGGTACCCGCATCAAAGCAAAGATAAGCTCCACAGATCACCAGAAAAACCTGCAGTGGATCCTTTACATCTCAATAGAGAACATTCCCTTCCATGGCCAAGCCAACACCTAATCTGAACGTGATGCAGAAACCAGAGCACCTTCCAACTAGGTCCTCCATCAGATAGAAAAAGCCCTGCTACATGGAAGGCAACAGAGGGCAAGGACTCGCAGGACTTTCATATGTATGGCTGACCCACAGTAACATTACCCAAGGATGATAGTCTTTCCAACCTTCAGCATGAGGTGAACTATGTTCTTCGCAGCCCTCTACAAGTGGTGTCAGCCAGTCAGAAACCAGCTGCAGTTACTATTTTTACTCATATGATGCACTGAATTTGATTTAATGCAGGCTGGGCTGGGTCTCACCAAAGTTCATTATGGGCCAGGACAAACATGAAATGCAGGGTCAGCCATCAGGCACAAGCCAAGTCTAAAATTCAGAAGTGCTCCCTTTGCTCTTCTCTATTTCTGTAGAAAATAACATCTCTAACAAAATGTGCTGGAAAAAGTTGATGAATGCTATATTTGAAATGCAGCCTTCATTTATAGTTGATGAATGCAATATTGATAAATGTGCTGGAAAAAGAGATTTATAGAGAAGTCGCTCACATAGGCAATCCTTAGCCACTCTACTACATACATCCTTGTGAATTGTGATAGTTTTATGGACCACTGTAGGTAAACTTGAAGTCAATTTTTGGTGTGGGAAATGCCAGCTGGAGTAGATAGTTGTCACTACTTGTCATAGGCTGCTCCTTTTTGTCAAACTGCAGCAGTTTGGTAGATGTGTGGTGAGGATGTTGAAAGTGTTGATCATCTGTTCGTGCCTAGTGGGCTGTTATTTTGCAAAGGAAGACTGATGTTTTATCTTCTGAAATGTTCAACTTTTGCAAGCCAGACCAGACACCTGTGAAGAGCTGTCAGTCCTAAAACAGAAAATGGTTCTGTTGGCATGCATTTTTTTTAGAAAAAAAGGGGGGGACAAATGGGCAGGCCTAGGAGCAGGCCGGACGGCCCACAATTCAGCCAAATTGGGCCCAATCAGGGGTCCACGGATGCCCAATCAGCAACCCATCATCTCACCTAAAAATTGAGCCAAATCCCATCCTAAAACCAGGCCCTGCGCAGCCCACAGCAGAGCATGGGCCGCAGCCTCCAGTTGGCCCAATTGGCCCATGCAAACAGGCCCATGCGCAGCCCATCTCTAAGGCCCACCTGCGGCCTAGTGTGAACAGGGCACACTGGCCCACTTGCCACCTCAGCACCCCCTGCGCACCACCTGTCACCCCAGCCACCAGCCGCCCCATGCAGCCAATCCAGCCCTGCATGGGGGGGAGAAAAAGGCTGCGCACCACCTGTCACCTCTGCCACCTGCGCACCACCTGTCACCCCAGCCACCAGCCGCCCCATGCAGCCAATCCAGCCCTGCATGGGGGGGGGAGAAAAAAGGCTGCGCACCACCTGTCACCTCTGCCACCTGCGCACCACTTGTCACCCCAGCCACCAGCCGCCCCATGCAGCCAATCCAGCCCTGCATGGGGGGGAGAAAAAGGGCTGCACACCACTTCTCATCTGCTGCCACCTGCGCACCAACCCAGGCCCATGTGCAGCCCCCCTGCTGACCCTTCATCTCCCCTCCAGCCTCTATAAAAAGAGGGGTGCGCACCAGCATTTGGGGAAAAGGTCTTTTGGACGCCGACAGGCTGCTGCTCTCCTGCTGTCCCTGCTGCCACCCGCGACCAGAAGAAGAAAAGAGAAAGAAGAGAAGAAGGAGAAGGAGAAAGGCTACCTCCGGGGTCCCTTCCTCCTGCAGGAAGGGGTCTTTTCAGGCGGCCGTCTACATCCCTCTTCATCCGATATCAGAAAAAACAGGTGGGTGAAGAATCATTATATAGATATGTAGCCCTCTATGGGCGCCATCTTCACCCTCCCTTTCACACTCTTCTAAATCTCCTCCATTGGCTGAACCGGTCCCAATTCAGACCCCAGACAGGCCTCATCTCGGCCCCCATCAGCAAGCCCCATTTCAACCCAAGAGGTAGTCCCTGACCAGGCCCATCTCCGGCCTATTCAAACCCACCCAAGCAGGACCCCTCCTGACCAGTTTCCTGCTCCTCTTTCAGCCCACCTGCCACCTTAGCAGGCCCTCTGCGACCCACCAGGACAGCCCACATGCTGGCCCAGAAACAGGCCTATAACCGGCCCACGCCTGACCCCAACCTGGTCCCAAATCAGGTCCCCAAAGTGCCCATGCGCAGGCCTGCTTCGGCCCAACCAGAGCCCCATCAATCAGGCCCCAGCCGGTCCCCAAACCAGACCCCAAATAGGTCCATATACAGCCCATATCAGGCCCCAGCCGGTCTCCAAAACCAGATCCCAAACAGGTCCATATATAGTCCATATCAGGCCCCAGCCGGTCTCCAAAACCAGATCCCAAACAGGTCCATACACAGCCCATATCAGGCCCCAGCCGGTCATCAAACCGACCCCAAAACAGGCCCTAGAACATCCCCTGAATAAGCTCAAAACCAGGCCATCCAGTAGCCCCTTTGTGCAGCCCAAAGTCAGGCCTCCCAGCTGTCCTTTGTACAGCCCCAAGCATGCTCCTTAAAGCAGGCCATTCTCAGCCCATCCTTGGCCCATGGTTCTGCCGCCACAGCAAAAGGGGATGTGCTCCAAAACAGGTTCTGCAGAAGCCATATTCCAGCAAGGCAGCAGAACTTCCAGCAGGCCCTTCCGGCCCGAAGCTGTTCAAAGCAGGCCCGTTGAGCCTATGAAAATTGAAGCCCGGCTTTGAACGCCGAAGGAATGGACCGGCACGAAGTGGTTTTCAGAAAATTAATAAATAAAAAAATCAGAAATGCGAAAGCAACATTAAATTAAGGAGATCCACCCCTAGCGGGGAACTCCACCTTGGGCGGAAGCGCGGGTATGCATCCCGTAGCCGACGACCCGGACGGGGGCGCGGGCATGAGTCCCGTAGCCGTCAATCCTTCCCCCAATATGGCTAAGCTAATGCTGGCTATTTTGGATGGGTAAATTTTCACTAAGTTGAAAAATAGCCGGCATGCCGTCGTAATGCTAAAATTTTTTCCAAAAATAGTGGAGATAAACCTAAGTTGGGGGAAGGATCAATCATATCATACATCGATGTACTTCCCTCCATCTTTCAATGAAATGAAGTTCAACGTCAACTTGAGATGTTTGAAACCGGGTACCCAATGGCAGCCCGATGGGTCGGAGGCGATGCAAACCGCCAAATAAAAAATCAAAACAGAAAACTAAATCTGAAAATTAAAACAAGAAATTAAAAAACAGAGAATTAAATCTGAAGGTCAAAACAAAAAAAAATCAGAATTAAAAGAAATCTGAAATTCAAACTCAACTCAATTCGGTTCAGCAAAACCGATCTTTAACAAAATTGAGCCGGTTTTGAAACAAATCAAACCGAAATCAGACTTCAAACAAAATCTGCCAAAACAAAATCAGATGTCAACTGAATCTGTCAACACAAAAGGAAATCAGATTTTGATTAAGCCCAAAACACATAAATTCCAGATTTAAATAAATCTGCCCAAAAGGAAAAAAACCAGTTCTAATCAACTCCGATTGCACATATAAAACTGGTTTAATGAGCCCGGAAATCCACCGAATTTCACTTAAGTGAACAGTCAAAGGCTTAATCCAAAAAACTAAATAAGCGACACTCAAAACATGTCAAAACCCACTCAAATGAACTATTAATCTAAACCCCATGAAATCTGCATCTTAATCAAATTTTAAATAAGTTGACTAAACAAGCTTAACCTAAAACAAACTGAATTCAAATTAATAAATAATCCAATCAACAAATCCAAGTCAAGACAATTAAATCCCACATCAGTTCATATAAAATCTGAAAGTTGCATAAACTGCCAAATTCAATTAAACAAACTCAAACTCCAACAGAATAACTCACAAATCAATCAAATCCAACTTAAATCAAATTAAATCTCAAACCAAATTCAAAACAATCAAACCAATTTAACTCAACCCAGCTTAAATCAAAAAATGCAATTCAAACCAAACTCAAAACAAATTAAGTGCTCGCCTCCGTCAAATTCATGGGGTTGTTTTCTCCTATGTGTGAATGTTTATTTTGTGGATGCATGTCTTCTACTTCAATGGATTGCTATGACGATAATCAAGGGTATTCGAGTTATCTCGATGTAATTAACGTCGGATCTTCGCACCATCCGACGGGGAGAGGTCAAAATCAATTTTCAAAGAACCCAACAACCTCAAACTATAATTTTAAAAATCACTGACCTTAGTTAGTACTTTTATGGAATACCATCTATTTTCCTAAAGAAGTCAATGCTAATATCTAATTCAAATTCAAAAGAAAAAATGAATTTCCAAAACAAAAGAAATAAATTCTTTTGGAGATTTTGAGGTTACATCAGGTTCCTATAAAAAATAAAAAGATACGGTGGACACTGTTGCACCTGCTTTATTGTCATTCGATTGGGAAAGTATAAAGGATTCCACTGTGAAGTTAGACCTCCTGAAACATCTTTTAATTTTTGCTTGAAGGCAAAAATGTGGGCAGAAGTCCTTTTGTGTGAAACCTTTGCCAAATGCCTCTCCTTTGTTTTTGCTAGAGGAACGATGGGTATTTTTCTGAGAGCCAATGTATTTTGGGTGGGTAATCCTTTCAGTTTTATGAGAAGCTGGTTTCTTTGTCTTATTACTTTAGGACACTGTTAATGCTGTTATACCTTCCATGATACCAACCACATTTCAAAAGAAAATTTTGATGATTATATAACAATGTAACAAGAAATATTATTACTGTGGCATGCTTAGCACAAACTCTTCTCTCAGTGGTACTCTTGGAGCTTTTTGTACATTAATCATTTCATTACGTAATTATCTTTCTTCATATATTAATACTTCCATTTCCAAGAAATAAAATTTATGTATGCTTCATGATGCTTCTATGATGTTAAACACAGTTCCAAATATTCCATGATGCAGACATCTGATAACTGCATTTTATATGAAGTATATCCTGTAATGCAGATATCTGAGCATAATACTTTGTTAGTAGTGGTCACTGAGACAGAACCTCAGTGAACTACAAGTTACGTTTGAAGTTCACGAGGATAAGACAGATGCAAGAAGTTGAACCTCAAGAAACAAAGATAATGTAAATTAGCTTAAATGTATAAACTATAAACCATTTCAAAAGCTGAAAAGAACAAAGCTAAAAGATGACACTATCTATAAGGACATAAAAATGGCGGCAGCTTGTTTTCAACCTATCAGCCATTTTGCCAATTTCACCGCCAAGAGCATCTACTTCATGTACTAGCTGGGACTTGGCAGGACCACCAACAGCTGGATTGCATGGCTGTACACCAAAAGATGTATGATATATAATGTTAGATGATAAAACTCAAAATTTCACAGTTCTATAATACCGTGCATATAATAGTCTCTCCAAAAAAAACTTGAACAGGAAAGACAATTTGGAATGTTAAATGAAATTGTTATAGCCTGACATATGATACAGACATGAAGTGAACAACACAGTATAACATGAATGATCGAAATGAGAGACTTGTTTCTAGACGAAGGTTACTCTTTTATGAGAGAATTTTTACTTTGTGGTAGGCAAACTGTCTACTCTTGCAATCAATTAGAAAAAAAAGATGTTATATAAATTTATAAAAAAAAGCTAATACATAATTCCTTGACTGATTATCTCCTTATTCGGAATGCAAAGGTCACAATTTTCCTTTGGTCATAAAAATAGCCAAAATTCGTCATTAATAAAATAATGAAGTATTGGATGCTACAAAATAATGTCACGGTCACTGTTCAGAACTTAAAAGGAAAGAGAAGGTCAATAAATAAAGAACAAATATAATGGCATTACCTACAACGATAAGAATATAGCCATTTCCTAATCATTTATCCTTTAATCCATCACTGAACATAGATGTGTCAATTTTTTAAGATTATTGCGAGTGTATATCTCTTTGGGATTCCATAACGTATATCAAAGTACATGTTAAGTTTTAGGGTTGTATTGATTTCATATCTATGAATGTAGGTGTATTTGCAAATATACACTTATGTTGATATTAATTTATTTACTTCATCGAACTTGAAAACATGCAGATATACCGAAAGAATAAAAGCCATCAATTTGATATCTAAAACCCTTAGCTTTTAAAAATCTTGTGTTTTCCCCCAGTTTGAGGTTTTGGGGGGCACTGAAAAGGTAGTACTGCAAAATAAGACAGTCTATGGGTCAATTTCAGCAAGACTGCTGAAATACACATCCAGCTGACTGAGGCTTCTTAAGAAAGCTTAACAGTCTTCTCAGCACAATATCCTCAAACAAATAAAACTGAGTTAAATTCAGCAAAACACATCGTGTGCACTTATGGCATTGAGATGGTCGAAGTCCAACATTTATAGAGCAATGTGTCTAATTGGATCAACAATGAAATGCAGGCAGCACCGCAGCAGACATGCAGTGATGATGATGCACTATGAAGCTCCTGCATGGTCCTGTGTGAACCACCTTTTTACGCGTCTGTTCTTTTAGAAAGAAAGACATTTTTGGATACCACGGACTTATCTAGGAAAATAGATGATACCTAAAATATTAGGTAGTCTGGTGATAGTTTAAAAATATAAGAACTGAGGTTCGAGTTCTTTGAAAATTTCATTTTTTACCCTTCTCCGCCGGATGGTGCGAGTATCCGGCGTTAGCTTATATTTTGATTAACCGTCACGACAACCTATTTTTGGAGAAATGCACATCAACAGAAAATAAGGAACACAAAAGGGAAGCGGCCTTTTGGGTCCGATGAGATGCAAACTGATTTGGTTCGGGTTTGTTTTATTTGTTTGTTGGTTGACTTTTTTTTATCAACTTGAAGTCGATTTTTATTGATTTTGAATCAATTTGTTTGATTTGTTGTTTTGGTTTAGTTGTTTGTTTTTGGTTTGGATTTGGCTTTTGATTTTGATTTTGTTTTGATTTGAGTTTGATCGACTCAAGTTGTTTTGGTTTTTTGATGTGCTTAAAGAGTTTTAAACATGTTTGGATTTTTTATTTGGTTGGTTTTCTGAATTTTCAGATTCTGGATTTATGGTTTTGAGTTGATTTGGACATGTTTTGGATGTTTTAAAGTGTTGCTTATTTAATTTCTTTTGAAATTAAGCATTTGTTGTCCATTTTGGTAAGGTGCGGTGCTTTTTAAATGAATTTTCAGATTTGTCAATTCTGTTTTTTTGGTTGAGTTCACATATTATCAAATCTGATTTTTGTCTGTGTTTTCGGATTGATCAAAATCTGATTTTTGTTTTGATTTATAGATTTGATTGAAATCTGAAATTGCTTGTGTTTACAGATTTGATTAAATCTGATTTTTGTTTTGATTTACAGATTTGATTGAAATCTGACTTTTATGTGTTTGGATTTGATCAAAATCTGATGTTGGTTTGATTTGATTCAAAACCGGTTCACTCCTGTGTTGAAGTTCAGTTGTTGGATGAAATCGGTATGATTTCAAGTTTCAATTTCAGGTTTTGTTTTAATTCTGTTTTTTATTAAATTTTCAGATTTGATTTTCTGTTTTGGTGTGGAATTTTCAGATTTGATTATGTTGTTTATTTTTTTTTGATGCTTTGCATCTCGGTCGACCCATCGGGCTACTATTGAGTGCCCGGCTTCATGCATCATAAGATGACATCAAAGTTTCATTTCATTGAAAGATGGGGTGAAGTACATTGGTGTATGATATGATTGATCATTCCCCCAATATAGGTTCTCCACTACTTTGGAAAATTTTCTGCATTACGACAGTATGTCGGTCATTTTCCAACTTAGTGAAGTTTACCCATCCAATAAGGCTAGCCAATGACTTAGCCAAAATTGGGGGAAGGATCATCGGCTACGGGAGCATGCCCGCGCCGACATCCGGATCGACATCCTAGGACGTACCCGAGGGAGCCGTCCAAAAGACACCCTTAGTTTATTTTTTGCATTTCGCATTTCTGTTTTCATTATTTGTTTTTTTTTTGGTCAAGGCCGCTTGGGCTGGTTTTGAATTCCATCGGCGTTCAAAGCGGGCCTTTGATCTTCTTGGGCCGGAAGGGCCTGCTGGATTGCTTTGGGCCGGGAGGGCCTGCTGGACTTGTGCGCCTCCATCTGTCTTGATGGTAGGGTAAGGGCCTGCCTGGACAAAACGATCGGCCCATCGTACGGATTCCGAAAGGGTCCGGGACATCGCCCCTACCCACCATTGCTGAAAATGGCGGATTCTGCATTTCTGCTGGTCTTGATGGTAGGGTAAGGGCCCGCCCGGACAAAATGATCGGACCGTCGTACGGATTCCGAAAGGGTCCGGGACATCGCCCCTACCCACCATTGCTGAAAATGGCGGATTTCTGTACCCTGGCTGAGTGCTGCAAACTTGCCCCTATTCGGAACTCCCTGGACTGTTGTCCTCTCGGTAGGCCACAAAGGGGCTGCTGGAGGGGACTTCAAACAATTTCTTTTGGAGTAAACAGGACCTGTTTGAGGCCTGTTCGGTTGGGTCACAAAGGGGCTGTTTTGGTTTGGTTTTAGGTGGGCCGGAATGGGCCTGCAGGATTTGTGCTTGACCGCCTCCTCTTGTCTTGATGGTAGGGTAAGGGCCCGCCCGGACAAACGATCGGCCCGTCATACGGATTCCAAAAAGGTCTAGGACATCGCCCCTACCCACCATTGCTGGAAAAAATGACAGGTTTCTGCTTCATTACTTGTTGAGTGCCTTAGCACTGCCCATCTTTTTGGAGCTCCATGGATTGCTGTCTCCCCGGAAGGCCACAAGGGGGCTGCTAGAGGAAACTTCAAGTTTGTCTCCTTTTTTGGAGGTGAACAGGACCTGTTTGGGGTCTGTTCGGATGTGCCACAACCACAAGGGGGCTGATGGGGGGCCTGGGATGAGGCCAAACCTGGGTCCTGAACAGGGGGCTGAGCAAAGGCAGCTTCGGGCCTGTTTGAAGGGTCTGTTCAGGAGCTTTTGTTATGGGCCGAAATGGGCCTGTTATAGCTCTGTTCAGGGAGCCAACAAGAGGGCAGAAATGGGCTTTTAGGTGGTCCGAACAGGGGCTGATAGGAACCATTTTTTTTGGGCCATGGGTTGCCGATGACGATGAAGGCCTCGTTTAGGCCATCGGAGGGGTTGAGAAGAAAACATAAAAGAGGAGGAAGGGGTGCCCTTAAAGAGCTACATAGTTAATATAAGTATGCCCCTACCTTTGCTTTCTTCTTCTTCCTTCTTCTTCTTAGGCTGCTGGCAGGTGTGCACGTTGGAAGGGCAGTAGGCAGATGCTCTTCTTCTTCCTCCTCCTTCTCTTCCTCTCTTAGCTGCTGGCAGGTGCAGATGCAAACGTGCAGCAGGCAGAGGGGGCTGGAGCAGGCACACAGCAGCCAGCAAAGGGGCAGCCTGTCGGCATCTTCAGCTGGTCCCCCTTTCTCTTGGGCACCCTCCTCTTTTTATAGAAGATGGGGGGATATGAAAGGGCAGGCCAGGTGATGTACGTAGGATGACCTTTGGCTTTCCCCAAGACAGTTTTGATTCACTTGACTCCTTGAATTCCCCTAGGTTTTTAATGCCTTGACCTGCCTTTTGAATTCTTCCACGTTGGCCAGACCCATGGCTTTCCCCATGCAATTAATTTCCCCATGCAATTAATGGGTCAAGGATGAGGTGGCAGGTTGAGCTGGCAGGTGCTGTTCACACCAGGCCGCAGGTGGGCCTGGCCCAGTTTGGGCCTGCAAATGGCCTCGGGTGGGCCTGTTTTCTGGGCCAGCAGGAGGCTGCGGCCCAAGCTGCTGTAGGTTGGTACGCAAGGCCTTTTCATGGGCCCAATTACTTGGTTATAGGCTGGAGTGACAGGGCTGGAGATGGGCTGCCAATTGGGCCCAAAAATTGGCTGAATTGTAGGCCTTCTGGCCTGCTCTTACTGGCCCATTCATTCCTCCTCTTTTTTTAAAAAAAAAAATGTACGCCGACAGGCCCTTAGCATTTGATGAGGAATAAATGATGCTGGATGAGATTCTGGAAAGAAACACAGGGTTGTCTTGCTTCTGGTGGCAGTCATCCAGCAGGAAAGAAACAAAGACGAGTACAGGACGAGAATAAATGAAGAGAGAAAGAGAGAAAGGAATTGAATTGATCAATTAAAACGAGTATGAAAGAGCACCTCCAGCGGGTCGAAGAAGGAGGATCAGTGTTGGGATACTGCATCAATAACCAAGAACCAGAAGAAGAAAAAAAAAAGATAAGAACTAGCCTTTGCTGCTCTTACCAAGAGGATAAAGCCATTGGTACCCATTTGAATGATTAAGAAGCTTATCATCCATGGTAGGTGCATTGCTGGAGAAGATGAATAAAAGTGTATTGACTGGTGTCCTGCACTGAAAAAAAAACGACAATGCAATGCAGAAAAGTGAATGATGACCACCCTTATCAAGGTATTATTGTAGAAAATCAATCTGAGCCATAATTGTTTGCACCAAGTATGGTTTGGGTAAGGACAGTGGCAGGTTTTATGGGATCTAGAAAGGAATTCTCCAGGACTGAAAAGTATTTTAGTCATCTACATTTGTTGTTCTAGGCAATGGCGGAAGGATCAAGTTCTGGAAAGATCATGGCTCACTGAGTTGGCTGATTCCGGGATTGGATCGGCATATGCCAACCCGATTTGGGGTTAGGGTGGAAAGACCGATTCACCCCCAATTTCCCGCTGGAATCTGCCAAAATCGACAGAATCGGGACCAATTTTACTCAAATCAGGTGATTCCAGCAACTCCTTGCTAGAATAGGCCACCACGGCAAAGCAGCGCCACAGTGGGCTTCATTTCAATGCCGATTTCGGCTCCAAAAGGATTGGATCAGACTGGAATCCAATTTAGGTGCCGATTTTGTGGTTTTTTTCTATTTTTAGGGTGTTTTGGAAAACCGGTCCAGATCATTTTTTCCTCCCATGGAATATTTTACCAATCCTATCAGATCCAGATAGGAATCAGCACTAGCTGATCCAATTGCCGATTTTGATACCGTGATCCTTGGGAAAGATAATGGATAGGGTTAGGGTATGAGTCGATGGCAAATTTGTTCCCTTCTCTCCTTAGAATTGCTATTAAATAAGATGCTACAATCAGATCGCATTTTAGGTTGATCAGGTGAACTTGTCCTTTGCTATCAAATAAAACTTGAAGGATAAGGAAGTTTATGCACTCACAAGATTGATGGACATAATTCAGCACCAAAGATGTGTTGAGCTTCGACTAGATATGTTGTCATGGTATCCCAGCAAGAACTCAATTTTCTCAATGAGGTCAGCTAGTCACAAGTTGAGGTTTGGAGAAACAAAGATTCAGTGAGGTAAAGATGTGTGGATTCTTCGTATCCAATTAAAAATAGACTATTTCTATGAAAATTTTGTAGCGGAAGGCTTCCGACCTGATCATATTTGGATGATTTTTTCCAATAAATCAATGTTGCATGTTTTCTGTGGTTCTAGGTCCAAAGGCAATGATCTCTTATTACTTTGTTGCCGCATTGTCGAAACTGGTGCACTCACCCTATTTAAGAGTTGGAGTATTTTGTGAGAACTGAGAAGAACCGGACAATGTTATATCTTTGATTTGTGGGTGGAACAGTATGATTCCCTATGGAGAGAACGCCAATCTTTGGAGTTTGTCTGATGTAACCTCATTTTTCTTTTTAAGAAGATAATTTTATGGTTACTTCTTTATTGAAAAGAATTTATTTCATTTTGGTTTAACATTGACAACTATGAAAATAGATGGTATCATATAAAAGTATTAGCTAATTGAAGGTGGTATGCATATTTAGAAACTTACAAAGTAAGTTTCACGGATCTTTTAAGTGTTAACATAGGGATTACCTTGTCATTTGGACCACCCGAATCACCTTTATATTTGTTTGATGTTGTTTGAGTTCTTTAAAATTTGTTTTTGATCTCTCTTCATCGGATCTGTGAAGTTTCGATGTTTATTACATTGAACAACCATTCGAACACCATTGATTAATCGTCATAACAATTTGTGAACAGAAAACATACATCCACAAAAATAAACACATGGAAAATATAGCCCCGTGAACTTGATGGAATGAAAACTTAATGTTTTAGATTTAGTTTGATTTGATTTGGGTCTATTTTACATTCATTTAAGAATTTGAATTGGTTTGGTTGATTGTTTATGCCTTTTTAGATTGAAGATTTGTTTTAAATTTGATCGATTGATTTCTTTTATTAATATGTTTTGAGTTTGGTTTGAGTTGACTTGGATTTTATTTGAAATGTGTTTAGCTTTTTGTTATTTTAGTTAAGATTCAAAGCCTTTATGGGAATTTAATTTTGGTTTGTGATTTGGTAATTTTCAGATTTAGGACCTACAAGTTTTGAGGGTAAGCTTCAACTTTTCAGACTTCAGTTTTTTTATTTGAGATTTTACAATTTGAGTTTTATAGGTTTGAGTTTGATGTTTGGAGATTTCCATTCCAAATTCATATTTAGTGTTCTTGTAATACTTTTATCTTGGATTTTAACTCCTTTAATTTTAGATTCAGATTTCAGATTTTCAAGGCCTTTAGATTTGAAATTCTGGTTTTCAACTCTTCATTGAGAACTTTTTTTTTTAGTTTCAGATTTCATGTTTTGGGGCTCTTGACTTCAGTTTTTCAAATTTCAGTTTCAGTTTGATAATTCTTTTAAATACATATTCCTCTTTTGGTTTGCATCCCCTTCAAGCCAATGTGGCTATTTAAGCTCCTCACAATATCAATGCGTGCACCAAACATAACAAGTTCTTCGTTACTTGAATAGGGAATATGTATGCATAAGGCATGTAAGCCATAATTCCCATGGATTTGGATTAAATTCTGCAAAGCCTTTGATAGGTATTAGAAAATTTATCGTTCAATTGATTTGGGACTGTGAAACTAGAATTTTAACATCTCTAAAGGAAAAATACAGGTACGTGCGAGAGCGCATGTACCAAACCTACACATCTCAATGCCGGTACCGAATCAATCAGAGGGGATCAACCCCCTACTGAATCAATCAAAGCCTTGGCAAGTCGCTATAAAATTAATAAACCATACGCAATGTCTAAGGAAAGCTCCTAGAAATGAAACGAAACCCATCGAGAAAGTGGTTAAAGAAATTGACCGATGGAAGCAAAGGGACAAGGCAGCATTGTTATGTTATTCAGAGATCGTTGACGTGTCGGTGTCGTTAGAAAGAAAGACAGAAGGTCTTCCACTATTGTCACCGCTATCGTTGGGAACCAACAGCACCACGAAGAAAAGCCTGAAGGGCTATCTGCACACTGAAGAGCAAGAGAATGAGCAACAGAAGGCTTCACCTTGCCACCTCCTATTGTCTCCACTACCACCAAAATGTCGTCGCCTACATCCCTCCATTAGAAACCCTCTATGCTGCCGGAGTCGTCAAAGAGGGGAGCAGTCCAGTGGAGCTTCTTATAATACAGGAGAAGGAGAAGAAATAAGTCACTAGCCACGAGAGCCCGCCGAAGACCGCTACTATGAAGCCCCCCCCCCTCCATGGAACTTGTCCTACTACGTCGAGCTAAGGAGGAAGAAAAGCCCCCACCACTATCAACAACCGGTGCTGCCGTCTCAAATCCCTGCAACCGTCTCCAACCCCTGCCACCATTCGAGATGCCAATGGGATCCACTGCTGCCCCAAGGAGTCCGGCTGGAAGACACCACGTGAAGCCCCCCTATCGATCCCCTGTTCACGTCAAGGGTCAAGGAGGAAAGAGTCCCGTGGACTTCTATCGTGCAAACGTTGGGGAAAGAGATGGGAGAAGAAAAAAGCAAAGGGGAGGAGGTTGAAGCCACTATTGCCTCTCCTACCACCACCGCCGTCATCGAAATCAACCACTGCCACAGTGAGGACCCTGCTAGAAGAAGAAGCCCGGTCGGGGGTCCCTAGCGCCGAAGGCCGCCAGGTGAAAGAACAAGGGAGAAGGAAAAACTCCGCCGCCGCCATCGTCGTTGCCGTCTTCCACCCTCGCCGTCGTCTCTGCCACCGACAGAGATGCCGCCGGGAGCCACGCGCAGCCATCGAGAGAGTCCATCAAGAAGCTATTCTTTTCTTTTCTGTTTTTTTGCTTGATTGGTTGACCACTGTTGGAACCTCGAATTTTCCCTCTCGTCGTCAGAATTCCCTTTTTTAGAAAATTCCTTTAGCTTTAGGCTAGCATTGACTACTATGAAAATATGTGGTATTCATAAGAGTATTAGCTAATTTGATGTGGTATTATTTTATAGGAACACCGATGGTTCCACAGATTCGCTAAGTGTCGATATGGGTATCACCCACCACTTAGATGATCGGAACCACAATTTAATTTGTGAGGTTATCTGAGTTCTTTGAAAATAAATTTTGACCTCTCTCTACCGGACTTGCGATATTCCGGTGTTAATTACATCGAGCGAACACTCGAATACCCTTGATTGACCGTCACAGCAACATATTGATCGGAAGTCATTCATCCACATAAACACAAGGCTGGAAGACATCCCCATGTCCTTATGAGATGGAATTTGGTTGAACTTATTTCAAACTTTAAAGTTTGAATTCATTGATTTTCTTTTTGATTTAAGATTTGATTTGATTTGTTTTGTTTATGTCTTTGGTCATTTGTTGACTTAGACAATTTTGAGTTGATCTCTTTTTTTATTTGTTTGTAGGAATTAATTTCCATTTTTTGTGTGTTTGTTAGCATTTTTGCTTGATTTAAGTAAATTTTTTATTATTATTAAGATTTGTTCTTAATAATATTGGTCACTTTGATTTTTCACGGTTGATTTTAATTCAACATAACTTGTTTTTGTAGTCATTGGTTGGCATTTTTTATGCATTATTTAATGACATAATTTTGGTTGGATTATGTTAACATTTTATTAACATTTTGATCATTTATTTGATTTCAATTTTGTTATGCATACTTATTTGATAAGTAGCATTATCCATTTGGTTTGATTTACTTTTTTCATGGTTAAGTCGGATTCAAACTTAACATGTTTTGTAACCATTTGTGGTCATTTTTATGTATGATTTTATAGCATGAATTTGATTTGATTGTGATGGCATTTTTTGTTAATAAATAAGTCATTATTTGATTTTTATTTAATCAAATTTGATTTTTTTCATCAAGTTTAGAAATTATTATTTCAATGACTTATTTAATTTTTATCCACCTCTCAAAGTCCATGGGGATTAGATGTCATCTTTGGATGACACATCGGGTCAATCGAACTTGAATTTATTTCATGTCGGTTTGAGTACATGGAGGTACAATAAATGAGGGGGCATTCGAGCCTTTGTTCCTCAACACATGTCAAAATTTGTTCGATTTGGCCAACACTTCCGCTTTACCGATTTGGGTTTCAACTTTGCCGGTATTTCAATTTTACTGAACCAAATTTTCTTCATATATCCAAGATGACTTTATTGCATTTGATATGCAGCATTTCTGGAGCTTCTTCGGTTTTGCTGACATTTCGGCTTTACAAATCTGGGTTTCGGCTTTTCCGACATTTCGGCCTTACCGAACCAGATTGTCTTCGTATATCCAAGAATGGTTTGATTACATTTGATATGCGGCATTTCTAGAGCTTGTTCGGGTTTGCCGACATTTCGGCTTTACCGATCTGGGTTTCGGCCTTTTCGGCCTTTTGGCTTTACCGAACCAGATTGTCTTCATATGTCCAGGAATGACTTGATTGCATTTGATATGCGGCAATTCTGGAGCTTGTTCGGTTTTGCCGATATTTCGGCTTTACCGATCTGGGTTTCGGCTTTTCCGACATTTCGGTCTTACCGAACTAGATTGTCTTCATATATCCAAGAATAGCTTGATTGCATTTGATATGCGGCATTTTTGGAGCTTGTCCGGTTTTGCCGACATTTCGGTTTTACCGATTTGGGTTTTCTTTTAGAATTCCCGTTCGGTTTGACCAGCATTTCGGCTTTACCGACTTCGGCTTTCACCTTGATTTCCTGTTTGGTTTGACCGGCATTTCGGCTTTACCGATTTGGGTTTTCACCTTGATTTCTCGTTCGGTTTGACCGGCATTTCGGCTTTACCGATTTGGGTTTCCATCTTGATTTCCCGTTCGGTTTGACCGGCATTTCGGCTTTACCGACTTGGGTTTTCACCTTGATTTCTCGTTCGGTTTGACCGGCATTTCGGCTTTACCGACTCAGGTTTTCACTTTGATTTCCCGTTCGGTTTGACCGACATTTCGGCTTTACCGAGTTGGGTTTTCACCTTGATTTTCCGTTCGGTTTGACCGGCATTTTGGCTTCACCGACTTGGGTTTTCACCTTGATTTCCCGTTCGGTTTGACCGGCATTTCGGCTTTACCGAGTTGGGTTTTCACCTTGATTTCCCGTTCGGTTTAACCGGCATTTCGGCTTTACCGACTTGGGTTTTCACCTTGATTTTCCATTCGGTTTGACCGGCATTGCGGCTTGACCGATTTAGGTTTTCTATTTGAATTCCCATTCGGTTTGACCGGCATTTCGATTTGACCGATTTGGGTTTCCATCTTGATTTCTCGTTCGGTTTGACCGGCATTTTGGCTTTACTGATTTGGGTTTTCACCTTGATTTCTCGTTCGGTTTGACCGGCATTTCGGCTTTACCGATTTGGGTTTTCACTTTGAATTCCCGTTCGATTTGACCGACATTTCGGCTTTACCGATTTGGGTTTTCGCCTTGATTTCCCGTTCGGTTTGACCGGTATTTCGACTTTACCGATTTAGGATTTCACCTTGATTTCCCGTTCGGTTTGACCGGCATTTCGGCTTTACCGATTTGGGTTTTCTATTTGAATTCCCGTTCGGTTTGACCGGCATTTCGGTTTGACCGATTTGGGTTTCCATCTTGATTTCTCGTTCGGTTTTGACCAGCATTTTGGCTTTACTGATTTGGGTTTTCACCTTGATTTCTCGTTTGGTTTGACCGGCATTTCGGCATTACCGATTTGGGTTTTCACTTTGAATTCCCGTTCGGTTTGACCGGCATTTCGGCTTTACCGATTTAGGATTTCACCTTGATTTCCCGTTCGGTTTGACCGGCATTTCGGCTTTACCGATTTGGGTTTTCACCTTGATTTCTCGTTCGGTTTGACCGGCATTTCGGCTTTACCGATTTGGGTTTTCACTTTGATTTCCCATTCGGTTTGACTGCCATTTCGACTTTACCGATTTGAGTTTTCACTTTGAATTCCCGTTCGGTTTGACCGGCATTTCGATTTGACCGATTTGGGTTTTCATTTAGAATTCGCGTTCGGTTTGACCGGCATTTCGGTTTGACCAATTTGGGTTTTCTATTTGAATTCCCGTTCGGTTTGACCGGCATTTCGGTTTGACCGATTTGGGTTTTCTATTTGAATTCCCATTCGGTTTGACCAGCATTTCGGCTTGACCGATTTGGGTTTTCTATTTGAATTCCCGTTCGGTTTGACCGGCATTTCGGTTTGACCGATTTGGGTTTTCTATTTGTATCCAAAATAGCAAGCTACTTTGGGCCCCTTTTAATAGAAAGGTAGCGCAAAACCACTTAATTTCGGTAGCATTTCGGCTAGACCGGAGTTGGGTTGGCTATTTTCTATCCAAAATAGTTCACTATTTTGGGCCCCTTTTATGGAAAGGTAGCGCAAAACCAGCCCCTTTTTATGGAAATGTAGCACAAAACCAAGGTATTTCTTACCTTCTAAGGAGTGAGAATGTGGAGCTTCTCTCTCTTCCCAACTCTCTCTTTCTCACCAAATGCCAACCCCTTTTTCCAACCCTCTCACGTATGGCACTTGGGGGGCTATTTATAGGAATTTTAGAGGGGCAAAAGGGTCATTTGGAAGACCCCACTAAACCCATTTTCGAGTTAGTGGGGGGTGACCCGATTCAGGGTGAGTTTAACCTATGTTTTCCCTTTTTTAAGGCTTTTGTTTGACTGGTGGTCAAACTGGGTGGTAACTCCACCAAGGGTGACTGGATCCAGGGAGGTGGGCGCACCTCCCTGCCTTGTGGGAAACGTGGGAGGCCGGTTGACCGGGTCTCCCTTATTTCTTCCCTTCTTTTTTTTTTCAGGGTCTGTTTGACCAGAACCATCCCGGTTTGACCAGGGGTGGAGGGCGGTTGCACTCGCGCGCCCGCTGACCGGCGTGGCAATTTCTTCTTCTTCTTCTTTTTTTATTTCCCGGTTTGACCGGGGTGCCGGGGTTGACCCCCGGGGAGCGCGCGCGCGTCTGTCGCGTGCGTTCACCGCGCAGCTCAACGGCTGTGCGGCCCCCCCTTTTTTTCTTTTTTTTTTGTTTCAGCAACCGCCAACACGCGAGATGCGCAATGTGGTCTGCGACCGGGTCAACTCGATCTGGTCATCGAGGGCGACCGCAATCAAACAAGAGCATAAAAAGGCTCAAAATAAAGAAAATAAAGAAAAAATAAAGGTAAGCTCACCTCCTGCTCACATCATTCTCCACCAACTCGAAAACGAGGCAACGGGGGTGATCTTTCATGACCAAAATGCCCCTTCAAAATTCTATGACTAGCCCTCAAAATATCTACGTACAAGGGATTGGCTCTTTTGAGTTGTTAAGTTCATTATGAAGCAGAGAGAAAATATAAAGAGGAGAGAGAAAACTCCACATTTCTCAATCTTCTTCGAAGACTTCCCAATGTTTGGAAAGAAAATAGATCTCAGCCTGATAGTGAAATTAGACCTACCAATTTTGATCATATCTTTTTTTCATAAAAAGAGATTGAATAGCTTGCATTTAAGAATGTGAATTATGATATTTCGTAAATCATATAACATCAAGTTCGATAAAGCCAAAATATTGCAGAAATTTAACAAACCCAAAACTTGTGCAAGCAAACTATTTTTTGATATATGAAGAAAATCCAACTCAATTAATCGGAATGTTGCCGAATTGTCAAAATGAATAATACATAATAAATATGTATAAAAAACTATGTGACATTGATGATGAAAATCAATTCTGTTGGTTAAGGAACAAGACTTATATGCCCCTTCTTTATTGTACTCCCATGTACTCAAGTTGAATGAAATGAAATTCGAGTTGCTTAATATGATGTGTTACTTCAAAGTGACATTTGATCCTTATGGACTTTAAAGAATAGATAAAATTAAATAAGTCGACTAAATGACTTAAAACTTAAATAAACAAATGAATTTGACTAAATTCAAATCAAACAGTGACTCAATCATTAATAAAATGTCAATATAATCGAAACAACTTCACCTCATAAAATAATAGATAAAAAATGACCATCAATGGTTACAAAATATGTGAAGTCCAATCTGACTTAAGCATAAAATTAAATGGATAATGATACTTAACTAAATAAGTACGCATAACAAAGTCCAAATCAAATAAATGATTTAAACATTAACAAAATGTTAACATAAAAAAATGTCTACCAACAAAAATATGTTAAGTTGGATCAAATTTAACCATAAAATTTAAGTGAATAAGGTCAATAAGAATAAATCTTAACAACAAAATTAACTTAAATCATAACAAAATACTAATAAAATACATAAAAATGGGAAATCACTTCCTATTAAGAACAAAAAGCACATAAAACAAAAAAAATAATCCAAAAACTTGTAAAAGTTAACAAATTAGTAATAAAATATCAAACAATCATTAAGATCCCAAACTAACTTGTCTAAGTCAAATTAATGACAAAAGATAAACAAAGAAAATCAAACCAAAAATCAAATCAAATCCATCAATGAAATAAATTAAATCAAGCCAAAGTCCAATCTCATAAGACCATAAGGATATGTCTTCCGGTCTTGCGTTTTATGTGGATGAATGATTCTATTCAATGTGTTGTTGTGACAACTAATCAAGGGTGTAACATCGGAATATCACAAGTTCAGTGAGAAGAGGTCAAAATTTATTTTAAAAAAACTTAGATAACCTCAACGTATAAAAGATGTGGTTCATATCATCTAAGTGATAGGCGTTCCCCGTATCAACACTTAAAAAATTTGTGAAACTATCGGTGTTCCTATATGGTAATATCACAATCTAAATTAGTTGATACTTCTATGAATATCATGTATTTTCATAGTCGTCAATGCTAGACAAAAAAGATAACACATTCTTCTTCTTCTTTGAAAAGAAGAAGTCATGCATTTAGGAGGCCTCAATCGGCACTATGTTATCCTTGACATCTAATAGGCATTAAAGACAAGACAACCCTATGACTTTAAGGATAGAGAAGACCATGTGATGGGGATTCGGTTCAAGAATTTAGTATCTTTTTACATTTCAATCCTTAAGGACTTGTTTGTAAATATTTGAATTTTTTGTCCTTTACACTTTGGTCCTTAAGAGGACATGTGATGCGGGACAAAACGGCTAGACCGGGTTAAACAGAACAAAAACAACTTAAGCAACCTAAATCGAACCCAAAATGAAGTAAACCGGACTCGAACCGGTCAAAACAGACCGAACCACGCTCCAAACCGAGTTGAATCACTCTGAACCGGTCTAGACCGGCTCAAAACAACCTGAACTGGGATGAACTGACCGGTTTATGGCCTGATCTGGGTCGAATCGGCCAGAACTGGCACTGAACCCGGTTGAACCGGGTCTGGCGGCCTATCTGGGCCGCGAACCGGCGCCTGCGAGCCATCCCGCTCGCAAACCGTGGCCAGCCGCTCGCGAACGAGCGCAGGGGTCCGCGGCTGGAGGCTGTGGCCGCGCGACGGGGTGGCTTCCGTAGGTCGCGTGGCCGCACGACGGCCGTTGAAGTGGCCTCGTCGTGGCAGCATCGCCGGTGTCCGCGCGCGCGAGGAGGTGGATGGCCGAGTCCCGACAAAACCCGATGGAGTTTCCCCTCGCGACGTCATCTTCGGCTGGTGCGCGTAGGACTGACGCCCGGAAGGATGCAGCGGACGGAGGCGGAGCAGGGCTGGCGACGGCTTTGGCGCCTCCCCGTGTTGTCCGGCCAGGCGAAGGCGGCGCCGGAGGCAGGAGGCAGCCTCATCCGCTGCCTCGTCCTCTCCGGTCACCTTGAGAACGCCCAGATGGAGCAGGGACGGCGCTGCTGTGAACGGATGGTTGGAGCAGAGGGCGTTGGCGACGGCAGATGCGGGAGTCAACCACGAGCTGTCGTTCGCCGTGGGAGGACGCCGCACGGGAGGGAGGCAGAACCGGGGATCGCTGGACCACCTCCTCCCGCAGTCTCCCGCGACGCCAACTTCTACTGCTTCTTCTTTGTCATTGTCGTCGTCTTCGCACGAATGGAGTCGGAGGAAACTGGGTCCGACCCTGCCGTGGCCGTGGAGGGAGTCGCCGGAATGGTTCCGCGAAGACGCCTCTGACGGAGGAGCTGCGGAAGTAGGGGAACCGGAGGGGAGCCCTTCTGGGGATCGCCGGAGGGTCCTCCACAGAGAATGGTGTGAACAACGAGAGCTCCGTTCAAACCCGACGAGAACCTGTGAAGGGGAAGAGGGAGGAACGGCGCGGAGGCCGAAGGGTGAGGAGGAAGAAGGGGAGCGGCCTCGCCGGAAGGTGGAGAAGAAAGAGGATATCGCCTTGGAGGGAGGGGGGACGAGGAGGAAAAACGGGGCCACACCCCCCTACACGGGAGAACCAGGCCGAAGGCCTCTTCCAAAAATTCTAATCGCTGTGTTCCTTCCGATGGAGCTCCTCCTCTTATATAAAGGAGACTAATTACAAGACCGGACAATCAAAAATAAAATATTTACAGACATGTCCATTTCAGGACTTGAAGAAAATATTTAAAAGACTCCTTAGAGACGTAAAAAATGACATTGGCAGAAAAATAAACCTAAAAACGACAAAACAAATATTTATAGATTTTTGTCCCCATCAACATGTCTATAAATATTTACTTCAAAAGTTATTTTGTAAATGTGTTACTCTATATAAGAGCTCCACACTTGTGGGAATAGAACAAGAAGTGGAATTTTTGAAGGCATCGGTTGGGTGGTCTCACGTAGCGAGCTTGGCCCTAGTTCCTTCTTCATCCCCTCTACAATGGAGACTTGCTTCTCCACCACCAACAAGAGGTCGACCCTCGGCATGAGGCCAGTTTCAGGCATTCCCCCTACCCCTCTAGTCAGCCTTCATGCAATTCCTTTCCCCTTCCTCCTTTGTTACTCTTGGTTAGGGGTGCAAACGAGCCGAGTCGAGTCGAGTAGTATGGTGTTCAAGCTCGGCTTGTTTATTTTACACGAGTTCGAATTCGAGCTCGAGTTTTAGCGAGTATGTAGAATCCTTGTTCAAGCTTGGTTCGTTTATTAATCGAGCTGAGTCGAGCTCGAACTCGAGTAGTAGTTAGACTAAAATTCAATTCACATTCAAGCTTAAACTATATACAAACTCGTTTATAAAACTCAAAATCAATGAAAAGTCATCTGTGAAACTCTATATTTAGCTCATTTATGAAACTCAATTTAAGTTTAAACTCAAAATTTAAATTATTTAATATATTTAAGTAATAATATATAATTATTAATACTCATAATTTAATTTTTAAAAATAAATATATAATATAATATTTAATCGAGCTACTCGCGAGCTTATCGAGCCGAGCAGGAGTCTGTTCAAGCTCGACTCGTTTAATGAGTCGAGTTTTATTTTGTGTTCAAGCTTGTTCATTTAACATAATAAACGAGTCAAGTCGAGTTTTTATCGAGCCGTGCTTCGAGCTACTTGTCGAATGTATTGGTTCGTTTGCACCCCTACTCTTGGTTACACACTTCAATTCCTGGCACCGTGACATCGGCTTTCATTGTTCTTCCCTAGGAGAATGTCTGAGTTCTCGAAGGTCCAGAGCCAAACTTGTTGGACGTCCCACACCCATCGTCAATTAGTGTTCGCCAGCTCAATCGCCCTCACCTTCTTGCTTGATGGCATTAGCCTCCTAGCACACTCCAAAGACCCCTAGACAAGTCATGGACAGCCACTGCCTCTCTCCCGTCATCATCCCCTCCTCGCGTTCCTCCTCTTCCTCCCCCTACATTCAAATAACTGTTGTCAGCTCCACCTATTTTCCCCTTGCCATTGTCTACTTCCGGTTTCACCGAAGGCCTAGTCACCCTCCGCAAAAGCCATTCCTTCTTCTCCCCTCGGCATCATCCCCCCCCGGTCCTTTATGGCCATCCCTCTTCAATCAAAGTTGCCATCCCCACTTCCTCGCCACACCGGTTCACTTCAGGATGATGACAACAAAGAAGAAGGAGATGACGAAGAAGGCAGAAGGAGACGAAAGTTGATGAAGATGGCAACGTTAAAGGCCTCAATGGCCCATGTCGGCCTATCCCAACTCACCCTTCAACCACATGAGGGCACCGACAAGTTGCCTGCTCCAACCTACTCTTTCGAACGAAAGGGCTACAAAGTTGCAACAAACAAAAAGGCACTTGGCTCCCAACATCTTGTCAGGATCCACAAGTGCCTTTCATACGATTGCCTCTCCACCACCACAACCAAGCCCCCGCCAAGGGTTGTCTTCATATGCCCTTGGGCATCCTCGGATGGCCACACACCCACCAACATAAGTTGTGGCCAAGAGGACCTCATGTGAACTAGGACCCCTGTGCGATGGCTCCATCCAGCCACCCAGCATTGCCCTAGCAACTCGGTGCCATAGGATGTTCCACAACCCTCTCCTAGGGCCTAGGGCTGGTTCGGGCCCATTTTTGACCGATTTAACCCAATTCACTTCATTTTGTTCTCTTTTATTTTGTTGAGAATCATTTTCACAGCATTTTAGCCCAATTCCACCATGTCATCCCACATTAAATTGATATTAGAGTAGGTGCCAACTCATTCTTATGAGTCGACTCTTCGGATGTTTCTTCGTGATGTGGCATTTGAAACTCATAGACAAGTTTTCTCTCAATAGAAAAGAATGATGGATATCCGGTTCAAGAATTTTGGAGTCTTTACATTTCAATCTTTAGGGTCTTATTTGTAATATTTGAATTCTTTTAGTCTTTTCTTTGCACTTCAATCCTTAAGAGGACATGTTTGAAAATATTTACTTTAGATGTTCTTTTGTAAATAAGTTGCTCTATATAAGAGCCCACATGTGAATAGAACAAGTAGAATTTTTTGAGGCTTCAACTGGGTGGTCCCACGTAGGGGGTTTGGCCTCAATTCCTTCTTCACCCCCTGCACGATGGAGGCTTGCTTCTTCACCACCGACAGGAGACCATCAACTCTCATCACCCCAGTAAGAAGCCAGTTCTAGGCATTCTTCCTACCCCTCTAATCGGATTGCAGAATCAGTCGAATCGGATTGGTATCGGTTGATGCCCATTTGAAAGACCGATTCTGACTTGAATTCTGCCCGAATCAGTCAAATCGGTCTTGAATCGAACAATCTATTGAATTTGATTAGATTCAAAATCAAAATCTTAGTTTTTTTAAAAAAATATAGGCCGAATCGATCGAAATCTAACCAAATCGGTCCGCATCGGAATCAAAAACAAGATTTTTAAAAAAAAATTAAAAAAATCCGATTCTAGATCAATTTCTCTTCCTAAGAATCAGTCCGAATCAGACCGATCCATTTTGATTCGGGCCAATCGGATCGGTCCCCACTAATTCAATGACTGATTCCAATTCAGAAATCCTTACTAATCGGCCTCCATGCCATTCCCTTCCCCTTCCCCTTTCACTGATCCTAGTTACACGCTTTGGTTCCTAGCACCGCAGCATTGGCTTCCGTTGTTCTTCCCTAGTAAGGATGTCTGAGTTCCGGAAGCTCCAAAACCGAATTTTGCATGTCCCACATCCCTCATCAATTTGTCTTCTCCGGCTTAGTCACCCTCACCTTCCTACCTAACGGCATCCGCCTCCAAGCACACTCCAACAATCCCCAGATGAGTTATGGAGAGTCGCTGCCTCTCTCCCGCCATCATCCCCTTCCTCGTGTTCCTCCCCTTCCTCCCCCATATGTCCATCTTCATATTTCGATTCCACTATTGTCAGCTCCACCCATTTTCCCCTCGTTGTTATCCCCTTCTAGTTTCATCAGAAGCCTAGTCATCGTCCATAGACACCATTCCTTCCTCTCTGTTCATCGTCATCCCCCTAGTAGGGGTGCAAACGAACCAATACAGTTGACAAGTAACTTGAAGCTCGGCTCGATAAAAACTCGACTCGGCTCGTTTATTATGTTAAATAAACAAACTTGAATAAAAAATAAAACTTGACTCATTAAACAAGCCGAGCTTGAACAAACTCCTGGTCGACTCGATAAGTTCGCGAGTAGCTCGATTAAATGGTATATTGTATATATATTTTTAAAAATTAAATTATGAGTATTAATAATTATATATTGTCATTTAAATATATTAAATAATTCAAATTTTAAGTTTAAACTAAGATTGAGTTTTATAAATGAGCTAAATCTAGAATTTCACAAATGACTTTCCATTGATTTTGAGTTTTATAAGCGAGTTTGTATATAGCTTAAGCTTGAATGTAAATTGAATTCTAGTCTAGATAGTACTCGAGTTCGAACTCGACTCGATTCGATTAATAAACGAACCAAGCTTGAACAAGGGTTCAAGATACTCGTTAAGACTCGAGCTCGAACTCAAACTTGTGTAAAATAAACGAGCTAAGCTTGAACACCATACTACTCGGCTCGGCTTGGCTCGTTTGCACCCCTACCTCCTAGTCCTTTATGGCCATCCCTCTCTGATTAAGGTCGTCATCCCCGCTTTCTCGCCACAACAATTCACTTTCGAACATGTCAATAGAGGAGAAGGAGATGAGAAAAAAGGCATGAGATGGAGATGGAGATGGCGGCGTTGAAGGCGTCCATGGGCTATGTAGGCCTCTCTCAGCCCATCCTTCGGCCACGTGAAGACGCTAATCAGTTGTCTACTCCAACTTGCTCTTCTAGACAATGAGAACTACAAAGCTACCAAAGATGGAAAGGCACTCAACTTCTAACATCCTGTTGGAATCTAAAGGTGCCTTTCACATGATCACCTCTCCTCAGCTGCCACAGCCACAACCCTCGCCAGAGGGTGTCTTGTCTACATGTGTCCTCGGATGGCCACACACCTACCAGCTTAAGTCACAGCCAAGAGGACCTCCTGTGAACCAGGACCCCCCTACGTGATGTTTTCGTCAAGCCACCCGGCACCGCCCTAGCCACACGGTGCTGCAGGATGTTCCACAACCCTCCTAGGGCCCAGAACCAGTTCAATTTTTGACCAGTTTAACCTGGTCCACTTCATTTTAGTCTATGTTATTTCGTTTTGAACATTCTAATTTCGTTTTCATAGCATTTTAGTTCAGTTCCACCGCGTCATCCCACATCACCCCACCTTTAATAGGCATGCGAGGACTCTTCCCAATGATAATTGAACAATGTTAGCCTATGGTTAGGCATGTATACACGTCACATGAGCATGACCTCCCAAGACTTAATGGGTGAAAATCCTCCCTTTGTCTTATAGACTTGGAACTTGGGCAATGGAGGTAGGGTGGAATGGCATTGGGGCTCTCCTTTATAAGATTTTTACCCGTGTGTATCATCCTTAAGATTAATATTCTCTTGTTAATTATGAGTTCCTTGTGGCTATAAAAGCCAAATTTATGTCCAATTGGGCCGATGGCATAGATTACGGAATCGGTGGAATCGGACCGATTCCGACCGATTCCGGAATCGGATCGGTGGTTTCCGATCCGATTCCTGGCGGAAGGACCGATTCCGGGAATAATTCCGCGGAATCGGTATGAATCGACTGGAATCGGTCGGAATCGATCCGATTCCGACCGATTCCTTGTGGAATCGGTCGATCCGACCGATTCCAATGGAAGACCGGTCGAACCGGCCCCGGTTCGTTTCCCGGTTCGATTCTGGCCCGGGTATCGAACCGATTCCGGCCCTAAATGGGCCGGAATCGGTCGCCGCGGTCGAGGCCTTCGATCCCGCAGCCGTAGGGGTCGCTTCCGGCGATTCTGCGGCGATTCCTCAGCGACTCCGGCATCGGTCCGGCGATCCAGTCGATCCGAGCGATTCGAGCCCGATTCCGGCAGCGATCCGTCGATCCGGGCGATTCAAAGACCGATTCCGGCGATTCCGGCGATTCCCCGGGCGATTCCGGCGATTCCAGCCGATTCGGACCGATTCCTTCAGCCGATTCCGCCGATCCAAGCTCCGATCCGCCTTGAATCAACGTCTTCTTCGATCTTTGACCGGTTTTTGGTAAGATTTCTTCGCCGAACACTTCGTACGTCCATTCTTACGCGTTTCCGACGAGTCCGAGCGTCGTTAAACCTTGCGATTTCCGACCGAATTAGTCCGTCCAAGTTTTAAACTATCCGTTTAAGTTCATTTTGCACGGGAAAAATTCGGAATATCCCGTACGTTATTTTGCGACGATTTCCGTCAACTACGTAACCCTTTTAACATACCGAATGGTGTGTTACTTGGGTTGTCCGCTTTCCCGAACAGCGTCTAAATCATTTTTTATGTTATCTAATCAATTTTAGTGCATTGTTTACAATTTTTGCAGATATAAGCAATGGCCGATCAAGCAAAGACGTGCTTCCGACGTGGGTCGGGAACACGGGCATATGGTAGACCTAGTCAGGAAGAGGGTGCAGTGCAAGAGCTGCGGGAAGGAGATGAACGGGAGGGAGGTCCGGCTGAAACAACATATTGTCGAACAGTGGGAATGTAAAGAAATGTGACAAGGTGCCCAGGGAGAAGAGTGAGGAGATGAGAGGATACACGACAGGTAGAGCCTCTCAACGGGTAGTTCGGATCGAGCAGAGGGAGGAGTTGCAGGACGAGCTACTCGAGAGGAGGAGGGACTGCGATTTGCCTACCTCCAAAGGGAAAGGCAAGGGGAAGGCAGCAGCTCAGCCGGAGCCAGAGAGCGAGGACGAGTCCACGGACTCCGAGCTGAGACGTGCTAGGCACGCTAGCAAGCGTGCATCGGCTGAGGAGGAGGACAGGAGGAGGGGAGCAGGAGGGTCTGGGTCCAGAGTTGACCCAGCTTTGGGCCGATCCGCATCGGCTCGCCCTACTCGGGACCGAGAGCCTGACCCCAGGAGACAGGAGCCCTACCGCCGTTCCACTTCCACCAGCACTCGATTTACACCGAGTGACGAGTTTTTATTTAGGAAACAGAGTGCTGGGCAGACGGGGATAAAGCAGGCAATGAAAGGGGTGAAGGCTACAGGAACGGCTGCAAAGAGAGCCGTTCGCCACATTGTCAAGTGGTTTTTACGTACGCAGTATCACTTTTTAAATTAAATTTGACATTATGCCTCGTTTCATTTACTAAAACTTAATTTTACCCCGATCCCATTTTTTTTAACTTGATGTAGGCATCCCAAGACACGCACCACCACCCCCTACTTCCGGACGATGGTGGATGCCGTGGGTGAGGCCGGACCGGGTTTGCAAGCCCCGGCGGCGGACACATATACGGCGCCGGCCCTGGATGAGGAGGTCCAGGAGTCGAGGGAGTGGATGGACGGGTTCAAGTTGGTGTGGAAGGAGAGGGGTTGCACAATCATGTGCGATGGGTGGACAGGTATCACCAAGAGGAGTATGATAAACTTCTTGGTGTACTGTTCTGAGGGGACTACATTCTTGAAGTCGGTAGATGCTTCTGGGAAGATTAAAAATGCCGACTTCATTTTTTCTCTGATGGATGGAGTGGTGGAGGAGATGGGGGAGGAGAATGTGGTTCAGGTTGTCACTGACAACGAACCATCATATAAGGCGGCTGGGAGGGAGGTGATGGAGAAGAGGAAGCACATCTTCTCGGGTGCCCCGTGCAAAGACATTCCATAGATCTCATTTTAGTGGATATAGGCAAGGAGGAGGGTGTATCTACACTTGTCAGGCAGGCGCAGACCATCAGTTCCTTTATTTATTCGCATCCCCGCCTCCTACATATCATGAGATCTCACACAGCAGGGCACGATCTTGCCAGGCCCGGTCCGACACGAGTTGCCACGAACTTCATTGCCCTGGAGAGCTTACACCGGCACGGTTCGCATTGGTTAGGTTCGCGCGATCCGAGGAGTATTACAACTATATGGTGGACAACCCGTACGACAAAAAGAGCAAGTTGGAGATTCTTGTCGTGTCCGAGAAGCGAGATCACCGACAAGAGGTTTTGGGAGAGGATTGCCTACTATTTGGCTATCATCGAGCCACTGGTAGTTGTCTTGGGGTTGGTAGACTCAGATGGCAGGGACCAGATGGGCACACTGTATGATGCTATGGACCGGGCAAAGCTGAAAATCAAAGAAAAAAATCCCAGAGGCTACAAAAAGTGGTGGAAAATCATCGATGACCGATGGGACAAGACCTTGCACCACGATGTCCACGCCGCAGTAACTTGGTTCTTAAATTATTTTTGATGTATAATTATCTTATACGCACGTTGTTAACTAATAAAATCTTGCGGGATACTTTTTGAACCCCCGCATCCAATATGGAGGACGTGTGGTGAACGACAACGAGGTGATGCGGGGTACACTTGCAGCTATCCAACAGCCGCGCCGATCTCAGCACGACAAGATAGAGGCTGAGATAGAAGTAAGTTAGAGTTCATTAAATACCTTGGACTAGCATTAGCAGGCAACTAAATTTTTTATTTAAATGTTTCAGATGCAGAAGTACAGGATGAGGGTCGGTGGATACTCGTATGTCGACTGAAATATTCGATTGACAAAGTGTCACCTCGGTATAGTAATAGTTTGACGAGCAATTTCTTTTCTTTTCATACAAGTTATTCTTGATGATGGGCTAATTGTTTTCCTTTTCTCTTCTTGTGTTTTTCTTGCAGCTGAGTGGTGGACTCAGGTGAACACCAGGAGTGGATGGAATCCACTTGCGGCCATTGGTATCAGGATTCTGAGCCAGAGCACCAGTTCCTCCCACTGTGAGAGGAACTGGAGTACATTCAACCTGATACATACCAAAAGGAGGAACAGGTTGACCTCAGACCGGCTGGAGAAGCTGGTCTTCTGTCATTATAACGAGGTCGCGCATAAAGAACATCAAGGATCGGCGAAGATCGGCGAGGAGCGATTTCGCACGGTTCGCAGGTGGCCCGTACGAGCAGAGGCATTCCTCCGCCACACCACCACCCGAGGAGGTGGACACGGACCGCATTTTCCGGGAGGAGCATGCACTTGCCTCCCGGATAGAGGAGAGGGAAGCCGGGGATCACGCACCGAGTTTGATCCCGATGACCGTGCGTACGGCGGCAGAAGGAGAGTTGGATGGTGTTGAAGCCGAGGAGGATGCTCGGCCTCCACCTCCATCTACTACCACGACTCAGGCAGGGCCTTCTTCTGCCCCAGCAGCTATGGGGCAGCCACCTGCTGCTTTAGCCCCAGCTCCAGCTCCAGCTCCCCAAGCTCGCTACCGGCCCCATTCGCGTCCGGGAGGACGAAAACAAAGGTGACCGCACGGAGAATGGGAGGATTTGCAAAGTTGAAAAAAACTTTGGGTTCCGGACTTTACGGTAGTTCGTAGATGGTCGAAGAGGTAAAGAGAAGGAAGTTAGAGGTCGGGCGTCTGTCGGCCCGGATGACAAGACGCAGTGCTCCTTCTCACTCCTCAGGTGATGATGACGAGGAGTGTATACCAGCGACGCAGCCATCACCAGCAGCTGAGTCACCTGATTCACGGTGTCCAAAGCCGTATTACACGCTGGATGAGCAGACACCGCAGTCTTATATTATGGAGCCACAAGATCCAAAGATTGGCCGTGTTGACCGGCGGTGGATTACACCACCAGCCTCCACCATCCTCTGCTTACGTCCCGGTCGTCCCGCAGTCCGATCCATACGACCTTGATGGCATGGCATCGGCATTATTTTCATATGGATATGGTCCCCGACAGCATTCAAGACTGAGCACGAGGGAGGAGGGCCACGAGCCGTAGGGAGAGGAGGACGACCCACATCTTTATCCTAGATATTGGTAGTAGATTGATATGATGTAATTTTTTTGATGATGTATCAACTCTTTGATATTTGAATAAATGGAATTGGAATACGTACTTAACTTTCAAGTCTTCAAGTCTTCAATTGGTGTTCATTAGTATTTGTATGATGTGGTTTTGTGGATATCATGCATTGGTGATTTTTTAAAATTTTTCTAACTCATTTCCTATTTTTTTAGAATTTTTTCTGAATTTTTTGAATTTTTTGACGAAAAAAAAAATCCAAAAAAAAAAACCGATTCCGACCGATTCCGGAATCGATTCCCTTCCCAGGAATCGGCCGATTCCGGCCGATTCTGGGAATCGGAATCGGAATCGGTCCCAACCGATTCCGATTCCGATTCCGATTCCGGAATCCTTGGCCGATGGGTCTATTGTCAAAACTGTCAATCCGCTGGTCAGGTGTCTCTCTGCCAATGCACGCTTCATCGTGTCAATTACTCAACCTCTCTTGCCTTCTCCTCGGCTGTCCTGATTGCTTCGGACAGGGGGTTAAAACAAGGTGCCTGTTAGTTATGTTTAGGGATGGGTAATTGGTTTGGATTATAGTGTCTTCAGCCAGCAAGTTTAACTTGTCTGGGGACTGATCTGTTGGGACTACGTATTTGTTATTTCGGGTAAGATGTGGCCTAGCCCTAGAAAACCAACCTCAGCTAGCAAGATTGACTTGCACACGGGCTGTTTAATTGGTCCAGATGGTTGTAAAAAATATAGAATCTGTGAGTTAACTTTAAGTCAATGGCTGTCAATGGGATTAGCTCTAAGATAAAAGATTATTGACTGTATATGGAGCTTTAAGATGGATATCGGCAGTGTTAAGATGAAGAAGAGGCAAACTATAGGTGACGGGGTAGACGTATGGTGCAAAGTCTCACCTTACGTTCTTCTTTTTCTTCCTTTCTCTTGGTAGACAGCAGCAAGAGTTCTTGCCAGGGGGGCACCATGATCAACTCCCAGCTCTGTTACCAGGTCCACAAAGCCCAATGGGTGGCTAAGCCTCCACCAAGAGCAACAAGGCTCCTTGCAAGACCTGACTCTGCTCTTCTGGCGGTGATGGTGATTAGGAACTCCAAGGAAGTGCTTCACAATAGGCCTTGGGCTTCACCGGCAGCAAGATGTCTTGCAGATGACCTCACGATCGTTATCTGGCCTCAACGACAGCAGAAACTCCCGTAGCCGGCTTCGTGGTGGACTTCTGCTTACAGTGGCAATGCTCAAGTGTTCATCGAACTCTTCTATGGCTTCTTTCTTCTCTTTCGAACACCTGATAGTCCTCGCAAGGTCAAATATATAGGCCAAGAAGCCTATCAACATCTGGAGGAAGTCATGATTGCACGAGCTTATCCGGACGACCATTACGGTAGTCTCGGCAGGCTGCCAACCTTGTAGGATTGTGTTGCAGTCGTCTGTGGCTATTGTAGGAAAGTCCCGACCCTACTTTGATACCGACTTGGATCCCCCCGACATTGAATGGAAGTCTCGTAAGGATTGGGTTCCCCGGATGGCAACTCTAGTCTCGGCGGAAGCCACGGTTCTTCCAAGCACATCGATTATCATTGTGTATGCCTCCATTGCTATCTTAAGAGAGTTACACTTCTGTTTTGATGTGGATATGGATTTCCTTCAATCAGGGGAGTCCCAGAGAAAGTCAGGACCTATCTGAATAGAATGCGATGCCATAGGATCTTTTGAACAGCAATCACAGAAACCCCAACATCCTCGATCTTGTGGGATCCTCTTACCCTTGCCTTGTTTCGGAGCCGCAAGATTCCTCCTTCACCCCCGGTATGTCTTCTTGGCCCTTCGATGGCTTGATGCGCCTCCGTGGATACTCCTACCTTGATTGTCTTCTCGGAGGATCAACACGATGGGTTCTTCGTCGTCCTGACGGACCTGGTTTGCTGTTTTATCCCGTTGGGGGTGATCGTAGGCCCAATATGATTGGGCGAGCTTTCCTTGATATCAAGGAGTCCTTATAGTCTCTTTGGTACCCTATGGTCCTCCCAATCTATCAGGGACCAATTCGTGTAAGTAGGAGAGGGCGCAATGGCCCTCCCCTGCTCTTATGGACATGTAAGGCTATCTCCATGAAAGAGGCAACGTCTGAGGATGACAAGTAAGCCCAGGACTTTTGGAGGCAGGAAGATTAGGTACTGGATACTCTCGCTAAGGTGGCGGGAGGTCCTAGGAAGAGAGGATGCTCCAAGGATTGCCCACAACTGTGTACGGACATACATTGATTGAAACAAGCCTCCTAGTAGATCCTTTGATGAGATATGGTAGGCCCACATAAGGTAGAACATACGGGCCACGCTTCAGACTTTAAATTGGGCCTACATTAGCCATAAAAATAAAATTTATTCATTCCATTACTGAAAACTGCTGCTCTATTTTAGTTAAATAAAATCAATCCTAATCCAATTTGGATTAGAGAGGCGGCACAATCAGATCTAAATTTGAGTGGGTTTTGGATTTGGTTTTTATCCAAATCCTCATCTAAACTCCTTTATTAGCTCATCCAATTTGTCCTCTCAAGCTAATTGTGCAAGGAGCTCCCCTTTGGATCTGTCCTTCCTCTGTTCCAGCTGCTTTGGCCCACTTGCTGAGGTTGTCTTCAACGAGCAACAGAGGAGGTAAATTTCTTCAATTTCTTCTAGTATCCCTGGTCCTGAATTAAAATTCACCTATATTCTCTTGCCCCTGGTCACCAGCCAATAGTCTGTTAAGTCCCAAATCTCCTCCTGACTGCGACCAAGTCAAACTGGA